>JALMGJ010000015.1:4433750-5100000 GCA_023362775.1 Charina bottae
TCCACCAGTCAGTTTATTCACAGGAAACAGACAGACATACACAGCAGCCAGATCACATACAATGCCTACAAACAAGCCCCCGACACAGACAGGGCTACAGTCCTATATACGAATAAAATCCAGTTATTATGAGCAGCTGTGCAACAGGCTTTTGCTGAGTCAGCCCCCTTTAAGGGCGTATCACCATACACCATACCATCTTGACTTTTTTGACCATTCCCTGTGGACACCCCCACACCTATGGGACCGCGCTAGGCTAAGAGACAGCTCTGTTTCACCAAACTTACATTTGGGACTGCTTGGGGACCATGAGCAGAAATTTACAGCTCATATCCCAAGACTTCTCGGTTTCCAGATTTTGAGGTAAACAAGGAGTAGGGAAGCAATGACAAGGATGACTCTTTTTCTTCTGATAGTAAAAGGGTGACACCTACATCTAAGTCACTGCATCCTCAGAGAGACATATGAACTTAAGTATCCTTTTGTAATGGGGAGGGACGAAGTCAGCCTCCATATCCCCTTCGCCCCTTCAGAAAAGAAGGAAAAATATTAAGCTTGTTACCTGAAATCCAAAACAGATGGTTGGGACAACGCTGAACATGGAGGCCCAAGTACTGTATGGTTGAAAAATAAAACAAGGGTACACATATGAGGGTGCCAACCACTAAAGTACACGGAAATGGCCCAACAAGTCACAATGTAATTGCTATCTAGGTAGGAAAAGTCCCTAAAAGAATGCCCGCTTTTCGACCCCCCTCCTGTCACGCCTCCTGGTAGGAGGTGTGACCATCCAGGTAGGGCAGGCGGACTTTATTTAGAAGAACAGAAAAGCAGTGGCTGGTGGGGAACGGGGTGCAAATCTGTTCCCCTCGGTACAGCAGTCATTCCAGCTTTTTTTCACACCAAAGAGAAGAAAACATGCACTATATGTGATCAAAATATCTGGACATCTTGCCCAGTTTGGTCATAGGTAAGAAATCATTATTATTGATAAGAATAATAATCCATATATCAATATGTTGGAGACTGTAGCATCTCTTTGCACCCATGGGCTGGTTTGACCCCCGTGAGTGATAAATAAGGGGAAGGGTCTTCACGTGCTGCTCCAGCATCTGTTTCTCACCTGCCCTGCTGCTAGGAAAATGACTCTGTTTAAGAGCAAAGGAAATGTGCTGTCATTCATTTTGGACTTTCCTTCTCTTCAAGAGAAGCTTCGTTGGAAGTGAGGCATTCATAGCCTATGTATTTCTTAATACATTTAGCTTTTACTTCAAGCATGATGATCATCTGTTAGCATTCATTGATAGCCTCCAAGACAACTATATTAGGAGCATTTTTTTCATTTTGAATGGGAGCTGTTCTTTCTAAATTACTCAACATTCTCTTGGCACTTGGCATATACCCAGGAGCGCATCCTCTAACAAGGCTCCTAAGGAATTCAGATCTGCAACGCATCCTTCCACTAGAAACCAAGACAGTGCCAATAAGTTAACATTTCAAAACAAAGTACCCTGAGACTATAAAAATGAAATCTGGAGGGCCAGTGTAGAGGGGAACTAAGGGTGTTGACCTAGAACTGGGAAGGTCCAGATTGAAGTCCACCCTCCACCCTGAAGCTCACTGTGTGACTCTTGACCAACATACCCCACAGGGTTGCCATTGTGGGGACAAAGTGGAAGGAGATCCTCATATAAGATGCCTTGAGCTACTGGAGAAAAGGTGAGACGTAAATCTAACATGTCAACTGGGGAAAGGACTCCTTTGGAGAAAAGGAATGTGAACCGAGGCAGGTGTCAGAACAGTGAACTTTGCATTTATAATTGGAGAGCTATCGGAGAAGAATTGAAATAGCCAGGACAAGTCAACAGGCAATGTATAAGAATGTAAGCTAAAAAGCCCAGTTCTGATGCCTTCGAGATGTGCTGGATTTGAGCTCTGATGACTCCCAGAAAGCAAAGACATGCTGGCTGGGGGTTATGGGAGTTGAAGTCTGATTCATCAAAAAGGCATCAGGTTGGGGAAGATGGACATGAGTTCATAAGAAGCCAAGTATTAAAAAGTTAGCAAAGCTCATTGATTTCATGATAGATACTCAAGAGAAGTTTTCAAAAGTGCTTTAAGAGTAATCTGAGGCAGCATGCTTGCATACAAAGTTAATTAAAGTTTAGTGCAGTGTTTCTCAACCTTGGTAATTTTAAGATCTGTGGACTTCAGGGCCCAAAATTCCCCAGCCAGCATGCCACACATTTTTAAAATTGCCAAGGTCGAGAAACATTGGTTTAGTGATGTGTGAAAAAAATCAAGCACATAAGAATATTTATATACATAAACCAATTTTGGACTTTCCAAGACTATGGTTTTATATGAACATATAGAGACCCCAAATAGTAGGCCAGAACGTCCATTTTTCAGAATTTTGTGATCTGGTTTACAATACAGAACATACCTGCAAAAAGGTAGGTGCTTGGAAAATATGCATAAAACAGATAGTAGACACAAAAACATAGTTTTGTATGGAAGAACTGTTTGAAAAAAAGCAAGCAAGCAGGAAAAAAGAAAGTGTACCGAAAGATGTAGATTTGGATAAATGCAGAGTAGGTGAGGGGGCGTGGTGGCTCAGCGGGTAAGACGCCAGGCTTGTCGATCGGAAGATCACAAGTTCGGAGGTTCGAATCCCTAGCCCTGCATGATGGGAGTGAGCTCCTGCACTCGCCCCAGCTCTTGCCAACCTAGCAATTCGAAAGCATGCAAATGCAAGTAGATGAATAGGTACCACTTCGGTGGGTAGGTAACAGCGTTCCACGTGCGTCATGCCGGCCACGTGACCTTTGAAGCGTCTTCGGACAGCGCTGGCTCTTCGGCTAACAAACGGAGATGAGCACCGGCCCCTAGAGTCGGACACGACTGCACAAATGAGCGGGGAGAACTTTTACCTTACCTAGAGTAGGTGAGAGCACTGAGCCAGTCTTGACTGATCTGGAACAGCTAAGCAGGGTTGGATCTGTTTAGTGCTTGAATGAAAGACCCTTAAGGAATTCCAGGGTTGTGGGCTTGACTAGGAAGTTGAAAAACTTCCAAGTCAATTGGCAAACAAGTGAGCAAACGTGAAGACTCTTCCTCTTATCTGATTACAGCATCCAATCTGCTGCAAGCAACAGAAAAAAGATCCTTTTAACACTCAGCAAGGATCTTCACACAAATGAACAATACCGACAGTAAGACTCGGGCAGAGAGAAACAAAGCACCAGCGCGGACTTCCAGTGGTACAGGTAGTCCTTGCTTAACGACCACAATTGGGACCAAAATTTCAGTTGCTAAGCAAAGCGGCCATTAAGCGAATCCAACCCGATTTTACAACCTTTTTTGCAGCAGTCACTAAGTGAATCACCATGGGTGTTAAATGAACCAAGTGGTTGTTAAGCGAATCATGCGGTTCCCCATTGATTTTGCTTGCCAGAAGCCAGCCAGGAAGGTTGAAAATGGTGATCATGTGACCACAGGATGCTGCAATGGTCATAAATGCAAACTGGTTGCTAAGCACCCAAATCATGATCACATGACCATGGGGATGCTGCGACGGTTGTGAATGTGAGGACCAGTCATAAGTTGTAAGTCCGAACCATCACTCAATGAATGGTTGTTAAGTGAGGACTACCTGTATGCTTAGGCAGGCCCATGAAGATTTAAGACTTACATCAAGGAGACTAATCCAAGGACTGCTACAGGTGTCTATATCCACACTTACCTAGGAAAATGGTGATGTTCCTGCTTAGCAACGTGATCTGTCTGGAGGTAGTATTTTAGCACAATGACCAGCACCAGGTAGCAAGCAGCTAAAGTGCCAAGTATGCTGCAAAAGATGCACAGAGGTGACAGGATTTGGACAGAGGTGAAAGATTCTACACTATAGAAACTCAATGCTTCCTTGTAGTCAACAGAGCATCCTAGAGTAGCATCGTAGAGTAGCTCACAACATAACAACCCAACCTTCTTAGAGCTTGATTACTCATACTACGTATCATGGAGATGAGAGAACGTGGGTTTTATTTTCTTCTGCATGCCCCAAACCACCTCCTATGGTTGCTGCTTCAGAAGTTCTACCTGTGGGATGAATGTCCCATCTTTCACGGTGCAATTCTTTCTCTCCAAACTTCTGTAGTCTCTCTCTGGCTTCCCACACTTCCATAAATCCCAGGAGAAGACATCAGGAGACACTCCATCCAAGCACCATCTTCAGTAATGGAGCTACTGAAACTGCTGAAGTGTATGTGGGGGGGAGGGGTTTTCTACTTTTGAGAAATGGATGGAAAATTTATCCTTCCCCTGGAGAAATTCAGTGAAATTGTCAGTCCCATTTCTCTGTCCACGCATCTGGGGAGAATTTTATAAAGCGGTTTGTGCCCAGTTTGAATGAAAAAGCCCTTCCTTGGTTACCCTTCACCTTACTTCATGTGGGTCACCATAAATAACACGGTTCCTTATACTAGGGAAGGAATTAAAATTATTTTTAAGGGGTGTGCAAAACACACTATTCTGGGGACACTATTCTGGGGAACTTCAAAATGTTCCATTTTCCTTTGGACTATGTGGGTCTGGCTGTTGTAGGGATGGTCAGATGGTAAACTAAATTGGCATAGTCCAGAAGAAAAACTGGATGTTCCAGAACTCTCTAAAACAGAGCTTTCCAAACCATGTGTCGGGACACATTAGTGTGTCGGCTGCAGTGTCTGGGTGTGTCGCGGCTGCTGCTGCCTCCGAGCCCTGCCAGGATTCCGCGCAGGTCCTAGTGCCTGCCTTGTGCCTGCTGCCTCCAAACCTGCCAGGATTCCATGCAGGTCCTAGTGCCTGCCTTGTGCCTTGCTGCCTCCAAACCTGCCCTGCCAGGATTCCGCGCAGGTCCTAGTGCCTGCCTTGTGCCTGCTGCCTCCAAACCTGCCAGGATTCCATGCAGGTCCTAGTGCCTGCCTTGTGCCTTGCTGCCTCCAAACCTGCCCTGCCAGGATTCCACGCAGGTCCTAGTGCCTGCCTTGTGCCCTGCTGCCTCCAAACCTGCCAGGATTCCACGCAGGTCCTAGTGCCTGCCCTTCTGTAAGAATGTGTCGCGATATGATGCATGTCTAAAAAGTGTGTCACCAACATGAAAAGTTTGGAAAGCTCTGCTCTAAAACATTCAGAACAGAAAATACTATTGAAATACACTGTTAGTTTTGCACCTTACTCTGTCCAACCAGGGTAAAACCCTTGTTCTGTTCCACTTCCTCCCAAAACACACTCAGAACCTAAATCATATCCAAGCTGAGTTGGAGTTAGGCTTAATCTCCAGCATACCCAGTTCCAAACCTGGACCCTTTGAACGCTTACCTTGTGTATTTTTGGAACCCAATTTCTCTTGGGACAGAGAGGGGGAAAATGACCAGGAGGCACAAGGCAGACAAGGTGAAGCGTTGGTCAATGAACCAGGGCTGGCGAAAAGTGTCTCCATTCAAGGTCTTGTTGGGGGAGAAAGAGTCACACACTAGAAAAGAGTTAGAAAAGCTCAAAGTTAGAAGAGGGCAGGGGTGTATCAGAAGGTTTTTTAATTTGCACCATCTAGCAGTCTTCTTCTGCTTCATTTTTTAATCTACTGTACCCTCGTTTATGAGAGTTCTAATGGTTAGTATTTTGACTATTAGAATTTAAGTTAGTCATCATTCATTATCTCACTTGCTCCCATGGAATCTTACTTTGACTCAGCAGTCTCACAAAATAGCTAACATAAAGGAGATGGCCATGGTTTATTTATCCTCTTTTTCAGAAGGCAAATTGGCATGGTTAGTCCTCACCGCCCTCTATAACTCCCTAAAAGAGAACCTCTAAGACAGAGCTTTCCAAACTGTGTGTCGCGACACAATACTGTGTCGCCTGCGGGGCCCATGTGTGTCGTGTCAAAACCCGAAAGTGCTGATGGCGCGCGGCCGCGCACATGGTGGCGGCGGGCCATCAGCGCTTCCGGGTTTTCACGTGGCACACCAGGACACTGCTGCCGCCACCGCTGTGGCATGCGAAAAACCAAAAGCGCCACGGCAACGCGCAAAAACCCGGAAGCACCGCAGCAGTGGGGGTTCCAGGTTTTTTCATACCGCCACCGCAGCGTTTCCGGGTTTTTGCACACTGCCGACGTGGCTTTTCCAGGTTTTTGCGCGCCGCCACTACGGCGCTTTCGGGGTTTTGCGCACCGCCGCAGGGCTTCCAGGTTTTTGCGCACCGCCGCAGCGGTAGCACTTCTGGGTTTTTGGGCACCACCGTTGGTGTGTCGCCAACTGGAAAAGTTTGGAAAGCCCTGCTTTAAGACCTCAAGTTGAGTTGAACTTTTTTCTCCTGGACAGGTGGCCACACCTCCAAGCAAAGTCATTTTTATTTCCTAAGAATTCCTCTGGGGCTTACATAGGACCCAGAGGCTTTCCAAGAAATGAAGCTGAAGCCCACGGCTAGTGCTTTGCAGTTCTCCGGGTTCTTAGCAGATATAAAATTGAATGTAAAACCAAAATCAAGAAAGTCAGAGGAGCCTAGAGGCATCACTGGGCACAATGGTTACTTGTGTACCCGTTTTAGAATGGAAAACCAAATTCTGTTTCTTTGTGGTTGGTTAAATTGGACTCCACTATCCTGTTTCTATCCAATCCTTCCATGAAACTTGGGGGGAATGCATCAGGATAAATCAAGCAGCTTAGGATATATGCTTTAAATCAGAGCTTTCCAAACTGTGTGTCGCGGCTGCAGTGTCTGGGTGTGTTGCGGCTGCTGCTGCCTCCGAGCCCTGCCAGGATTCTAGTGCCTGCCTTGTGCCTTGCTGCCTCCAAACCTGCTGTGATTCCGTGCAGGTCCTAGTGCCTGCCTTGTGCCTTGCTGCCTCCAAACCTGCCCTGCCAGGATTCCACGCAGGTCCTAGTGCCTGCCTTGTGCCTGGCTGCCTCCAAACCTGCCCTGCCAGGATTCCACGCAGGTCCTAGTGCCTGCCTTGTGCCTTGCTGCCTCCAAACCTGCCCTGCCAGGATTCCACGCAGGTCCTAGTGCCTGCCTTGTGCCTGGCTGCCTCCAAACCTGCCCTGCCAGGATTCCACGCAGGTCCTAGTGCCTGCCTTGTGCCTTGCTGCCTCCAAACCTGCCCTGCCAGGATTCCACGCAGGTCCTAGTGCCTGCCTTGTGCCTTGATGCCTCCAAACCTGCCCTGCCAGGATTCCACGCAGGTCCTAGTGCCTGCCTTGTGCCTTGCTGCCTCCAAACCTGCCCTGCCAGGATTCCACGCAGGTCCTAGTGCCTGCCTTGTGCCTTGATGCCTCCAAACCTGCCCTGCCAGGATTCCACGCAGGTCCTAGTGCCTGCCTTGTGCCTTGCTGCCTCCAAACCTGCCCTGCCAGGATTCCACGCAGGTCCTAGTGCCTGCCTTGTGCCTTGCTGCCTCCAAACCTGCCCTGCCAGGATTCCACGCAGGTCCTAGTGCCTGCCTTGTGCCTGGCTGCCTCCAAACCTGCCCTGCCAGGATTCCACGCAGGTCCTAGTGCCTGCCTTGTGCCTTGATGCCTCCAAACCTGCCCTGCCAGGATTCCACGCAGGTCCTAGTGCCTGCCTTGTGCCTGGCTGCCTCCAAACCTGCCCTGCCAGGATTCCACGCAGGTCCTAGTGCCTGCCTTGTGCCTTGCTGCCTCCAAACCTGCCCTGCCAGGATTCCACGCAGGTCCTAGTGCCTGCCTTGTGTCTTGCTGCCTCCAAACCTGCCCTGCCAGGATTCCACGCAGGTCCTAGTGCCTGCCTTGTGCCTGGCTGCCTCCAAACCTGCCCTGCCAGGATTCCGCGCAGGTCCTAGTGCCTGCCTTGTGCCTGCTGCCTCCAAACCTGCCAGGATTCCATGCAGGTCCTAGTGCCTGCCTTGTGCCTTGCTGCCTCCAAACCTGCCCTGCCAGGATTCCACGCAGGTCCTAGTGCCTGCCTTGTGCCCTGCTGCCTCCAAACCTGCCAGGATTCCACGCAGGTCCTAGTGCCTGCCCTTCTGTAAGAATGTGTCGCGATATGATGCATGTCTAAAAAGTGTGTCACCAACATGAAAAGTTTGGAAAGCTCTGCTCTAAAACATTCAGAACAGAAAATACTATTGAAATACACTGTTAGTTTTGCACCTTACTCTGTCCAACCAGGGTAAAACCCTTGTTCTGTTCCACTTCCTCCCAAAACACACTCAGAACCTAAATCATATCCAAGCTGAGTTGGAGTTAGGCTTAATCTCCAGCATACCCAGTTCCAAACCTGGACCCTTTGAACGCTTACCTTGTGTATTTTTGGAACCCAATTTCTCTTGGGACAGAGAGGGGGAAAATGACCAGGAGGCACAAGGCAGACAAGGTGAAGCGTTGGTCAATGAACCAGGGCTGGCGAAAAGTGTCTCCATTCAAGGTCTTGTTGGGGGAGAAAGAGTCACACACTAGAAAAGAGTTAGAAAAGCTCAAAGTTAGAAGAGGGCAGGGGTGTATCAGAAGGTTTTTTAATTTGCACCATCTAGCAGTCTTCTTCTGCTTCATTTTTTAATCTACTGTACCCTCGTTTATGAGAGTTCTAATGGTTAGTATTTTGACTATTAGAATTTAAGTTAGTCATCATTCATTATCTCACTTGCTCCCATGGAATCTTACTTTGACTCAGCAGTCTCACAAAATAGCTAACATAAAGGAGATGGCCATGGTTTATTTATCCTCTTTTTCAGAAGGCAAATTGGCATGGTTAGTCCTCACCGCCCTCTATAACTCCCTAAAAGAGAACCTCTAAGACAGAGCTTTCCAAACTGTGTGTCGCGACACAATACTGTGTCGCCTGCGGGGCCCATGTGTGTCGTGTCAAAACCCGAAAGTGCTGATGGCGCGCGGCCGCGCACATGGTGGCGGCGGGCCATCAGCGCTTCCGGGTTTTCACGTGGCACACCAGGACACTGCTGCCGCCACCGCTGTGGCATGCGAAAAACCAAAAGCGCCACGGCAACGCGCAAAAACCCGGAAGCACCGCAGCAGTGGGGGTTCCAGGTTTTTTCATACCGCCACCGCAGCGTTTCCGGGTTTTTGCACACTGCCGACGTGGCTTTTCCAGGTTTTTGCGCGCCGCCACTACGGCGCTTTCGGGGTTTTGCGCACCGCCGCAGGGCTTCCAGGTTTTTGCGCACCGCCGCAGCGGTAGCACTTCTGGGTTTTTGGGCACCACCGTTGGTGTGTCGCCAACTGGAAAAGTTTGGAAAGCCCTGCTTTAAGACCTCAAGTTGAGTTGAACTTTTTTCTCCTGGACAGGTGGCCACACCTCCAAGCAAAGTCATTTTTATTTCCTAAGAATTCCTCTGGGGCTTACATAGGACCCAGAGGCTTTCCAAGAAATGAAGCTGAAGCCCACGGCTAGTGCTTTGCAGTTCTCCGGGTTCTTAGCAGATATAAAATTGAATGTAAAACCAAAATCAAGAAAGTCAGAGGAGCCTAGAGGCATCACTGGGCACAATGGTTACTTGTGTACCCGTTTTAGAATGGAAAACCAAATTCTGTTTCTTTGTGGTTGGTTAAATTGGACTCCACTATCCTGTTTCTATCCAATCCTTCCATGAAACTTGGGGGGAATGCATCAGGATAAATCAAGCAGCTTAGGATATATGCTTTAAATCAGAGCTTTCCAAACTGTGTGTCGCGGCTGCAGTGTCTGGGTGTGTTGCGGCTGCTGCTGCCTCCGAGCCCTGCCAGGATTCTAGTGCCTGCCTTGTGCCTTGCTGCCTCCAAACCTGCTGTGATTCCGTGCAGGTCCTAGTGCCTGCCTTGTGCCTTGCTGCCTCCAAACCTGCCCTGCCAGGATTCCACGCAGGTCCTAGTGCCTGCCTTGTGCCTGGCTGCCTCCAAACCTGCCCTGCCAGGATTCCACGCAGGTCCTAGTGCCTGCCTTGTGCCTTGCTGCCTCCAAACCTGCCCTGCCAGGATTCCACGCAGGTCCTAGTGCCTGCCTTGTGCCTGGCTGCCTCCAAACCTGCCCTGCCAGGATTCCACGCAGGTCCTAGTGCCTGCCTTGTGCCTTGCTGCCTCCAAACCTGCCCTGCCAGGATTCCACGCAGGTCCTAGTGCCTGCCTTGTGCCTTGATGCCTCCAAACCTGCCCTGCCAGGATTCCACGCAGGTCCTAGTGCCTGCCTTGTGCCTTGCTGCCTCCAAACCTGCCCTGCCAGGATTCCACGCAGGTCCTAGTGCCTGCCTTGTGCCTTGATGCCTCCAAACCTGCCCTGCCAGGATTCCACGCAGGTCCTAGTGCCTGCCTTGTGCCTTGCTGCCTCCAAACCTGCCCTGCCAGGATTCCACGCAGGTCCTAGTGCCTGCCTTGTGCCTTGCTGCCTCCAAACCTGCCCTGCCAGGATTCCACGCAGGTCCTAGTGCCTGCCTTGTGCCTGGCTGCCTCCAAACCTGCCCTGCCAGGATTCCACGCAGGTCCTAGTGCCTGCCTTGTGCCTTGATGCCTCCAAACCTGCCCTGCCAGGATTCCACGCAGGTCCTAGTGCCTGCCTTGTGCCTGGCTGCCTCCAAACCTGCCCTGCCAGGATTCCACGCAGGTCCTAGTGCCTGCCTTGTGCCTTGCTGCCTCCAAACCTGCCCTGCCAGGATTCCACGCAGGTCCTAGTGCCTGCCTTGTGTCTTGCTGCCTCCAAACCTGCCCTGCCAGGATTCCACGCAGGTCCTAGTGCCTGCCTTGTGCCTGGCTGCCTCCAAACCTGCCCTGCCAGGATTCCACGCAGGTCCTAGTGCCTGCCTTGTGCCTTGCTGCCTCCAAACCTGCCCTGCCAGGATTCCACGCAGGTCCTAGTGCCTGCCTTGTGCCTTGCTGCCTCCAAACCTGCCCTGCCAGGATTCCACGCAGGTCCTAGTGCCTGCCTTGTGCCTGGCTGCCTCCAAACCTGCCCTGCCAGGATTCCACGCAGGTCCTAGTGCCTGCCTTGTGCCTTGCTGCCTCCAAACCTGCCCTGCCAGGATTCCGCGCAGGTCCTAGTGCCTGCCTTGTGCCTTGCTGCCTCCAAACCTGCCCTGCCAGGATTCCACACAGGTCCTAGAGCCTGCCTTGTGCCTGGCTGTAAGGGTGTGTTGCGAAATGATGCATGTCTAAAAAGTGTGTCACCCACATGAAAAGTTTGGAAAGCTTTGCTTTAAATCATCAAGACCAGGGCTATCCCAGAAAGGCTGGGCATTCTGGCCAAGAATGGCCAACTTCACAGCAATTGGGTATTTTTTTTCTGCTGAAAAATCGTGTCTCCTCCTCTACCACCACCACCACCTCACCCAGCCAAAAAAGATTGCCCAGCATCAGTTCGCAAATCCCCAAGGGAATTCTTTCCCGAGATCCAGGTCTCACATTTTTCTAGCTGATCTCCCATAACTCTGAGGAAGGCCACAGAGATCATGAAGAGGTTCAAGATGAAGCAGACTTCACAGAGCTTGCCCACAGCTGACCCACAGATCTCTCTCACCACACCCTGGTACGTTGTCTGAGTGCTGATGGAAGCAGCATAACCCAGGATTACTAAGCCGCTAATGAGGAATATCAAAGAGCCCTGCCAGGACAGAAAAAAAAAGACACTGAGGACAAGTACTGTGGAAGCAATGGAGAACACATGAGTGAAATAAGTCCCTGTTCATGGTGTCAAAGTCTAAGGCAGTGCTTTCCAAACTGTTGCCGTTGGCGACACACCAACGGCAGCAGGGACAGCAGCCTCGTGTTTTCCGCTAAAACGCGGAAGCGCTGATGGCGCGCCGCTGCTGTCGCCGCTGCCATCGCCGTGCACACCACCGCCGCCGCTTCCGGGTTGTGTTGCGACACACTAAACTGTGTGTTGCGACACACTAAAGTGTCCCGACACACAGTTTGTAAAGCTATGGTCTAAGGAGTGTCTCTAAAAATTCTCTTCGGTAGCCACTTCTTGCATTTCTACAGAAGGTATATGGGGACCTTTTACCATTGGTCAGCCCACTTGATACATGTAGACTAGGTTCACACAACATGCTAAACCCAGGTTAGCCCAACATATTGACTAATGTTATGCCCAAATAATCCATGTTATGCCCAAATAATCCATACTAACATGATGGCAGCCATGTAAACCAGACCCCCTGCCTCTTTGTAAAAATGGAGTAGCTCTTAAAAACCACTGGGTGTTTAATGGCCTTATCAACTCCACTTAGCTTGCTTTACAATCAAATAGATGTTGCAGGTAGCAGCACCTGGTCAATCTTGGATAATCTTGTAAAGCTAAAGAGTTTGAGCCAATACAGGGATGGGAGATCCCCAGAACATCCCAGGATTGGAGGCTACTGGGAAGTCGAAAAACATCCCAGAAGTAATTAAAAAAAACCCTCTATCTTCACTAAAAAAACAATCTGGGCATGTCAATGTAGTAGTCAAGTTCAACATGACAGAGTTTTTATATCTTTATCAGCAAGTACGTTTTTCACCTTTTTATCTTCTAAACTAATTTGATATGATTTCATAAAGCTGGATTGGTATGGAAGATTTACTGTGGCATAACTATGATGATGGCTGTTGTGGGTCTTCAGGGCTGTGTGGCCGTGTTCTGGAAGTTGTGGTTCCTCCTCCCTATTATTTGGTTTTAAGTGAGGAATTCTGTATTCACAGAGGATATCTTTGGGGATTAATCATGAGCTCCATATGAGGAAGGTCTTGCAAAAAAACCATTCTACTCCTGAAAATCTTTTATTTGAATTATTATTCATACCTCATAAATCAAGGAGAAGAAATAAAGTAATTTTTTCCCTGAAGAAATGTATTTCCATTCCAAGAAAACCAAACAGTATTTGTAATCATCAATCTTGGAATTCAGGCAAGATCTTCTTGGGGAAAAAATCATCGAAATGTTTTAACACTACATAATGCTATATATGATTCTCAGCTATAAACTCCACCATATTCAATGCAATTGAATCATTACATGATGCTGCAGCATTATTGGGTTACTCAAATAATATTAAGGAACAGTGTTGTGTAGAATAGCGGAAAGTGGAATAGTAGAAAGAAAGAACTTCTATAAAATGCAAATATATAAACATGTCTACCTCCAGTCTAAGAAGAAATTATTATTATATTCAGTTCCAACAGTGATAAATGCCACATAGGCTATAAATCTATTTTTAATCTCTCACAAGGCAACTGTTGGAAGTGTAATCTTTACACGGAGAAATTCTGTCCCCCCCCCCCCATCCTTTTTTTAACTATCCTGAAAGACATATTCGAGAATAGTTCAGTAAATGACATATTTCAATCTATCTATAGCTTTCTAGGTAAATAACCGCCCAGAGTCCCCTATTCGGGGAGATGGGTGGGGATAAATTTAAATAAATAAATAAATAAATAAATAAATAAATAAATAAATAAATAAATAAATGTATTGTCGAAGGCTTTCACGGCCGGAGTTCAATGGCTGTTGTGGGTCTTCCAGGCTGTGTGGCCGTGTTCTGGAAGTTGTGGTTCCTAACGTTTCGCCAGTATCTGTGGCCAGCATCTTCAGAGGGCAGGAGCACAGATAGAAGCAAAATCTCTGTGCCCAGGTAGAGTGGCAATGTTCTATTTATAGAGCTAAATTATAGGAGATTAGGTAGGGGTTTTTGTTGTGTTGAAATGTTAACGAGTGGCTGATGAGCGTGATTAGCATGTTCATTGTGAGAAGTATTCCCATGTCCTGGTGGTTGGACTGAGTTCGTTGACCTTTTGCAGGCTGTGTTTTTCAGGACTGGTAGCCAGGTTTTGCTAATTTTTAAACTTTCTTCTTTTTTATTGTAACTGTGCTGGTGTTTGTGAATTTCAATGGCTTCTCTGTATAATCTGGTGTAGTGGCTTTTGGTGTTGTCCAGTATTTCTGTGTTTTCAAATAGGATTTTGTGTCCCGTTTGCTTGAGAGCATGTTCAGCTACTGAAGATTTTTCCGGTTGCTGTAGTCTGCAGTGTCTTTCATGTTCTTTTATCCTGGTGTGAATGCTTCGTTTTGTGGTTCCGATGTATACTTGTCCACAGCTGCATGGTATGCGGTATACTCCTGCAGCGGTGCGGGGGTCCCTTTTGTCTTTTGCTGATTTTAGCATTTGTTGTATTTTTCTGGTGGGTCTGAAGACTGTTTGAAAGTTGTGTTTTTCCATCAGTTTTCCCATGCGGTCAGTGACTCCTTTGATGTAGGGCAGGAATACTTTGTTTGTGGGGGGCTGTTTTTCTTCAGTTGGATGTTGTTTTCTTGGTTTGATGGCTCTTTTTATTTCATTCTTGGAATAGCCATTTGCCTGTAGGACCCAATTCAGATGGTTAAGTTCATTGTTGAGAAATTGGGTTTCACAGTTTCGATTAGCACGATCCACCAAGGTTTTGATCATGCCTCTCTTTTGTCGTGGGTGGTGATTGGAATTTTTGTGTAGATATCGGTCCGTATGGGTGGGTTTTCTGTATACTTTGTGTCCTAGTTTGAGGTCCGGATTGCGTATGACCAGCGTATCTAAAAATGGAAGTTTGCCATCAGTTTCTTTTTCCATAGTGAATTGTATATTGGGGTGGATGCCGTTTAGGTGGTCCAGAAATTTCTCCAGTTCTTCTTCAGTATGACTCCAAATTGCGAAGGTGTCATCCACGAACCGGAACCAGACTGTTGGTGTAATGGGTGCCGATTCCAAAGCCTGTTTTTCAAAGTGTTCCATGTAAAAGTTTGCTATGACTGGGCTCAGGGGGCTTCCCATGGCAATGCCATCCATCTCTTCGTAGAACTCATTCTCCCATTGAAAGTAACTAGTTGTTAGGCAGTGTTGAAATAAAGCTGTAATGTCTTCTGGGAAGATTTGCTTGATGAGTGCCAGGGTGTCCCTTACTGGCACCTTGGTAAACAGGGAGACCACGTCAAAGCTGACCAGTTTGTCCGTGTGGTTGAGTTTTAGGGTGCTGATTTTGTTGATGAAGTGTCCTGAGTCTTTGATGTGGGATGGAGTCTGTCCGATGTGGGTCTGTAAAAGGGTTGCCAAATGTTTGGATAATTCATATGTCGGGGAGCCAATGGCACTTACAATGGGTCTGAGTGGGATCGAGTCTTTGTGAATTTTGGGGAGTCCGTATAGTCTAGGTGAGAGAGCTTCTGTCTTGCAAATACGTTGTAGTACGTTGGGATGCAGGGAGGAGCTCTTTATCAGTGTGTTGGTTTGCTTCATGATTTTACTGGTCGGATCCCGTCTTATTGTTCTGTACGTGGTGGGGTCTAGTAATTCTCTGATTTTGTCTTTGTATTCATCTATGTTCATAATTACCGTGGCATTGGCTTTGTCCGCTGGAAGGATGATGATGTCTGGGTCCGAATTGAGGGTCTCTATGGCGTTTCTCTCCTTCTTAGTAATGTTGCTGGTGGGGGGCTTTGCTTTCCTTAGGATTCTTGCCACTTCACCCCTTATTTCTTCTGCTTCTTCCTCTGGACGTTGGTGAATGGCTGATTCCACATTGGCAATGATATCTTCCACTGGAATTCTGGTGGGTGTAATTGCAAAGTTTCCTCCTTTGCTTAGGATGGAGGTTTCTTCAGGAGAGAGCAGGCGTTCTGTCAAATTGATGACAATGCGTGAAGTATCCAGTGCCGGTTTTGGTTGACTGTTTTGGCATTTGTTGAATTTTTGCTTTTGTCTGTTTGTGTAGTCAAAGATGTCCTTTTCCATTTTTCTGTAGGATATGGTATCAATCTTGTCCCAATCCTGGCTTCTCATTTTGTGACTAAGGCTCATATGTGTGTCGAATAGATCTTTTTCTATGATGGCAAGGTTTCGGCGGGTTGTGTGAATTCTCTCGCGCAGGAGGGCTTGTTCAAGGCGGTCGTAAATGCGGCTGGCTTGTGATGATTTGAAGGTCCTTTTCGTTCTGAGAAAAGCTGGAATGGTCCTGGTATCTCTGCATCGCACTAGGAAGGTTAAGGAGCAGAGAAGGTGTGCTACTTCAGCAATGAAGAGCTGGCATGAAATCGGTTGTTTGCATTTAAAAGAGAGCAGCAGTTGAAGACCATGGAAATGGTAATTTGCGGACAGCTATTGCTTCTCTAGGGGCGTGGTGGCTCAGCGGGTAAGACGCCAGGCTTGTTGATCGCAAGGTCAGAGGTTCGAATCCCTAGCCCCATGTGACGGAGTGAGCTCCCGCACTCACCCCAGCTCTTGCCAACCTCACTCACCCCAGCTCTTGCCAACCTAGCAATTCGAAAGCACGCAAATGCAAGTAGATGAATAGGTACCACTTCGGTGGGAAGGTAACAGCATTCCGCGTTCCGCGTGCATCGTGCCAGCCACATGACCGTGGAAGCGTCTTCGGACAACGCTGGCTCTTCGGCTAACAAACGGAGATGAGCACCGGCCCCTAGAGTCGGACACGACTGCACAAATGTGTTGGGGGGAACCTTTACCTTTTTAATCTCCCCAATACTAGAGGGAAAGAAGATTCTAACATAGGTTGTTTCTAGTTTTTATCCACCACACTACCACAGAATAACAGCCCTATTTAAGCATTTCTCAAATACCTCAAATACCTTATCTAGCCCTTCCTTTACTGCTACTGTTCTCATCTCTGTTGGCACTGTATTTTTCCATAATCAGGGCTCACAATTGTGTCTGTTCATCCAGGTATCATAATGCAGTGATTACAGAGAACAGCATGAGGCAGAAGAAACTTTGAGCATAGAAGGAAATTGATTGCACCCCACTGCTCCTTTTGCCATGGGTGGCTTATTAATATTTTTTAATAATAATTTTATTAAAGGTTAGTTTTTATACAGATAAAAACTAATACAAGCTACAAAAAAGAAAAAGAAAAAATAGAAAGTGCAGAGAAAAAATAATAGTATAAAGAGAAAAATGGAAAAGAAAGAAAAAGAAGAATATAACAAAAAGAAGGAATGGAAATATATAAAGAAGTAACTTCCCCCTTTGTCACAACAAACAAACAATTTTAACAACGTATCACCTTCTCTTAAAATACAACAAAGAATCTTTTCATCCCATATCTCATCTATAAACAAGTCCTTAAAACCTCATCATTCAGTTCTGGTCAGCAAAAGTCCATTAAGGGTTATGGTATCTTATTAATATGAGTGACATGTGGACAGGGATAATCATGTTTTTTTTTTAGACTATACAGTTAGGAAATGTGATTTATAGATCATATCTAACTTCCAGTGAAAAAATCATATAATTGCATACTTGGGACTAAATGGAGGTGAGATGTCCTAATTCTTCCCATTTTTAATGTTCACTCCCTTGCTCTTTATAGATCAGATTAACTGCATTAGTTAAAAAAAAAAAAAGCTGAGAGTCTGTAATCACTTCACCACCAAAAATGGATTTTGCTAGAATAGTATTTTAACGGAATGATGAGTTTTAAGGTCACACTGAACAGAAACTTAGCTTCCGTGACTGTAAGTGATGGGTTAAACTCCTCCTCCTATGTTGCATTTCATTCATCAAGATCGTAGAGCACAGCTTTCCAAACTGTGTGTCGTGACGCTTTAGTGTGTCGCAACACACAGTCTGGTGTGTCGCCACACAACCCGGAAGCGGCAGCGGGGGCGTGCACAGCAGCGGCGGCACGCCATCAGCGCTTCCGCGTTTTAGTGGAGGCCGCCGCCGCTGCCACCGTGTACACCCCCACCCCTACGCGCGCCCCCCCCACACTGCCACCGTGCACGCCCCCGCGCCACCACCGCCGCCGCCGTTGGTGTGTCGCCAACGGCAGCACTTTAGAAAGCACTGACGTAGAACATCCCACAACTTCCAGGGAAGAAATGGCAGACTAGAGACACCTTCTACTTTTTCTTTTTATTCTTTTATTCTTTTAGTTTGGATTAGTTTTTATTGTTGTAATTGTATTCTTTAATAAAATTACTTTAAAAAAAAAGAAAAGGAAAAAAAAGAATGTACAGCATCGCAGTCAACTTTTGATTACATAATGAAGGCAACTGTGATCCCAATGGGTGGATTTCTCTTTCGATACCTTTCCTTGGAATTTTGATAGAAGTGTGGGAAGACAAACTGCTGGAAAGAGAATTGTGTAATGAAAGACAGTCATTCTTACACTTGTTGGTCACCACATCAGTGCAAGAACATCACACTCCATCTGTGAGTGGAGATCATCTCAGAAGAATCTCATATAGTGGCCATGGAGTCATCTTGTTGCCATCTGAGGTCAACCCTTCTCTGTAGATGCCCCAGTTCTTGGAATGTGTCCTCTGCTGACCAAGGGATTTAGGATTCATCCATATAGACTTGTTGTCCCAGCTTGGGGGTTGTAGGGGGAGCAGCTATTTCAATATTGTCTTCACATTTCAAGGACGGGAAGAAAGCCATCAGCATGGCTGTGAGGAAGCCTTCTTAGCTGCTTTTAAAAAGCTCATGAAGATCCCTTTTCTAAACTAGCTTTTAATTATCAATTGTAATTGCCTGAATTGTTGTTTGAATTGCTTTTAATCTCTCTGGTTTTCATTCTCATTACAATGCCTTAGTCAAACTGCAGAGAGATTCCTCCTTTAACAAAATTTCAAAAGCAAATTCTGTGTCATCAGTTCATAGAAGAACTTGTAAGGAAAGAAAAAGCAAGAGAAACTTCATGCCCAGGACAAATTACTATGCTATAAATTAATATGCTATTTTTAACCTCGGCTCCCTGAAAGAAGAACAGAAGAGTAAACTTTGACTCCAATTTTCATCTTCACAACAGCTCTGATAAATAGGTTCTGATGAAAGATAACAACTGGCCTGAAATTACACTCCATCCTATGGGCCTTCTTTGAGATGTTTGAGAAGCTGGTTCTTGCTTGCTTGCTCTGGTCTCTCAGACACAAGTGTCCATCAGAATTTAGCCATCCATGACTTTGACATTGGCTGAATATTCCAAAACAGTTTCCCACCAAAAGAAATAGATAGACCAACCCCCCTCACTTAAATTCATATTTGAGTGAAAATATATGTTTTACAACTTTATAGTAAAGGTAAAGTTTCTCCCCGCACAGTTGTATCCAACTCTAGGCGACGGTGCTCATCTCCGTTTCTTAGCCGAAGAGCCAGCGCTGTCCGAAGACGCTTCCCCGGTCATGTGGCCGGCAGGACGCACGCGGAACGCTGTTACCTACCCACCAAAGTGGTGCCTATTCATCTACTTGCATTTGCATGCTTTCGAATTGCTGGGTTGGCAAGAGCTGAGGCGAGTGCGGGAGCTCACTCCGTCATGCGGGGCTAGGGTCTCAAACCTCCGAACTTGCGATCTTCCGATCAACAAGCCTGGCGTCTTACCCGCTGAGCCACCGCACCCCCTTTACAACTTTATAGTAAAGCTAATAAAATGTGTTAAGGCCTAAACTTTCATGGACCAATGCAATTGTAAATATATTAGCCTTTACAATGACCCAAGCCATTTTATGCTGTGGATGCTACTAGGTAATATGTACTGGAATTAGACCCAAAAGGACCATATTCTTTAAAGTGTACAGAATATGGAAGCGTGGATGACGTTCTCATCAAGTAATCTAGCAAACAGACAGCAATTATTCCAATAACACCTCACCACATTGCAGCCTCCATTTTGACTTCAAAACTCAGGCTTAAATACCTGGCCTTATTTTTTGAACTTCCTTGCTGCTGCTGCTGTATTTGTGTGTGTAAAACACCTCACCTGATGAAAAATTCAGAAGAACTGAAAAGATTGAACATTTATTTATTTATTTATTTATTTATTTATTTATTTATTTATTTATTTATTATTTGGATTTATCCCCACCCATCTCTACCGTGGTAGACTCTTTACCCATCCTTACCGTGGTAAACATGTTTTTATGTTACATTGGTGGTCGTAATAAAGTTATCAACTGGCTATGGATTTTGGATGCTTTCTCCCCCAGGGACCAACACAGCTTTGGACATATTTTCATAATCTCCAGAAATGCTCCTTTTGTAGTGTAAAGGCTTTGGCCACCTCAAACATTCTGAAAACCAAGTGCTATATTGCCCAAGGCCATCAAGCAACACCAAAGTAGTTTGAGAGAGAGCCAATTTGGTCTAGTGGTTAAGGCACCAGGCTAGAAACCAGGAGACTGTGAGTTCTAGTCCCGCCTTGGGCACAAAGCCAGCTGGGTGACCTTGGGCCAGTCCCTGTCTCTCAGCCCTAGGAAGGAGCCAATGGCAAACCAGGAGACTGAGAGTTCTGGTCCCACCTTAGGCACGAAAGCCGGCTGGGTGACCTTGGGCCAGTCACTCTCTCTCAGCCCAGCTCACCTCACAGGGTTGCTGTTGTGGGGAAAATAGGAGGAGGAAGGAGTATTAGGTATGTTTGCCACCTTGAGTTATTTATAAAAATAATAAAGGCAGGTTTAAAAAAAAGTAGAGTATTTAAGGACAATCCTCTCCAAAATTCCACTAAATTGTATGGTATATTTTACTCCTTTTCTCTTTGTACCTAACCTCCCTTATAGGATTGTTCAGGTCAATGTTATTGTTAAATAAAGAGTAGATCATACACTGTGCTACATAGCGGTGGGCAGGACAGGACACAAATATAAATAATACATCATTATTAATTTAAATTATTCATCATTAAATGAAGACCCAGCATACATTTTCAATGTCCATTCTCCATCCTGAATGGGATTACTCAGTTGAGCATATTTCTCAAACTACATATAATCTCTTTTCATGCAAAGGTGGGGCTGTAGGAAGAGGAAGATGCTAAATCAGAAAGAAGCATTACTGGGCAAATAGATGCATTTCTGTCGAAGGACCTCTCTAAGCCTTCCTTCCTTAGGTCAGTGTTCCTCAACGTTAGCAACTTGAAGATGTGTAGACTTCAACTCCCAGAATTCCCCAGCCAAGGGGACCCACACATCTTCAAGTTGCTAAGGTTGGGGACCCCTGCCTTAGGTTATTTCAAACCTGTAGAACTTGCTTCCAAATCAACAGTTAGGACTGGATGACCTGAGGTCTATCACTTATTTATTCCATGAGGACTAGGTAGTCCAATCTACCAGAAACCTGGATGGGTTTCCCTTGGCACTTACCAGCTCCACGAGGACCGCGGGGGCTATTCCACCTGCTTTATTGAAGGCCCAGGGGAAATTCAGGAGTCCTGCTCCAAGGGCAGATTTTAGCAAGATGAAGATGGCTCCAGATGAGGAAAGACGGGGGATATCAGACTCCAGAGAGGGCTTGGCTAGCAAGCTGATGCTCTCTCTAGCCAACTCCTCCATGTCTGAAAAGAAAAGGAGGATTGGGTGTTTTATTGCTGATCAGATCTAAGTAGACTTCAAAAATTCCACAATACCCTCCCGTGCTCCTCGGGGAAGTCACTCCAGTTCCATGGCTTTGCAGAAAAGTTCAAAAGATTTTCTCCATCTGAAAAAAATGACAAAAATAGTGGGAAGAAGGGGTCCAAAGGTTCTTTTTCCCCCTCACGAGCCTAATCTACTGAGGTGGGGGGGGGGCTGAGAAATGAGAGGGACGTGTGAAATAGAGCAAACATTTCTAGGTCCAAAGGAATGTGAAATGACGTGTACACATGCACGTGCTAAAAATAAGTGAAGCTTCTCAAGGCAATTTGCAGCCCTGAATGGGCGCTTAATTTAATTAGAAGGTTCAGTGGGAGAGGTTAAAACTGGGCATCAAGAAAACAGCAAGCGTGCTAGAGATTCTGCAGGGAGATGTTTGCAAACAGAGGTCAAATTAAGCCAGAGCCAAGTTATGCCATATGGCAGCACCTAGTCCTTGGTTCAACATTCAGCTACAGGCTTAACTCTTCAAAACAGCTTCCCTAACCTGTCAACAAATTTGAGAAACCCAAGCCCATATGGCCATGTGCTTTCAAAGCTGAGCTTTCTGGGAGTTGGAGGTGATGTGTCATATAAAACAGACATCCTAGAACAAGGGTCGGAAATGGCGGCTCGCGAGCCAGATGCGGCCCTTTGGCCCCTTGAGTGTGGCTCTTCCGCAGCTGAACTCACCCCTGCCCCTTCCACGTGATTGGCCCCCGCCTGCAAACCCCGCCCCCTTCCACGTGATTGGCCCTCGCCCGCAAACCCCGCCCCTTCCACGCGATTGGCCCCTCCCCACAAACCCCGCCCCCTGGCTCTCGAGCATTTCAAAACGTCCTCGAGCATGTCAAAATGGCTCCCGGCATAAAAAAGTTTGCCGACCCCTGTCCTAGAAGCTGGGTGTCTACAGGGAGACCAAACAATCAAGATGGTGGCCATGGGCTGCATGAGGAGACCCTGCACCATTACGACTGCTCTCTGGACTTTTTCAGATCCCCCTTCGCAGATCTCCACTTGTTACCAAAGTTTCAAACAGTTTTAGACAGAAAGCATACAGAAACTATAAAGCCAGCCCCCAAATGAGCAGAACAAAGTTAATAATTCAGTGACATGCCTTCACTTAGGAAGCTTACAGTTTTTTTAAAAAAAAACCAAGTTATACCAAATAAAAACACCAAGGCAACAAATGAAGGAAGAACTACAGTTCAGAAAAATTTTCAAAAGCAGGAAGACAGTGAAAAGTGTTGAATAGTGTGGGTGGATGTGTAAAAAAAATAATATTTTAGCCCATTTGTTTGTCTGTAGAACCAGGAACTAGTACAATTTCTACAGAAGTTATATCAAGAAATTTAAAAAGCTTGGTTTCTCATAATTAAGGCCAGCTTCCTCTGTTTTCTATCACCAGCTCAGTAATTCATTTTTTACTTCCCAGCCATGTGACCTTCTGATCTCAGTAAGCAGGATAAAGAGATTTTAATCAGCTGCTATAAGGAATTATGAATGGCTAATTGTTCCTGTCATCCTGATTATGTCCTTGCAACCTACTGTGTTCCGAGCCATTCAAAGTGTCCTTTTCAGTCATCAGCAGCCCAGAAAGGAATGCTTAATTGGCTCGTGTGATTTAGAATTTAGCCATTGGACTGGAAATAAATTGCTTGGCCAATAAGGAGGTCTCAGCGCGGACTGGCACACTTTGATATCATTTTGGAGGGCTGGGGGGAATTCAAAGGTGTTTGAGAACTTTCTTTAATCTTGCCTTCATGACACCATAAGTAGAACCAGGCTGTCCTTTTAACAGCCAACGGCCGTTTTGCTGTGTCTCGGCCAAGGGAACGGGGCTGCAAGCTCTCCCCTCTTGTCATGACACATGCAGCAAAGGGCAGGGTTTGTGTCGCAGTGCCCCATGGCCTCCCTGCAGATGCCACCACAGGGGAAATGAAATTTTACAAGACCATTGAAAGAGCAGCGAGATCTCTGGATTTTTCCTGCCTCCAAATTGTTTTATATAAAGATGGATGGATGGATGGATGGATGGATGGATGGATGGATGGATGGATAAAAAGGTAAAGGTTCCCCCCCCCCACATTTGTGCAGTCGCGTCCGACTCTAGGGGCCGGTGCTCATCTCCGTTTGTTATCCGAAGAGCCAGCGCTGTCCGAAGACGCTTCCACGGTCATGTGGCCGCATGACGCGCGTGGAACGCTGTTACCTTCCCACCGAAGTGGTACCTATTCATCTACTTGCATTTGCATGCTTTCGAATTGCTAGGTTGGCAAGAGCTGGAGCTAGTGCGGGAGCTCACTCCGTCACGCGCGGCTAGGGATTCAAAACTCCGAACCTGAGATCTTCCGATCAACAAGCCTGCCGTCTTACCCGCTGAGCCACCACGCGATAGAGGGAGAGAGAGAGAGATTTGAAAGGAATTCTCAACTGCCCAAAGAATAAAACCAGAGCCTCTTTCAGAGAGGGAAAAAAATCTTTTGAGAAATTAGAAGGAAGATTTTGGTCTAACACAATAATCCATAGGCCTATGTGAATTGGATCTAATCCAGTTCAACTTGTTAATTGGTTTCAGCTGTCAAATGGATTTGAATCAAATGGTCCATCCTGATTTATTTCAAACCAGTGTGGATGCTGAAAATGCGTATTTGCAGGTGCAAAAGGCATCCAAATTGGTTTGAATCAATTCAAAGGTAGGTAATTTGATTTGATTTGACAATCAAAAGTATATCATTTCTTTCATGCAGCATCTTAATGTGACTGGGAGATTCAACTGAATCACCTTTGAATCAGTGAAACAAATATTTGCACAGCTTTAAACATTGGAAATGATTTCATTTGCTGCACCATGGGGCGGGGCAGGTCAGCCACCTTGGTTCTGCTGGGTGAAACGGTGGTAAAAGGTAAGGTTCCCCCCCCCCCCGTTGCGCAGTCGGGTCCGACTCCAGGGGCCGGTGCTCATCTCCGTTTGTTAGCCGAAGAGCCAGCGTTGTCCGAAGATGCTTCCACGGTCATGTGGCTGGCATGACGTGTGCGGAACGCTGTTACCATCCCACCAAAGTAGTACCTATTAATCTACTTGCATTTGCATGCTTTCGAATTGCTAGGTTGGCAAGAGCTGGGGCGAGTATGGGAGCTCACTCCGTCACGTGGGGCCAGGGATTTGAACCTCCGAACCTGCGATCTTCCGATCAACAAGCCTGGCGTCTTACCCGCTTAACAAATCACTTAAAAATTGAGTGAATGTTCTTTCTTAGTGTTAACCTTGATTTATTTCTGTGGCTTAGCATCTGGTGTAAATTCAGCTCTTTGGCTTAGTTTATTAATCAGGGCATTGAAAATGGGCCAATACAATAAAACAGGTTGGGCATGAATACGCCATTGAGGGGCTTACAGAGGAAGAAATGGTGGACTGAAGATGGTTCTGCGAAAAGTGGAGCTGACAACCACGACGAAGAACAAGGAACTGGTGAGTAGACCGGCTATTCAAGCCTCTCCGGACAAAGAGAGGATGGGAGATCACCCACAAGTGCTCCGGACAGCCGCCCCTCATGAGGAGACCGCAAGATAGCGGTCTCTGGTGGGTTTAGAGCTCTGGGAGTCAAGGGAATAGCCATCTTGCTCAAACCACGGTCAGTGCCTTTGAAAGGACACTAAGTTCGCATACTTCCTTTCAGAAATTGCTTGTTAACTGCTTTCCAGCTATTAGGAACCTTTGGATTGACAAGTCTGAAAACACCGGGTGAGTCTGCCTTCAATCTTTAATGAAAGAAAATTTTAACTACAGGCTTAAGAACTTTAAAAAATTGAAATAAACAGCAAAAAGCTAATTAAGACTTTGATTTTAGAAAGCTATAAATGGATTAAGGGTCCAGATAAATTTGAAATAAGATTTTGGAATTAATTATAAGAATCCTTCCCATGGGAAAGGCGACTTGTCTAGATAGATAGATAGATAGATAGATAGATAGATAGATAGATAGACAGACAGACGGACACGGACACGGACACGGACACGGACACGGACACGGACACGGACACGGACACGGACACGGACACGGACACACACACAGAGTATGATTTTTATTGAAACTTTTAAAAAAGAAGATAAAAACTAATACAAACTAATATAAAATAAGGGAGAAAAAGGAAAAAGAAAGAAAGCAAAAAGAAAGCAAAAAGTGCAAGAAAAGAAAAGAAAAGTTGAAGAAAAATAGAAAAGAAAGAAAAAAGATACAAAGAGGTAGCTTCCAATATTCTTCACGGCAGTTATAAGTACAATTATATTTTAACCTCTCTCTCTAAAGTTATTTTTTTATTTATTTTTATTTATTTAATTTATATGACTGCCCATCTCCCCACATGGTTACATCATGATACTCTTCTTTCTATAATCTATCCTGTCTAATAATCAAAGCCATAAATCACGTTCATTTTTTTCAGTTTTACGCAAAAAGAGGTTTCCAGTCACCAATAAATGTGGATAGTGTCTTTTCTTTAATCGAAGAACAGTACAGTAAGTGCCAAGAACTGAGAGCCAGTTTGGTGTAGTGGTTAAGGCATCAGGCTAGAAACCAGGAGACCATGAGTTCTAGTCCCGCTTTAGGCACGAAGCCAGTTGAGTGACCTTGGGCCAGTCCCTCTCTCTCAGCCCTAGGAAGGAGGGAATGGCAAACCACTTCTGAAAAACCTTACCAAGAAAACTGCAGGGACTCATCCAGGCAGTCTCCAAGAATCAGACACGATTGAACGGACAAAAAAAAAAAGATGTTAATAAGCAAATAGAAGACTGGATGAAGTACAAAACCCAGGATGGCAAGATGCAAAGCCTGCAATGGAAGCATCAGGACTGGCCCAATCTTGTGTTCATTTTAGCATCCAACAGCTTTGAGATAGATGCTACATTTCACTCATTTTTCGGACACAGTGCATATGGCCTGGTAACTTCTGTGAAACAAAGAATCACGTTTGGCAAGCTATCTTCATCACCATGAAGGGATCCCATCGCCCAAGGAAGGGATTCAGGGGGATCCTGCCCTCTTCATTCTATTCCACACCCTCATCATCTTCCTTTGTTTTTTATAAGCAATGCCCTGTTGGCCACACTTCCTTCTTGGCTAATCTCCCAACATATTGTATAATATCAGTATACAATAGAAGGAAAACATGATACATAATTTTGAGCAATGGGCAAAACTTTTAACTACACAGCAGCTTAAATAAAGGTAAAGGTTCTCCCCGCACATTTGTGCAGTCGTGTCCGACTCTAGGGGCCGGTGCTCATCTCCGTTTGTTAGCCGAAGAGCCGGCGCTGTCCGAAGATGCTTCCGCGGTCATGTGGCCGGCATGACGCATGCGGAACGCTGTTACCTACCCACTGAAGTGGTACCTCTTCATCTACTTGCATTTGCATGCTTTCGAATTGCTAGGTTGGCAAGAGCTGGGGCGAGTGCGGGAGCTCACTCCGTCACGCAGGGCTAGGGATTCGAACCTCCGAACTTGCGATCTTCCGATCGACTAGCCTGGCCTCTTACCCGCTGAGCCACCACGCCCCTTACACAGCAGCTTATACCAGGCAAAATACATTAAAAGATTACCCTTTCAGCCTTGCTATCAAGAGATAAAGATTTTTCCTTTCCTGTTTTTTATAATTGCACCAAGGCAAAGTTTGGTATGAAAAGATGTCTGCTTTATTAGGGATCCTTTCATCAAATACTTTTTGACTTCATTAAACTGTTTAATCCAGTGTTTCTCAACCTTGGCAACTTTAAGATGTGTGGACTTCCAACTCCCAGAATTCCCCAGCCAGCAAAGCAGGCAACAAGCAAGGCTGGCTGGCTAGGGAATTCTGGGAATTGAAATCCACACAACTTAAAGTTGCCAAGGTTGAGAAGCACTGGTTTAGTCTCTGTTGTAATCCCAAGACAGATAATGATCCACTGAGTAATTTTTACAGGTCCCCTGCCCTTGCCACTGTCCCATAATCAACCTATTGACTATTCTATAATCAAGCTGGGTAAAAAATCAGTTTCACCAACAGGAAACCAGGATGGAAAAGAAACTCATCCTTTAGACTTTAGAAATATGTTGCAGCTTTGATCTTCTGCCAGACAGTAAAGCTGTTTTTAAAGCTCTAAAATTTAAGAGTTTTAATACAGGGCAGGGAAAAGGTGTGCGTGGGAGAGTTTTAAAGGAAGAATTCTGAATCATTTGCACAAGTTTTTGGATTCTCAGGCATTTTAACAGTAAGAATATGTGGTTCTCTCTCTTCACAAAACATATATACACAGAGGCAACAGAGACCAAGAAGAAAGAAAAGACGTCAAAAGAAATTTAGGGACAAAAGAAATCAGCCAATGAATCTGGTGTTTTAAAATGTCTGGATGGATCCTATGTCAGAATGACTTTGTTCCTGAATTTCAAAGGAGATGCTTAAACTGCCAATGCTTTGCAGAGAACAAACTGTGCTTTGAAAGTTTCTGTGGACTATGAATCACACATAGCAAAAGAAAAATCTAAATGGAGGGGCCAGGTTAGGTTAAAATTTGAGAGCAGCTTTTCTCAACTGCACGAGATGGGGATTGAAAAAAGCTAAACTTTTTTTTTTAATTCACACACTGCGCAATGCTAGCACTCACAGTGGTGGGAATTTTTACACGCCGCAACTCAGCTGCTGGCCTGCTGCTTTGCTGTTGTAAATGTTGTAAAACATGGGCTGTGTGGGTTAGAAGTGAATTGTATTGTGAAGTTTTCATATTTTTTCTGATTTTTTTAATGCAGGGCTTCCCCGAGACCTGGAAATAATTTCAAAGGTTTCTCTGGGATAAAAAGGTTGAGAAAGGCTGTTTGAGAGTCAGGATTTGAGTCAAGAAAAAGAAAGGGTGACCACCACAGAGTGTTTGGTTGCACCAACCATAATGCAAGTTTGCTTGATTTGGGCTTAAAAAGTAGTATAAACCCAGCCACTGTGGTTTGTTGATCATTCAACAAACCACAGTTAAAATAAATAATAGGTTAGGGCAATATGTGGACTTCGAAGAAGCAGGCTATGAAGACTATTAATGCCTTTGAATTTTGGTGTTGGAGAAGACTCCTGAGAACACCACAGACAGCCAAGAAAACAAACAAATGGATTATCAGACAAATCAACCCAGAGTTCTCACTCGAGGCGCAAATGACCAGGCTCAAATTATCCTACTTCGGACACATTACGTGAAGACCTAGCAGCTCTCTGGATGCTGGGAAAGGTGGAAGAAAAGAGAAGAGGATGACCAGCAGAAAGGTGAATGGACTCAGATGGGGGCACCGTTGGAGGACTTGAAAGAACAGGTGTGGGATAGATCGTCATGGAGAAAATCTATGTGGTGGCTAGGAGTCAAAAATGACTTGATGGCACATAATCGATCAATAGGACAATATGTGCATCCAGCCAGAAAGACAGAAACTGGATGAAGCAGCATCCAGTTTAACTGGATTAACTAGCTTTCAACCACAATGGACCATGGACATATCTGAGATTAGACTTCCTAACCTTCCAGATATGGCAGAGGTACACTGTCCATCAGTGTAAGGAAAACAAGGCTGCCTATCTAGAACATTTCTTGTTGTAGAAAGTCTTGTAGAGTTGGAAGGAAGCCCAACGATCACCTAGTTCAACCCTTTGCTATGTTGCAGGAAAACCAATCAAAACATCCTTGATCGGTGGCTGTCCAGGCTCTTCTTAAAAATCTCCAGAGATGGAGAACTCACAGCCTCCATTCCATTATTGTACAGATCTTACCATCAGGAAGATTTTCCTTATATTTAAACAAAACTTCGGGGGCTGCAACATAGCCACTGTTACTGGTCCTACAGTAGCTGTTTTTTATTTTCCTTTTTCTTTTTTTCCCACTTGAGTAAATATGATAAGCCTCTTCGTCCCATTGCAGGTCGGAGCAAATAAACTAGCAGTGTGTGACTTGCAGCCCCTTAGAGCAGTATTTCTCAAGCTTGGCAACTTTAAGCTGTGTGGACTTCAATTCCCAGAATTCCCCAGCTAGCATTGCTGGCTGGGGAATTCTGGGAGTTGAAGTCCACACAGTCCACCCAGCTTAAAATTGCCAAGGTTGAGAAACACTGCCCTAGAGTCTCAGCCGTGGCCCTCATAGCCTCGCCAAAGGTTGCTTCCAAATTGTAATTTTTAATATGACTGAAGGGAGAAAGGTTTAAATGTCTGAGGAGGAATCATGTTGACTCTATTTCGCTGATTCCATTTTAATTAAATTTAAATTAAAGCCAACTCAGGTATTTTTGTCCTGGCCCTACTCCTTCTTGGACCCGATCCTAAGCACCTAGTACATCCCTTGGCGTGCTGGTTGGAGAGCAAGTGTGGCCCTCAGTCATTTTTGCCATTTCCCTCCTGCACATACCACATTCCACATCATTCCTAAGGATCCTAAAACAAACA
This sequence comes from Charina bottae, assembly GCA_023362775.1. Lineage (NCBI taxonomy): Eukaryota > Metazoa > Chordata > Lepidosauria > Squamata > Charinaidae > Charina > Charina bottae. Next base: position 4,463,533 of record JALMGJ010000015.1, read on the forward strand.
TTTACATAGCTCTTTCCAAGCCGGTTCATAAAAGCCCCAACATAAACACAGCCTGACCTTTAATGGCTGTTCTCCAAGTCTGTTTTAATTTCCCTAATGCCCTGGAGACACCGTTCTTCCAGCACTGTGACAAATTTAAACGGACATTATGACACATTTAAATGGTTGCTTCTTATTACCCTTGAAGACCTACCATCAAATAAACCTCAAGAGGGTCATCAAGAGAAGAGAAGATCCATCAGAAGGGAATCTGATTATTTGGCTGAAGTTTTACACAGTGTTAATCACATTGACTCTCATTTGGTTTGGTTTACTATGCAGCCAAAACCCAGCTACTGTGATTTATAAATCAAGGTTAAAGGCTTAGTGTGCTGTCTGAACCAAGCCAATCGTGGTTTCTTCAGTAAACAGTGGCTAACCAACCCTGACTTATTATTTGAACAAGCTTATTGTGGTTTGCTAACCATGATTGATGTTTTAGTGTATTGGGACAACCCAAATGTATTTAACTCAATACATCTTGGTAAATCATGTGTAAATCCAGTCTTTTTAGTGTGATGTGTAGCTACTTAAAGCCTAGGTAGGCACTATTAGACTATATCAGTCTTTTCCCTCCTAATCTTTTCACAAGTCACAAAACATGGTCACTTGGCCTAGGAATGAAGGGCTAAAACAAGTGGAGGACACCAGATTGAGAAAAGATGGCACAGATTTATATGAGAGATGTCCCAACTGCCAGTCACTATATGAGATCTTATTAAGGAACCACTGTGTAGACAGCACTTCAAATACAAATGGGCAGGGCTAATGGCCATGGTCCTAGTGACCTCTCCCCCAAAAATAATATTGACACCAAACTCCAAAATGTGACGCATCATTGTAAGTTATTCTGCCCAACCTTGCAAATCACCTTTTTAAGGCATATCACATCTCTGTGTGAACTGAAATGTGACAAAGTTCATGGATGAATCTATCACTAAGCTTTGAACAAGGAGGAGGAGGAGGAGGAGGAGGAGAATCCAACAATGATTTGGAAAAGCAAGAAATGAGTCTCACTGGATGATTTCATTGCATGAGAAGCCATTGCACAACTTGAAGGACTGCATGGCTGAGAAAGCAAGCAAGAAACCTTAGGAAAGCAAATATATTATCAACATTTTTATATTAAACAAGAACAGTATTAGACACAGAAAAAAACTGATGAACTAAAGAGGTATTTGAGGCCCAAAAATAGCAGCAAATTAATAGCACACCGATTAATTAGAGTAACATAAATCATAAGGAAATCAAAAAGCCTCATAGATAAATAATTTTAGAACGTAATAGTCTCTATTTATGGTTCTGGAATGATGAGCATGATAACAATGTTAGTGCACTTTCTTTTTAAAAAACCACTGGCTTTTTTCCCTTCTAATATCAAAAATCTATCTTACTTTCAAAAGTTAGCACTATGCTGCTAAGCCAGGGGTGGGCAACGTCAGGCCTGCAGGCCGTATATGCCCGCGGGGCTCCCGCCCGCAAACCCCGCCCCTTCCATGTGATTGGCTCCCACCCGCAAACCCCGCCCCCCAGTGCTTGTGATTGGCAGAGGAATCATTTGAGCTTTGGGGTGGGAGTACTTTTAGGGCTGCTAATGCGGGGGGCATCAACGCCCTAGAGCCACTGAGATCCTACCTAGCTGAGCCCTAGAGGATTTTTACGCATACTCAAGATGCACCCACATCCTAGTTAGCGAATGAAACTCTCTTAAGACATTTTCAGACCAAGATGTAGAGTAATTCCTATGTCTTGCAGGGTGCAACAGAAAGGGTAGGTAATTACCATGGTGTTTTCTGTATTCTAAAGAACCCCATTTCTAGGCTGACCATACGTCCCGTTTTAAAGCATTTTTCAACCGTCCCATCGTTTTCATAAAAATCTCAATTTTGTCCCGTTTTTCAAACCCGGCAGGAATGGCGCGGAAGGAGGTTCCGAGCCGGAGCGCGGACCAGGGGGTGGGGTTTGCAGGCAGGAGCCAATCGCGTGGGCCAGGGGGCGGGGACCCGTCTTTTTCATGAATACAGATTACATAAGACCCCGTCCCGTTTTGCCATCCTGAAATATGGCCAGCCTACCCATTTCCCACACAAGGTAGTCAAGAGGTAAAACATGATATTACATATTCATCATCAGATTAAAAACATGATCTGTTCAACCTCTGTTACCCAGGTCTGAACAACCTCTGGGTCAACTGATAAATTATAAATCAACTGTGGCTTTAAAGAACATTGGCTACATTGCATAAATCTTAGATTTGGGTTTTGGGGATGCAACCTACATTTCAGCTCATTGAGGGCTTTAACAATACACCTAATTATTAAATACTAGACCTATTGATTTTATACCTCCCTTTTCCTCTTCAGATAGCCATGTTGTACCCCACAATTGTGCACCCCAAGCCTCTCTCTTCTCCAGCACCACCTTCCTTATGCTGCTCTCCAATTGTTGCTAGATCCCTAACACAGTAGATCACAAAGAAGGAAAATATTGTTTGCCCATGCCGATTTTTTTAAAAAAGAGGCTTCTGAACATATATGCTTCCACATTTTAATGTCAACTCACAACCCTATTCTGTCATAGAGAAAATAATGTCTTTGGAAAGTAAAAATAATCAAATGTAACTGAACTAAAAAAATAACTAAAAGTAAAAAAAACCTAAATGAACACCCTGGCTCTAGTAAAACCTGGCTCTACCCCAGGCCTGGGGTTAGAGTAGATGATGGATCCCTTGTGTGGTGTTTTGGTCTTTGAACTTTTTGTTTCAAAAAGGTTTTGGAATTGTTTTTAATCAGAAGTTTTTATTGGCTTTCGCTGGACTTTCTCTTTTCAGCAATGTATTTCTTTGTTTTTATTGCTGTATTTTGTAAGCTGCCCAGTCGTGACAGATTGGGGTGGCTCTAGACTGACCATATTTCCTTGAGACAAAACATGGGACAAGAGGAACGGGGGGGGGGGGGGGGGGCGGAGCGGCTGGTTGGGGGGGCCGGGGGGGTCGCCTCCGCCTGTCGGTGTGCGAGGGGGCATGCTGGGCGGCGCAGTGGGCGGGGGCGGAGCAACTGGGGGGCTGGGGGGGTTCGCCTCCATCTGTCAGCACATGGGAGGGGCAGGCCAGGCAGCATGATGGGCGGGGGCGGAGCAGCTGATTGGAGGGAACCCGGAAGGGGAATCGCCTCCGCCTGTCGCAGTGCTAGCCCCGCCTCTCCCACCTCCTTTGCCGCGCGCTGGTGGGCGGGGGCGATTCCTCCTCCGGGTTCCCTTCGGTCCGCTGCTCCGCCTCTGCCAGTTCCTGAAAAACGGGACAAAACCAGCATTTATGTTAAAATGACAGGACGGTTGAGAAAAGGGGGAAAAATGGGACTGTCCGGTTCAAAACGAGACGTATGGTCAGCCTAGGTGGCTCATGTATCGATCATTCTTCTAACTAACTTAGTTTCAAAAATAAGAATGAAGCCACTGAGCAGCATTAGCCTACCCCATCTCCAATTACTTGTCTTTTTCTGGCAACATTAAATCATAATGCTGTCCCTCTGTTGGTCTGATGTGCTGTGTGAAAGCCAGTTGTGGTTTATTCAGTGAACTATGGTTAAACAATGACTTAGCATGATGTACAAGGCTGACCTCCATAGACCAAAATTCCAAGATCTAGCATTACTTATACCAGAGCTTTCCAAACTGTGTGTCACGACACAAAAGTGTGTCACCACACAGAGTCTGGTGTGTCGCCACACAACCCGGAAGCGCTGATCATCATCAGCGCTTCCGGGTTTTCCCGCGGCGACACACCAACGGCGGCGCGCAAAAACCGAAAGGGGTAGCAGCGCTTCCGGGTTTTTGCACACTGCCGCAACGGCGGCACTTCCGGGTTTTCCCGCGGCGACACACCAACAGCGGTTGGTGTGTCGCCACGGGAAAACTTTGGAAAGCCCTGACTTATACGAATACTCAGGAATTCATCTATTTGGAAGACTCCTTCAGAAACCACTGGGACTTGCTCTCTAGTAAGTGGTTGGATTTATTTATTATTATTTATATAAGATTTAAAAGGCCACCCAACTCTGAGGACCCCCAATAGAGATAATACAACAATATGAATCTCCCCCCTGAAAAATCAACTATAAATTCATACTTTTTTTTTCCTGGGGAGTGGGATTGGCAAGAGGAGGAAGCTAGGATTTTGGTCTGTGTTTATAATTATTTTTCTGTCTACTTTTCCAGCGAGGGAAGGAGGAGAAGATAGCATTAAATTTAGGATCATCTTCCTTTAGGTAAATATAATGAGTAATAGGAGGGACACCAATGTCAATAAATCTAGCAGCTGAAGCTAATCCTATCTCCCACAAATGGAAGGTCGTACGCAAGGATCCAAAAAGTCAGAACAGTCCTGGGTTTAACCTACAGAGCCCTACAGAGCTTGGCACCAAAGTACGTTGAGGACCACCTCCATCCACCAGAATCAATTCATCCGATATTAATTATATGGGGAAAATGGCTGATCATCCCTCACTACCACAAAACGAGTTGCTCCTGGAAGTTGTCAAGAGTTTCAAGATTGTGTCAGTTTCAAAACTAATAAAGAAGTAAGGGCAAGTTTGTGAAGAGTGACCACCCTTTGCTAGATGTGGTCTGTTTTCAGATTCAGAGCAAAAAGCATTTCCACTGAAATCTGTTTTACCTAGTTGGCCAAACCAGTGGTTTTAAGACTGTGCACTGCAGTTGAACTTGGCCTGATGTCATTCCAAAGCACGAGGTCCTTCCTAAAAGACAAACCCATTGAATTAAGAGATCCTTGCTGCTAAATCTTACCCCCAGAGCTGAGGCGGGTTTCCTCGCTCCTGACCTTTCGGAAAGACTTAAAGACCTGGTTCTGCCAGCTTGCCTGGGAGGGAAATGCCAACAGTTCCTCTTGGGGATGGCTGGTCCCATGAAGCCTCCCAGTATTACCATTTTTAACATCTTTTATACTTGGATTTTCACTGGAAAAGACCCTGATGCTGGGAAAGACTGAAGGCAAAAGGAGAAGGGGACGGCAGAAGATGAGATGGTTAGATAGCATCACCGATGTAATGAACATGAATTTGAGTAAACTCCGGGAGACAGTGGAGGACAGGAAGGCCTGGCGTGCTGTGGTCCATGGGGTCACGAAGAGTCGGACACGACTAAACGACTGAACAACAATAACAACTACACTTGGATTTTATATTATTTATTATATTGTAACTTTATATTTATGTTTTAACTATGTTTTATTGTGAACCGCCCAGGGTCCCTGATGGGGAAGATGGGCAGTAATATAAATTAAATAAATAAATAAATAAATAAATAAATAAATAAATAAATAAATAAATAAATAAATAAATGTATGCAAAGCAATACAGCTCCTTTTTCCACACAGAGTTGTTACCAAGCCTGAAACTGTTGAGATCCCAGATCAAACCCAGTGACATTTTCTGTTCTATTAATTGTGTACACAACTTACATTGCTATCTGCAAGGACGATAAGCTATTTTTTAAAAAAAAAATAGGAAAGAAATCCTATGTAGCTAAATCCCTCTCATAAATCTGTTTCCATTAATACCCACCATTCGGTTTTTGCACCTCTTCATCTGGTTTTTCATTCCATATCAGAATAACCATGGCAACATCTCTCTTTAAACTTCGAAATGACAAGGTCTGTTTACCACACTTACGCCCCAGCAAGGACGTTTGCCGCTGCTCTTCCTGTTATCTTTACCTTCCTTCTTGCCAGCAAAGATGAGAACAATGATCCGCGATCTGGTATCTGATGGCCATGGATGATTCTAAACACTTGGGATTTAATTGGAGCAGGTATTATACTTAACCGGCGGCCTCACTTTGTCCATGAGCAGTTCTAAGTACACATCTGGAGCATTTGATCACCCTGGGGGCATCCAGATGTATGCCATCCAGCTCCCAGAAAAGCCCAGCCAGCATAGGCATTGCAGAGAATTCTGGAAGTTGAAGACCTCCAGCACAGGCAGCTTTAGAGAAGTTTAGGTTGGAGAAGGCTGCAGTAAGGGATGACAGTTGTGCTATTGGGCCTTTACCATGTTCAGAAATCAGAATGGAAGAATGCCAGGTCCCCAAGGCACTAGAGGCTTCTCAGACATAAAACCAGGTTACCTGAAATCTCAAAATCAAAAGAAATGAATTGGGAACCCCACCTAGAACAATATTGCCTTGAGAGACACCTACACAAGTGATTTGCTTCTTTTTTGAGGGGGGGGGATGAAAATTGTAATTTTTTTTAAAAAAATGTAATTTAAAAAAAATGTAATTTAAAAAATTATAATTAAAAAAACTTCAATTTGTAATTTAAAAAAACTTCAAAAGCTGAAACTGCCAAATATTCTTCCATTCTCCATTAGCTGTCCTGATTGCAATTTCAAAAGTGCATAAGTAGTCATGTGAAACGCTTAGTAATTAGTCTATGAAGGTTCTCAGTCATCCAGGTGGAATTGTCTGTAGCTTGAATCATGTCAACTGGATTTCTATTTTCTCAGTGGAAACGTTTCGCTCCTTATCCAAGGAGCTTCTTCAGTCTGAGCAAAGTTGGTAAGGGAATCCTAAATATGTTTCACACAGCTACCTAGAAACATATTTAGGATTCCCTTACCAACTTTGCTCAGACTGAAGAAGCTCCTTGGATAAGGAGCAAAACGTTTCCACTGAGAAAATAGAAATCCAGTTGACATGATTCAAGCTACAGCTTAGTAATTAGCTAACTAAGGACACCTGGTCATGCAGAGAGGGCATGTTACGGACCCCGTCTGTAAGAGAACTTCGCTTGGCGGGGTCCAGGAAGCGGGCCTTCTCTGCAGTGGCTCCCGCCCTCTGGAACGCTCTGCCCCCAGAGGTGAGACAGGCCCCATCGCTCCCGGCCTTCCGGAAGAACCTGAAGACCTGGCTCTGCCATCTCGCCTGGGGCGGGAAGGGGAGTAGTTATTCTTGGGGGTGGCTGGCGCCTTAGAGCTCTCGTCACTGAATTAGATCTTCTAAGGCCACTTGGATTTTATGTTTATTTTTACTTTTATATTCATACTTGGTAATTTTGTATTGATATTTTAGATGTTTTTATGCTTATTGTTTTAATGTGCTTGTTGTTGTAAACCGCCCAGAGTCCCTCTTTTTGGGGGAGATGGGCGGTGGCAAATTTCGAAAAATAAATAAAAATAAATAACATACATGTTCAAACTTAACTTCCAGTTCCACACGCTCCCCCCCCAAAAAAAAAAAACCATACTCTCATCTCCTTGTCAGGCCTAGCTGCAAAATTGTGCATTTCAGAGAAGTCCTGCAGGTTTCAGAATTTGCCTTAGTCATTTGCAGCAGAAAATAAAAACACTGATTTAATATAATTTGTGATCCTTGCAAGGAAGAGTTCAGTCACAAGGAAATCCATTGATGCTCATGCAAAACTGTTAAATGCCCTTGTAATTATATGAACTTGTAACGTAATAAGAATACAAGAAGTTTCCTCACAAGTCCATCTATTTCAATATTGCTCGCTAAATCAGCAGATTTCGATCTTTCTCAATCCTACTTAGATATGCTGAGCAATTGAAAGATGTTCTACCTCAGACCTACCATCTCTTTGTGACTTGATATCCATTCACAAAACCCAGCATTTTCCCAGCAAGTAATTAAATAAATGATACTTAGATAAACTACCATTTACTTTAACAGATTCCGAACTTGCCTCCCAGCGCACACTGCCCTTCCAAGCCACTACGTACGAATTTGTTCTCTTGCGTGCCCCAAGATCCTGCCAATTCCACAGATTTATAAGCAGCACCATGGCAGATTTCAAAGCAGGGTGTACAAAAATTAATCTCACAATTAAAAATGCCCAATAAAAAAAACAAGCACACCAAAAATTCCTGGAAGGAACTGGCAACCAGGCGTCACATAAATTTCTGTAGGAAGAGTTCCAAATCAAAAAGGCCATTACCATGACGGGCCCGTCTTCAATATTTCCCACTCAGTCAATTCTTACTGGTGGATAATTGCAGTGCAAATCTGAAAGTTCAGGCAGGCTCATAAAAGATCCAGACTGTCTTTCAGATAACCTTTTCCATGTTTGAAAGGCTTGAAAGACTTGCACCTTAAATTGGGCTTAAAATAGTTTTCTTAAAGAAGCTGGTCTTCTGCCTCAGGGTGGCCAGACGTAGAAGACAACACTTACTTACGAAAGTGCATTTCCTACTTTTATTCTGGAGCTCAAGGCGTTATGTATCATACTCTAATTTTATTTTATCTAACTTTATCTCCACAAACAAAAATCCTGTCAGGAAAGTTGGGCTCCAGTGAGGAAAACTTAGGTCTCCCTAGCGAAATCCAACATTTAAACAATACACGGTTCTGACCCTGGAATCTTCAGTGCTAGCAGCCAACATTTCCTCTTCTAAAACGGTACACGCTCCTTCAAGACAAACTTACCTCTTGCTGACTTCATAGACCCGTTCACATAATCTTTCTCGGTAGCAACAGAAAAATTGCCATTTCTTCTGGGAAGTTTTTTTTTTTTTTTTACAACTTCCCAATCTAGTTTTCAGCCATGGGATTTCCTAATGCTGCGTTGAACTGCAACCCAAGTCCAACCTTGCTTAGATTTGGGAGATCATCCAAGGCTTGGTAAATGTTTCCTCTTCTATCTCATTATTAAATGCAAGTAAATCTGTTCCATCTGGCCGTCCTGCCTCCCTGTCCCCATGCATAGGAGGGACTGTGTTGTAAAAAGCCAATTAAAAAACACCACTAAAAAGAAATGTTTAAAAAGGGGATTTCACATATACCCATTTCTCTCAAAGCGTCACCCCTTACTGAGAAGGCGCATACATGTTCAAAGACCACAGCTGCAATCCTGGGTATACGAGAAGGCCTGCTGCAAATCAAGCCTAACCAACACCATTGCCCTCTTCCCACCTTTCCTTCTTGGAAGACCCCACCCAACGTTCCTAGAAACAGAGACATGAGGGTTCCCCCAACTCTGGCAGGTTCCACTGTCCCGGGCCTTGGGCAGGCCCCTACAAGTCCACCTATCACTTGAAAAAGACCAAGACCGAAGACCGAAATGGGCCAGGAAGAGAAGCAGAGGAGTCCATAGACAATCAAACTGCTGCACCAGAGAAATACACAAGAGAAAAGTGCCACTGTACCCATGTTGGTGTTTGTTAAGCCGCTCCCAATACCTTCTCCACGGCATTCAGAAGAAAGGATTGAGCCTACCTAGAAGCGTTCTTTGAAAAGGAATATTGTGAGCCAGGAATTATTCTGGTATTCCCTTTCTCGTGCTCTCTTGGTAGGCTTTAACGGGGGGAAAACACACACAATTTGTCCATCTCAAGTTGCAGTCCTAGCCACTCCCTTCCTGCTGCCTTCATGTTTGTGGACTTTAAAGAGGCTCAATAGTTCATCCCTCTCCAGCTGAATCAACTTGTCAGGTTAATCCTCAATCAGCTGAACTCCATCTCTTGCAATTCTGGCAATATCTGGGTTAGAAGAACAATGAGTGGTGTTTCCCCCAGCCAAACTCTCTTGGAATACAGTCATATTGTAGCAAGGGAAGCTGGTTCCTGCCTTTCCTAATCTAGCATCTTCCAGACATGCTCAATGTACAAAACCTTCCATATTTGCAGCCAAAAGAAATTCCAGGATTCTTTGGTCCTATGTGAGCGAGAGATTCAACAGGACTCCTTAGCTCTCGGAGTAAACCAGAGTAGTCTCCTAATTTTTTATTAGTATTTTAGTGTTTGACTGAAATTGTGAACTAAAGAATGTATATTTTATAGTAACTATGGATATTTTTTATTAGTATTTTAGTGTTTGACTGAAATTGTGAACTAAAGAATGTATATTTTATAGTAACTATGGATATTTTTTTAGTGTTTTAGTGTTTGATTGAAATTGTGAGCCAACTGCAACGAAATTTCATTCTATTGTGCACTTGGTGTATAGTGTATAGTGGGATGACAATAAAGCTATTCTATTCTATTCTATTCTATTCTATTCTATTCTATTCTATTCTAATCTAATCTAATCTAATCTAATCTAATCTAATCTAATTCTATTCTATCTAATAACCGAAACCCAGCAATGCAGCAACCACAGGAAAAGAAAAATGCTGTCCCGTCACACAGCTATCAATGACATTGATCACACAGGAAGCAAATAACACAGAGATAAGACAGAGCCACCATCTCATCAGCTAACTATGCCATCTATCAACAAGACATTGGTCACTTGCAAAACAACATCAGCCCACAGGAGCAGCCGAGCCAAGCATCAACAGAGCAGGAAGACAGAATATATAACCCCAGCCAAACAATTAAACTTGCTTTGCCAAAGTTCCTGAACTGTTGATGTTACCTTAAAGCAGTGTTTCTCAACCTTGGCAACTTGAAGATGTGCAGACTTCAACTCCCAGAATTGGAATTGCTGAGGAACATACTGGCTGGGGAATTCTGGGAGTTGAAGTCCACATGCTGGCTGGGGAATTCTGGGAGTTGAAGTCCACACATCTTCAAGTTGCCAAGGTTGAGGAACACTGCCTTAAAGGGTACTGAAACATCCACAACCCCCAAATCAAGCTTGGGGAACTCTAACCATACAACAGGCTCAGCCTGAGCTACACATATTCGCTACCAGCCCAGAATATTTCCAGAATGGTCAGGACAGCTGTTTCAACCTCAAAACAGGGCATTCTGAACACCATTTTGAATTTGCAATGGTTTACACACCACTAATCTTGCAGCACTTGAGGAACACGGATTTGTGGTGTCAATGAGCAAAGTTCCTTCCTTGTCCTCTTGTCCCTGAAGTACTGCTAGGAAAGATACTGGTTGCTGTGGCAATCCCCTCTGCTGTGACACTCTTCAAAGGGCAAAATCCTTTCAGATTGATTTAGCCTTCCCCCAAAAGGTGTTCTCCAGATGTGCTAGGCTGATAAATCCCAACATTTCACAGCTGTAATAAACTTAATTTTAACTCTTAATTAGCTTTGGCGGGGGCTTAGCCTCTTCTGCAAATCCAGACAATTTGTGGTTGTGTGAATGGATGTCTACAGAGCAGGGAGAAGGGGGTTCAAGTCATTCATCTCATGACATCATTGCATGAATGAGGTAATTTGCAGAGTCGCTTTGGCGAGATGGGCGGTGAAGAAATGTGAGGAAGGAAGGAAGGAAGGAAGGAAGGAAGGAAGGAAGGAAGGAAGGAAGGAAGGAAGGAAGGAAGGAAGGAAGGAAGAGAAAGAAAGAAAGAAAGAAAGAAAGAAAGAAAGAAAGAAAGAAAGAAAGAAAGAAAGAAAGAAAGAAAGAAAGAAAGAAAGAAAGAAGGCAGGCAGGCAGGCAGGAAGGCAGGAAGGAAAAGAAAGATTGATTGTGAGGCCTGTCATGTCATTGTGACAATTGCCAGCTGTTTAAGGTTCTTGTGTTGCGCAGACACAAAAAAATTAATTGAATTCAGACAGACAAAAAAAAACAGGCTTTGCAAGCACAATGACTGAATGGGATATGGTCTCCAAAATGGGGAGTTATACTGACACAACTAACCATGATTTAAAAAAAAGTGGCATGGGTCCAGCAGAAGGGGCATGTTACAGGTCCCATCCACTAAGGAGAGTCATCTGATGGGACCCAAGAGGAGAGCCTATTCTGCTGCAGCACCCACCATTTGGAACTTCATTCCAAGGTCAGATTGGCCCCAACCCTATTGGCATCCCAGAAGGCCCTGAAGACATGGCTTTGACATTGTACCTGATGGTGGAATGGAACCTGTGAAACGGTTACTGTTTGTAGGATGGACTGCACTCTCCTGCAGATTATGGTCTTAATGGTTTTTAATGGTTTTAAGGAGAGCCAGTTTGGTGTCGTGGTTAAGGCACCTGACTGGAAACCGGGAAACCAAGAGTTCTAGTCCTGCACAAAGCCAGCTGGGTGACCTTGGGCCTGTCACCCTCTCTCAGCCCTAGGAAGCAGGCAATGGCAAACCACTTCGGAAATCTTGCCAAGAAAACTGCAGGGACTTGTCCAGGCAGTCTCCAAGGATCAGACACGATTGAATGGAATTCTAAAAAAAAATAGTTTTAAAGTTTTTTGTTAGTGTTTTGGTTATTTGTATCTGTATTTTGTGTTTCTACTGTGTGAGCCACCCAGAGTAAGATATGTGAGATGAGTGACTATACAGATTGAACAAATAAATAAAAACCCACTGCCGGTTTTGTGTTATGTAAAGAGATGGTTTTATCTTGCTTTTCCTGAAAACGCTATGAGTTGGTTTCATCCGGGAAGCCTCAAATTGTAAAATTGTATGAGGGAGAAAAACAATCCTCTCTTCTCTCCCTTCTCCACGTGCAATTTCATGTTATTTATTCAAGGATGTTTATCTAGTTCAGTGCTTTCCAAAGTCCCGCCATTGGTGACACACCAACGGCGGCGGTGGTGCGCGTGTCGGCGGCCTCGTGTTTCGTGCTAAAACCCGGAAGCGCTGCTGGCGCGCTGCTGCCGCTGCCACTACCATGTGCGCCACCGCCATCACCGTGCGCGCCTTCAGCACTTCTGGGTTTTGTCGTGACACACTAATGTGTCGCGACACAGAGTTTGGAAAGCTATGATCTAGTTCTTTCTGGAAGAGGTCTCTGAGTGGCTCGCCCAAGATCATTAACCAGCAAGACAGTGGCCGGATTCACACAACCCACCGGGATGATAGCACTGCAGGTTGCCCTCAGTGCAGGAGAGACACCATTTTTAAATCTTGGGAGATCACCAAATTTCACATGATGTTGGCATTCTTGCAGAGACTAACCACGTGTTCTGAAGACTTGACACAACTTAGCTGAAGAGGGAGGGCAGAAGAAAGAGTAGCTAATAAGATACAAATAAAGGCTTAAGTCACAGCAGTTCAATCCGCCTGAATTCCACCAAAGCATGAAAGAGCCTTATAACCCTTTAGGGCAGTGTTTCTCAACCTTAGCAACTTTAAGACGTGTGGACTTCAACTCCCAGAATTCCCCAGCCAGCATGGCTAGCTAGGGAATTCTGGGAGTTGAAGTCCACATGTCTTAAAGTCACCAAGGTTGAGAAACACTGCTCTGGAATTTTGAAATAAACATAGGTTAATATGTTTGGGTGAGAAGAGGGGTGTGGATGAGGAGAATGAATTCCAGTAGCATCCACCCGTTTTAGAAACACTTAGAAGGGTACCCATCTTAGCATGAAAGCATGAAAGAGTCTTATAACCCTTTAGGCCAGTGTTTCTCAACCTTAACATAGCTGGCTGGGGAATTCTGGGAGTTGAAGTCCACACGTCTTAAAGTTGCTAAGGTTGAGAAACACTGCTTTAGAGACTAATTCTCTATTAAGGTACAAATTTTTGTGAGCTAAGCTAGATGGAAGTTCATCATCCTAATTTTTAATTTTTCACTGGTTTGTTATCTGTTCCTGTTCATCCGTTCCTTGATACACCAAATTAGCTGATGAAATATTTCTATCACCTTAGTTTTGTTTCCCTTTAACAACTTATAAGACTCTCTGTTTTACTGATTCTCCCTCTGGGAATTGTTCTCCATGGAACCTAGAGAGGACTGTCTTTTGCTGTAGCTGTAAATGTAAAATGTTCTGCAAAGGGGGCGGGGGGAGAGTCACAGAATAGTTCCCCAACTTATTTGACTTTCTCCTCCATCTTTCAGTGCAGGAGGGAAATTGCCTCTTTCTTGTTTCAGATTCAATATAGATAACATATTTATTGAAAATTTTTATCCACCAGCAATGGCGAAATCATGCTGAAGAATTACAAAACATCATGGTAAGTTGCTTTATAAAAATAAATGAAAGGACTACAGATCCACACTGATCAGACAAATCAGCCACACCGATTTGTTCCTAGTTTGTCCCAACGGTCAGTTTCTTTCTCATCCTTATGGGAGGAGGGCAAGAGTTCTATTTGTCTTCATAAGAGAGAGCATAGAAAACGGCTCACCATTCAGGAAAAAAATGGTGCTGCCACCCACGAGTCAAGGGCCTTGATGAGGATCTTCCCCTGGTCCCTCTGAAAATAAATACAGAAAATAGCCTCTAATGAAAAGGTTTGGTCAATGTCAAAGGGGAAAAAAAGGTCCTTCCCAAAATCAGAAGCAACTGCTTCCTTCTTAAATAGTGTTTATGCCTTTGGTCAGTTCAGCTACTGAAAATGACAGGGTGTTTCTTAATCTGAAGATCATCCATGGAGTTGTCCCTTGTCAGTAACCAAAGACAAAAGGAGAAGGTTGTGTCTACCAGTCCCAGCTGCTAGGTCAGGTCAAACTTCTTTAGCAGTTGATCTCAATTCCACAAAGTGGTCAGTGAAAGGAGGTCATCTTTGGCTAAAGCAATCAAACAGACGGTGTCTTTGGAGGGTGACCCTGTTGTATAATTTGAGGTCGTTTCACTCGAAGTTTCCGTCTCTTTGGCCTGCTCTTAGATTTGATTTGGACCACAAAAAATGCCAGAACCACCATGGCGCCAAGAAAGGCAAAGACGGGAATCGTCCCTCCCACATCCTGATTGTAGCGTCCAGGCATTATTCCTGCATGGGGAAGGAAAAATGTGCATGTAAAAATCCACAAACAAGATTTATTAGGGTTTCCAGAAAACAACATACGGTTTTTAAACCTTTTAATAAAGGAATACTTTTATTTGCATTAAATTGTATTATTTATTGTTGTTTATTCGTTCAGTCGCTTCCGACTCTTCGTGGCTTCATGGACCAGCCCACGCCAGAGTTTCCTGTCGGCCGTCGCCATCCCCAGCTCCCCCAAGGTCGAGTCCGTCACCTCCAGAATATCATCCATCCATCTTGCCCTTGGTCGGCCCCTCTTCCTTTTGCCTTCCACTTTCCCTAGCATCAGCTTCTTCTCCAGGGTATTATTTATTACTTCAGTTTATATAGCCGCTCATCTCAAATACATTAAACGAATAAAAGCAAAACAACACAAAAAAACAGAATAAAAACATTTTAAAAAATGTAAAAACATATAATCAGCAGCCAAGGTATAAATATATCACTCCCTCCCTTTGAGCAGTTAAAAATCCTGGGATATTCTAAAAAGACAAAGAATCTCAGCAGGCAATGGATAATATAGACACTGAATGAATTGTACTGATCTGATAAAGCTAATGACTATCTAAACCAGTGTTTCTCAACCTTGGCGACTTTAAGACGGGCGGACTTCAACTCCCAGAATTCCCCAGCCAGCCATGCTGGCTGGGGAATTCTGGGAGTTGAAGTCCGCCCGTCTTAAAGTCACCAAGGTTGAGAAACACTGATCTAAACAAAAGATTGACTCTGTTTTACTGGGAAACGTGGTAAGAGACAAGGCTAAATGAGCTACCAAGAAAAATGAATCTCACAATTTAGGAACAGCAACAAATAAATACATTTTTCTTCTTACACTCTTCAGCCCACCTTTTCATCGATTTGGGATCCAGGATCAGAAGATGAGCAAGGAAGGAAGGGAAGCCCTTATCTTTAAGCCATTTGGGTTTTAAAGATCATCAACCTCAACAGACGGGGAACCAGGGAAGGCTTTTTTACATGGCTATTTTCCTGAAGATTCTTCAAAGGAAAGCTCCATTGCAATTCAAAATAGCCCTGGATCACACGCACAGGTTTACAATATACAGGTAGTCCTCGTTTAGCAACCACAATTGGGACCAGTAACTTGGTCATTAAGCAAAGCGGTCACTTGCACTTACAATCTTACAAAGCTTTCCTTTGCTTGACAGACCTGCGAAGGTTGTAAATGCAAGGATTGGTTGCAAAGTTACTTCTTCATCACCGTCATGACAGCAAACAGTCGCTAAACAAGGCAGTCACTAAACGAGGTCTACCTGTACTGTAGAAACGACATCTTCAAAATATGATTGGTTTAATCATGGGATACCACGGGTAAACTTCTGTCAAGCCAAGGGGACACACTTGGCTTTTGAATGGAATGCTGGGGGTCTGCCCCCCAAAAAGTAGATTAGGCCAGAAGAAAAAGGAATTAATTGAAGGCTGTTAATAAGATAATATCCTACGTTATAATATATAATATAATATATAATAATATAATAATATATATTTATATAATAATATAATATATAATAGGAGAGCTTGCCTCCTGAAGTGGGTAAGGCTCCCACCCACATGGCCTTCCAGTAATTGGTGAAAACAGAGCTCTTCTAAAGGTCTGACGACCTCTGGAACTTGACATATCATGACACGATTATTAGTTTTGCACTTTTTAGTTTTGAATTTGAATCATAATTAATTCTTGGTCTGTTTTTATCATGCCGAGAGTCCAGCGGGTTTCAGTGGTTAGATAAATTTTAGAAAATAAATAATAAAACCCTCTTAACCCAGCCCAGGTTTTGGAAGGCATCTGGAGGCCACGTTCAGCCCTAGGGCATGTCTGGTCTACTGGATAAACCACAATGGCTCAGGTTCATTCTGTATGCTAAGGCCAAGACCAAACCTCCCAATATTACGGGTTAGTATGATGTGGGAACCCAGAGGTCAGCTGGGCTGGACCAATTTGAAAATTAGTGTTTAGTATCTGGAGGACCCTGCAGTTCTTCAGTGAGAATATCGGTAAACAATGATCAACTTCTAATTCCGCTAATCGGCCCAGGACTTGCAATTGTTTCCCATAATGTGCAACTATGGGAGCTGAGGGGGTGAAGGAGGAATGCTGGTCATGCTTTAGGACACTCCCATCTTTTACTTGATGCCATAAAGATCAAGTCCATAATGGTCAAGTTCAACTGAATGGCCCCGCCCCTACCCCCGCAGAAGGTAAGCGAGCTCTTCTCACACTTCCCAATGTCTTCTGCAACAAAAAGGAATTTAACAGTGCTAATGGGTGGACGCAGAGCTTTCCAAACTGTGTGTCACGACACGTTAGTGTGTCGGCTGCAGTGTCTGGGTGTGTAGCGGCGGCTGCGGCTGCCTCCGAGCCCTGCCAGGATTCTAGTGCCTGCCTTGTGCCCTGCTGCCTCCAAACCTGCTGTGATTCCACGCAGGTCCTAGTGCCTGCCTTGTGCCTGGCTGCCTCCAAACCTGCCCTGCCAGGATTCCGCGCAGGTCCTAGTGCCTGCCTTGTGCCCTGCTGCCTCCAAACCTGCTGTGATTCCACGCAGGTCCTAGTGCCTGCCTTGTGCCTGGCTGCCTCCAAACCTGCCCTGCCAGGATTCCGCACAGGTCCTAGTGCCTGCCTTGTGCCTTGCTGCCTCCAAACCTGCTGTGATTCCACGCAGGTCCTAGTGCCTGCCTTGTGCCTGGCTGCCGCCAAACCTGCCCTGCCAGGATTCCGCGCAGGTCCGAGTGCCTGCCTTGTGCCTTGCTGCCTCCAAACCTGCTGTGATTCTGTGCAGGTCCTAGTGCCTGCGTTGTGCCCTGCTGTAAGAGTGTGTCGCGAAAATATGCATGTCTAAAAAGTGTGTCACCAACATGAAAAGTTTGGAAAGCTCTGGGATAGAGAAAGGGATGATATGAAACAAAAAAGTGTTATGCTGTGGCAGACGTATTTTGGATCACTGCAAATGTAGCCAGATGTGTGAGCATTAATTATAACCTAGTCCCCAAAATAAGCTGTTCTGGAGATGACCAAAGAACCAGATCAAGATTATTCCAGAAGTGCTGAACTTCGGGCAACTCCACTGCAACCTTCTGGTATTTACCTCCTGGAATATCCCATGCTCCACTCTCTCCCGGTGATAAAGGCCTGACTTGGGGTCGGTTCTGATGGAAACTTGGCAAGGCCACTTTGTCCAGGTCAATCGATAATAACTTCTGATGTTTCCACAGGTTGCTGGAAGTGACAAAAGCAATAACAACTTTTTATGTGTCCTGGGCTGTTAGTCAATTCAGAAAAAATATAATGAATGTCTAAAAGGAAAACAAGCGGAGGGAGGGGAGGGATTGTAATGCCTGCAACAGGTCTCAGTCTGGTGTTCGGGGAGATGCTGGTTTAGCCTTGTTCAGTCAGAGCTGGGTTGCAGAACAAGGGCATTGCAGAAATATCTGCTTAAAGAAGTCAAGCTATATTTCCTGAAGTCTGTTAAAGGTCCAGAATAGCTCTTTTTGAGGCTCTTCCTGGTAACCAAACACTGTTGCCCCTTACCATCCCATTCCAAATTTACTTGGCTTTGCTTTCAGCCACAAGATTTGACAACGTGTGAGATACATACTGGATATCATGAGAATACAATCAGCATCACTGTGGCCTTCCAATTTCTGTTGCTTCTAGACCAGTGTTTCTCAACCTCGGCAACTTTAAGATGGGTGGACTTCAACTCCCAGAATTCCCCAGCCAGCCATGGGGAATTCTGGGACTTAAAGTCCACCCATCTTAAAGTTGCCACGGTTGAGAAACACTGGTCTAGACTGTGCACCTTAAAAATACATCTTTTCACATTTCCCTTTACAGACCCCAAGACCTGCTCGTTTATTATTCAGCAGATCCACTGATCCAATTTGAAACCGAAATCTTGCTAAGAGACAGAAGCAACGTTTTTAAAAAATGGCAACCTGGGTGCTGTTTCGTTCAGAGGTTGTGGCTTTGCCCAGGACAAATGAGGACATGCTGGAAGAGAGCGGGGTTTGGGGTCCTGCAAGTGAGCCTCGAGCACTTTCGAGTAGCGATGAAGGTGGTTCCCTGCAAACATCACAGAAAAGAATCACATCAAACATCCTTGAAGGTCTGTCGCTTGCATCTTTTTCTACGCTTGAGCGGTACACCTTGCTTTTACTGAAGCTGTCCTTTCCCCCAACTTATCTGGCAGGGGAGGGGGGGAAATAGCTGGTCGAAAGAACCCAACCAAAGCAGGAAAGCTGAAAAGCGCTCTTCTGCGCAAGCCATTCAGCACCTTGAGATGGGCTGATGTTCCAATAGATAAAAGCAACAGTCAACAAGCAGATCCTGGGGAAAGGATTAGCCAGCTCAAGGCTGCCCTTTGCTTTCCTGCAGGTCTCAGGAGGCACAGCGGATTCGATCACAGCAGCAGAGGGGGAGATGGTGCCAAACATTTCAGCCCTTGGGGACAGCAGTAAGAGGCAAAAATCTCCCCAAGCCAGGAATTGGCCTGATATGAGAGGGGAGATACAGTATTTGGAGTTTTTAAGGGGGGAAAACAAGCGCTTCAAGCCTTTTGCAAGGCATTTCACCCCTTAGAACGCCCCAAAGCATATAAGAAGGGGCTGAGCACCCCAGCCAAACCCACTTCGGTGGGACCTTGGGAAGCCACAAGTGGGTCGATGGGGAGGGAGGGGGCTTCAACCTGCGACCTGCTCACCCCTGTTCTAACGAACACCTTCCGCTGTGCCTGGCTTTACCCTCTTTTCTCCACCCCACCCCTGCTGTTTTCTCCATCCGCTTTTATCCCATTCACGAAGAGAGATTGAGGCTGACGACGTCAATAGAAAAGACGGAGCCTCCCCGCACTCCAAGCCAAATGCCAACCACCTCGGCTCTAACTGCAGAAATCAAATCAAGTCACCTTCCATTCTCTGCGGAAGAATATAACCTGCCCCGGTTGGGGGGCGCTGCCTGTGTTCCGAATGACTGAGGCTCGGTGGCATCACTCCGTATGACGTATATTGCAGGATGGAATCAAGGAGCCAAAAGCAATCTGGGGGAATCAAAAACGAAGGTATACAATTACAGAGGTACTCTGAATAGACCTGCTTCAGCCAAATGAGCCAATTGTGAGTATCCAACGGTGGTTCTTGAACTAGAATTTCTTTTGATTAAAAAAATAATCCCTATCACTACCATCTGCTTTCCCGCTGCTACTGGCGGCACTCGGCTGCTGAAACCTATCCTGCTTTGGGGGGTTTAAGGGAAAGGAGGACTGAAAGTGCCCAGCATTCATCTTCTGTTTCCCTGAAAGCACGTGTTGAAGGCAAGGTAGGCAGGCAAGAGGAAAGCGGCTAATGTGTATAACCTTGGTAAAGTTCCCCCACATTTGGTAGCAACACAGGATAAAAAAGACCAGACCTTTCATTCATTGTCTCTTACTTTCTAGCCTCCACTGCGTGCCATTTTAGTGGTGGGGAGGGCACCCAATATCAGGGACATTTTTGTTTCTCTAAGAAAATGTACGAATATACCTGCCCACAATGCTGTACGGATGAGGACCCTGTCAGGTTCATCTTTACTACAGCCAAAGGCCAACCATACAAACTGTTAACAAACGGAATAAAATTCCTTACCACTAATTTTTTATTGACAGCATTTTCAAAAGTGGTTTGCCCTTGCCTCCTTCCTAGGGCTGAGAGAGACTGACTGGCCCAAGGTCACCCAGCTAGCCTTGTGTCTAAGGCGGGACTAGAACACCCAGTCTCCCGGTTTCTAGCCCGATGCCTTAACCACTACACCAAACTGGCCCTCACCACTAATTAACATGCTCCAATTTAAAAAATTAAGATATGCTCTACTCAGGCACTAAATGATGGCAGCCTGAATAGATGTCACAGGTAGTCCTCATTTAATGACCATTCATTTATGACAGTTCAGACTTATGACAGTGCTGAAAAAACTGACTTGCAACCATCCTCACACCTACGACCGTCACAGCGTCCCCACAGTCATCTGATCACAATTTGGACACTTGGCAACTGGTTCGCATTTATGACCTTCGCAGCATTCCATGGTCACGTGATCGCCATTTTCTACCTTCCTGGCCAGCTTCTGGCAAGCAAAATTAATGGGGAACCGCATGATTCGCATAATGACCACGTGGTTCGCTTAACAGCCATGGTGATTCACTTAATGACCACCGCAAAAAAAAGGTCGTAAAATCAGGTCATACTCACTTAATGACCGCTTCGCTTAGCAAGAAATTCCGGTCCAATTGTGGTCGTTTAGCGAGGACTACCTGTACCTCCTCACTGACGTTACAACCTACCGCACAAAATGCTGCCACTCGTGAATAATGTGCTTCTCCATAGCCGATAAAAGTACAAAAAAGTAAAGCGGGTCCAAACAGCCCAGGGATTTCAACGGAATTGGAAAACTATACTGAACCTAGCTAACTCTAATATAAAGGCGTCAAGGCAACAGGAACAAAGAGGCTTTGGCTCTCGGCTACTTAGTTGAACGGAACTCAGTAGAAGCCACAGTGAGGTGGACGAGGCAAATCTCAGCAGCAAAGCCATCCTTTGTATGGTAGTAACAATCCTTAGAGCAGAGCTTTCCAAACTGTGTGTCGGGACACGTTAGTGTGTCGGCTGCAGTGCCTGGGTGTGTCCCGGCAGCTGCTGCCTCCGAGCCCTGCCAGGATTCCGCGCAGGTCCTAGTGTCTGCCTTGGGCCCTGCTGCCTCCAAACCTGCTGTGATTCCGCGCAGGTCCTAGTGCCTGCCTTGTGCCTTGCTGCCTCCAAACCTGCTGTGATTCCGCGCAGGTCCTAGTGCCTGCCTTGTGCCTTGCTGCCTCCAAACCTGCCCTGCCAGGACTCCGTGCAGGTCCTAGTGCCTGCCTTGTGCCTTGCTGCCTCCAAACCTGCCCTGCCAGGATTCCGCGCAGGTCCTAGTGCCTGCCTTGTGCCTTGCTGCCTCCAAACCTGCTGTGATTCCGCGCAGGTCCTAGTGCCTGCCTTGTGCCTGGCTGCCTCCAAACCTGCCCTGCCAGGATTCCACGCAGGTCCTAGTGCCTGCCTTGTGCCTGGCTGCCTCCAAACCTGCCCTGCCAGGATTCCACGCAGGTCCTAGTGCCTGCCTTGTGCCCTGCTGTAAGAGTGTGTCGCAAAATGATGCCCTGCTGTAAGATATGTCTATGAAGGTTCTCAGTCATCCAGGTGGAATTGTCTGTAGCTTGAATCATGTCAGCTGGATTTCTATTTTCTCAGTGGAAACGTTTCGCTCCTTATCCAAGTCGGTGTGATGTCTGAACGGACAAAGCATAGAGTTAGGAGCTGTTGTTCCAATCTCTGAGGAACCCTCATTAAAGGAACCGAAGATGTTGAAGAAGGCAGAGGCACAAGCATAATTTGCTGCTATGTTTCAAAGCTCTAAGGCAGAGCTTTCCAAACTTTTTCCAAACTTTCAACTTTTCATGTTGGTGACACACTTTTTAGACACGCATCATTTCGCGACACACTCTTACAGCAGGGTCTGTAGCTTGAATCATGTCAACTGGATTTCTATTTTCTCAGTGGAAACGTTTCGCTCCTTATCCAAGGAGCTTCTTCAGTCTGAGCAAAGTTGGTAAGGGAATCCTAAATATGTTTCTAGGTAGCTGTGTGACCTTACACCTGGGGCTAGGTCATGGTTATAACATCTCAATATAAAAAAATAACATCTCAATATAAAAAAATAACATCTCAATATAACCATGACCTAGCCCCAGGTGTAAGGTCACACAGCTACCTAGAAACATATTTAGGATTCCCTTACCAACTTTGCTCAGACTGAAGAAGCTCCTTGGATAAGGAGCGAAACGTTACCACTGAGAAAATAGAAATCCAGTTGACATGATTCAAGCTACAGACCCTGCTGTAAGAGTGTGTCGCGAAATGATGCGTGTCTAAAAAGTGTGTCACCAACATGAAAAGTTGAAAGTTTGGAAAAAGTTTGGAAAGCTCTGCCTTAGAGCTTTGAAACATAGCAGCAAATTATGCTTGTGCCTCTGCCTTCTTCAACATCTTCGGTTCCTTTAATGAGGGTTCCTCAGAGATTGGAACAACAGCTCCTAACTCTATGCTTTGTCCGTTCAGACATCACACCGACTACAGAAAACCTTGGCTTGCTAACCCAGTTCAAAGTCTGCTTTCTGATTCTGGGCTACCAGCTGACAACAGTTTGTCCACTCAGACACCACATCGAAATATAGTTCTTCAGACAACAAGGAATTTGCTGCCATCACATCACAGAACGGCTAGGTTTATTCATCACTTTAAGCTATGTCATTGGCTTGTGTGGGGGGTTCCAACCAATTTTGGCTTGCTCAACAAACCGTTATTAAATATGAGATGTGAACCTCAACTACCTACCCCGTATACCTACACAAATTTAGCCCTTTGAAAGGAAGAGCCTCAATTTCTTAAAATGTTTGGTCTCTGTATTTCAATGTATCAGTCCACAGTGATGCTATCTATGGATATCATGTTTGCCCTTGAAAGTTTAACACTGCAGCAATGCCGTCTTTGAACTGGAAAAAGGAAAACATGATTTGGAGACACGTACGGCCCCTGAAACAACACTGGGCAAACTGAAATTAGCGAAGATTTTCGATCCTCCTTGTCTTAGAACTTGGAGCTGAGGGCTAGATTTATCTAAAATCATTTAAACGTAGTTCAAAGGCATTCTTTTAAAAATCCCACCCCACCCCACATTACTGTTTGGTGGGAATGGACATTAATCTTCATAATCCCCGTGTCACCGAAATACGCACCTTTGATTTTTTTTTCTTTCTTTAATACAGAGGTCAGACACATTTATAGGATTTATAAATCATGTATGTGAGGAATTTTAAACACCGCTAAGCTTACTGAAGTCACAGCAGGAGTCATCACTTCCAATTCCTAACATGAAAGGCTCTCTTATGCCGTATTCAATGCAAATCTACTTCACGGCTAAAAACAGAACCGAGCGCCTTTCTCTAGAAGTAAAAGGCACCTTGCTACTCAAACAGCGGATGGGAGGCGGGGGACACGGTGTGCCAAAGCAATCTTGACTCATCAATGGCAATATCAACTAAAGAATTTGTATTGATTAGTTCATTAAATCGAAATAATCCTCAACGGTACTTTTTCAATACTCTAAGTCAGTGCTGGCTGGGGAATTCTGGGAGTTGAAGTCTGCATATCTTAAAGTTGCTAAGGTTGAGAAACACTGCTCTAGGTAGAATAACCTTTTTTTAAATTATTGTACATATTTACGATTTACAAGAACCTTAGCAAAGTTAATTTGTTCTGAAATTTAGAGTCCATACGCTACATGTTCTGGGATCAATACAGACTGTGATTCTGAACCCTACAGAGTTTATTTATTTCAAAAATGTCAAGTAGAGATTTATAAAGCAATGTGAGATTGCAATGTTCTGACTCCAAAATGTCCTGTTCCAACTTCAACAAATATGTTGAATATCACCTGTTCCAACATTATTGGAATTGGTCCAATCTGAACATGGACTGCTTCACCCTCCATTCCTTAGTTGGCACAGACTGCTTCAAAGCCAGCCTACTTCCCATACAGTCAGAACAATTTGTTCCAACAGAATCCTGTTAGTGAGGTTGGAACAGGAATTTGCCTCTATTTAAAAGTTCTTTATTAAGGCAATCTATCCAAGGATGGGTGGGTGGGTGGATGATATATGAGAGATGAGGTGTGTGTGTGTGTGTGTGTGTGTGTGTGTGTGTGTGAGAGAGAGAGAGAGAGAGAGAGAGAGAGAGAGAGAGAGAGAGAGAGAGAGAGAGAGAACACAAAATAAAGCTACAAATATGATCTTACAATATATTCTCTAAATTCTCTGATTTTCAATAAGCATGCAGAACAATCATCAGCCTTCTCTAACAGTTAATTTAACCATGCAGATCATTGGCTGGGTTTGACATCACACGGTTTAAGAACCGTGTTTTAACTGCACTTTGTTGATCAAGCTACATCAGTGTTTCTCAAACTTGGCAGCTTTAAGACATGTGGACTTCAACTCCCAGAATTCCCCCGTCAGCATACCGGCTGGGGAATTCTGGGAGTTGACGTCCACATGTCTGAAAGTTGTCAAGGTTGAGAAACACTGAGCTACATTAAGACACAGTGCTGAACCCTCAGAAATGGAGCGCTGTGCAGAACCAGCCAGTTACTGTATGTTTTGTGATTAAACCATGTGCAGACCCAGTCAGTCTTGGCTTGTGCACAGTGCTAAGTGTAAGAGGGGTTGTGCATTATAATAAAACACAAGCCAAGTACTTGACTTAGCACTAGGTGTGAACCAGATCCACGTCCCTAATCTTGGGGGAGCAATCAGTTATGGGGAGAGTGAAAACGTCAGTCCTCTGTATTTCGGCAGTGGCTGATGAAAGTATCATGACAAGAAGCATCAGTAATAAAACGGCCTGTACGTCTACAAATTTCAGATGGGCATAAACGTATTTTTATTTGATTTACACACAACTGCATGCACGGTTCTCCATTTTGGAACCTGTAGCCGTGCTCAGGCGTTGTGACCACCCCAACTCACTGCATGGTTCTACACACCTTTCTGCCGGTGGCTGTCATCCAGGCAGTTCGAGTCCCCGTACAAAACTATCCTGCCCCCCCCTTCTGAAGGGACTTGGAAGAGGCCCAAAATGGGGACGTGTTCGACTATTGCCGTCTCCTGCTTTAAAACTTCAAGACCTAGGAGGAAAGGGAGAGAGGAAAGGGATCAAACGCCATCAAACAGCACCCAGAAGCTTCAACCGGTCCAGAATACAGCGGTGGGGGCAGTCTTGGTGTGCCCGTGTAACACCTCTGCTTTGCGAGCTGCACTGGTTGCCAGTTTCCTTCCGAGTGCAATTCAAGGTGCTAGTTGTTACATATAAAGCTTTCACGGCAAAGGACCTGGTTCCTTGAGGGACCGCCCGTCTCCCATAGCATCTGCTTCGCCAATTCTATCTGCCAGGGTTGGCGCGTTCTGGGTTCGATTAAACGACGCCATCCATTGGGACCCCAGAAGCACCCCTTCTCTGTAGCAGTGCCTGCCCTCTGGAAAGAGGTTCTCCCCGAGATCCGGATGGCCCCCCCTCTACTGTTGTTTAGAAGAGGCGTGAAGACCTGGCTCTTCACCCAGGGTGACCCCCCGCTTCATTGCGCTTGCCATCTTTGATCTCCATCTTTTGTGTTTTATTGATTTGATTGTAATTTCTTTGTTTGAATGTTGTGAGCCGCCCAGTGTCGTGGAGAATCAGGTGGCATGCAAGTTTAATAAATTATTATCATCCTCATCCTCATCACCGCCACCACCATCTTTGTCATCATCACCATTCAAAACCTTCAGCTGAAACAGCATGTAGTGATGGGCGCTATGAAATCTGCCCATGGAACAGTGGCTGCCACTTAGCTCCTGGGGCCAATTTAAAAAGCTGGTTGCCACCTTTAAAGCTCTCAAAGTCTGGATATCTATACCCACCCAGAAAGACTGGGAAGAGAGGGTTTTCTGAGGCTCCCTTTTTTGACAGAAGGTCATCTGCAGGGAGGGGTGTGGTGGCTCAGCGGGTAAGACGCCAGGCTTGTCGATCGCAAGATCGCAGGTTCGGAGGTTTGAATCCCTAGCCCCGCGTGACGGAGGGAGCTCCCGCACTCGGCCCAGCTCTTGCCAACCTAGCAATTCGAAAGCATGCAAATGCAAGTAGATGAATAGGTACCGCTTCGGTGGGAAGGTAACAGCGTTCTGCGCGCGTCATGCAGCCACATGACCGTGGAAGCGTCTTCGGACAACGCTAGCTCTTTGGCTAACAAACAGAGATGAGCACCAGCCCCTAGAGTCGGACACGACTGCACAAATGTGTGGGGGGAGCCTTTACCTTTACCATCTGCAGGGACCCTGGGGGTGAGACTTTTCAATGATGGCTGAACATCACTTCTATGGAACAGCTTACTCCAGGTATCCAGTCCTCCTCTACCTCACTGAGCTTCTGAAGGGCTCTTTAGGAACATATTAAGGAATGCCACGGTTCAGCATACCACTGTAAGTGATGCTATTCATAGGTTGTTATTTTAGGCTGGCACTTTATGTTAGGCATTTGTAATCTTATATTTTGGCATTCAGAAAGCTGCTTATGGGAATTTAGTGACATAGGGGTCTTAGGAAATAAAATAAAATAATAAAAGGATCAAAACACATCCCCTTGAACAGAGATGTAAATTTCTTTTCTTATGCACTCAATACACTTCAAATAACACATTTCCCAATGAACAGATTACCTAAATTAAAGGCATGCAAATATCAAGCTTTTCCGTATCTAGAAGAACATTAAACACAAAGAGGAACTTGGTACCTTGATCCTTAAACGTCTGTGCAATTACAATGCCATCTTCTGGAAATTTTGCAATACTACATCCTGAGGCATAATTCACTGAAAAAGATATATACATATATATATTCGTTAGACAATTCTAGTACATTTTAATTAGAAACCTGTAGCCAAAACTTTGTCAGTAAATTCTCATCAGTTCTTCTTCTTTCTATCACATTAAAAGTTACAATGCAATGGCTGTTCCTAACGGACCTGGGAACTATGCTCAAGAATTGGGGGTAGCACGAAGCCCTGAGACATACGAAGCCTCCATGTCCTACAAGAAACAAACGTCCTTTCAGGATCCAGAACTGGCAATCCAGTGCCATTATTTACCTCTCCCAGTTCCTATGTGCATCTCATTCTATTCCAGGCAATACAAAGAGATCTGTCTACAAGTCCTTTAGGCATATTTCCTTTTATTTCTTCTCAACCTTGACTATTCTGAGGATTAAATTAAATTAAAGAAGGCGGGCCTGAACTTACACAACAACTTCATAAGCTCATTGAAAAAATCTGGATGAGGGAGGAGATTCCAGCAGACTTTAGGGATGCCATAATTATCACTCTCTTTAAAAAGGGTGATAGAACAGACTGTGGAAACTATCGAGGCATCTCCCTTCTAGCCACAGCAGGCAAAATCCTGGCAAAGATCATTGCAAACCGTCTCCTATCTGTATCAGAAGACATCCTCCCTGAAACGCAAAATGGCTTCCGCCCTTCCAGGGGAACAGTGGATATGATCTTCACTGCACGACAGCTTCAAGAAAAATGCAAGGAGCAAAACCGCCCTCTGTACATGGCGTTTATTGATCTGACTAAAGCTTTTGATACTGTAAATCATACTGCTCTCTGGACCATCCTTCTGAAAATCGGATGCCCTGATAAATTTGTGAACATCTTGCGGTTACTCCATGAAGACATGATGGCAACAATCCTGAATAACAATGGCTCTCAAAGCGATCCATTTAAAGTGGAATCCGGCGTTAAACAGGGATGTGTTATTGCTCCAACCTTATTCGCTATCTTCATCGCTATGATTATGCACCTTGTTGAAGAGAAACTTCCTACTGGTGTAGAAATTATATATCGAACAGATGGAAAGCTTTTTAATCTTAGTAGGCTGAAAGCAAAAAATAAGGTAATTGCAACTTCTGTTATAGAACTTCAATATGCTGATGATAACGTAGTCTGTGCACACTCCGAGGAAGATCTTCAAACTATCCTAAACATCTTTGCAGAAGCATATGAAAAACTCGGCCTCTCGATTAACATTAAAAAAACCAAAGTGCTTTACCAGCAAGTTCGAACCAATCCCTCCGCAGCGCCATCAATCCAGCTTAAAGGTGTGTCACTAGAAAATGTTGATCACTTTTCTTATCTCGGCAGCCATCTACAAAAGCCGACATCGACGCTGAAATTCAGCATCGCCTGAGCTCTGTGAGTGTAGCTTTCTCCCGAATGAAGCGTAGAGTGTTTGAGGATCGGGACATTCGCAGGGAGACCAAAATGCTTGTTTACAAAGCCATTGTACTACCAACCCTTCTGTACGCCTGTGAAACATGGACCCTCTACAAACGCCACCTCCAACTTCTTGAAAGATTCCATCAACGCTGCCTCCGAAAAATTCTGCAAATTACTTGGGAAGATAGGCGGACTAATGTTAGCGTATTAGAAGAAGCGAAAACCACCAGCATTGAAACAATGATCATCCAACATCAACTTCGCTGGACCGGTCATGTTGTTCGAATGCCTGACCATCGTCTTCCAAAGCAGCTACTTTACTCCCAACTTAAGAATGGAAAACGGAATATTGGTGGACAGCAAAAGAGATTCAAAGATACTCTCAAAGCTAATTTAAAAAAATGTAATATCAGCATTGAGAACTGGGAAGCCCTAACTCATGAGCGTTTCAATTGGAGGTCAGCCTTTATTAATGGCGCTATGGACTTTGAAGAAGCACGAGTACAGGGCGAAAAGGAGAAAAGAGCTAAAAGGAAGGCACGTCAGGCAAACCCTCATCATGACCGTCTCCCACCTGGAAACCTATGCCCTCACTGTGGGAGGTTGTGCGGATCCAGAATTGGCCTTTACAGCCACTTACGGATCCACTGTTAAAATTTTACCTTTGGAAGACAATCTTACTCGGCTACGAGTGATCGCCAATGATATTCTGAGGAATGCTTCTTCCACTCTTCTTTCCCTCGGGCCTCCATTTGTCTATTCCTCAGATTTCTATTTCTCAATCTACTGTCTCCTCTACTCCAAGCTCCAAATTCCTTTTGCAATTATGTTGTCCTTAGTTAGCTTACCACTGGGAGATCTCTCTCTCTCTCTCATCAGAGTGACTTCTCATTCACCCAGATGTATAGAAATACTGGGGGAAATGGGAAGGAGAATGAAGCAATTGCTGTATCTCAGCAGTCCCCAACCTTTTTGGCACCAGGGACCGGTCGTGGAAGACAATTTTTCCATGGACTGGGGGCGGGGTTTGCAGGCAGGAGCCAATGACACGCACCGGGGGTGGGGTTTGCAGGTGGGAGCCAATCACATGCACCGGGGGCGGGGTTTGCAGGCGGGAGCCCCGCAGCCCACTTCCTAACAGGCCGCGGCCCACTAGTAAGCCGCGGCCCACAGGTTGGGGACCCCTGCTCTATCTGATCCCTATCAAACCAAAAGGAAAATAATGAAAGTTCTGACAAGGAATGGAATGGGCTAACATTATGCTTTTGGAAAATTATAGGGACCGTTGCTTGTTCTTTGCATGTCAGACTCACTGTGTGAAGCCCACGTCAAGGACAACCTAAATGTGGTCTTTGAATGATGCCTTTGTACTTGTCTTGGATTATGTCCCATTGGACATGGTGGAACCGTGGTTATTTGTCCTTCAATCTGGCCCTTATCATCTCTTCCCCGAGACATTAACAAATCTCAGGCCTCATTTGGATAAGTGGCCGATGACATCAAAAGCTCTTTGATGACTGTACCACTGCAGACCGCAGATGGGAGACTCTTCAGCAGAGAAGAATCTCCTTACAGACGGAAATTCTGAATGTTATAGGTATGTTGAAGCAGCCTTTCCAGATCATGGCACCCCAAAGGTGGCTGGCATACAATTCCCACTACCCGCAGTCAGCTTGATCAGCAATCGGGGTGATGAGAAATGTAGGATGGTAACACCGGGAGATCCAAGCTTGGGCTGTCCTTCTGTGTCAGGTGTGTGTGTGTGTGTATGCGCAGTCACTTCTATGGAACTTCATTCAATTCCTCGGTGTCCAATAGAAGCCACAATGGTGTCATGCAACCAATGCAAAGTACATAATTTGTGTCATCTCCGTGATGTCATGACGCTCATGCTGTCACTTGACCCTCCTTGCCACTCCTGCATCCCCACCACTTTGCAATTTGCAGCGTTGCTGTTTGGGAACGCCTCTGCCCCATGAATGGGTTTTCTCTCGATCAGGGTCTCAGCGGTCACATACTGCTAAGTTCTGTATACTTACTTTCCTGGCTTTCCAAGGTAAAATCTCCTTCATAGAGCCCGTCGCTAAAGGCCATGCCCCAGACGGACAGAAGATCGTTTAGTGCTGGAATGTTTGCTCCTCCGGTATCTGGCATCCACCACTGCCTAAAAAAAATCAGCAGAAGAGCACCAGTTATTATACATGCTAACAGAAAAGGGGACGGCAGAGGATGAGATGGTTAGATAGCATCACCGATGTAATGAACATGAATTTGACTAAACTCCGGGAGACAGTGGAGGACAGGAAGGCCTGGCGTGCTATGGTCCATGAGGTCATGAAGAGTCAGACACGACTGAACGACTGAACAACAACAACAACAACAACATGCAGTAAACAGGAGCCCATATGCCTAATACACAGGCCAAGACCGCTGTCACCAAGGGCAACAGTAAGCATACTTATTTTATAGAAGAAGCCCCTTTAGATCTAAGCCTCAGATCTTAAGAGGCTTAAAATAAAAATCTGTGCAGGCCTTCTAAGGATTGAGTAGATGCCTAGCACCTCAGCAATCTCTGTAACCCTGGCTTAAATTAATTAAAGGTTTAGAATGCTTTATCTCATCCACTTTGTAATAACTTCTTTAGATTTCAAAAGCATCACCACCTGAAGGCACCAAAAGCCCACTGAAATACGGTGTTTGACCATGAATCAGAATTTTCTGATCAGATTTCTAAGGCAAAAAAGAGTTGATGGATTTTTGCAAGCAACGCTAAGCCGGGATTTAGTGCTGTGAGTTGGAACACGCCCGTGTAAAGCTACAGGCTCATAGGTTGCTCTGCCTTCCATGCATCTAGCAGGGGAGGACCCCACCTGCAGTGAAAGCTGGCTTAATATGATATTTGAACCAGCTTCTGTGGCTTAAAATAAATGTAAGCTGGTGAAGCAAAGCGGCAAAAAAGAAACAGAGTTTGAAGGTGTTTTTGAAGCTGGTTTGAATGGAACAAAGAGGCAGCTTCTGTAGAAAGTGAGGCAAAATCTCTTGGAAGTTCTCCCAGCCCCACAAGAGAAGCATATAAGCCTAATGTAACACACAAACCAGGCCACTGCCTTCCATTTTCTTTCAGAAGGGAACTGGGGACTTCTAGATAAGAATCCCTATCTTGCTATACATGACAGCGAGAAAATATATACAGGTAGTCCTCAGGTTACGATGGCAATTGGGACCGGGATTGCTGTCGCTAAGCGATGCGGTCGTAAAGTGTGACATCACCTGGCTGTATCACTTAGCAACGGCAATCCCGCAGTCCCCGTTGCCATCGCTAACCGAATTCCACCATTCGTTAGCCGAGGACCCACCCCATTCCAAGCCATTCCCGGCTTGGTTCCTCCCAGCTCCGAGCCTGTTCTTCCAGGGTAAGGAAGGGACAGCCTCCCTTTCAACTCCCCCCACCTGCCTATCTCCCCCCCCCAATCTCTGCCCTTTTGGCCACCCTGTGCTCCACTGGCCCTGCCTCCCCCTCGGTAAATAACCTTGGAAATGACAACAGCTTGCAACCGGTTCCCATACCTTGTATTTTCATCGTAAAACTTGACTTTCCTCATCACAGAAGTATTGTACCAATCACTGAATACGACAAGCGATAGTCCATTGTCAACATCCCTTCTCAGCTTAATAATTTCCTCTGGAAAATACTCTTCCTCGCTGTCCACCATCAATAATGTCCCTGCATAAATAATGGGAGGCTGCAGATCATCGGCTTCAGCAAACATCAGATATTTGGATCAAGTGAAACGGGGAGGTAGGACAACCATCCAGGACACTGCCCTCCGGCCTCCCCCTTTTTTTTATATTATACAATTAATTTTTAATTTGTATTAAGTAGAAAAACAACAGGAAAAGAAAAAAAAGGAGAATACATATACATACATAAAAATACATACATAACATTGTAATCCCTAACTAATGTTAGTTATCATTTGTTTTTTGGGTTAACATTTTGGGTTAACCCTTTTTTGGGTTAACATTATTACTGTTGCCAAACTCTGTACTAAGGTGAAGGTTGAAATAAAAATTCAAAGGATGAGGTTTGATATAGTGATTAAAATGAAAAGCATAAAATTTTAAAAAGTCATTATAGGAAGAAACATTCAAGTAGCCCCCTCCCTTTTATTCCCCCCCCCTTTTTTCTCTTCTTTTTCCCTGACTGTTAGCTGCTACTTAAATATGTTTATACTATGCTTTAAACCTCGATGGTTATTGCTCATTTCTATAGAAGTCATTTTAAAAATTTTAACAGTTTCTCTTTTTTGTTAAAAAACCATATTCTAAATATCTTAGCTTGTGTTGCTGTGTAATATGTTAAATATAAGGAGCCATTTCTGCTTGGATTTGGTTAGACTTGTTATGAATATAAACATTCAATTTTTCCACTGCTGTCCAATTTTGGTCTTCCAATCTTGTACTGACTACACGGTTCCTCTTTTCCAGCATTGTGCCAGATTGATTCTTGCTGCTGTCAGCATACAGTATATCTCAATAAGTTGTGATGCTTGTCAATTGTACTCACTGGAATCATACCTAATAAAAATATGTGTGGTTTCAATTCAAACTTTTTTCCCCAGAACTTCCTGGGTGTTTTGGTTTGTTCCTTTCCAGTACTTTTGAGTCTTTCTGCAGGACCACCACATATGATGAAATGTTCCTACAGAGCCATGAAGTCCATTGGCTAAGTCTGCTCCTTCGATAGTTGATATTCGGCTATAAGGAACCTTTATCCATTCTGTTATCCATGACAGACAACTTGCTCAACAACATAGTGTTAAGATTAGGGAAAGCTAATCCACCTCTCCCTTTTGAGTCTTGTGAAATTTTAAATTTTACTGTTGTTTTTTCCCCAGTCCATATAAATCGACTGCTCTTTGCCAGTCTTGGCTCTTAAACTGGCCTTTGATCAAGATATGTCCTTCTGGGTCAAGAAACTTGCAGCCCCTGGGGCAAGGCTGTCAGCCTCTAGGGCAGGGCTTTCCAAACACCGCCGTTGGTGTGTCGCCGCGGGAAAACCCGGAAGTGCCGCCGTTGCGGCAGTGCGCAAAAACCCGGAAGCGCTGCTGCCACTTTCGAGTTTTTGCGTGCCGCCGTTGGTGTGTCGCCGCGGGAAAACCCGGAAGCGCTGATGATTATCAGCGCTTCCGGGTTGTGTGGCGACACACCAGACTGTGTGTGGCGACACACTTTTGTGTCGCGACACACAGTTTGGAAAGCTCTGCTCTAGGGCTCTTTCCACACTTGGTCTCCCACCTCTCTCTGTCATCAACATCACTGTATCAGGGGCTCCTTGGATCCTACTTATACTGATTGCTTTATTGAAAAAAATGACCATAGATTCATCTTTCCCAATGCGTTACCCTCTAGATCAGGGGTCCCCAACCTTTTTGGCACCAGGGATCGGTTCCGTGGAAGACAATTTTTCCATGGATCGGGGGGCGGGGTTTGGAGACAGGAGCCAATCGCGCAGACCGGGGGAGGGGTTTGCAGGTGGGAGCCAATCGCATGGACTGGGGGGCAGGGTTTGCAGGCGGGAGCCAATCAGGCCTCGTGCTCCTCGGCCCACCTCTCCGCCCTTCTTTGCCGCGCGCTAATAGGTGGAGG
Source organism: Charina bottae (assembly GCA_023362775.1). Taxonomy (NCBI): domain Eukaryota; kingdom Metazoa; phylum Chordata; class Lepidosauria; order Squamata; family Charinaidae; genus Charina; species Charina bottae. The sequence goes on from JALMGJ010000015.1 coordinate 4,497,712, forward strand.
TGTTTCCCCTTCAGGGTCCCCACCGATCAGCTGCTCCAGCTCAGGCTCTGTCTTTGCGCCTTCCCAGCTTCTTCCTGCTACCAGCTGCTCTTCCTCCGACTCATGGCGGCAGGGACAGGATCGTTCCTGACACCACCGCTCACCTCCTGCTCTGTGGCCCACTTCCTAACAGGCCACGGCCCACTAGTGGGCCATGGCCCACAGGTTGGGGACCCCTGCTCTAGATGGATTTGACTACCATTGTCACCATCATGTAACAGAAGTTTGATAAATGGTATCATTCAAGTACTTTTATTAAAAAATGACCCAACTTTGGTTGCAACTAAAGGTTGGACTTTATCCTGTTGAGCAGCATCTACAAGCCACATCAAGAACCACTGGTTGAGAAGTTCAAGCCCATATAGTTAATTGAGCTCTAACAGAATGAATTCCATGGAGCAGTATGTATGTACCTTTTTGGTCTAGGATTCTATTAGCCAAATCTTTACATCTATTTGCATCTGATCCTAGGACGCAGTGTCCCTAACACCCTCAGGAAACAAACAAACCATGTTTTATTTGCCCTTCATGAAATGCAGCTTTTAATTCTGAGAGAGACAAAATATTATTCCCTGGAATTAAGCAAAAAAGAGATTCGCTTTTAATTGACTGCTGCTTATCAAATCAACTCATGTCCTTCATAGCGACCCACAACTTTTAAAAATGTCAGAAATGGAGAACAGAAAAAACCTGATCTTTAAATTAATAGCCTATCATGGGGAGAAGGGTGTTGAACCAGAAAGTTTGATTTCATACCAAAAGAGAAATGAAAAGCGTCAGGACAGTTTAAATCTCAAATCCCAAATCCCAAAAGCTAGAGTTATCCCAAAAGACAAGAAAGGAAATTCTAATAGTTTGAAACATTCTCTACCCGCTTACACATTATGACTGGGTTTGCATAAATGTGCCGGTTTAAGCTAAATGGGGCTGGATAATTTGTGATCCATCTTCTTCTGGGAAACCCGTCCCTTGCTTAAGAAGTTGGGTGACCCTGCCATCACGGTAAGCCATAATGTTTTATTTGGGGCATAAAACAATATATTTATGTCAGCAGAGGAATTGTTTTGTTAACTCGAGGCTGGAGTCAATTCTGTGCTTGTGAACCCGGCTTTAGGTTCCTAATGAATTCTAAAATCAGTATACTTTTCATCCTAACCCGCATAACATTGCCCTCAGTGCCCTCTTGTACAATAAAAGGATTGAATGTTAAATAGTATTTCAACGAGGTCAAGAGAAAATCTGACACTGTATATCAAAGACAATAAAAGCCTTAAAATAGATCAGCGTAATGAACTCTATCAAGTAACAATGACAATGTTACATTAACAAAGCACTTAAGATTCAGGACCTGAAATTCATTTCGTAAGTGTTTAAACGACCTGGTAATTATAAAGAACAATCTCATGTTATCAACTTTGAAAGGCGGTACTTTGAATTTTCAGATAAAAACATATTCAAATAAAACTAGCAGCAGCGGATTTTGTAATTGCTGCCCTATTAGATGTCAATTTCAAGTCCTGCTCTCCTATCTCTTTTTGATAACTGCCTTCCATTTTCTTTTACCATAACAACTAAATGGCATTTAAATTAGGCTGCCAAAATGCACAAAATGGGGATACCAGAAGTGGTCTTGAGCACTGAAAACTCAATTTAGAGTTTACTGGCATGGAAAATAAGTCCCTTGTCCTCAGAGACATCCTTTTTTCAGACCAAATGCACATCTTCTATACTTGACTCCAGATTGTGGAAGAGGTGGTTGTTCAGCAAACTATTAGATTAGACAACCCTGAACTTGCCTATCTTTGTTTTATGTTTTGAAATCCTAAACGAAAGAGCTTTGGATTCATCTAAAAGGAGAGGAACACCAACCAACTCATAATTACTTACCATACTGACTGGCATCAAAGCATGTAAATGGTGAACCAAGTACTTCAATGAAATAACCCATACTTCTCAGATGCTGGTACATATCTCTGAAGTTGGTATGAATGTGGTCACCATTCCTAAAGACGTAAACAAATCAAGTATGTAGCCTAATCATCTCTCAAATTGGTTCAAGTGAACTTGAACTAAGTACTTTTATGGAATCAAATCATTGGGTTGAGGGGAGGGGAGGGGAGGGGGAGGGGGAGAGGAGAGGAGAGGATTGATATTGCAATTCACAGAACACAACTAAATGGACAACAGGAAGAACATTCAAAAAGCTCTTGAATTATTTGCCAGGCTGCATAAACTTGTAACAACAAGTACAAAAAGCAAATAAAATCTAAAATTGAACAAACTAAAGAATATTTATAGTCTCTCTAGAGAAAATGACTTTAACAAAACACGGAAAGAACATACACACTGCTTTCCTACGCATGATTATACTGTATTTTAACTTGAAAATAAACTGCCTTTCAGAATTCAAGTGCAAATTTGGAAAGTATTAGAACACTTTTTAAAACCAGTCTGACCCTATTCAAAAGAGTTTCAGTCAAGATATATTTATTCTTACCTTATTTAAAATGTTAGTTCTTTATTGCCTATATAGACATTGTGCATATTTGCAAGTAGAAATGTAGATGATTTCACTTGTAGATGCATATATTTTTAAGGAGAGTATTACATCTTCAGAATAAAAATCATTGATAATGGATGAGATCAGGCCCACAGTGCAAGAATTTACACTGAGCTAATCGTATCTCCTAATTTGTCAACATTATCATGCCTAAATAATTATCAGAACTGTATAAAAATAAACGTACCAATCTAACGGATCGTTCTTCATTCTCAAATTATCCCTTGGAAAATATCCTGGCGGATAGCAAAGATTGTGATACTGATCCCACAAGATCCGCTTATTCCGAGGGGGGGTTGGGACAATTTTCACTTTTATGGGGAGTTTCACGGTTGACGTTTGTTCCGCACCAACTTTTGACTGAAAACAAGCAAACGAAAATGAAACTAACGTCCTGAACACAACCCATTTTATAGTCCAGTCTACTGATAACATCCATCCATTCATCCATGCGTAGCCACCACACTGTTCCATTTCAGGGCAAGCAATGCTCCGCGAAGTGCAACAGGGTAGTAAGAAATAGCAAACCAAAGAAATTAAGGCATGAGATAAGAAAGAGAGGAAATATACCTAAATAGTCAATACCAACACAGTTCACTACACCTCTCCATACCTCCCTCTTCTTACAAACCATCCTTGTTTCAACCATATCCATACACTGCTTCCTACGGATACTTTAATTGAAGGAAGCAAATACACTGCAGTTCTCTGAAAATTCGTGCATTTGTGCTTTTGAACGTTTCAAAGCAACTTTTCAGTATCATTTCAAAGCACTGAATATTCTTACCCTACAGTCCCTGATCTTATTAGAGAGCCAGTGTTGCGTAGTGATTCACTTGTTGAGCTAGGAATGAAGACCAGGTTCTAGTCCCCACGCAGCCACAGAAGCTTCCTGAATGACTTTGGGCCAGTCACTGTCTCTCAGCCCAAAAGCCAGTGTTGTGTAGTGGTGAATATGTTGGGTGAGGAGAAGGGAGACCCATGTTCTAGTCCCCCTTCAGCCATGGAAGCTCCCCTCTCTCTCAGCCCAAGAGCCAGTGTTGTGTAGTGGTGAATATGTTGGGTGAGGAGAAGGGAGACCCATGTTCTAGTCCCCCTTCAGCCATGGAAGCTCCCCTCTCTCTCAGCCCAAGAGCCAGTGTTGGGTAGTGGTGAATATGTTGGGTGAGGAGAAGGGAGACCCATGTTCTAGTCCCCCTTCAGCCATGGAAGCTCCCCTCTCTCTCAGCCCAAGAGCCAGTGTTGGGTAGTGGTGAATATGTTGGGTGAGGAGAAGGGAGACCCATGTTCTAGTCCCCCTTCAGCCATGGAAGCTCCCCTCTCTCTCAGCCCAAGAGCCAGTGTTGGGTAGTGGTGAATATGTTGAGTGAGGAGAAGGGAGACCCATGTTCTAGTCCCCCTTCAGCCATGGAAGCTCCCCTCTCTCTCAGCCCAAGAGCCAGTGTTGTGTAGTGGTGAATATGTTGGGTGAGGAGAAGGGAGACCCATGTTCTAGTCCCCCTTCAGCCATGGAAGCTCCCCTCTCTCTCAGCCCAAGAGCCAGTGTTGGGTAGTGGTGAATATGTTGGGTGAGGAGAAGGGAGACCCATGTTCTAGTCCCCCTTCAGCCATGGAAGCTCCCCTCTCTCTCAGCCCAAGAGCCAGTGTTGGGTAGTGGTGAATATGTTGGGTGAGGAGAAGGGAGACCCATGTTCTAGTCCCCCTTCAGCCATGGAAGCTCCCCTCTCTCTCAGCCCAAGAGCCAGTGTTGGGTAGTGGTGAATATGTTGAGTGAGGAGAAGGGAGACCCATGTTCTAGTCCCCCTTCAGCCATGGAAGCTCCCCTCTCTCTCAGCCCAAGAGCCAGTGTTGGGTAGTGGTGAAGGTCCTGGATCAGGAATGGGGAGATCCAGCTTCTAGATACTCCTTAGCCACTGAAACTCCCTCAGGAGCCCTGGGCCAGTCCTTCCCTCTCAGCCCAAGAGCCAGTGTTGGGTTGTGGAGAAGGTCCTGGATTAGGAGGTGGGAGCGCCAGGTTCAAGTCCCCACTCTGCCATGGAAGCTTCCTGAAGAACTTTGGACCAGTCACTTTCACTCAATCCAACCTATCTCACAGGGTTGTTGTTGTATGGAAACATAGGAAGATGAGTATGCCACCCTGAGCCCAAGGATGAAAGGTGGGATGTAAATCTAAGAAATACCTATTTATACAATACAGTGGTGCCCTAGGGCTCTGTGAGGCTCACATAAGCCTTCAAGATGGCCTCTTGAATCATTCTCTGTCTTTCCTTTTCTGGTGCATTGATTAATTTACTTAATAGACTGAATCAATTAATTTACTTAATAGACTGAATCAATTAAATTAAGCATTCACATTTAAATGAACTGAAATCGAATATTATTTTGCTCCTGGCACACTAGTCAAAAAGCAAGGGTTGCCTTCAGACCAAAAATGGTTGCAGCAATGTTTTAGATAATGGGAAATCTGACTTCAAGAGCTCACTGGACGTGAAGCTTTCCATTTTGCAGTACTGTCTGGAGACAGAAGCACCACTCCAAGTCCTTTGGACAAAGAGAAGAGTACAGGCCAACTGCAGAACTCTAAGCCATCAGCCAGATGTTAATACAAGTCCATGGAATTTATTGCCATGTTTCTGAAACAGTTTTTTTTTTTAAACAAAGAGACTACAAACTAAATGCATCCAAGAGTTTGGACATATGTGAAACAGGCCCTTGGAATCCAGCCCACATACTTTAAAACAAGATAGTCCTATTTAATGTTTTTGGTATTTCTAGTATTTCATTCCACATTTTACAGGTGTTGTACTTTATCACTTAAGTTGCTCTGAAATCTTCTTGAAATATTGTTACAACATATAAAACACCATAAATTAAATTAGGAATAAATTAACGCCATATTTTAAATTAAAACGGAATTAAAACTTTTCAAGGCTTTCAAGGCTTCCAAAGTTATGAAATCATAACTACTTAAATAAAGCAAATTCAAAGTGTGAGTGACAGGGAGATTCGTAATCTTTTACTATAAAGAGTACAGCTACAGGGGTCTGCAGCTAGCCACAGCAATGACAAAATGACAAAAAATGCATTGTGATGTCACAACGCAAGCTCCACCCTTGAGTGTGTCATTAAATGAAACATGTATTGTGATGACATCATGACACACAACGCAAGCTTGAGTGTGTCATGACATCACCACAATACATGCTTTATCGCTCCCTCCCATATGGCAACAGTATGCATAACTGCTCATACTGCTTCAGAGGCCCTTCAACATGCAGAAAAGATTGGGGAAAGAAAGCTGAGAATTATGCTGGTCAAGATCTAAGACAGAGCTTTCCAAACTTTTCATGTTGGTGACACACTTTTTAGACATGCATCATTTCGCGACACACTCTTACAGCAGGGCACAAGGCAGGCACTAGGACCTGCGAGGAATCCTGGCAGCGCCAGTTTGGAGGCAGCCAGGCACAAGGCAGGCACTAGGACCTACGTGGAATCCTGGCAGGGCTCGGAAGCAGCAGCAGCCACGACACACCCAGACACTGCAGCCGACACACTAACGTGTCCCGACACACAGTTTGGAAAGCTCTGATCTAAGATGATTAAAATACATTCCCTGTAGCAATGTCTGATGCACAGGGGCCACTGCATATTTAGTTTTCAAATACAGCTTTCCTAAATAAGACTTGTGAAATTTACGCAAGACATATTGGAGGCCCAAAATAAGACTTGACAAGTTATATTCTTTGGTGATCCCAACCAAAGGATGCCCATGTTGTCTCTCTGCAGCAGTTTCTGGCCAAAGAAATCAAGCATGCATATATCAAACCAATGCAAAGATCTTTAAAAGGTATAGCCAACCTCATTTCCTGCTGGGGAGGAAATGGTGATCATGACGTGTCCTTGTGCAGTGCCTTCCCACGACGCTGCTTTCTTTGCTACAGAGATGGAAATGGCGAGATACCCTGACCAAGGCCATAAAACAGGAGAATAGGAAAACGCCACCTCAATGTAATCTCCGTTCTGGGGTAAATATGGTTGCCAGTCCGGCTACAAAGGATAAAATAGAAAGCAAGTTGATCAAAACACTGAGGCTACAGATGCTGAAGAGTTGGAGAAGGGGAACAAAGAACACAACAATTAGTCTCATCTGTAGCTTGAATCATGTCAACTGGATTTCTATTTTTTCAGTGGAAACGTTTCGCTCCTTATCCAAGAAGCTTCTTCAGTCTGAGCAAAGTTTGTAAGGGAATCCTTAAATATGTTTCTAGGGTGGCTGTGGGACCTTGCACCTGGAGCTAGGTCATGGTTATTTGAGATGTTTATTTCTAAGTCCCTTTATCATCCAAAGGAAGATCGTTAAGATTACCATGCTGCTGTTGAGATTGCGAAATGGTCTTAATCTTCCTAAGCACAGAAGACAAAGCAGGAAGGAAAATAGGGGAAAGATTGTGCCTGAGGCCCCCACCTCTATTCAAAGAAGGATTTTCCAAGTTGGCATAAATGGATTCCTTGACCCCTCTTTCAAACCACTTATCTTCCCTGTCTAAAATGTTTAGAAATAAACATCTCAAAATAACCATGACCTAGCCCCAGGTGTAAGGTCACACAGCTACCTAGAAACATATTTAAGGATTCCCTTACTAACTTTGCTCAGACTGAAGAAGCTCCTTGGATAAGGAGCGAAACGTTTCCACTGAGAAAATAGAAATCCAGTTGACATGATTCAAGCTACAGACAATTCCACCTGGATGACTGAGAACCTTCATCGACAATTAGTCGATTAGGTTTGGATGGTCTTTTGCCTGAGGTCAAGTCTGTAGCAAACCATTTGCCACACTGGAGCAAATGTGATCATTTAGAAAAATAAAGTGAAATACTTAATTTTATGGATTACGTTTGTAATCCAGCCAGTAACACAACTTCTCAGGATAGACTGTAAATTGAAGGAATAAAATGAGGCAATAATTAGCACAGGGGATACAAATGTACCGTAGCTGTTTTGAATACCACCTCAAACCCATTAAAGGTTCTTCAAATGTTTCAGTTAAAATCTAGACAGCCTGGGTTGAGCAATGACTTGATCTGTCACTGAAAAGATAGCAATGTAAGCCTCAGATAAAAAGGTAAAGGCTCCCCCCGCACATTTGTGCAGTCGTGTCCAACTCCAGGGGCCGGTGCTCATCTCCGTTTGTTAGCCGAAGAGCCAGCGCTGTCCGAAGACGCTTCCGCTGTCATGTGGCCGGCATGATGCACTTGGAACGCTGTTACCTACCCACCGAAGTGGTACCTATTCATCTACTTGCATTTGCATGCTTTCGAATTGCTAGGTTGGCAAGAGCTGGGGCGAGTGCGGGAGCTCACTCCATCACGCGGGGTTAGGGATTCGAACCTCCGAACTTGCGATCGACAAACCTGGCGTCTTACCTGCTGAGCCACCGCGCCCCCCTAAGCCTCAGATAAGACTCTCTAAAGTGGAATTCTCAGGGCCGCAACTAAGGGGGGGCAAGCGGGGCATGTGCCCAGGGCGCCATGCTGGGGGGTGCGCCAAAATGACAAAATAACCCATGGGGGGGGGGGGCGTGGAATCCATGTTTGCCCCGGGTGACACAGAGCCTAGTTCCATCCCTGGGAATTCTTCTCTTTTATAGTTATCACCCTAACTTCACCTGGAGGGCTGGAAGGGTGACTCTAATCAGGATGATTGCAACCCAGCCCAATTTGTGACAGTGCTGGCGTGAACTGCTTGACTAGTCTAAGCTCCGTTTTGAAGTAGCTGAAGCTTTCAAGCCATCTTCAAAAATGGACCTTTTCAGCAAAAGCTTAACACGTTTCCTAGAAGATAGCTTCTTCCTTCCTTTTGTGTGAATGCAGGAATTCATCCCCTTCCCATTTAAAAGGGAGTCATTCTGATTCTTGGCTTGCAAGGCAACACATGGGCCTCATCAAAGCACTGGATGAATGCTCCAAGCCCTTGTTTGTTTTCTGAACAGCACTCAAGGTGTCTCACAAACTTATTTTGAAGGCTTATCCTTCCTTGGTGGGTTACCAAGCTGGTGTGCCATTAACAACAACAGTAAATATTAATATGTTATATAATTATACAATTATAAATAATAACTCCAAACCCATTAATTGCCGCTTTAAGGTTAAGCCTGAGGCAAAGATCAACCTGCACGATTTGATCAAGGGCTGTAACACTGCATTTTCCACCATGATGACACAGTTGCATCAGAACTGGACATAAAGCTTCCCTATCCCAAATGTATTTCAAAAGATGGCAGTGCATTAAAAGAACAACAAATGACACTGTAGAATTCATCTGATCCACTAAAAATTGTTCTATAAAACAACATGGCATGAAACCCTGATTCATATTCATGCTTTTGATCTAAAATGGAAAGAGCTGAATAAAGGTAAATGAACTTGACTCAGGAAGTCTTTAAAGACCTGGTTCTGCCGCCTTGCCTGGAACGAAGAAAATAATAGTTCCTCCTGGGGGTGCTTAGCTTAGTAATATCCTCCTTTTAAGAACATACCATCTTTTGGATTTTTATTTTTTATTTTTATAGTAGTTTTTAAATGTATAGGCTTTTAACTTTTATATTGTGATTGTAAACCGCCCAGAGTCTACCATGGTAGAGATGGGCGGGGATAAATCCAATTAATTAATTAATTAATTAATTAATAAAAAAACTCTTGAGATCAATGGGACTTCTTAGACCCATTTGAGTTTGAGTTTGCATATTTAGGATCAACCTAAATTGTCATCTTAAACATCATGATTACTGGAAGAAACCGTAGTTGTCATTTATCCTGGCTAAGGCTCGGTTCCTTCAGTTCCTACCTTGTCTACAATTCTTCCAGTGACTCCCATTCCATTCAAGATGGTGACGTTGACAATTGTGGGCATGCCTCCATAGTATATGGGCTGAGAGCAATATGGCCACATGTAAGGGCATTCCGTCAAGTCAACGTAGCTTGGACTCAGACTAAAGGATCAAGAAAAATACGATGTGCATGCATAAACACATTACAAGAAATAAATGTACATAAAACACTTGTTCTTTTCACTTTCCAATGAACCTTGGGCTTTAAACTGAAAATATATAAAGCAAAGTCAACTATGCTCATGTAGAAAGGCATTAACGATGGAACGAAATCTAGAGAATGCTTAGAACTCGACCAGCCATCTGAAAGATGATAGACAACAATGTTATACACTCTCCTAAGAGTTTGGTCATGTTTTCATTTTCAGGGGAAAAATGGCTTTTGAGTTGTGAAAGTGAGATAATGGTCTGCTTTTTATTTATTTAAAAGTATGCTGGGGCAACTTTTTATTCCAGCTGATGCCAAACAATATATAAGGGGCATAAAAACTAAAATATGCCATGTCCACAAATATAAATCTTGGAAACCAGTCTTCCCCAGCCAGCTGCCTTCTAGATCCATGGCCAACACATCAGGAAGGCAGTAGCATAAAAACTTAAGCAGTGCCCTGCTGGATCAGCCCCCTGGCCCATCTGGCCCAACCATCTATTCTCCCAGTGACCAACCAATCGCACAACAACAGAACTCTGATTTAAATGTGCAACTTCTGAGGGGCATTAAAAAACAGAGCAAGCTAAGCTGACTGAAAAACATGGATGATGCCTATTAGGGCCGTGAAATGCTTCAGAACGTGAGAGAGCACCCACATAGCACCTCTTGGTCAACCTTCAAAGAAAATGTGCCTTTCCCCAGAGGTGTGGCAGCTGCAGAAGGCATACAATCCCAGTTGACACAGCAGAGGAGGAGCCGCCAACGGGGGCTACATGGCATGCTGCAAAGCACCTTTTTGTTCCTGAACCTGAACCGCAGCAGAGCCCGACTAAAAACACCTCCAGCTCTTCAACACAGCCTGCCAATAACAGTGATACTGGCCATCTCTGATTTACGGTGGACAAAATGATGTCAGTACGTCATAATAGCACCCGCCCTGTGGAATATCTTGCCCCCGGAGGTGAGGCGGGCACCCTCGCTCCTGGCCTTCAGGAGGTCTTTAAAGACTTGGTTCTGCCACCTTGCCTGGAACGAAGGAAATAATAGTTCCTCCTGGGGGTGGTTAGCTTAGTAATATCCTCCTTTTAAGAACACACCATCTTTTGGATTTTTTTAATTTTTTTTATAGTAGATTTTAGATGTATAGGTTTTCAACTTTTTATAATATGATTGTAAACCACCCAGAGTCTACCATGGTAGAGATGGGCGGGGATAAATCCAATTAATTAATTAATTAATTATCTATTTCATTTAGTGGTTCTTCGTGTCGACTTCATCATCGTTATTGTCGTTAAAGAGCTTAAAAACTTTACCAGTACACTAGATCTTTGCTTTCAATCATACAAACTTTTTAGAAACATCTGTACATTCTTTAATAACATTTCCAAGAAATATTTGCCTTCAGCATGAGCAAAAGAAAAAAGAGCCTCTCTTAATCCTAACAGTTATTTCAACTGTTTCATATAGAAAAACAGGATTTGCAGCTAGCTTCTTGGCAGAATACGTATATTCTTCAACAGAAAGGTCCGGTTTGAGCTGTTTGCTTTGAAAGAAACTCACCTGGCCTGTGGCTTATAACTGTTGAGAATTTGATAGGCTCTGAGGAGATCAAGTTTGCCGTGCCCTTGTTCAAACATGTTGACCCCGGGAAGCCGCCGTGCTGAGGCAATCAGAGCTTGTTTCATACTAGCTGGATTCACCATTTCACGCTTCTGAACTGTGCTAAAAACAAGAAACAGTTGAAATGTTATACCCTGAGCAGACGCTGCTGAGCTGATCGTGATAACGATCTAAGTGAACCAGAAGTTATCCATTGCATTGCTGAAAATACTGCACGCATAATTGTATTGGAATTCATGATGGAGATGCTTACACAATAGGCATGATTGGATTAGACACAGGAAAGGGAGCACTGATTTTTTTTTACTACGCCAAGAATAAAGATGGGAGGGTTTGCCTATATCTGGCCAAAGTTTGGGGAATGTACTCAAGTCTGATCCAAACCTGAACATTATAATTATTAAAAAATAATGTAAAAAGTATATAGAGTTGTTGTTATGCCTCGCTTTCTCAAAGACACATATTTTTCCTTCTACAACTTCCCCAAATTTGTCTTTTTAGGTGTGATTTTGGTAACAGACTCTTTGAACGATGTGCCCTGTTTAAACTGCCTCGGTCAAGACTACTCTAAGCAGTGTACAACAGCAACATCCAAAGATGTAGTAACAGGAACATACAGTAATATACAAAAACTGAAATGCAACATGAAATTCCAGGAAAAATAACAATTCTAATAATTTTCCTGGCACTGGGAGCTCTACAACATTCAAGTTCCAAAACCCTTTTGGAGCAGTTAAGTTTTTACAAGCTTCCAGAAAATCAGGAGTGTGGAATTTACTCTTGCCTCTGAGAACAAGCTGTTCCAAACAGGGGAGTCACCACAAAGCTTTTGTGCTGTAATGGATTTGACGCCGGCGTGCCATTTCATCTGAAAATAAATCCAATATTGATCTGTACACCTCTACCGAAAAATGAGCCGCCGATACCAACAGGGCAGGCCAGCTCAAATGTAATTACAGGCCAGAATAGTAAGAGTGAGGAGGTATGCTAGCTTGGTTTTCTGAGCTGTTTTAAAGATTACTGAAATACTCTGTGTGAAGTGCTTCCAGGATTTAAAACAAGCACTGCTACTGCTTAAAAACTTACCCTCTTTTGACTATTATATGCTCAAAGGTGGAAAGGTTCAATACTACCCACAATGGAGGAACGGCTGGTGAAGATGATGGAACTTGCACAGATGGCCGAATTAACTTCTTTGATTAGAGATAAAACAGTATCTACCTTTATGGCTGACCGGAAACCCCTTATGGACTTTTTGCATGAAACGGAACAAAGTGCACTTATGATTTGTGGTTCTGATGCTTGGGGAAAAAAACTGGATAATAGAAAAAAGTGGGCTATTTGTGTAATCATAGAATAAGAGTTGATTTTGTAATTGTACTTATATTTGCTGCAGAGGAAATTGGAAGCTTCTTCCCTCCCTCCCTCCCTTCCTTCTCTCCTTCTTAGTTTGTGTTAGTTTTTATGTTCTTTGTAGAACCCATTTCCCAGAATGCAAATATCATTTTGTGGAGTCCTTGGTGCTCTCTGAGCCTTGTTGTTTTCTTGCAAATGTTTCATTGCCAGGCTAGGCAACATCTTCAGTGCGAAAAGGGAGTGGGACTTGCTCTCTGTTTATATACCCTGGCTTGTCCTGCTTGTGTTGGTGGAGGTGTTGTTCTCTCCTTGGTAGTTCCTTGATTGGGTTGATGTTTGCTGCTTGGTTGATTGACTGAGTTAATAGTTCCTTGATTAGGATCTATTGTGCTGTTTGATTGTTCCTCTGGTGCTAATCCTGGTGTTAATCTTTGCCTATCTGGGTGTTGATTCCTGGCAAGGAGGTGTTCTGGTCTTCTGGCTTTTCTATTGTCTCTTATGAATGGTATGTAAATGTTGTTTACCTCTATGTGTCTGTTGATTTTGTCATTTTCCTCGGTTGCCCTGGGGTATGAATGATGATAAGCCAGTGCAGCTTTATCAGAAGACACTGGGAACTACAGCACGTACCTTACCAGGAGCGTGACAGCGCCTGCCACAACCGGGGAGGCCACGCTCGTCCCGGAGAGCGACCGGCAACCGCCCTTCATGCCAGACCCCCTCACTCCGGAGCCATAAGTAACTATATCAGGCTTGACTCTCCCATAACCTCCAGGAAGTTCCTAGGAAGAAAACTCAGATCATCAAACAACTGGTTTTATACTCATACAGCAATTAGATTAGATTTATACTGACATCGAACAAAATTAAACTTTCCTTTCCTTGCTATGGTGTGAAGCAGTGTTTCTCGACCTCGGCAGCTTTAAGACGGGTGGACTTCAACTCCCAGAATTCCCCAGCCAGCCATGCTGGCTGGGGAATTCTGGGAGTTGAAGTCCACCCGTCTTAAAGTTGCCAAGGTTGAGAAACACTGGTGTGAAGGGATGGAGACCATGCACTGTGCTGAACCCGTTTAGTGCGCTAGCATCACCCTGAGCACATGTGCCTCACCCAGGTGGTCATCCCTCTGGAGGAGAACCGAGCGATATTATCTTCAAAGTCAATGCCACCAACTCCAATCACATCCATTTGGTCGGCCGGATTGTTGAGGGTGCTGAAAAAGAATGGATGTTGGTTATTATTCATCTGTTACATTTGTATCCCACCTGTTTCCAAGGAGATTATGGCAGTACATACAATTCTGCCTTGCTCCCAAAACGTTTTTAAACTTCACAATAATCCTGCAAAGAATTAAAGATACACTGAGCACTAACTGTACAATTCCTTCGTCCACTTTTTATATTTCTGTACCAATTATTTTTTCCCTTTTTCTTCTTTCTTCTTTTTACTTGTTTGTTTGTTCTTTTTTTAAAAAAAAAAAGATTAATTAATAAATAAATGTTTTTTTCAAAAAAAAAAAAATAAGCCTGCAAAGTAAATTAAACCGAGTACCCTAGATCAGGGTTCCTCAACCTCAGCCATTTTAAGATGTGTGGACTTCAGCTCCCAGAATACTCCAGCCTTCAGTGGGAGCTGAAGTCCACACATCTTAAAATGGCTGAGGTTGAGGAACCCTGCCCTAGATCACACATCATGTTAAGTCACAAACGGTGGGCTTGTGTTTGGCTTACTGGGATGTATGAAACCATTATGGTTTAGGATAATATGTGAACCAGGTCACGATGGCAGTCCATCTCATTGCAGTTTTAAAAATTGGATTAGCACTATGTAGGACTGCAGAGCCAGTTTGGTGTGGTGGTTAAGGCATCAAGCTAGAAACCGGGAGACCCTGAGTTCTAGTCCCACCTTAGGCACGAAGCCAGCTGGGTGACCTTGGGCCAGTCACTCTCTCTCAGCCCTGGGAAGAAGGCGGCAAGGGCCAACCACTTCCAAACTCTGCAGCGACTGATCCGTTTAGTCATCAGGAGCCAAGGCTAACTTAAATAAGAGAACTAGTTTGGTGTAGTGGTGAAGGTGTTTGACTAGAAGCCAGGAGACTATGAGTTCTAGTCCTGCCTTAGGCACAAAGCCAGCTGGGTGACCTTGGGCCAGTCCCTCTCTCTCAGCCCTGAAAAACCTTGCCAAGAAAACGGAAGGGACTTGTCCAGGCAGTCTCCAAGAATTTTACAGTATAATTTTATGCATTTTTACTGGTTGACACATAACAGTCATAACTTGATCTGCCTACTTTTGACTAAGCATGATATGTGAACCCACCAATTATGGTACAATACAAACTAGAACGTTCTGACTTGTTCAGAACATGGTCGTTAAAACCGACCATAGCACAGCATTGCTCAACAGGGCTTGCTCCCTAATAAATATGCCAGTCATATTGAAGCCCCAGCGAAAGGAATGGGATTTCAATGAGATATAAGCACAACTCGCACTGGATTTCAGCCACCCTTCTGCCTGGAAAACAATATCTGAAACTAGTTATCACATACTGTATGTATTATAGCATGTGTTCTAAACTGGAGGATTACGTTGAAAAAAATCAACTTATTTGGGAAAACAGACATCCCTAATAAGATAATTCTTTTTCAAAGAAGGCAAAAATGTGTCTTTATTTTAAATTTACTCTGAAAGGCACAATCTTTCCCCCATCTTCCTCCCTGCTTTGTCTTCTGTGCCTAGGAAGATTAAGACCATTTCACAAGCTCAACAGCAGCATGGTGATCTTAACGATACTCCTTTAGATGATAAAAGGACTTAAAATAACATCTCAATATAACCATGACCTAGCCCTAGGTGTAAGGTCACACAGCTACCTAGAAACATATTTAGGATTCCCTTACTAACTTTGCTCAGACTGAAGAAGCTCCTTGGATAAGGAGCGAAACGTTTCCACTGAGAAAATAGAAATCCAGTTGACATGATTCAAGCTACAGACTGTTCCACCTGGATGACTGAGAACCTTCATAGACTTACTCTAAAAGAATACATCCCTGCTCAAAATATCAAAACAGCACCTACCCATACAAAGGACCATCATTTCCAATAGCAGAGACCATGATCACATTATTGGCTGTCAATTCCCACACCTTGGAAATTAAAATAATCAGATGTCAGAAACACAGGGATAAGCTACTATCACAAATATCTAATTGTAAGACTTAATGTTCAGAGAATGTTATACAGCATTCCAAGTTTGACTGTACTGATGCATCTTCCCCACTCCATTATTCTTTTGTGCTCTGATACTGTAAAACCAAAGCTTCTTTTAAACCCAATCTTCTAAAAGGAGAAACCGTATAATTGCTATCACTCTCTTCCCCCCCCCCACTCCATACCAACCTTGTCTACAAACGGATGGTCCATAAAATCTGGGCCTCCAATGCTAAGGTTCAACACATCAATCTTCTTTAAGATAGCATAGTTAAAGGCATCCAAAAACCAAGATGTATATGAAACCTATTTATAAATGAAACAGATCTTAATATAAAGAAGCGTAACAACAACAAAATCATTAAGGTGGAATCTGCCTGGCCTCTGCATGCACACAGAAGGGAGGCTTAGGGGGGCCACCGTTACCCAAAATTAAGGAGACGGGGCTCAGAGAGAAGCCTTCTCTGTAATGGCCCCTGTACTATAGAAAACTAATTTCATGCTGGTATTTGGAGCCAAACTCTTTAAAACAAGCCCTCTTTTGAGAAGCGCAGAACGGATTTCAAGATACCGTAGAAGGGAACTTCTCCAAATAAAAGACCTTTAAGGGGTGCTAATATAATGCATGGTGACAAAGGGTTTGATCCCTAAAAAATGCTTTCCCAGTTTGGCGCCTGGAGATGCCGGCTAGGAATTCTGGCAGATGCAATTCCTGTGTGCATGGAGAGCACCAGGTTGAGGAAAGCTGCCAGAACCCTTGCACTGACTTATCTGTATATTTATTTGTTAGATTTGCGTGCCGCCTTTTCTCCAGGAACTCAAACGGCACCTGCAGTGTTCCCTCCCCCATTTTTACTTCCACAGCAAGCCTAGGAAATAGATTAGAGACTGGTCCAAAGGCAGCCAGGGAGCTTCTGTGGCTGGGGTTGGATCTGAACCTGGGTTTCCCCAGTCTTAGTCCAACTCCTTAACCACTCTGTTACCTTGGTCCTCTCTTTACCTGATTGTTAGTGAAGACCCTGAATATGTGCAGTTCGGAGTCTGGAGCAAATCCTTGGCACTCTCTCATGCTAGCGATCACACCTGCTACAAACGTCCCGTGGCCCAGGCCTGTTGAACATAAGCAGCCAAATACAATACAGAACTTTCCTTTTACAGATATCCAGTACAGTTACAAATAGCACAGAAGAGCGGCAAAGGACAGGGGAATCGGCCTCTGCTTTTCCAGTTTGAAGTATGGTTTAATTCCCCCCCCCCAAAAAAAAACCATGCAATACCAGTAGCAAGAGAAAGTCCTAACTAGAACTCAAACAGTTCAGTGTAACATCAAGCCAAGATTTGGGGCTCCATCCTGGATCTGTACACTACAACTTTCCAGCCTCGCAGGAAGCCTGTAATGCAGTGTTTCTGAACCTGGGCAGCTTGAAGATGTGTGGACTTCAACTTCCAGAATTCCCCAGCCAGCCATGCTGGCTGGGGAATTCTGGGAGTTGAAGTCCACACATCTTCAAGTTGCCCAGGTTCAGGAACACTGATGTAATGTGACTTCCAGTGGGGACAATGGCGGCTTGAGCTGGTTTTTTCCACTGTCTGCGGACTGACCTGTCAGAGTGGCTTTTTTTCTTGGGCTCAGGCAGGCTTCCTTGGAGCCCAGAAGCGTTCTCCGGATTAAGGAGAACCCCAGGAATCACCCCGTGTGTTCTCCAGACGGCTGGTCACAGCCAGAAGACCGCAAAATGGCGTTTCGCGATCGACTGGTAAGCGATCAGCTGGGAGGCGGGGCCGTCATCTTCCCAAGCTGCTCTGAAGCCATAACGGACCTTAAAGCTGCCCACCCCATTTCTGCAGCACTAAGGTTTTTTTGTTTGAATTTTACCAAAGGGAGGCTTTCTACAACAAAGAAATGCGGAATCTCTTGGTGACTCTCATTATTTTTGAAAATTAACAACTTGGTAATTTGGCTTTTTATATATAATTTTTTGAATTGAGATTTAAAGAATTTTGTTTTTTTATTGTTTTTTTTATTAAAGTGATTTTTGAGGAATATAAAACTTTCTCTTCTTCGTTGAATCTGCAGATTGGAGTTCTGATCTATTTGCTTTCACTTTCCCGTGGGAATGTTGTTTGTTATTACTTTTTATTTTCCTGATTGGCCACACCGGAGATAAAAGGCTGGAGAGAGTGTTCAGTTACAGCGTTAATGACTTTACCTTCCTGAGGCACTAGAGGGCGCCATAATCTATCTTACTGTTAAGAAATATGGAGGAAATTAATTTGATATTTAAAGATCTCTACAATGCTGTCATTCAAGTCTTGGAGCATTTCTCAGAATTTGTGGAGTCCAAATTGTCACAAGAATTGAGAGAAACTGATAAGGCTGAAAACTACCTTAAGAGTAACGTGGTTTCTCCAAAGAAAAAGATGAGAATTGGTGACTTACGTTTGAATAGTCAAAGGAAAATTGAGTTGTCGAAAGTTGAAGATAAGACAACAGTGTTGCCACCACACCATGATCAAGAAAGAGAATTAAACTCTAGAGCAGAGCTTTCCAAAGTTTTTCCTGCGGCGACACACCAACCAGTGTTGGTGTGTCGCCGCGGGAAAACCCGGAAGTGCGGCAGCGCGCAAAAACCCGGAAGTGCTGCTGCTGCTTTCGGATTTTGCGCGCCGCCATTGGTGTGTCGCCACGGGAAAACCCGAAAGCACTGATGATGATCAGCGCTTCCGGGTTGTGTGGCGACACACCAGACTGTGTGTGGCGACACACTTTTGTGTCGCCACATTAACTTTTGTGTCGCCACACACAGTTTGGAAAGCTCTGCTCTAGAGGCTGGAAGATGTTGGACAAATATTGGGGCTTTTTAAAGCAGGTTGTAGAATTTGAAATTGACAAGAAGAAAGCTCTGTGCATAATACTGAGACATGTAAATGCCTTGGTTTACTTGGAAGTGGGATAATTGTCTAAATGTGTTTATTAGGATGGTTTCTAAAAGGTTTGGATCAGAGCTTTCCAAACTGTGCCACACCACCCGGAAGCGGCGGCGCGCACGTGCACGGTGGCGGCGGCACCTGCTGCCGCCGCCACCGTGCACACGCACGCCGCCGCACGCCCCCCCGCGCCGCCGCACGCCCCCGCCGCGTGCTCTTCTGTGTCGCCGCCGCGCACGCTGCCGCACACCCTCCTGTGTCGCCCCCGCGCGCGCGCCCCCGCACCGCCGCCGCACCGCTGCTGGCGTGTCGCCAGCGGCGGCACTTTGGAAAGCCCTGGTTTGGATAAATGGTTATGCTGTTTTGAAAATGCTTACATTTTTGGTAAATGCCTAGGTTATTGTTTAAATGTGGTTATCAGGATGGTTTTTTAAGGGTTTAGATAAATGTTTATGCTGTTTGGATAATTTTTATATTTTTGGTTACTGTTAGTTTAGTTGGCAGATAGGAGCAAATTATAGTGAAGAAGGATAGTGTTTGTTACTATATTATGTTCCAAATTATGTTTGAAGGGTTTTATACGTTTTTCTTTAACTGGGAGGGTAATTTTGTTTTAGAAGGGAATGTAATAATGAAAATTTAATGCTTTATATGCTTTATAGAAATAATGTTTACTATAATATGAATTGGAGTAAGAGATTGATATTGATTTATGTATATCTTTGTTATAGAAAGTCAGAAGTCACTTTGTAGTAGTTTGTTTTGTGTTTTTTCACACCTTTTTAGTTCTGTTTCTTTTTCTTTGTAGGCTTCTTTGTTTCAATCTTTTTAGTTTTTATGTATATTTTGAAAATGCTTTAATAAAGTTTTCTTTTAAAAAGAGAGAAACACTGCTGTAATGCTATGTGGGAATGACTTTGGGAAGCAGGAGGAAGAGACGCAACCTAGACAATGGTCAGATAAATGAAACTGGAGTTCAAAGGAGGAAGGGGGCGAAAGCGACTCAGAAGGGACCCTCCCTAGTTTTCGGGAGAGTGAAAGTGAGGGCGGGAGGGGTGCTTTCAGACTTGCAGGATTCTGTTAATGTAACCTTGCAATAAAGACAGAGGTCGTCCTCCTGGGTGTGCGAGTAGTCTGCACTACTTCGCAAGACTGACAAAGCCCAATGTTGCCATTACAGGTGCACCAGCCAACAACGTTTTGCACTTGTCCTGCAAACCAGATTCTAATTCAAACAACCACACGCAGGACGAATGCAAAATGGTTTGAGGTGCAAAGGGGAATCAGTAGCTGGCCGAGGAGGATGGAGGAAATTACTGACTACAAGAAGGAGAAAATGGATCCAAAGCTATTTCCAGGCTTGTTGGCAAAACACCAAATCATGTAAATTGAGCCAGATAATAACAGGCGGCCGGAAGAAGATGGTGTAACACCTATCCTACCAGGTATAAATCTTGTTCAAGTACAATATGCAAAAGGGTTAATGCAAAGATTTAAATGTGTGGGTGTCTGTCGGTATACATTTATATACTGTATAAT
This sequence comes from Charina bottae, assembly GCA_023362775.1. NCBI lineage: Eukaryota > Metazoa > Chordata > Lepidosauria > Squamata > Charinaidae > Charina > Charina bottae. Next base: position 4,518,002 of record JALMGJ010000015.1, read on the forward strand.
AAATCTCCTTTTCTCTTTGAACCTCAGCTATCCTTTCCTTGCTTGTTACAAGCTTTAACTCAATCCTTTCGTTTGAATTTCCAGCTCAAATGAACTATAGGGTTTGCAATCCTAAATGTACTTCCTAAGGCAGTTTCTCAACCTTGGCAACTTAAGGTGTGTGGACTTCACCTCCCAGAATTCCCCAGCCAGAAGCACTGCCCTAGGGCAGCAGTCCCCAACCTTTCTGGCACCAGGGACCAGTCGTGGAAGAAAACTTTTCCACGGACCGGGTGGTGGTGGCGGGGTTTGCAGGTGGGAGCCAATCGCGTGCGCCGGGGGCGGGGTTTGCAGGCGGGAGCCAATTGCGTGCACCGGGGCGGGTTAATCATGTACACCAGGGGGCAGGGTTTGCAGGAGGGAGCCCCGTGGCCCACTTCCTAACAGGCCCCGGCCCACTAGTGGGCCCCGGCCCACAGGTTGGGGACCCCTGCCCTAGGGCATGAACCCCACTGAAAATTCTACACTCATTAAAATTCTAAGCAGGTATATAGCTGTGTTTCAGAGCAGTGACTTCATCCAAGCAGCACCCCTACTCCCGGCCTCTTTTAATTTTTAATCCATATTTACATGATGGAGGAACCTGTTGCCCTTTAAAGGTTGTCGGACCAATGAAGTGGTGATGGGACTTGCAGCCCACAATAACTAGAAGGCAACAGGTCCTACCCTCCTTGTTTGCAAAGTTCCTTTCAGCAGTCCTTTTTCAGCAGGGGACATGGGGCATCTTACAGCGGGTACCCTGCTGTGCAGGCAGGGCTAGAAAAAAGATGATGATTATGTTTCCATTGGTAGTGGGGGGGGAGCTATCTCCTTTCTAAGTTTCAGAAGGACAAGTCAAAAATAATGTTCAAAGGTTAGAGATGTTGAGAAATGGAGATGAGAAGAAGAGTCAAGTCAGGCTCTGTATTTTGGATTGCCCACCTTAGCAGCCCACTTCAACCGAAAGCAAGATTCTCCCAGGGTCTCTTTTTAACAAGAAGTCGGGGAAGAAAATAGGATGTAGTTGCAACACAGGGCTTTCCAAAGTTTTCCCGCAGCGACACACCAACGGTGGCACGCAAAAAACGTTTGGTTTTCACGCACCGCAGCGGTGGCGGTTTCCTTGTGCGCCGTGCGAAAATCCGGAAGCGCTGATGGCCCGCGGCGGCGCACCATCAGCGCTTCCGGGTTTTGACACAACCCCGCAGGTGACACACTTTTGTGTCGCGACACACAGTTTGGAAAGCTGTGTTGCAACATCTCAGGAACGGGATTGTTGTCACTTCTAGGACCCAATCTCTCTCTCCAATTGTTAAGGCAAAGGCCTTTAAAGCCTTGTTAATGGTCTCTCTGTACTTGGCAAGGAGGCGGTTGTTTTAATTGGTAAGCAAGGAACGTTCGGGGGCGAATCACTTCCAGGCTCTGAATGTACCATTGCTTGTTGACGTCATCCCCTTTCCTCTCTGGGCAGGAGAGGAAGCCTAAGGCAGCATAAACCTGCAACGACTGACCTCCTTTGAACAGGCCTGATACTAGGTCAGATTTGGAACTCCTTCTGCTGGAAGCAGAATAAAAAGCTTTTTCTAATCCAGCCTCTGTGGGAGGCAGAGACCACTGTAGGATGTTCTGGGGCTGCTGTAGGAAAAAAAGAAAATAGTCCCAAAGGATGACACTATGCAGATAGTTTCATAGACAGCGGGTATGAATGAGTGTGTGGATCAGGCATGTTTTCGGAATATTCACAAGCACCGCGAATGGAGATCCCAGGCTTAAATATATACCCTTCAAAGTATTTTCAACTGACATTAAAGCAAGTTGGAAGAGTGCAAAAACTGACAGAAGACAAAGTGCATGAAACACATGAAATGAACATATGCTGATGCAAAGTCACAATTTCTGTTTATGTTTGCACAGGTTATTGTTCCTTTTAAATGTTTTTTGAATTGTGATTACCTTCTCAATTACATATATCCAAGGTCCTCTCTGACCGCTGGAAAATAACTAGATATGTGCATGAAACATCTAAAGATACTACAGTGAACTGGGAACTTTGTTACACAAACAGGCTTTAATCCAGAAGTTAATAAAAAAACAGTACAGGTCATCCTCACTTAACTACCATTTGTTTAGCAATGGTTTGGACTTACAACAGCACTAAAAAACCCGACTTGTGACCAGTCCTCGCACTTATGACCATCGCAGTATCTCCGCGGTCATGTGAACACGATTCAGGCACTTGGCAACTGGTCTGCATTTACAACCATCGCAGCGTCCCGCGTTCATGTGATCACCATTTTCGACCTTCCCAGCTGGCTTCCAGCAAGCAAAATCAACGGGGAACTGCATGATTCGATTAACTACCACATGGTTCGCTTAACGACCATGTGAGATTCACTTAACGACCACCACAAAATGGTCGTAAAATCAGGTCGGATTCGCTTAACGACCACATAGCTTAGCGACTGAAATTCCGGTCCCAATTGTGGTTGTTAAGCGAGGGCTACCTGTAGAGCCCAATTACACCCACCAGGCTGAAGAGCTGTAAAAGACTCAGGGCCTTGTAAGATTAGATCAGCTTTCCTGTCAGCCCTGGCGATCAGGGTTCGGGAGACAGATGTGGCAGCCAGATGGCCTGCAGATCCTATAGAAACAGATCCAGCCTTCCTGCCTCACAAAGTTACTGCTGTAGTACACAACAGAGAATTCAACTGATAAAAGATTTTTTTTTTTGCTTACCATCATCCAAAGTTCTCTCATTTGTCCAATTTGTCCTCTCTTTCACATTTTTGAAGTGTGGATGTTTCTCGCTGAGTCCGGTATCAAAGACAGCCACTCTTACACCACCTCCTATTTGTACAGAAGACGATTTACACCATTACAGATTAGAAGAGATCCAGTTCTGGTGGTATTTTAAGAAACAATTCCTGCACGCTAATATTCAGAAATACATAATGCACATACATAATGCTTTATGAAAATATTTTGCCCGCCTTAGATTTTAAAAGATTACGTCAGTTTTTCTCAACCTCAGCAGCTTTAAGATGGGTGGACTTCAACTCTCAGAATTCCCCAGCCAGCATGCTGGCTGGGGAATTCTGGGAGTTGAAGTCCACCCATCTTAAAGTTGCTGAGGTTGAAAAACACAGGGTTACATAAATGTTACATAACCTTGAAGTTTTTTTTTAAAAAAAATGCACTGAGAATTCTTCCAAGGTGAAGGACGTTTAATTTTATTTTCCACTTTGTAACCATGCTAAAAAAAATAAAGCCTAATCTTTCTAATCGAGAGCTAGCGGAGCGATGGCTTATTATAAAGCCCTTTTGTAATTATGAAGACTGAGCAGAGCATCTACTAACACACCTACCTGTAAAGCCCATTTGCCAGAGCACATCTGCCTGAAGTGTCTGTGCCACCTGCCGAGGTATTGCCCTTAGCAAACGCCTGCTGGAGTGCCTGCCCGTCGCATGCCAAAATCCAGAACCCAGAGACAAGCTTGCCCTTCTGAGGGGGCGGGACGACTGCCACTTCTGCGTCCATCTGGTCTCATTACAGGGAAAGGCTGAGTCTGCTACGTAGTTGAGAAGGATGGACATATAACTTGACCAATCAGGGTACTCGCGTACTAAACAGCTTCTCATGTCTAACCATCTATATGTCTAGATCAGGGCTTTCCAAAGTTTTCCCACGCCGTTGGTGTGTCGCCGCGGGAAAACCCGGATGTGCCGCCGTTGCGGCAGCGCGCAAAAACCCGGAAGCGCTGCTGCCGCTTTCAAATTTTTGCACACCGCCGTTGGTGTGTCGCCGCGGGAAAACCCGGAAGCGCTGATGATGATCAGCCCTTCCGGGTTGTGTGGCGACACACCAGACTGTGTGTGGCAACACACTTTTGTGTCGCAACACACAGTTTGGAAAGCTCTGGTCTAGATCCACATCCAGGCACACAGACTAGAAAATATCATCGTCATCACCTACATACATTTATTTATTTATTTATTTATTTATTTATTTATTTAATTAAATTTCTATGACCGCCCATCTCCCCCTCAAGGAGGGACTCTGGGCAGTTCACAGCCACAACATCATCATTAAAATACAATAAAAAGTACAATAAAAAATATAAATACAATAAATATAATAAAAACCAAGTGGTAGGTGGTTCAAACATTCCTTTGTACAATTACAAAGACAAACCAGAATGACTGACAGGTAAGCGAAACACACGTTTTCCATTTCTCCCACTCACGGAGAATTGGATCGTGAAGAAAAACTTTTTCTAACATTTTTCTAAAATTTCTCCTACGTGAACTAGGCGGCTCAGACTTCATGCACAGTCAAGCAGGACACACTGAACCTTCCCAGGGTTCCTATGACAGACAGCAGGGCTCAGCAACATGGCCGTTGCAACATCCATAGATGTTCCTCACTGATCTTCAACATTAATTGGAAACAATCATTTCAAAAAAATACGGCTGAAATCTTGCCCTTGGACCTTGTTTCTTTCCACAAAAATATTTTTCATTTTTTAATTTAACTTTAATTTAGTTGAATTTACTTGATTTGAGATATTGCCTAACTCCAACTGGGCAGCGTGTAATAAAACGCCAAAAAATAAAAACAGATTTTTTAAAATTTATTATTTAAATTTATATCACCGCCCATCTTCCCCAATGGGGAACTCTGGGCGGTTTACAATAAAATCAATAGATAAAAACATATAATATAAAATTACAATCATATAATGCTATACATTCTACAATATAAATAGAATAAATAAGTATGAAATCCAAGAGATGATAAAAACTCAAATCTATGGAGCTGTTTTTCTGAGTAAGATCATCATGAACTATGGAAAAGCTTTCCAAACTGTGTGTCGGGACACGTTAGTGTGTTGGCTGCAGTGTCTGGGTGTGTCGCGGCTGCTGCTGCCTCCGAGCCCTGCCAGGATTCCGTGCAGGTCCCAGTGCCTGCCTTGTGCCTTGCTGCCTCCAAACCTGCCCTGCCAGGATTACGCACAGGTCCTAGTGCCTGCCTGGTGTCTTGCTGCCTCCAAACCTGCTGTGATTCTGCACAGGTCCTAGTGCCTGCCTTGTGTCCTGCTGTAAGAGTGTGTCGCGAAATGATGCCCTGCTGTAAGAGTGTGTCGCGAAATGATGCATGTCTAAAAAGTGTGTCACCAACATGAAAAGTTTGGAAAGCTCTGAACTATGGTCATAAAGAAGTTACAAAAGCTCCCTAAATCAATGCAGGCTAGCTTCTACAGGATTAAATGAAAAGGAATTCTTGGCTACTTTGTTGAGCTTAGAAAGGCTGGTATGTTGCACTTGTTGGCTCAGAAGTAACTTAAAACTGCTTTCGAAAAGCGATTGTGTGAAGCACAACGCTGGCTTTTTGTAAACAAATTCATAAAAGCTGTATATCTCTGCTGATAATCTATTAATCGTATCTAAATTGCCATAGTTTCATTGTCAGCCTTGGAAGTCAGCAAAAAACATGTCGTCAGTGATAATCTGGCGCATGCCTTGACTCTAGCCCTTCTAAGACTGAACGGGCAGGATCTCCATCCTTCTCTGTACCTTCAAAGCTCAGTACAAGGTCAAAGACATGGCCCACCTTCTCACAAGGCCGGAACAAGCTTGCCAAACTGAAAGAAGAGTAAAAGCAAGCATTCGTGGACTCCTTAATTAACACAGAAAAGAAACTTTAACTTTTTCAGCAAATGCGGAGATTGGACACTATGGGCTGTAGGGATACTCGGGGGGGGGGGAGAATAGCCCACTCCCTTTTCCGACTGGGCGTATATCTCAAAGCTGATGGGAAAACCAAAAAATTGGGTAAGAGCGGCTGATGGTGCATATTCCCATTTGTCATGTTCCTGACATGATCCACTCTAAACCCACGAAAGGGCTGGCAATAGTCTTCGCCATCACCTGTATGGGAGCAAGTAAGCAATCCAAATGGATTGTTAGCAATGGATTTGGGTTTATTGTTATCTTTTTTACTGTTGTAACCTACCTGGAGTCTTCCAATTGGGGCAGGCTACAAAACTCATTCATTCATTCATTCATTCATTCATTCATTCATTCATCAATCAATCAATCAATCAATCAATCAATCAATCAAACAAGTTGCTCCCTTCCTTTGGGGTTTTTAAGTACCTTTGGATTAGGAAAGAAGGCAGTCCAAGCCCTATGGCACCACCAGAAGCCATCTACTGATGCCCAGTATAAAAAATAAAAGGCATTTAAGTTAAAAAAGGGGGGGGGGGCTGAAATCTCTCAAGATAGCAAAGATCTCATGAGATGCAGATATCACATGAGCTCTCACAAGATTTCAACCAGTTTAAAATTAAACTTTAAATGATTTTATTTTTATACGTTGGGTCACACAGTCTCATGCAACATCAGATGAAGGTGCCCAATACCAGGAAAGATCGCCAACCCTATACTAAGCCAAAAAGTTTGAATTTGCTTTAGGTTTACTGAGTTCTGAGTGCATAGCAATTGTCCCACAAACTATAGCTTACGACTTCGCCATCCATGTATCTCCACTTCCAACAACCTCCAAAGCAATTTCTTGACTGAAGTGAACATGATTACACTTTTTTTTCTCTCTCCCCCAGGATTGCTATACTTTTCTCCATTTAGCTAATCCCTTCCAAAGAAATCACAGTACCAGTTCATGGGTTTGGGCAGAGAGTGAATCATTTGGAAACAATCAACACTGGATCTTCAGGAAGGCTACCCACAGAAGGTACATTGTTCCTAACCCACATCAATTAATAGCTTAACTTGGGATTATGAAGCAAGATCCTTGTGAAACAGACACAATGAAAAGACAAAGGCTGAAAAAAAATCCAAACTGAGTATTAAAAACCAGCATGATTTGGAAACAGCAAACTTCTAGAGCAGAGCTTTCCAAACTGTGTGTCGCGACACAAAAGTGTGTCGCCACACAGAGTCTGGTGTGCCGCCACACAACCCGGAAGCGCTGATCATCATCAGCGCTTCCGGGTTTTCCCGCGGCGACACACCAACTGCAGCGCGCAAAAACCGAAAGCGGCAGCAGCGCTTCCGGGTTTTTGCGCGCTGCCGCAAGGACGGCACTTCCAGGTTTTCCCGCGGCGACACACCAACGGCGGTTGGTGTGTCGCCGCGGGAAAAACTTTGGAAAGCCCTGTTCTAGAGAAAGATACGGTAAGTGATGTAATGACTGGCCAATCCTTGTCAGGAGCAATTCGTTGAAATAATGAGCATGCTTACTTTCAGTGTACTTTAGAGAGCGAAAGACTTTCCTTTGCGGGGTAACTCGTTTGATATTGGGATGGTCTTCAAGCGTTTGCACTCCCACCTTCTGATTCTCGTCGATCTGGATCACCTCAAAGTCACTGGGGTAATCGCTGGCTGGGTTGTTGCGGGGCACGATCCTCCAACTCTCTATGTCGCTGCTCTTCAGTGCTCTTGAAATAAATTTGCTTCTCGCTTGGGCTGAGAAGTAGCCGTTGAAAGCCACAATGTATTCTGCAAAGGGACGTATTACTACGGATCAGAAAAGGCAAAGGCAGAGAAAACCCTGCAGCTGGATGGGCGCGTACCACCTTTTAGGGAAGAATCAGACAAACTGGAACCAGTTCAGAGGCCACCAATCCCTATGAGGAGACATTGAGGGAATTACGTATCTTATTCTTGAAAAGAAAGGAATTCGGGAGCACCCTAGGACTCCTTGATTTTCATCAGGTCAGGTGGTCACATATAGCAAAATATCAAATATGCCTTTGTTCCACAAACCTATTAATTCCTTCCAGATGCCTGAGCTACAGCTGTCCTCGAGTTATGACCACTCATTCAAAGTTACGATGGCACTAAATGAGGGGGACTTACGACCAGTCTGCAAAGTTGCGGCCGTCGCAGCAACCTCACGGTCACGTGATCGCAATCCGGGTGCTCGGTGTGATTACAAGGTCACAGCGAGCCGCGGTCGCATGATCCCGATTTCTGACATTCCTTGCTGGCTTCCCACAAGGAAAGTCAATGGGAAAGCCAGCAAGAAGTCAGAAGTCGCTCCTGCTCCCGTCAGTTTTTCACCCGCCCACACTCCAGTGTGCCTGGCCGCAGCACCCACCAGCCTGGGACTCCCACCTCTTCCCGCTTAACAACCCATGCAGTCCTAGGGTTACGACAGCAACCGGAACTGCGGGATTGCCATCATTAAGCGATGCAGTCACTTGTCACATTTTATGGCCGCATTGCTCAGCGATGGAAATTCCGGTCCCAATTGCCATTGTAACCCAAGGACAACCTGTAGTCTCACCTTACACACGAAGCCAGCTGGGTGACCTTGGGCCAGTCCCTGTCTCTCAGCCCTAGGAAGGAGCCAATGGCAAAGCAGGAGACTGAGAGTTCTAGTCCCACCTTAGGCATGAAACCTGGCTGGGTGACCTTGGGCCAGTTCCTCTCTCAGCCCTAGGAAGGAGCCAATGGCAAACCAGGGGACTGAGAGTTCTAGTCCCACCTTAGGCATGAAAGCCAGCTGGGTGACCTTGGGCCAGTCCCTCTCTCAGCCCTAGGAAGGAGCCAATGGCAAACCAGGGGACTGAGAATTCTAGTCCCGCCTTAGGCATGAAAGCCGACTGGGTGACCTTGGGCCAGTCCTTGTCTCTCAGCCCTAGGAAGAAGGCAAGGGCAAACCACCTCTGAAATCTTGCCAAGAAAACTTGGAAACCTTTAGGGACTTTTTGCATAAAACAGAAAAATATGATTTATGGTTTTGATTATTAGACAGGATAGATGATTATAGAAAGAAGAGAGTCATGATGTAACTTTAGGGAAAGGTAAATTTATAATTGTACTTATAACTGCTGTAAAGAAGATCTTTGTATCTTTTTTCTTCCTTTTCTATTTTTCTTTTACTTTTTCTTTCTTTCTTGCACTTTTAGCTTTCTCTCTGATTTCTTTTTTTCTTCCTTACTTTATACTAGTTTGTATTAGTTTTTACCTTTGTTTTTAAAACTTTTATTATTATTTAAAAAAAAGAAAGAAAACTTACCAAGAAAACTACAGGGACTTGTCCAGGCAGTCAACAGAAGTCAACACTGACTCGAAGGCACTAAATAAATGGAAAAAGTACCCCACAAGGGATATACAAACTCAGCCACATTTATACAAAACAATATAGCTGTAAAAGATATCTTTTTTTTTTTTGGTGCCTTCGAGTCATTGTTGACTCCTGGTGACTGCCTGGACTAGTCCCTGCAGTTTCTTGGCAAGATTTCAGGGGGGGGTTGCCATTGCCTCCTTCCTAGGGGCTGAGAGAGAGTGACTGGCCCAAGATGGCTTCATGCCTAAGGTGGAACTAGAACTCATGGTCTCCCGGTTTCTAGCCTGATGTCTTAACCACTACACCAAACTGGCTCTTCCGTTAATGATTACAGATTATTAATCTGGCAAACTATGTTATTCTCATAAAATGTGTTGATGCAGGACCACCTGGATGTGTTCCCTGTTCACCCAGACTGATGAGTCCTGACACAGCAGGCACCAATGCATCCATAACACACAACTTTATGGCAGATGCTCAAATATTTCTCAGCAGGCATCCAATATTCACCAAGATTAGACAGCCTGAAAGTAACTGCTATAGTCCATGACTCATCTCTGGCTTAGAGCGAAACCGATTTCATACACTACACAGAACAAGTACTTTGCCGATGGAGACAAAGTAGTTAATAATGAGCTAGACTTAGCCAAGGTCAGAGTCCCCAAGGCCAGTTATGTTATTTGGCCTGCTGAGGACAACAATCCTACAAGTGCCTTTCCCAGCAGTAAAAATATACTGCAAATAAATTAATCAACCCTTTGCTGCCATGATAAAGTTTCTCTAGGCAACTGCCTCACTCTGCACAAGACAGGTCAGCCCTTTCTGGCAGCCTTTCCTAGAGTTTCATTTCAAAAAGGAGAACAAAATATATTTTTCTGCATGTTCCAACGGCTCCAGCAAATCTGCTGCAAAGGATTCATTACCATGTTCTACAACGGTTGAAGAGAATTCCACTTTGAGTGTCAGATGAGAGCATTCAGGACATAAATGACTGTCGTGAGATGAATTCCCCAGCCTAGTACCCAGGTGCTGTTTGCCACAGAGTAAGATCGCAGTCAGAAACAAACAGGTGTTTGCAAGCCTCATGGTCAGGAAAGAATATGGTTTCATTCTCCGATTTCCATGGATTCAATTCACACGGTGCTTCTCCATGAATCAGTTCTTTCTCTTTCTCTCCCTCAGTCCCTGGATTTCTGGGAAAACTGCTCTTCTAAGTGCTCTTTAAGCTGACAGTCCTAATGTTTTGTCCAAACCAAGCAAAAGTCTTGCCTGCATAGTCTTTCCTGATGAAGCCTAGTAATCAGCCTCATTTCTTCCTCCGTTTTTTCTCCATCTTTGATGACAGGATCCTGTCACTCAGGATTCAACAGATTAGCCATGTGCTCCATTGCAGATAAGACAAGGTGGAAAATAAGCCAAAATTTAGGGCTAAGGGTCACTGTTCATATATTTTTTCAGGTGGCCACCTGTAAAAATAAACATGATATGAGTTAAATATTTATTAATATATTGACATGGTGATAAGTATCTGGACTGCAATGTTGCTCTAGGAACTCAAGTATAAATGCCATGACAGCCTGTGGAATGTAATTAGGGTTATAAAAACAGATTGTGATTGCCTGACACTTTAGAGACCCACAGCTATTCCACGGGCTGCAGGTAGAACACAGGGCCAACAGAGCCAGTTTGGTGTAGTGGTCAAGGCACCAGGCTAGAAACCGGGAGGCCGGGAGTTCTAGTCCCACCTTGGGCACAAAGCCAGCTGGGTGACCTTGGGCCAGTCACTCCCTCTCAGCCCTAGGAAGCAGGCAATGGCAAACCACTTCCGAAATCTTGCCAAGGAAACTGCAGGGACTAGTCCAGGCAGTCGCCAGGAGTCAACACCAACATGAAGGTCCTAAATAAATAAAAACACTAAAGTAGTCTTCCACCACCTTACCATATCTGTTAAACTGTAATTTTAAACTTCAGAACTATTGCAAGGGCACTGGCAGAAATACAAAGTAGAACGGTAGTGAACGAAACAATGCAAACACAATAGATGCCCACATTCTTTAATACTGGAAAAGAATGACTTCCTGCAACACCAATCCTGTCCTCTTTGCTATCTTATTGCAGGAAGGTGTCCCACAAACAGCTGTACTGAATCCATTGCAATTTGCTTTTAAAGATCACTCATTCAAGTACCTGAACTGAGTAAGACGTGCTACAGGAATTGGATCAAGATATTCTAAACTGAGAAGAGGGGGGGGGGTGTTTCTTCCCATACAAGAGCTTCAAGGAGTTATAATTTATTTACTTTGGGCAGGTAAACCAGAAACTAGCTTGAAGCTATTTACAGAGTGGCTTACATAATCCTTGCCAGTAAAATATGCAACTTAGCAGGAGGGGCCAAAGGTAATTTCAAAAATGGGTTCATTAACAAGCACAGCAAGGATAAGATAGAGGAAATGAAAGTGGTAAACAATAGCCAAGAAGCCAAGTCTGCAGGTCAGCCTCCTATCCAGCACATTCATTCACCAAGCAGAAATAAAAATCCATGTTTTCTCCATTTCTCCATTCATTTTCCTATCCTTAGTAAACATTCTCCCAAGGCATACAAATTAATCTGCTTGCTCTATTTCTTGCTATTTACCTATAACTTGCAACTATTTCTCTGCATTTCACAAGTTAACAACTATCTTGGAATCTGATATATTAATTTTCAGCTCCGTACTCCTTGCTGCATCAGTCTATAAAATTTGCTGCAAATCCTGAGAACCTACTCAGCTAAAAACACAGCACTATCTGCAGAGAAAAGTACACACACTTTCAGGCCCCAAACAAACACATCCCTGCAAACACATGTCTTCCTCATACATTTTGGCATAAGTACTGTATATTAAACAACCAAGGGGACATCACACATCCTTGACTTGCTTGCTTGCTCCATGTTGAACCATGCACTAAGCATTCCATGTATTCCCTCATATGGTTTATTTCCATCACGTACCACTCTTATCACATTCAGCAATCAAACTTCTTATTCACCCAAAAGATTCCATAATTCAAGCCAGTTCACTTTATCATCCGCTTTCTCTAAATCATCAAATCTACAGTACGCTTTTTCTCAACAACCGGCTAAAGCATAAAAATCTGATCTGCCTGTCCCCTGCCAGCATAAAGGTACACTGCAAATGTTGCTCTTTCTCACCACTCACACCCTTTCAGTCCAAATTTTGCCAAACTCCTTTCTCGGCACATTTGACAAATTGATTCCCTTGCATTCACTTTTGTTATCATTTCTTCTGTAGCATGGGAACAATAATGGTGTTCTTACAATCATCAGGTACAACTGCAACCTTCACATACATAAAATAGAGGCATAGTTTACTTAAGAAGTGGCTGTGCAACTTATCGAAGTTGCATAGCCACTTTGTTAAATAAACTATGCCTCTATTTTAACATTTCTCCTGTTTCACCATCCACACCTGTAGTTTTACCATTTTTCAACATAGCATGTTTTACTCTTTTCATAACTTTTTTTCTTGAACGCTAAGATTAATAGCATGTTTCAACTCCACTGTTTGACATAATACAGAGCTTTCCAAACTGTGTGTCGGGACACGTTAGTGTGTGGGCTGCAGTGTCTGGGTTTGTCGCCGCGGCTGCTGCTGCCTCCGTGCCCTGCCAGGATTCCATGCAGGTCCTAGTGCCTGCCTTGTGCCCTGCTGCCTCCAAACCTGCCCTGCCAGGATTCTGCGCAGGTCCTAGTGCCTGCCTTGTGCCCTGCTGCCTCCAAACCTGCCCTGCCAGGATTCCACGCAGGTCCTAGTGCCTGCCTTGTGCCCGGCTGCCTCGAAACCTGCTGTGATTCCGCGCAGGTCCTAGTGCCTGCCTTGTGCCCTGCTGTAAGAGTGTGTCGCAAAATGATGCATGTCTAAAAAGTGTGTCACCAACATGAAAAGTTTGGAAAGCTCTGCTCCCAAATATTCTTTTAGCATTCACTTATTTCAGTATTATCCCTTATCATTTACAGGTAGTCTTCGCTTAACGACCACAACTGTCAGGCCCAGCCCAAGAAGAGTCATTCCATTCAAACTCCAGTTCTTTATTTGCTCACACCGTATAGACAGAATTGCCAGACTAAAGCTACTCTACCTAACCTAAGGGGAAATAACCTAGGCCAAGGGTCGGAAATGGCGGCTCGCGAGCCAGATGCGGCTCTTTGGCCCCTTGAGTGTGGCTCTTCCGCAGCTGAACTCACCCCCGCCCCTTCCACGTGATAGGCCCCCGCCCGCAAACCCCGCCCCCTGGCTCTCGCACTGAGCGAGGTCCGGCGCGGCAGGGAGGCAGCGCCATCTCCAGCCGCAGCAGCCCCTGCGCGGAGAGAGGCAAGCAGGCAGGTAAGCGGGCAGGCCTCGTTTCCCGCCCCCCATCATCATCTTCGCTCAACGCGGGCGGGCGGAAGCGGCCGAGGGGGGCGGGCCCGGCGGCGGAGGCCAGGGCTGCCCGCTTACCTGCCTGCCTGCCTCTCTCCGCGAGGCCCCCGATCCGGCTTGGACCCCGAGAAGGCAGCGGGGGGCCTCGCGGAGGGAGGCAAGCAGGCAGGTAAGCGGGCAGGCCTCGTTTCCCGCCCCCCATCATCTTCTTCGTTCAACGCCTGGCGGGCGGAAGCGGCCGAGGGGGGCGGGCCCGGCGGCGGAGGCCAGGGCTGCCCGCTTACCTGCCTGCCTGCCTCTCTCCGCGAGGCCCCCGATCCGGCTTGGACCCCAGGAAGGCAGCGGGGGGCCTCGCGGAGGGAGGCAAGCAGGCAGGTAAGTGGGCAGGCCTCGTTTCCCGCCCCCATCATCATCTTCGTTCAACGCGGGCGGGCGAAGAGCGGCCATGGGGGGGGCGGGCGGCGGCGACAAGTGGCACGCTTCAGGCTTTCAGCGCTGGAAGGCGACCCGGGCCTCCTTCCAGCGCGCCTGGGCCTCGCGGAGGGAGGCAAGCCCAGCTGCCCGGGGTCCAGGGAGATCAGCTCCGGCGGGATCTGTGGCGAAAAGCGGCCGTGGGGGGGGGGCGGGCGGCGACGACACTGCCCGCCCCCCCCCACGGCCGCTCTTCGCCACAGATCCCGCCGGAGCTGATCTCCCTGGACCCCGGGCAGCTGGGCCAGGTGGACGCCGTCTCCCGCCCGCAAACCCCGCCCCCTTCCACGTGATTGGCCCCCGCCCGCAAACCTCGCCCCCTTCCACGCGAATGGCCCCCGCCCGCAAACCCCGCCCCCTTCCACGCGATTGGCCCCCGCCCGCAAACCCCGCCCCCTGGCTCTCTAGCATTTCAAAATGTGCACGAGCATGTCAAAATGGCTCCTGGCATAAAAAGTTTGCCGACCCCTGACCTAGGCGACTCTAGAGCGGGGCTATCCTGAACCTCTTCGTTTTCCCACCAACGCTCTCCGGACTGTGCCTCCTCTTATCTCCTCCACCTCCTTGGAATGTGCTCCCTCCTTCCTGAGAACCAGCAGCACCACTGTAATCCACCACAACAACTGGGGCTGGAATTTCATTTGCTAAGCAAAGAGGTGATTAAGCGAATCCGACCCAATTTTACATCCTTTTTTGCGGTGGATAAACAAATCACCGCAGGCATTAAGCGAACCATGTGGTTGTTAAGCGAATCACACAGTCCCCCATTGATTTTGCTTGCCAGAAGCCAGCCAGGAAAGTCAAAAATGGCGGTCACATGACCACAGGGACGCTGCGACAGTCAAAAGTGTGAGAACCAGTCATAAGTCTTTTTTTCAACGCCGTTGTAAGTCCAAACTGTCACTAAATGAATGGTTGTTAAGGAAAGACTACCTGTAATCATTTTTAATTTCATTTATTTTCCAGGAGGCTCCTTATTTAGCACTCCTCACCCAGTGCCAAAACAATTTTTTATTTCCATCGAAATCACTCTGCCTTTCCCCTAATTTTAATCTTAACTGCTCTTTAATCTGACTACATTCTTTGCAACTATCTTTTCCTTTCTATAAAAGGTAAAGGTAAAGGTTCCTCCCGCACATTTGTGTCCGACTCTAGGGGCCGGTGCTCATCTCCGTTTCTTAGCCGAAGAGCCAGCACTGTCCGAAGACGCTTCCACGGTCATGTGGCCGCATGACACACGCGGAACGCTGTTACCTACCCACCGAAGTGGTACCTATTTATCTACTTGCATTTGCATGCTTTTGAATTGCTAGGTTGGCAAGAGTTGGGGCGAGTGCGGGAGCTCACTCCCTCACTCGGCGCTCGCTGAACTTGCAACCTTCCGATCAACAAGCCTGGTGTCTTAACCGCTGAGCCACCGTGCCCCCCTTTCCTCTCTATACACACCATATAGTTCTCTTCTGCTGTGATCATTTCACTCCAACTTTGCACCAAGCATTCTTCTGCATACTTCCCATTAGCATCACTCCACACACAACTATGGCACTCTGTAAGATGATTCTTTCCCCTCTCCCAAGCAGCGTCCATGTCCTCTTCCTTTAAAAGCATTCCCCATTCATTCTTTTCGGGAGAGTATCTCCTGAGAATTTTTCATACAGGACTTGTATTTTAAAATCCATTCTAATGAATACACTGAAATCAAGCACGCATGAATAAACAACAAGGAATATTCTCAATACATTTCAAATTATAGAAACCAACCAAACTTCATTCAAAATAAATCAACAGCATACAGGTTTGCAATAAAAAATAAAAAAGTTAATACATATTATAGAAAGTGTGGCAACAGAGCACACTGACAATCAAGCAGACATATCTACAAAAATACTTATTTAAAAAAAAAAACATAGCAGCTTGTTTTATAACTCAGTGTGTTGTGTGAACCAAGCTAGTGTGGTTTATAAATTACACCAGCCATGTCTTAGCATGTTATGTGAACACCCACTGCTTAACCTCAATGTCTTTAAAATATATCTAAAAGCAGAACAGGAAGTAACTGCAAGCAATGAAAGAGAAAATTAGATGATATATGTGTGCATGTATGTGAAAAAGTGAAAAAGGAACGATCGAGAGCACAAGAGTATTCCAAGGAGAGAAAGAATTTGCATTCAGCTATGAGGAAATATTGATAGCGGAGAGATATTTATGAGCATGGTCTGATTCTCATGCATCTGGGGTATATTATTTTCGACTGGACATGCGGATTTTCTCCATGGAACAGTCTCCAACACACACGTCAGAAAGTAATCTCCTTTCTCTATAACAGATCGTTCTGACATGAGAAAAATCTACTGTGAGAAGCATTTAGTCACATCCATCTGCAATCTGTATGACGCAGCTCAGACTGTTTACTATTTCAGAGAACAGACCCTGAAGACTGATGTGACAAGCGAGAAACAATGAAGTGGAAGAGACAGGTTGAGAAGGATATTTTAAGTTTCACCCTCCCATGTTTGTGGGGGGGTTTTCTCCTAAGAACTCTATTAGCTTCCTAGGTATTGCTGGACTTACAATGCTTTTCAGTCAACATAGAGTAGTTGTGGTCAGATCATGATTTACGCTGTAATCCAACAACTGGAAAACCACCTAGAGTTCTTGAGAGTCCAGCGACATGCAAATTTAATAAATAATAATAAAAATCCTGAGCTGTGAAAGGCAATTAACTGAACACTTAGTTTATACTGCAATGACTCTAAAGTATTCTCTGGCCAACACTGCATCCCTTCCCACTCTTCTTTTTTCCCACTCCTGCGATCGTGAACATACTTCATGTCCTCCTAGAAATCTGAACAGCCTGTTTCCCAATGGGAATATTAACATTTTAACCCCCACCATTTCAAATTACTGGGCCAATACCTCCCACCCCACAAGGGAAACATGGCCAATGTTTTGTTTTGGATTTTTTTAGTTAAGTGACAGAAGCCTGCAACGTTTCCTCCACATTTGGGCTCTTCTAATGTAAAAGCTGGTGGGAACACAAATACTTCTTAAGGCTCCTCCATGCAAAGATCAAACCAGTGTGCCCACCTCTGCAGACTGAGATCAAGCCAGTGCGCCCACCTCTGCAGATTCAGATGAAGCCAGGGTGCCCACCTCTGCAGACTGAGATCAAGCCAGTGCGCCCACCTCGGCAGACTCAGATGAAGCCAGGGTGCCCACCTCTGCAGACTGAGATCAAGCCAGGGTGCCCACCTCTGCAGACTGAGATCAAGCCAGGGTGCCCACCTCTGCAGACTGAGATCAAGCCAGGGTGCCCACCTCTGCAGACTGAGATCAAGCCAGGGTACCCACCTCTGCAGACTGAGATCAAGCCAGGGTGCCCACCTCTGCAGACTGAGATCAAGCCAGTGCGCCCACCTCGGCAGACTCAGATGAAGCCAGGGTGCCCACCTCTGCAGACTGAGATCAAGCCAGGGTGCCCACCTCTGCAGACTGAGATCAAGCCAGTGCGCCCACCTCTGCAGATTCAGATGAAGCCAGGGTGCCCACCTCTGCAGACTGAGATCAAGCCAGTGCGCCCACCTCGGCAGACTCAGATGAAGCCAGGGTGCCCACCTCTGCAGACTGAGATCAAGCCAGGGTGCCCACCTCTGCAGACTGAGATCAAGCCAGGGTGCCCACCTCTGCAGACTGAGATCAAGCCAGGGTGCCCACCTCTGCAGACTGAGATCAAGCCAGGGTACCCACCTCTGCAGACTGAGATCAAGCCAGGGTGCCCACCTCTGCAGACTGAGATCAAGCCAGTGCGCCCACCTCTGCAGACTGAGATCAAGCCAGTGCACCCACCTCTGCAGATGCAGATGAAGCCAGTGCGCCCACCTCTGCAGACTGAGATCAAGCCAGTGCACCCACCTCTGCAGATTCAGATGAAGCCAGTGCGCCCACCTCTGCAGACTGAGATCAAGCCAGTGCACCCACCTCTGCAGACTGAGATCAAGCCAGTGCACCCACCTCTGCAGACTGAGATCAAGCCAGTGCGCCCACCTCTGCAGATTCAGATGAAGCCAGGGTGCCCACCTCTGCAGACTGAGATCAAGCCAGTGCGCCCACCTCTGCAGACTCAGATGAAGCCAGGGTGCCCACCTCTGCAGACTGAGATCAAGCCAGGGTGCCCACCTCTGCAGACTGAGATCAAGCCAGGGTGCCCACCTCTGCAGACTGAGATCAAGCCAGGATGCCCACCTCTGCAGACTGAGATCAAGCCAGGGTACCCACCTCTGCAGACTGAGATCAGGCCAGGGTGCCCACCTCTGCAGACTGAGATCAAGCCAGTGCGCCCACCTCTGCAGACTCAGATCAAGCCAGTGCGCCCACCTCTGCAGACTGAGATCAAGCCAGTGCACCCACCTCTGCAGATTCCTCTGCAGACTGAGATCAAGCCAGTGCACCCACCTCTGCAGATTGAGATCAAGCCAGTGCACCCACCTCTGCAGATTCAGATGAAGCCAGTGCGCCCACCTCTGCAGACTGAGATCAAGCCAGGGTGCCCACCTCTGCAGACTGAGATCAAGCCAGTGCGCCCACCTCTGCAGATTGAGATGAAGCCAGTGCGCCCACCTCTGCAGACTGAGATCAAGGCTCCTCCATGCAAAGATCAAACCAGTGTGCCCACCTCTGCAGACTGAGATCAAGCCAGGGTGCCCACCTCTGCAGACTGAGATCAAGCCAGTGCACCCACCTCTGCAGATTCAGATGAAGCCAGTGCGCCCACCTCTGCAGACTGAGATCAAGGCTCTGCACCCACCTCTGCAGACTCAGATCAAGCCAGGGTGCCCACCTCTGCAGACTGAGATCAAGCCAGTGCGCCCACCTCTGCAGATTCAGATGAAGCCAGTGCGCCCACCTCTGCAGACTGAGATCAAGGCTCCTCCATGCAAAGATCAAACCAGTGTGCCCACCTCTGCAGACTCAGATCAAGCCAGTGCGCCCACCTCTGCAGACTGAGATCAAGGCTCCTCCATGCAAAGATCAAACCAGTGTGCCCACCTCTGCAGACTCAGATCAAGCCAGTGCGCCCACCACTGCAGACTGAGATCAAGCCAGTGCACCCACCTCTGCAGATTCAGATGAAGCCAGTGCGCCCACCTCTGCAGACTGAGATCAAGCCAGTGCACCCACCTCTGCAGATTCAGATGAAGCCAGTGCGCCCACCTCTGCAGACTGAGATCAAGGCTCCTCCATGCAAAGATCAAACCAGTGTGCCCACCTCTGCAGACTCAGATCAAGCCAGTGCGCCCACCACTGCAGACTGAGATCAAGCCAGTGCACCCACCTCTGCAGATTCAGATGAAGCCAGTGCGCCCACCTCTGCAGACTGAGATCAAGCCAGTGCACCCACCTCTGCAGATTCAGATGAAGCCAGTGCGCCCACCTCTGCAGACTGAGATCAAGCCAGTGCACCCACCTCTGCAGACTGAGATCAAGCAAGTGCACCCACCTCTGCAGATTCAGATGAAGCCAGTGCGCCCACCTCTGCAGACTGAGATCAAGCCAGGGTGCCCACCTCTGCAGACTGAGATCAAGCCAGTGCGCCCACCTCTGCAGATTCAGATGAAGCCAGTGCGCCCACCTCTGCAGACTGAGATCAAGGCTCCTCCATGCAAAGATCAAACCAGTGTGCCCACCTCTGCAGACTGAGATCAAGCCAGGGTGCCCACCTCTGCAGACTGAGATCAAGCCAGTGCACCCACCTCTGCAGATTCAGATGAAGCCAGTGCGCCCACCTCTGCAGACTCAGATCAAGCCTCTGCACCCACCTCTGCAGACTCAGATCAAGCCAGGGTGCCCACCTCTGCAGACTGAGATCAAGCCAGTGCGCCCACCTCTGCAGATTCAGATGAAGCCAGTGCGCCCACCTCTGCAGACTGAGATCAAGGCTCCTCCATGCAAAGATCAAACCAGTGTGCCCACCTCTGCAGACTCAGATCAAGCCAGTGCGCCCACCTCTGCAGACTGAGATCAAGCCAGTGCACCCACCTCTGCAGATTCAGATGAAGCCAGTGCACCCACCTCTGCAGACTGAGATCAAGCCAGTGTACCCACCTCTGCAGATTCAGATGAAGCCAGTGCGCCCACCTCTGCAGACTGAGATCAAGCCAGTGCACCCACCTCTGCAGACTGAGATCAAGCCAGTGCACCCACCTCTGCAGATTCAGATGAAGCCAGTGCACCCACCTCTGCAGACTGAGATCAAGCCAGGGTGCCCACCTCTGCAGACTGAGATCAAGCCAGTGCGCCCACCTCTGCAGATTCAGATGAAGCCAGTGCGCCCACCTCTGCAGACTGAGATCAAGGCTCCTCCATGCAAAGATCAAACCAGTGTGCCCACCTCTGCAGACTGAGATCAAGCCAGGGTGCCCACCTCTGCAGACTGAGATCAAGCCAGTGCACCCACCTCTGCAGATTCAGATGAAGCCAGTGCGCCCACCTCTGCAGACTGAGATCAAGCCAGTGCACCCACCTCTGCAGATTCAGATCAAGCCAGTGCACCCACCTCTGCAGACTGAGATCAAGCCAGTGCGCCCACCTCTGCAGATTCAGATGAAGCCAGTGCGCCCACCTCTGCAGACTGAGATCAAGGCTCCTCCATGCAAAGATCAAACCAGTGTGCCCACCTCTGCAGACTCAGATCAAGCCAGTGCGCCCACCTCTGCAGACTGAGATCAAGCCAGTGCACCCACCTCTGCAGATTCAGATGAAGCCAGTGCGCCCACCTCTGCAGACTGAGATCAAGCCAGGGTGCCCACCTCTGCAGACTGAGATCAAGCCAGTGCGCCCACCTCTGCAGATTCAGATGAAGCCAGTGCGCCCACCTCTGCAGACTGAGATCAAGGCTCCTCCATGCAAAGATCAAACCAGTGTGCCCACCTCTGCAGACTGAGATCAAGCCAGGGTGCCCACCTCTGCAGACTGAGATCAAGCCAGTGCACCCACCTCTGCAGATTCAGATGAAGCCAGTGCACCCACCTCTGCAGACTGAGATCAAGCCAGGGTGCCCACCTCTGCAGACTGAGATCAAGCCAGTGTACCCACCTCTGCAGATTCAGATGAAGCCAGTGCGCCCACCTCTGCAGACTGAGATCAAGCCAGTGCACCCACCTCTGCAGACTGAGATCAAGCCAGTGCACCCACCTCTGCAGATTCAGATGAAGCCAGTGCACCCACCTCTGCAGACTGAGATCAAGCCAGGGTGCCCACCTCTGCAGACTGAGATCAAGCCAGTGCGCCCACCTCTGCAGATTCAGATGAAGCCAGTGCGCCCACCTCTGCAGACTGAGATCAAGGCTCCTCCATGCAAAGATCAAACCAGTGTGCCCACCTCTGCAGACTGAGATCAAGCCAGGGTGCCCACCTCTGCAGACTGAGATCAAGCCAGTGCACCCACCTCTGCAGATTCAGATGAAGCCAGTGCGCCCACCTCTGCAGACTGAGATCAAGCCAGTGCACCCACCTCTGCAGACTCAGATCAAGCCTCTGCACCCACCTCTGCAGACTCAGATCAAGCCAGGGTGCCCACCTCTGCAGACGGAGAGGCCTGATTTATTAAATCCACAGCCTCTCTCCTCCACAAAGCTGCAGAACAGTCCCCGCTCCCATTCTATTTGCCCATGTTATCCTCTAACCCTGTTGAGGTGCAGCAGGTCCAGAGAGGGTAAAAGCCTCCCTCTCACCCGGTGCCTGGACTTGCAGCCCGGATTCTGGTGGGACCCGAGCTACGGCCTCGGCCTGTCCTCCACCCATCAACCCCTCCTCACTTTCGGTGGAGCAGAACACTCTGCAACCACAGACGCATCCCCTTTAGCGTTTTCACGTTTAGAGTTCGCGTCGTGTGAACCCAGCCCGTGGATCTCGGGGCTAGAGGGAGATTTCAACCCACCGTCCCCCGCTCCTGGTCGGAAAAACTCCATCCGTGTCTCTCTTTCTCAAGCTGGGCGCCTTCAGTCCCGCCGGGTTACAACTCCCATCGCTCGCCTGCGTGGATGGGGCATGGGGTCCAAGGCCAGGAGGCAAAACGCGGGGGGTGGCCCTCAAAGGCGGCGGGGGGGTCGCTTTCTGCGTTGCCAAAGGCGTGGATCCGGGTTCCCTGTGTACCACGGACACTCTCCCTGACAGGCTAGATTTCTAGGCGCAGGGAGGGCATCTAGAAGTACCTTATATATCCGATCCCGCCCTCTCCCAGCCCCATCCGAGATCCTGACGTGGGGACGTGCAGCCTCCGACGGATCCCTCCTTGCGCAGAAGGGGAACCGGGC
This sequence comes from Charina bottae, assembly GCA_023362775.1. Classification (NCBI taxonomy): domain Eukaryota; kingdom Metazoa; phylum Chordata; class Lepidosauria; order Squamata; family Charinaidae; genus Charina; species Charina bottae. The sequence continues at coordinate 4,540,318 of JALMGJ010000015.1, forward strand.
CGCGAAGTCCAGCCGGGGCCTAAAGAGAGCGACGTCCCCCTGGCCCGCTCCCCCCCGGCCCACTTCGACTCACCCCCGCCTCAAGACTTCGGAGCCCGGGGGGCGAGGGTTCGGCCGGCGCAGCGAGCTCCGAGGCGGGCGACCGCGGCTCCCGTCAGCCGGACCCTCAGCTCGGTCAGAGCAGCCGCCTGAGAATCTCCTGCCGTGAAAAACGGGCGACGACGAAGCCCGGCGCCTGCTGGGACTGGTAGTCCTGGCGCTCTTCCCCCATGAAGAACTAGCCGGCCAGAAGAACTACATTTCCCAGAGCACAGGCGGAGTAGTGTTGAAGCCAACGGACGGTGGCCGCGTGAGCCTCTTCAGAGAGTGCGCGTACCCTAGGGCGATCGGCCCCCCGACCCCGCATTGCATTATGGAATGTGTAGTCTTGATGGCAAATGAGGGACTCCACGGCAGCTTTCCTCAAACCGGGACACCCTTGGTGTGGACTACAACTCCCCAGCACCTTTCGGTAGCATGGCTGTGAATAATAAGATCTGCAATTTAGAAGCCCCTGGAACGATTTACAGTAACTTCGTAAGAAGCCACTTTTTGCTATATATGTATCCTCCCACTCCCGCAGCAATTGAGAGTATTGGAGTTTACATTCTGCCATATTACCTATTTTTCTATATGATTATTCTGGATTTATATAATAAGCATCTAGACCAGTGTTAGACCTTAGCAACTTTCAGATACGTGGACTTCAACTCCCATGCTGGCTGGGGAATTCTGGGAGTTGAAGTCCACATATCTGAAAGTTGCTAAGATTGAGAAACACTGATCTATACAATCAAGATATTTATTATTTTTTATTTTTAATAAATAGGCATTTGTTATGTCTATTGGAGGTGCTTGGTGTCAGCAATACCAATTGTGATTTCTGCTATACTCTTTTTTGCTACAGTACTTTCCAGAGACAATTATCACTGCATGTCAATTATTAATCCCCCCCAAACATGCATACACCTCTCAGAATAATACAACATCTGATGAACTTTGAGTGGTTCTCAAAGTGTGGTCTGGGGACCCAAGACCCTTTCACAGGGTCCGCGAAGTCAAATAAATAAATATTTTAACATTTCCCAGTTTTAATTTCTAATGCAGGTAGTCCTCGCTTAACGACCACAATTGAGACCAGAATTTCAGTTGCTAAGTGAAGTGGTCATTAAGTGAATCTGACCCAATTTTACGACCTTTTTTGTGGTGGTGGTTAAGCGAATCACCACAGGCGTTAAACGAACCACGTGGTCATTAAGCGAATCATGCACTTCCCCATTGATTTTGCTTGCCAGAAGCCAGCTGGGAAGGTCGAAAATGGCGATCGTGTGACCACAGGACGCTGCGACAGTCATAAATGCGAACAGGTTGCCAAGCGCCCAAATTGTGATCACGTGAGTGCGGGGACGCTGCAATGATCATAAGTGTAAGAACTGGTTGTCAGTCAGTCTTTACAGCACCGTCGTAAGTCTGAACTGTCACTAAACGAATAGTTGTTAAGTGAGGACTACCTGTACAGTAAATATCCATAGGTATAACCCATATAAACCAAAGCTCTTTAGGGTCCTCAATCATTTTTAAGAATGTAAAGGGGTCACAAGACCAAAATGTTTGAGAACCACTGATCTAGACAGTAGTCCACAAAAGCTTATACCATAATGCATTAGTATAAAATGTCTTGAGACTTTTTGTAATTACTCACGGAAAGATTGCATGTGTATCTTGTTTGCCATACAACATCTTGTTTGCACAACACAATTTCTAACTTTCAGCATCTATTTTTTAAATTATGTGATGCATTGTTATGTCCTGCTCTTTTAATCAATATGCCACTGTTTCCATTCCTAAATCTTTTCCCAAAAGAATATTTTCATTTCCATTTTTAAATGTGTCTATTAATTAATCAGAGAAATGCTTAGGACGTTGGTACTTGTTATGACTTACAAAAACCTCATGAAGCTGGAACTAGGCTTTTTTTTCTTTTAAGGGAGTAGATATCACAATAGCTCTGTATTTTGCCATTCTGTCCAAAATGCAGAAGATTTTTTTATTCATACAGCCTCCTGCCATGTACACTCATATATATAAATATATATATATTTTAACACACACACACACACACACACAAGTTCCAAAATATTTCTGCAGGAGTAATCCTTTAATAAGACAAAAACACATCAGTTCAAACTGCTTGACAGGTATAACTTTTATTACAGCTAAGGCTCTAAAAGAAAAAAGATGACCCAGTTCAGTTTGATATCATGACAATAACTCCAAGTATAGTATATGACAGAAAGTACTGCTTGCTAGAAAAGACAGAAATCACAGCTGGGAATGAAAAAAGCTGCCTCCACTTGGTTTGGGGACCAAGTACCACCCAGCTTATCTTTTTAAATAGCTTTCCAGACTCAGGAAATCTGCTTGCTTGAAGAAAAAGAAGTGAGTCTGGATTTATCCATGAGGCTGACCACCCAAAATCTTGGGAGCTGGTGTTATGTATAATAAATAATCAACCCATAAGGTTTGCCTTTGTTTTAGAATATTAAGTAAATAGCTCGTCCACCGTGGTTTATGGCTTTTGATGCTGTGTGATCCCAAGCAAGTGGGTTTATTCCCTAAACCATGGTTCACAAACCAGGGCTAAAGATGGTATACAAACCTGGTCTAAAGCTGCTGGCGCTGTCCCTCTGTGACCACAGGTATGTTATAGCACTTACTAGCTACAGTACCTTACTTTTACACTACACTTTTCATCACTGAAATGATGTCCTGCCCCAAAAATGTTGGGAAACGGAGCTGTTCGTTTTCACAGGTCCTGGTTTGATGGCCGCTTAAGGCTGCCAAGAGAGGAGCTGGGGGCCCACGCAGCCTCAGTTGCGTGCCTTAATTCAGGGTCGGAAGATACCTGGGCCTTGATTTCAGAGGACACGCTGAACTCAGAAGACGTCACAGGCAAACCGTCCATTAGCCACCCTGCCTGGGAAGAAGACCCACGCTTCACAGAAACCAACCCTATTTGGTGCTCAAGTCAAACTGTTCAGGAGCCTGCTACAACTGATCAGCCTGACACCCCTTAGATCAGTGTTTCTCAACCCTCAGCAACTTTAAGCCGTGTGGACTTCAACTCCCAGAATTCCCCAGCCAGCGTGCTGGCTGGGGAATTCTGGGAGTTGAAGTCCACACGGCTTAAAGTTGCTGAGGTTGAGAAACACTGCTTTAGATGCACTGGATGGCCACTCTCCTCAGCCAGGACTGCTAGACCAGCAGGGGATAAGGGGAGATGTAATCCAACACATCTGGAGCAAGACAGATTAGGGAAGGTTGCCAAAGAACCTGTACGCCAAACCCACCTTCTCTGCGATTTCTGTCCTCAGCCTTGTCTGGAGGCTGAAAAGTCAAGGACTCCATGCCACCCTGTCTCTAACTAGAATACCCCCATGAGACAGCCACCTCAGTCGAGCCCCTAAAAACCATGACAGGGTTACCCACTCCAAAGCATGGTTGTAGACGTCATACCTGCAACAGGAGACAGCTTCCTGATCAAGCACAGGATTGTACTGAGATGAGGGAGGACACCTCCCTTGAACATCTGTACCCAAGGTTGGGGAACATTGATCCATAACGCCATATTGGCGGCTATTTCTTCCCTCTTGCTTTTATGGAATCCCAAGCTCTTCAACAACTCAACTTCTTCACCATCCACAGGATTCCTCGTGTGTTTCGGTGGGAAGCTATGAAGAACCCACATCAATGATGCCTCAGGTGGACAATACTAGGCCACCGCGCTAAAAGTTTGTTTCAACCGTGTTCCTTTCCACTACGTCCAAGCCAAACTTTCTTCAAGTCTCCGGCACATGATTTCCAACAAATAAAGCAAGCGAGAAAGGGATTCGTGCAAAGAAGCCAGGGTTTGGTAGCCACAGTCAATCTAGACTCCAAGATGTTATTGGTGCTCAAGCCAAGATCCTTCACAAACATTTTTTCAAAGTGACTTCTGCCCGTATTTTATTCTGGGTACCATCCAAGCCCAGATCCATTCAGGCACAAACCGTGCTAAAATCATCTGCAAGACAAAATAAGGGGGTTTTTTTTCACACAGAAGAATTCATAAGACCATTTCATCTACAACTACAGTATTACAGGTAGTCCTCGCTTAACAACCACGTTTAGTGACGGTTCGGACTTACGACGGTGCTGGAAAAACCAACTTACGACCGTTGCAGCGTCCCCACGGTGACATGATCACAATTTGGGTGCTTGGCCACATGATCGCCATTTTCAATCTTCCCAGCCAGCTTCTGGCAAGCAAAATCAATGGGGAACCGTGTGATTCGCTTAATGACCATGACCACGTGGTTTGCTTAATACCCGCAGCGATTTGCTTAACTGCCACAAAAAAGGTTGTAAAATCAGGTTGGATTCTCTTAATAGCCACTTCACTTTGCAACCAACATTCCGGTCCCAGTTGTGGTCATTAAGCGAGGACTACCTGTAACAATAATCCTGTTTACCATAGTAAAATAAAATCCAAAGACGGCTCAGAATTTGTCTCCATTCCAGATCTTAAATTCCTTCCTTTTCAAAAGGAAAAGAAAAAGACAGAAACTTTTATACACCTTGAGCAATAAAATGAAGCAAGATCTAAGCAACGGTCACTGCATCTTAAGGCACCGGCTCAACCTTTCTCAACTTTTTTACCCTGGAGGAACCCTTGAAATAATTTTCAGGCCTCAGGAAACCTTTGCATAAAAATTGCAAAAAATACGAAAATTTCACAATGCAATTCATTTCTAACCTACACAATCCACATTTTGCCACAACGGTAAAACGGCAGGCCGGCAGCTGAGTTGCGGCAGGTAAAAATTCCCGACACTGCAAGCATTGTGTGGTGTGCTAAGTTCAAAAAACGCTGTTTATTTTCTTTTTTATTCTCTCACGGAACCCCACCTGAGAAAGGCTGCTTAGCTCATGTCCAAAATCCTGCACGATCTTGGGTCCACAACTCCTGGCAACAGCAAGAGAAAACAAAAAGAAGCTATGGAAAAAGTGATCTCACCAAGAGTGTATGGGGCCAGTATCCTGTCGTCCTTCGGGAGACTCCGAGGGTGGTGACCGCATGACGTACGTACTCATCAGGAGAAGGCACAAAAAAGCTCATTTTGGAGAGCGTGTTACCCAATGTTGTCACGTTGGTGCAAATGAAGAACGGAATCAAGCTCTGAATGAAAATGCCGTGAGATGCATATTCGTAGTGAAGTGATCTGCTGAAATGGTCCAGGTAAGTCTGTTGAGAATAAGGGACGGGACACCAATTAAAGAATTGAAGTTCTGAGTTTAGAACATACAAGAGGTGTCCGTGAGTGAGTATGGAACCCAGCTTGACTCACTAGGGCAGAGCTTTCCAAACTGTGTGTCGCGACACAAAAGTGTGTCGCCACACACAGTCTGGTGTGTCGCCACACAACCCGGAAGCGCTGATCATCATCAGCGCTTCCGGGTTTTCCCGCAGCAACACACCAACGGCGGCGCGCAAAAATTGAAAGCGGCAGCAGCACTTCCGGGTTTTTGTGCGCTGCCGCAATGGCGGCACTTCTGGGTTTTCCTGCGGTGACACACCAACGGCGGTTGGTGTGTCGCCGCGGGAAAACTTTGGAAAGCCCTGCACTAGGGGATTAATTTAATGAATTGACTTAATTAACTCCCTTTCTGGATTTCCATACTACACTGAACCCGTAAAGCAATCAAACAAGCTGAGTCAAATATGTTCAGGCAAAAAAAATATACAACCAAGCCAACCAAGCTTAGCTTCTTATTTGCTTGCAGCTGCTCAGATTTGACCTGATTAAGCCTGTTGTATGAATCAACCAATAAACACCCAAACCCCAATTCTACCATCAGACTAATCTTGTGATAGCTCACCAACCAAGACCCAGACCCAGTTTTACAACTTTCAAAGCTTCAAAGAATCAGGCTACCAAAATCTGGCAACACAAGAAATATTTTGGGTACTGCAGTAATCTCCCTCCCTCCCTCCCTCCCTCCCTCCCTCCCTCCTTCCTTCCTTCCTTCCCTCCTTCCCTCCCTCCCTCCCTCCTTCCCTCCCTCCCTCCTTCCTTCCTTCCTTCCTTCCTTCCTTCCTTCCTTCTCTCATCTTCTCTCTGTTTCTCCTTCCTTCCTTCCCTCCTTCCTTCCCTGACAATTTAAGGCTTAAAGTAAGTGCACTAAAAATCCTAGAGGATTGGCATACTAGCTCTAAGTTAGCCCTCCCATTTAAAAAATAGGATCCACCCATTCCAGTAAGATTACTGCATTGCTGATCACATCCACCATAACCTTTAGGAGCTGAACAACTTAAAACAATGAAATGCACAGGAAAAAGTTGTCCATCCCTACTTTAGATCAACAGTTCTCAACCTTTTGTATCGCAAATCAGAGGGGTCTCCACAAGTTGGATCAAAAGAGTCAAGTCAAGATGGCAGATGCAACCAGGTGAATGGAGCCCCACCCCCTTTTATGTGCCTCATACATGTGACATATGTAAAAAGGGATGGGGCTTCAATCATACAGTTGCAGCCAGCATCTTGACTCCTTTGACACACCCTGTAATCATTCTGTCAAAAAACGGGTCCTACCAAGACACACTTCAAAAAGCCCACTTCTTCAGAGAAGGGTCTGATGCAATAACAGAATCCTGTAAACATGTATAAAAAAAGGTAAAGGTTCCCCCCACACATTTGTGCAGTCGTGTCCGACTCTAGGGGCTGGTGCTCATCTCCGTTTGTTAGCCGAAGAGCCAGCGTTGTCCGAAGACGCTTCCATGGTCATGTGGCCGGCATGACGCGTGCGGAACGCTGTTACCTACCCACCGAAGTGGCACCTACTCATCTACTTGCATTTGCATGCTTTCGAATTGCTAGGTTGGCAAGAGCTGGGGCGAGTGCGGGAGCTCACTCTGTCATGCGGGGCTAGGGATTCGAACCTCCAAACTTGCGATCTTCCGATTGACAAGCCTGGCGTCTTACCCGCTGAGCCACCACGCCCCCGTGTAAACATGTATACCAATTACAATAAATCTTAAGAACATAAAACGCCTGCAGTAATACTGTTGACAATTTTTACTGCTTTAACTGTGGAAGTGTTAACAGTAAGGCAAGATGGCGGAGCTGCAGTTGAAGCCCCATCCCTTGTGCATGTGCACAGGGCTTGCACTGCCAATGCCACATCTACCATCTTGCCCTTTTTGACACTCCCCTAGATGCACTGTTGTCCTATTTCTCTTTTGGTTGGAAGGAGTCACATTCCAAGTAGCCTACTACTGCATACCGTCCATGACTGAGAAATCTAATGTCTTCCAGGGGTTGCTGGACTCCATTATCCCCAATCAGTGGCCCAACAAGGCTGTGGCTGATGAGGGCTGGAGTCCAAGAACAAGTAATCTAAATGAGTTAGATGAGACAAACAAGGGACACTCATAAAATCTGCAGACAACACAAAGCTGGGGGAAATTGCTAACACCCCAGAAGACAGGCTCAAGATTCAAAAGGATCTCGACAGACTTGAATGTTGCGCCCTATCCAACAAAACATTGTTCAATGGCGAGAAATGTGAGGTGCTGCAGTTGGGAAGGAAAAACCAGGTGCACGGGTACAAGATAGGAGATACCTGGCTTAGCAGAAGTACTTGTGAAAAGGATCTGGGGCTTGTGGTAGACCACAGATTAAGCATGAGCCAACAATGCGCCATAGCTGCCAAGAGAGCCAATGCAGTTTTGGGTTGCATCAACAGAGGGATTGTGCCAAGATCACAGGAAGCGACAGTGCCATCTATGCTGCACGGGTAGGACCACACCTGGAATATTGTGCCACAAAGTTCTGGTTGCCACAATACAAAGAGGATGCTGAGGAACTGGAAAGAGGGCAGAGAAGAACCACAAGGCAAGGAGCTTGAAGGCTCAATCCCATGAAGAATGGTTAAAGGAACTTGATATGTTTAGCCTAAAGAAGAGAAGGCTGGCTAAGGGGAGACATGATAGCAGTCTTCTAATATATGGAGGGATGTCACAGGGAAGAGGGGGCGGATCTATTCTGTGTGATGTCCAAGAGTAGGACAGGAACCAGTGGGTGGAAGCTATACAGAGAGATCCAAACTTGAAATTAGGAGGAATATCCTGACTCTGAGAGCTATTAAATAATGAAACAACCTGAAGTAATCACTGGAGGTTTCCAAGAAAAGATTGGACAGCCGTTTGTTTGGGACGATATGAGGATTCCTGACCTGGGCAGGGGCTTGGACTAAAAGACCTTCAAGATCCCTTCCCACTCTATAATTCTATGATAGGCCACAGGTACAGCATTCCTGGAGTGTAGTAGCTCAGCTTAAATTGGTCACCTGCCTTCTAAACCAGGGGTCCCCAACCTGTGGGCCACGGCCTGTTAGGAAGTGGGCCGCACAGCAGGTGAGCGGTGGTGATCCGCGCAATTGGCTCCCGCCTGCAAACCACGCCCCCCGATCCATGCAATTGGCTCCCGCCTGCAAACCCCGCTCCCCCCCCCCCGGGTCCGTGGAAAAATTGTCTTCCACAACCTGTCTTCCTGGTGCCAAAAAGGTTGGGTACCCCTGTTCTAGACAATGATTTTTTCCCGAGTTGTGTATTTCACTGTCATATTAGGATCTTCTTGAAGCTTTTAGTCATCTACCAAAGGTTTACGAACAGAAAATACATTTCCATGGAAAAAGGAAAGCAACCCACTGTTTTATTTTAGGAATAGGAATCAAAACAGTACCAAAAGCAACATACTGTATTTAAGGATTCCCTTACCAACTTTGCTCAGACTGAAGAAGCTCCTTGGATAAGGAGCGAAACGTTTCCACTGAGAAAATAGAAATCCAGTTGACATGATTCAAGCTACAGACAATTCCACCTGGATGACTGAGAACCTTCATAGACATATTACCAAAAGTGTTGTAGCAGTCAAAGTGTCGGATGGCAACCAGGAAGAATAGGTGAAGTCCATGCTCTTCCTTGGAGCTCACTAGATTACTTTGGGTGAATTGCTCTCCTTTTATCCACCCTACTCCACAGGGATATTGTAAGGAATATTCTCCTCGTGTGCCACCTTGAGACCCCTCCCTCAAAGGATTGGTTAGTAAATTAACACCAACAGACACACTTTTTCCATGTTGACATATACCTTGGAGGCCGAATAGGCCGTATATCGGGGACAGGGATTGCAGCAACTGATAGAAGAAATGTTGACAATGGCCCCCGTCTTCCTCTGCACCATGCCTGGCAACACCAGGTGCACCATCATGTTTGCAGCTCCAATATTTACATTGATGAACTCCCAAACCTGAGCCTCCGTCAAGCTGGTGAAGGAATCGGGCAGAGGGTGGAGCACCCCAACGTTGTTCACTAAGACACCAATCTCTTTGCCCTCAAGAGCCTCCTTGATGACCGGATAGGCCTCGCGGCCCCTGCCAAAATCCGTCACAACAATGGCGGTTCTGATGTCGTAGGTCTCCACAATCTCTTTAGCAAGAGATTCTAATTTCTCCCGATGCCGGCTAATCAAAACGAGGTCAACTCCACGACTGGCCAACTCTTTAGCATAGGAGAGTCCAATGCCTGAGGTTCCTCCTGCAAAGAAGCAGAGACCCATGGGGTGCAGAGTCAACCCAACAGATTTCACTACAGAAAAGGAGGCAGAAGGCAGAGCAGGATACAGGGCTTGAGCCGAGATCCTCTTGCCAGGAAGGAAAAATAGATAAGCCAAACAGAACATCTACCACAGTGTATTTTTCAACCATGGCCACTTGAAGATGTGTGGACTTCAACTCCCAGAATTCCCCAGCCAGCCATGCTGGCTGGGGAATTCTGGGAGTTGAAGTCCACACATCTTCAAGTGGCCAAGGTTGAAAAACAGTGATCTACCATGTCAGCAGACACTGTAGTAATTTGTTACTTTCCTACCTATCTCTGTCCAAGGCAAGGAGCATAACAGAAACTCACGACCTTTGAGAGGTCATTATCTAATGCTGGGGCTTATCATTATCTAATGCTGGGGCTCTTGAACTGTGGGTTGCAAACCCCTGGGGGAGTTATGAGCAAATCTGAAGCAAGGAGGTTGCACTCACTCTGCCCGGACACAGACGGTCTTTGCTGAGCTGCTGGACAAGGCTGTGGACAGCAGGTCCCCGGTTTAAGAACATCCCGGTTTACGGACGACTCCTAGTTAAGAACGGACTGCCATAAAGTCTATTATATTAAAAATCCGAGTTAAGCACAATGTTTCGGGTTAAATACACAATACTACTTTGTGTATTATTATATTTAAGACGTTTTAGGGTATTTGGAAGTGTTTCTTAAGTGATTCATATGGATAGAAAGGTAAAATATATACTGTATCATACCTTTCCAAACTGTGTGTCGCGACACACTGCTGTGTCGCGTCCAGGGCCCAGGTGTGTCGCGGGGGAACCCGGAAGAGGAGGCCATGCACCACGTGGAGTCCCGCCCAGCCCTTGCTGCGCCGCCGGTCCCTGCTCCGTGCCCAGCTCTCACCGCAGAACCCAGGTAAGGTGCCAGCCCGGCCGCAACCGGGAGTGTGTGCAGGGACGCGACTAGGCCGCCACGCTGGGGGGTGGGGGGGTGCAGGCAGGAGCCAATTGTGTGGGCCGGGGGGCGGGGTTTGGAGCCGGGAGCCAATCGCGTGGGCCGGGGGGCAGGGTTTGGAGCCGGGAGCCAATCGCGAGGGCCGGGGGGCAGGGACCCCTCATTACTGTGTCACGAAATTATGCATGGCTAAAAGGTGTGTCGCCAACATGAAAAGTTTGGAAAGCTCTGCTCTCAAATATTCTTTTAGCATTCACTTATTTCAGTATTATCCCTTATCATTTACAGGTAGTCTTCGCTTAACGACCACAACTGTCAGGCCCAGCCCAAGAAGAGTCATTCCATTCAAACTCCAGTTCTTTATACTATATACTAAGACAAACATTTGACTAACTGATGCCAAATAACGATTCCGACTTACATACAAATTCGACTTAAGGACAGACTTAGGAACGGGACTCGTTCTTAAACCGGGGACCTGCTGTACAGGATCCAGGTGCTGCGGTTCTCTCGGTGCTTGCAACAACTCTCACAATAGCTCCCATCTCTTCCTGAGACCCATCCAAGGGGAAAGGCCAGGATTGAGGCACTCTTAGCCTCTCCTTCCCCATCTTCCAAGGACAGCTGCTTCTCGGGAACCATCATATGGCTCCTGGTCGTGATCCTGCACACTCACTCCAGAAGCATGCTGGCCTCCCATTACGAAGTGCTCGCCTCCTGCGAGAAGCCGGCTCGCTCAGGCCGAGCGGGATAACCAGAGTTTGACAGTTTTATTGGGGGGAGAGGAAGTGACACAAATTCTTTCCTATTTCATAAGGACACCGCACCATAATGTTTAAGTATGCTGAACTATGACATTCATCTCAGGCTCTGAGCTGCAAGTTTCGGAGTTGAACCGTCAGGCCTAATTTTTAGACTTTCTTTCTCAGGCAGGATTGTGCTTTTTGTAACATCTTCATCCAGGAAGAGGGAATAAATTGTGTTTTTCCCCTTATGAACCTGTCTGATTATGATTTCTTTTCAAGTGCCTTGAAAAATACTACTTTTAGCTGCCTAGCCTGGAGTCCATTTCAGAAAAAGATGACTTGCAGTAAACCCAAGAGGGTTTGACTTGATCTTTTGAAGGTTTCCAACTCTTCTACTGTCAGCCTTCCCAGGCAGACCAGACAGGAAACACGAGCAGATGAGCTCATTCTACTTTATTGTAAGGCTACATTAACAGAATCTTGCAAGTCTGAAAGTACAAATCTCCCACCGTCTCCTTTACAGCCTGAGAACTTAGGGAGGGTCCCTTCTGAGCCTCTTTCCCTTCCCATTATGCAGCTGCGGGCTATGCCTTCCCTTATCTGACCATTCCCTAGGCAGCATTTCTTCGCCCCGTCTCCCAAGGTCTTTCCCACACACCATTACATCTACCCACCTCTTCTACCCAGGAATACCACACTATTTGGCACACCTGATTTCGTAAGCTACTGCAACAAAATTATCCTTTTGGCTTTGCTAATATAGAGAATAAGACAAGATAGAGCAGGGGCAATCAGCCATTCCCTTTGTCCTTCCACGTTTGGTGTAACCTGATTCCTATAGCGCCTATTATTAACTAACACCGCAAGTCATTAGTCTTCATCTTGAGACTGACTTTGGACTGCAGAGCTCATGGCTAAAATGGATGGCCTAAATTTTGGACCTTTTTCTAGCATCCAACATTTCAGCTACAGGTAGTCCTTGACTTACGACCATTCGTTTAGCGACCATTCAAAGTTACAACGGCGCTGAAAAAGTGACGTGACCGGTCCTCACACTTATGACTGTCACAGCGCCCCCCCGGTCACATGATCAAAATTCAGGTGCTTGGCAATGCACTTATGATGGTTGCAGTGTTCCGGGATCACATGATCACCATTTGCAATCTTCCCAGCTGGCTTCTGAGCAAAATCAATTGGGAAGCTGGATTCGCTTAATGACCACGTGATTCACTTAACAACCACGATGATTCACTTAATGACTGCAGCAAAAAAGGTCGTAAAATTGGGCGTGACTCACTTAACAACCGCCTTGCTTAGCAATGGAAGTTCCAGTCACAATTGTGGTCGTAAGTCGAGGACTACTTGTACTTGGGATGTTCTGTATCCTTGCCGTGACATTGGAGCATCTCAACCAATGACTCTAATGCCTCAGGCAGCTAACGGATAGCCTGTTACCTACGCAGAATGAAAAATCTGAAAGCAGATGCCTACTTTTAGGTTAACACAAGGACTTTAAAAAAAAAATTGTTTATGTTCCCCGCCTTGAGCTATTTATAAAAATAATAAAGGCGGGATAGAAAATACAATAAAATTAAAAAAAGACTTTCAAAATACTACATTCTTGTTACTTTGCTGGAGAGGTGGCACATAAAGCCACAGGGAGGTTCTTACCTGTGACGACAGCCCATTTCCCATACCGCTTGCTTAAGTCCGGCCTGCCAAACATCCGGGGAACAAAATGCACCCTGATCAGCGCGTAAGTGTCATTCAAAATGGTGACGCACACCTTGGTCGCATAGAAAGCTCCCACAAGCGCTAGCACCTCTATGCAGTAGTGGTAGGACCGTCCGATCTCCCGCAGCAACAAGGAGAAACTGTCCACCGCAGCCATTGCAACCCGATATCTTGAAAGGGAAAACACAACAGATATAAGTTAGGATGAATTTATGTGATGCATATGCATATAGTAAGTAAATAAGTTTATTTTTGTAACCACAGGTCATAACATAGGAATAAAATAAAATAACAATAAAATAGTAAAATTATAAAATAAAGTAATAAAAGAAGCATTAGATATAAAAAGGTTACAACAAAATAAAGCCAAAGCTACAACTAAGAACTTGAGTATTTCTTCCTAAGTTTAAATAAATGAGAGTAGAGCAAAGTAGCAACTTGGCTGCAGACAGTTGGAAACATACTGGCAAGAAGATCGTTGTTTTTTTCAAGGTCAGAGCCCTTGAGTTCATCTGCCATTTATAATTTGGCCCTGATCTCATTGTAAATGGGACCCTGGAGGACATAATGGATAATGTCCTCCACTTGACCACCACCGTAAGGACAGAGACATGTTCGACAGGGAGCTTACAAAACCTCCCTTCTTCGAGATATGCGGAGGGCATGTCTGCAGGCAAAGGGATGTTCAAGCCTTTCCCAGTGAAGCACTGGTTGTACTGGGAGAGGCTTCTGTGTTTTTTACAATGATGGTACCAAGATGAAAATTTGAATGATTGTACTACAGTTGTATCTTTATTAGCATCCCTTTCAAAAAGCCAATCTGTATATGTATATACACCAGAGCTTTCGAAACTGTCGCCACACCACCCGGAAGCGGCGGCGCACACGTGCACAACGGCAGCGGCAGAGGCGCGGGATCAGTGCTTCCGTGTTTTAGCGGAGGCTGCCGCCGCTGCCGCCACCATGCACACGCGTGCGCCGCCACACACACACACCCGCGCCGCCGCCATGCGCGCGCTGCCGCCACCGCCACTGGTGTCTCGCCAGAGGCGGCACTTTGCAAAGCCCTGATATACACACACCATGCCTTTCCTCTAAGGTGCTGAGGACTTTTAATCTTGGAAGCTCCTGGGGCAGAGCTTTCCAAACTTTTCACGTTGGCGACACACACCAATGGCGGCGGCAGTGCGGCCTGTGGTGTCCTGGTCTCTTGCGCAAAAAACCCGGAAGCGCTGATGGGAGAAACGGAAGAAGCGGCACCCCCGCCAATCAGTGCTGCCACTGCGCCGGCGGCGCGGTTTGGCGGGGGTGCCACTTCTTCCGGTTCCCCCATCAGCGCTTCCGGGTTTTTGCGTGACACACCAGGACACCGCAGGCGACACAGTAGTGTGTCGCAACACACACTTTGGAAAGCTATGTCCTGGGGTGACTGGGGCCAGTCTCTCAGTGCAACCTACCTCACAGGGCTGTTGTGGGGAAAAATAGGAGGAGGGCATAGCGTTTGCTGGGCCAGCACCATCCCCATAGTTCTTTTATTCTCAGGAAGACAGCTAGGCATGCAAAGGTGGGGGGAAAGGTAAAGTTTCCCTCTGCACGTTTGTGCAGTCGTGTCCGACTCTAGGGGCCGGTGCGCATCTCCGTTTCTTATCCGAAGAGCCAGCATTGTCTGAAGACGCTTCCGCGGTCATGTGGCCGCATGACACGCGTGGAACGCTGTTACCTTCCCACTGAAGTGGAACCTATTCATCTACTTGCATTTGCATGCTTTCAAATTGCTAGGTTGGCAAGAGCTGGGGCGAGTGCAGGAGCTCACTCTGCATGCAGGGCTAGGGATTTGAACCTCTGAACTTGCGATCTTCCGATCGACAAGCCTGGCGTCTTACCCGCTGAGCTACCACGCCCCCTAGGGCAAAGGGAAAGGTACATATAAAACTACAGTGAATGTCCCACAAAAAGGGATACAGTCAATATATAACAAACTTTTCTTAAGGGCCATTATCTAACATAGATCTGCTGACTAGCAATTCTCTTTATGGGTACCAGATATCTGACACACAAATTGCTTAACTTTTTCAGCATTTGCAACAAAAATTACAGTGAAAATATGCAAAAAAAAGTACTTAGGCCTACATATCTATGAAATTCCTTTTTGCAGCCTCAGAAAGACTGGTTTTGCCATCGCAATATTTTTCCAACAAAACTTTATTTTCAAGAACACATGCTAGCAATCATATAGCATCGATGACAACGTACTTTTCAAATTTCACCCTAGAAACGTATGACAAGTTGTGCGATCTCCGGACTCCAGGGATGGTAGATTTGAAGGGGCTGGATTGAAGCCGATGGCTGGAATCAGGAAATAAATTAAATGACATAAATCTAGGCGGTTGAGGCTGTTGATCTATGAGGGAAAGAGGTCTAAAAGGTCACAATACATGAAAGTTTGAATGACTACTCTTGTCAAAAAAGTCTAATTTTTTAAAAAAAACCAAGACACTCAAAAGCTGGACAATACTTGATTTTAAGGCTGGAGAACAAAAAGGACACACCCTCCTTTTGCAAGACGCAGGGGGAGCATACGTGTATCCACCTTTTGAAGGAAAGATGGAACATAAATAGTTTGGCATCATTTGCACACTCAGCTAGCACATGGCTGGCAAGCCCCACATGGCTAACGAACTCAAAAGCCACAGGGATTTCAAAGAGGCACAGTTATTGCAAGCCAAGATATAAACATAATCTTGCAAACGTCAAGAATAAATTCCTAGGCAGATTAATAGACTGACCATATGACAGTCCAGTTTTTTTAGCATTTTTCAAACGTCCCGTTGTTTTGATGAAAATCTCAATTTTGTCCCGTTTTTAAAACCTGGTGGGAATGGCGCGGGAGGAGGATCCGAGCCGGAGGTGCCAATTGGAGGCAGCCCGGAAGAGGAAGCCCTCCCACCTATCAGCACGTGGCAAAGGAGGGCGGGGTTTGCAGGCGGGAGCCAATCGCGCGGACCGGGGGCGGGGTCTGCAGGCAGGAGCCAATCATGAGGACCGGGGGGCGGGGACCCGTCTTTTTCATGAATACGGAATATTACATAAGACCCTGTCCCGTTTTGCCATCCCAATGTCCCATTTTTGTCTCAAGGAAATAAGGTCAGCCTACAGATTAAGGACAAGCCAATTAAGGGGGAATCTCTTTGAAACGTTTTCTTCCCCCCCCCCCCACCCGCAACTGAACTCCCCCGCCTGGTCCTCCCCGCTGCTGAATCAAGCTGGCTGTTTTATGTCCATTTACTGAGAAATCGGAATCACTTAATCCAATGGCAATTTGGTTTATGGCATGAACGCCACCGATAATCATTTTTAAACCATGGGTTTTTATTTGGAATCCCTGGGATTTCTTTGCTCAGGAATGACCCAGCAACTTGCAGCAGACACCTCTATTCCATTCCGACGTGGCAAAGACGATTTTGAAAATCAATCAATCAATCAATCAATCACATACCCATCTCAGATATGCTGATAAATAGGATGCCAAAATAACAGGCTCACCCGTCATTACCTTTAAAAAGCAAAGAGGCAATGACCGATCCCCAACTTTCTCTGCTTTATTGATCTTACCAGGTGTTCTCCGATGTAGGTGGGCTTTGCATCACAACGTAACATCTGCAAGACTGTAACTTTCCCCCTAATCCAACAATGTCATTGGTTAAAACCTTCCCTTTAGCCTACCTTGCATTCTAACGAGTAGGAAACCTCGGACAGTGGAGTTTGAAAACCGCCCGGCAAATGCAATTGCCACCGAATCCAATTCTGGAGGACTTCCAAGCCGCGTTTTCTATTTCGCTAGCGTTAGGACCCTTCCAAATGCTCAGATCTCACATCCTGAACGCGTTGTAATAAAAAGCAATATAGAATCCAAAGATCTCGTGTTTCTGCTTCTTCTTTGGCGACTCTTTTTTAAATAGGGCAGTTTTAAAAAATCGAATATCGGGTCACGAATTAATTTGGGCGAGTGATTCTAACGCTTTATTAGCAACACTATTATATATATCTTCCTGGAGGATTTATATCTGGCTCAGTGGAAGAGTTACAATTGCTACTAGAGCTACATTTTACAAGCTTTACAAGTAGGAGCACCTCCATTACGGCAATCAGGAAAGCTTCTCTTTTATATTTTAGTTAGGGCAACGAAGGGGGAAGAACACGCTTGATCATCACGACAATCGTAAAAGCTTGCTCTTTTCCACTGATGTTCGCAGACTTGGTTTCTGATCTCTGAACCCGAAATATGGTGCCTTGAAACAGCGGGACACGAGTCTGACTTTGCATATCTCTATTAGCCCGTGGGGGGGTGAGAGGCGGGGCTTAGCGGGACAAGCTGGCCTGGGAGCGCGTGCGCGGGACTCCGTGCGTGGTGCGTCGTCACCGTAGAAACGGGGAAGCCGTTGGCCGGGAGCCGTTGAAATCGGGCAGGGAGGCGGCCGTCGGGGGCGAAGGGCTGAGGAAGGAAGGAAGGATGGCCCGCTGAGGGGGCGGCCGCGCCGGAGGGGAGAGAGGGTGAGGCGGCGGGGGCGCAGGATTATCATTAGTATTCATATAATCAATAATGAATTGAATAATATAGAATAATTTATTGTTAATAATTATCATAATTATTTATCATTACCATTAATTATATGAGTAATAATTAATTTAATATATAATGATTTATTTTTATTAATATATATTTATATTATATTTATAATACTGCTGCAGCATATTAATTATTGCATTGATAACCCTATTATCATCATTTATCATTACCATTAATTACATGATATTATTATCATTAATTATATAGAGCTGCGGTTAAGGCCTACCTTGTGGCGGTAAGAGCGGCAAAACGCCAGTATTTCTCCGCTCTTATTGCATCCGCAGAATGCCGTCCGACAGCCCTGTTTAAGATTACTAGATCTCTTTTGGGTCGGGTAGAGTCGGTGACCCACTTACAGGGCCGGTCGGAAGAGTTTTCTGAGCATCTGCAGGATAAAATCGCTCAGATTCATTCCAAGTTGGACTCTAAGCGTGAGACAAGATCTGGGGAGATGCCAGAGGAACGTACTTACCCTGTTATCTGGGAACGTTTTGATCCTGTTGGGCCTGATGAAGTAGACAGGATCCTCCGGATTGTAAACGCCACCACATGTCAGCTTGACCCGTGTTCCTCCTGGCTGGTTAAGTCAGCTAGGGAGGTGACATGTGGCTGGGTCCAGGCGATGATTAATACATCCTTGAGTGAGGGGGTGTTCCCGGCTGCCTTTAAGGAGGCGCTGGTGCACCCGCTCCTCAAGAAACCATCCCTGGACCCCACCATCTTGGGCAATTTTCGCCCAGTCTCCCACCTTCCCTTTTTGGGAAAGGTGGTTGAGAAGGTGGTGGCGTTGCAACTCCAGAGGATCCTGGAGGAAACGGATTATCTGGACCCCTTTCAGTCAGGTTTCAGGCCGGGATATGGGACGGAGACCGCATTGGTCATGCTTATGGATGATCTCTGGCGGGAGCGGGATGGAGGGAGTGCGTCCATCCTAGCTCTCTCAGATCTCTCAGCGGCTTTCGATACCGTCGACCACAGTATACTTTTGGGGCGGCTCAGGGAGTTGGGGGTGGGCAGCGTGGTTTTACGCTGGTTCACCTCCTTCCTCCAGGGCCGTTTGCAGTCGGTGTTGATAGGGGAGGAGAGAGCTGACCCGCGACCCCTGACTTGTGGGGTGCCGCAGGGGTCAGTTCTCTCTCCTCTCCTGTTCAACATCTACATGAAACCGCTGGGCGAGATCATCCGTCACCATGGGATGAGGTATCACCAATATGCTGATGATACCCAGTTATACATCTCCATCCCGGGTGAAGTAAGTGATGCGGTCAATGCCTTATCTCAGTGCCTGGAGGCTGTGGGAGTCTGAATGGGGAACAACAGGCTTCAGCTGAACCCTGGTAAGACGGAGTGGCTATGGATTGATGCCCCCCCTGTATCCGGGAAGTTATCATCTTTGGTTCTGGATGGGGTAGCACTACCCCACTCAGATCCAGTGCGGAATCTGGGGGTCCTCCTGGACTCACGACTCCTGCTCGAAGAGCAGGTGGCAGTCGTGGCCAGGAGGGCCTTTGCACAGCTTCAAGTTGTGCGCCAGCTACACCCTTTCCTGGATCGGGATACCCTCCGAACAGTCACTCACGCCCTTGTCATCTCCCATGTAGATGATTGCAATGCGCTCTACATGGGGATACCCTTGAAGAGTATCCGGAAGCTTCAGCTGGTTCAGAATGCAGCAGCGCAGGCAGTTATGGGTGCTACGAGATCAGCACATGTGACACTTCTGCTGCGTGAGCTGCATTGGGTGCCAGTTTGCTTCCGGGTCCAATTCAAGGTGTTGGTGATCACCTTTAAAGCCCTACATGGCATGGGGCCAGGGTATCTGAGGGACCGTCTCATCCCGATAACATCGACCCGCCCCACCCGTTCATGCAGAGAGGGCATGCTTCGGACCCCTTCAACAAGAGAATTTCATCTAGTGAGGTCCAGGAGGCGTGCCTTCTCTGCGATAGCACCCGCATTATGGAACATCTTGCCCCCGGAGGTGAGGCTGGCCCCCTCACTCCTGACCTTCCGGAAGTCTCTTAAGACCTGGCTCTGCCGCCTTGCCTGGGACGACGGAGGTGGTAGTGCCTCTTGGGGGTTGCTGGCCCCGTAGTGCCTTGATCTTGATTGTGGATTTTAACCATCTTTTGGATTTTACTTATTCCCTCTATTTATTGTTTTACAGTAATTTTTTGTACAGATTTTAAATTCTGCTAATTTGTAAACCGCCCAGAGTCCCCTATTCGGGGAGATGGGTGGGGATAAATTAAATAAATATGATTAATAATTAATTTAATATGATTTACTTTTATTAATATGTAAGAATAAATATATTTATACTTATGCTGCTGCAGCATATTATTAATTATTGCATTGATATTATCATTACTATTATGTATTACTATTATCATTATTTATCATTACAATTATTAATTATATGATTAATAATTTAATAATATATTATGTATTTTTATGATATATAAGAATAAATGGTTATATTTTATATTTATACTGCTGCAGCATATTATTACTAATTAATTATTGCATTGATATCCCTATTATCATTATTTAATATATATTTATTTATATTTAGTATAATGAAAATATATATATATATATAATATTTATACTTATACTGCTGCAGAATATATTATTATTAGTTGCTGCATTCATATTAATTATTGCATTCATATCCCAATTCAGGGTGCCAGATATGGGGTCTCCTCCTCGTTTTATATCCCCACCACGACCTTGTGGGGCAGACTAGACTGAGAGGGGGAGAGAGAAAGGAGGGGAGAAAGTGGTCTGAAGTCACATGATGGAATAAGTAATTTATAAGTCTTTGTTTACTGACTTATTTATACTCAGCCTTTTCCCTGGGTACAGACAGGACCCAAGGAAGACAGGACCTGGGTACAATACAATAAATGACTGAATAATATCAATTGGACTTCATAGGCAACCTTTAATATAATGATTATCAGTTTATGCTCCAACTGCTAATGCAGAAGCAAAGGAGGTTGATGTGTTTTATGGTCAAGTTCAATCTGAAACTGATAGAACGTGCAAGCAAGATATGCTGCTTGTGGTTGGAGACTGGAATGCCAAAGTTGGAAATAGTTAAGGAAGAAAATGTATTTGGACTGTATTGCTTAGGAATCCAAAATGAAGCCTAAGAACGGCTTATCATTTCTGCCAATCCAATCTTCATTGCTAATACAATTTTCAAACAACCAAAACAATGCCTATATACATGGACATCAAAAGATGGAGTACGTAGAAATCAGATTGAGTATATTATTGGTATGAGGAGGTGGAAGTGCTCAGTGACAGCAAAATGTGTTCAGAGGCTAATTGTGGAACTGATCATGAACTCTTCATGTGCATGTTCCAAGTAAAGCTCAAGTGGAAGAACAAAGCCAGCCAGTTTCCATGATACGGTCTTGAACATATACCTGTTATTTTCAAAGAGAACATCAGGAATCGCTTTGAAGTCCTCAACCTCATGGATAGGGAGCCAGAGGAATTGTGGAATGAAATCAAAGAAGTTGTCAAGAATGAATGGGAGAAGAGGGTGCCAAAGATGTTGGCAGTGCTTAACAACTGATCAGGGATGTATTTGTTTGAGTTATATCCTGCCTTTCATTCATGAGCTCAAGGCAGTGTACATAGCACTCCCTTCTCCTTTTTTTTTTTGGAGGGGGCAACCCTGTGAGATAGACTAGTCTGAGGGAGTGTGATTGGCCCAAAGTCCCTCAGGGAGTTTCCATGGCTTAAGGTGGACTAGAACATGGTCTTCCCACTCTTACTCCAACGCATCTTCCCTATAACAGCACACAGACATGTTCTGAAGGCTGCATGCAGCCTTGGAGGCTCAGGTTATCCACCCTGGGCTAGAGGTTTTGTGCTAGGCTTTCTTCCAGCAGAACTCTAAATACAGACATCCTTATTCACAGTATTTACAAATGTTGAGCAAAATACGGTGGCTTCAAGGTGGCTCACACTATCCACTACACTAGCAAACTACGGTGAAATGAACAGTAATTTAAAACTATGCTCCAGGGAGTTGAGTACATGATAGAACAATATAAAGCCTATTACTGTATAAATGCCTGGTCTTCTATTCTAGGTGACAGAGCGGAAAATGCACCCTCCCAGTGAAGAACCTGGATCCGGAGAGGCTGCTGCAACAGAGGGAAATGGCCAAGAAATAAAAAGCTGTGAGCAGGAAGGGAGCGCTTCCAGCACCGGGGACAGCTTATTTAAAGCAGGTAGCCGGTGCCAAAAAGGGTGGATGTAGACACCAGTTTTGAGCATGAAGGCATATTGGCAAAGTATATTAACTGCAATGCAGCGATTGCAGTCTGAAGTCTTGCCCTGTAATTTTTCCTGTTTCACTACAATTGGCTCCTAAGCACCTGAGGTGCTACTCGAGGTACTAAAATAACTTTGGTGACCCACGATAGGCTATAATTTAGCTTGCTTGTCTGTGGCTTACTGCGTGACACCAGCCAATGTTGATAAGCCACAGCCAAGCAAGCTAGAAGGACATGTGAGCTAAGTCTTTGAGCAAGTATTGGAACGCCCTGGTTGCTGCTACAAAGCATATTTCTCCGGGGTCACTGAGTTCAAAACATGTTAAAGCAGCGGGGGCTGGTTTCTTACACAGCGGTATTTGAGGACCATTCGCTGAAACCTCAAAACAAAACAATTTGTTTCTGTAAGAAATCCATGAAGCTGTGTAGCATATCAATGGCCTTTCATGGTGAGCTGTAGTTTGTCTCAGCGATTCAGAGTTTGCTAAATAAACCACTATTGGCTGGGGTTATACCACATACTAGGCCAAAATCAAATAAACCAAATTTACGGCTCATCAAGACGTAAAAACCAGTTCATCCTCTCTCTTTCTGCCTCCCCACACACTTATACATACAAACACTCTATTTTAAAGAAAGGGTCTTTAGAAGAAATGTGCTTTTTCCTCTAGTTTTGAAGTCCTGGAAGAAAGCTCTGATCTTCCTGTTCGCAGCCCATCTATTTGTTAGGTGCACATTTAGCACATGCAGGCACCCAAAAACCTCTTAATGTGTATCCAAATTGTGCCCCAGAGTTATCTCCTTGTTGCATTTTTAACCCATAGAGCAACCTCAGTTCTGCTAACACACACAGTATGGGTTCATAGGTAAAAGGTAAAGGTTCCCCCCGAACATTTGTGCAGTCGTGTCCGACTCTAGGGGCCGGTGCTCATCTCCGTTTGTTAGCCGAAGAGCCAGCGTTGTCCGAAGACGCTTCCACGGTCATGTGGCCGCATGACACGCGCAGAACGCTGTTACCTACCCACCGAAGTGGTACCTATTCATCTACTTGCATTTGCATGCTTTCGAATTGCTAGGTTGGCAAGAGCTGGGGCGAGTGCAGGAGCTCACTCCGCATGCAGGGCTAGGGTTTCGAACCTCTGAACTTGCAATCTTCCGATCGACAAGCCTGGCGTCTTACCCACTGAGCCACCACACCCCTTACCTTGTTAATCCTGGATTTTGAACAACAGTCTACTGAACATGTTCACATGCTCTATTTCCATGGTTAGATTTACATAAAATTTCTAAGATCAAACCGGTTGATCATATTACAGATTAACAAAAGGCATCAGTCCATTCAGATACTGCCTGTGGGCACATGTGTTCTTTTCACCTCCCTATTTTAATTCAACTCTCAACAAATAATTATCCTAAAGATTCGTTTTGGGAATCATCACAAATTCTTTACTGGATGCTGACAGTTAACCATAAATCAGCCTCCCTTGCTATTCCTTTTTCAAGCTGAAATAGTCTAGCTACATACTACTAAAGCTCTTGTGTCTGTCTGATGCTTTGTAAGCTTTAACTGGGCGAAACGGTGGGTCATAGGCCAACAATTTTTGAACCAAGGTACCTCATATGGTCTAACTTACAGAATTTGTCCAAAATCCAGGACCTGTGGCTCCCATGAAATAGAAATTGGGCAAATTTTATAAAACATTTGATGACACAAAAATTATCATAAAACATTTGATGTTTTATATATAATACAAAATGTCATAAAACATTTCCTGTGGTCAACTGATGTTTGACTGTGCTATACAGTTCAATATGAATGACATAGGCTATTTTCAAGCCAGATACATCTCTGAATATCTCCCTGAATTTTAAAGAACTTTTCCCGTGAAGGCAGTACATTAGAAGCTCTGCCATTGTTGAAGGCATTGAGGAATCTGGTAAGGAAATATCTCTGAAACGAGGACCCAACTGGTCACAGCTTATCTAGTTATATTTAGGGCTTCTCCATACAATTTTTGTTTGATTAATAAATGCATAGGCTTGACTGAAGATCCAAATAACTCCTCATTATAGCGTTTCTAAGGGAACTGGCATTTTTCTAACATTCAAACAGCAGAATTGTATTCTTGATTCTATTCCACTGGTGATTTCCTCCCTCGTGCAGACAGAACATACAGTATATTATGGCTGTGAAACCTATTTGTGCAAGCATCCTGAGCACGTGCAAAATAGCTCCTGCAAGTGATGGTACCACTCCCTCCCCATCCTGTATCACAGAGTGAATTGTGCATGTTTTCATTTATTTCATCTTACAAACTCATTACCGTGAACACTCCCCATGCTTTTTTCTCAGCCATAGAAATATGTATAAATAAATATAAGTGAACAAAATATCACTAAGTAGCATATAGATTGTTCCCTTTTCCAGCCATTTCAGGGCCGTTTTCAGTTCTTGTTTGCAGGTTCACTTTTTAAAAGTTCTTTGCAAGCCC
Organism: Charina bottae; assembly: GCA_023362775.1. Classification (NCBI taxonomy): domain Eukaryota; kingdom Metazoa; phylum Chordata; class Lepidosauria; order Squamata; family Charinaidae; genus Charina; species Charina bottae. The sequence continues at coordinate 4,564,866 of JALMGJ010000015.1, forward strand.
TGCTCTAGCCAGCAAGCAATAACCTCGTACAGGTAGTCCTCGCTTAACGACCACAATTGGGACCAGAATTTCGGTTGCTAAGCAAAGCTGTCATTAAGCAAATCTGACCCAATTTTATGACCTTTTTTGCAGTGGTGGTTAAGCAAATCACTGTGGGCGTTAAGCAAGCCACATGGTTGTTAAGTGAGTCACACAGTCCCCCATTGATTTTGCTTGCCAGAAGCTGGCCAGGAAGGTCGGAAATGGCGATCATGTGACCATGGGATGCTGCCACAGTTATAAATGCAAACCACTTGCCAAGCTCCCAAATCGTGATCATGTGACCGTGGGGACGCTGCAATGGTCGTAAGTGTGAAGACCAGTCATAAGTCGTTTTTTTCAGCACCGTCGTAAGCCCGAACCATCACTAAACGAATGGTTGTTAAGCAAGGACTACCTGTAGGCAGCTAACGCTAATTTCATGAGTCTGATTCCTACAGAAATTGACTCACCTGATGGGCTGCATCAAAAACATTCTTCTAGGGTGCTCACCTATCTTATTGTGATGCTAGCATAATTCAACACCTGTATTGTACTGACTCTGTCTCTCTAAATTTTAGAACGACAGCCTCAACTGCCTGAAGGAGAGCAAGGGATAGAAAGGGATATTAGCTATGAGCATCAAAAGCTGAAAACTGATGATACTGACTATAGCAATGGAGAACCAGGTAATTACCCGGACAAATGACAATACTGTAATTAGGTTTCTGCATTTTGAATCACCTTGCCATTCGTAAGATGCCATCAACACCTGTGCTGTCAAGATATGGATTCTGTGAGAGTGGCCATGGAAGCCTGATGGTTAGCAACAAGAAAAGGCCAGGTTCTTACCAAGATGTTCAAAGCTAAATGAGAAAAAGAATAAACAGTAAATGAGGAAAATTAGAGGATTAAATCATTTCCGTGTTTAACATTTCTATTCTAGTACAAAGAGCCATACCTTTTGTTCTTGCTGAATGCGTTCCTGGTCTTTAACAGCAGTCTGTTGTATTGTACTTTTAAGAGGATAAAAATTGCTTTTCTGGGTCAGCTGGTGTTTCCATTGAGTCTATTATTCTGTTTTCAAGAATGGCTAACTTGTGATGGCTAGCATGATATAGCAACCTGTCCCTTTTTGCTTTCAGGACCTGACAAATATAGCCTGGGATCATACATATGAGGCCATAATTTGTTTAACCATGTTTTGTTGAATACACCATTAATTGTTTTAGTTCACACAACATGCTACGCTGTAAGAAACGAGGTACATCATGGTATAGTTTGATGTGTATACACAGTCACAGTACATGATAAAGCAAAAACTCAGATTGATTGGCATGAACATACTGGTGGGAAGCATGCAGATTCTTTCCTCCCTACTCAACTTCTACGTGTCAGGCTCCTGTAAAAAACAAACTGCATTTATACAGTAAGAATAGGAGACAGCCTAGCACATTGTACATCCTTTAAAAATACGAGTATATGTTCATTTCACTTTTCCACCAAGAAATTCATGATGATATACCAATTACATTGTCCTATATATTGTACATTTTACAATTGTTTGCTTATGCATTGGATTCTAGATTGAATTTTAGTTTCCATTGTAAATCTGAATCACTGGAATCTGAAGAATCCAAATGTTTAATTGTCATGTTTAATATTCAAGCACCATTGAAAAAAGACAACTCTGGGAATGATACAGATCAACAGAATATGCAGAAGACAAATGGTAATCATAAGTCAGTAACTGACTCACCCTCTGGACAATCAGAATTAAACCAGTGTGGCATGAGGTAAGTTATTTTTTATAGATATTCTTTTTTTTTTAACAGAAAAAGCAAGATTACCATAACCAATTAGGAATGGTTGAGAGGGCAAAGCAGGACCACAAATTTCCCCCCTCAGTTATTTCCCTTCTTAGAATGAATCATGGCAAAGTGTTATGCCTATGCTGGCCCTGGCCATAGTTAAATGAAGTGGTTTTTGATGCAGATTTAAGCAAAATTTAAAACTAGGGTGTGAAGCTGGGCCATTGTCAAGTAGTGAATTTTAAATACGCCTTTGCACTGCTCACTGACTGTAATAAAGTCATACTCTCTTCTGAGTAATCCTAGGATTCATACTTCTTCTTAATATTTTAGAATGACCAAAAAACTGCTGAGGGATCTCTGCAAACAACACAAGTTATACGTGACTCCAAGCTTGAATGACACCCTCTATCTACATTACAAAGGTGAAAAGCCCAACATTTTAAACTATAATGCACTTAAATAATTGGACATTTGAAAAGAAATCTGTGGGCACATTGAAATGTTGAAATAATACACATGGATCCTGGACAACATTTTATGTTTGTGCCTTCAAGTCAGTGTTGACTCCGTGTGACTGCCTGGACTAGTCCCTGGAGTTTTCTTGGCAGCATTTTTGGAAGTGGTTTGCCATTGTCTCCTTCCTAGGGCTGAGAGAGAGGGACTGGCCCAAGGTCACCCAGCTGGCTTTGTGCCTAAGGCAGGACTAGAACTCAAGGTCTCCTGGTTTCTAGCCTGGTGCCTTCACCATTATACCAAACTGGCTTTCTTTTTGGACAACATATAGCACTATTTTTAATGTTTCAGAAGGTAATATCTGAAAGTGCTAAATTAGGCTACATTTTTTGCATCATTCTTCTACTGATACTCTAGTACAGTGTTTCTCAACCTCAGCAACTTCAAAGTGTGTGGACTTCAACTCCCAGAATTCCCCAGCCAGCATGAGCAGTTGAGAAACACTACTCTAGTATATCTAGCCTTCCCATATGGTGCAGACCATAATTCAAACCTGATAATCACAACAGGTTGAAAAAAGATGGAGGAAAAGAGCAGGCCATCTACTACTTTCAGAGTCACAATCAGCGTTCCTTAACTATCAGTTGCTGCAGAGCAGTGTTTCTCAACCTTGGCAACTTGAACATATGTGGACTTCAACTCCCAGAATTCCCCAGCCAGCAAAGTGGTACGCGAGTGAAATATTTTAACTAAAGAGTACTTAAAAGCTACACATCCCACAGGGAATATGGATTTCAAAAATGGTAACCACATCTTTAAGCCAGAGCAACGCATCATACCTGGAAGTGAGGGGGAGAGGAAGGGAGGATATTTCCTTGTCAGCATTGCCCTGTAGTAACCCTACAGGGTTCTCCTGTCTCCTCTAATACCTGTTGTGTTATGAAGACTTTTCCTAAGCCTAACATGGTGGCATTTGAGGGGTAACTATTTTTCAGGACGAGCTGGAGGACTTCTGATCAAATGAGGGCTGCATTGCAACTCACCTATCCTAACATGTAAGCCATTCATCTGTTCTGTTCATTGAGAGCATCTTTTAACATTCTCTCCGCATTTTTCTTCCTTTAGGATTTGATCGTTTGGAGAACTTGGAAGAGTATACAGGCTTAAAGTGCCTATGGCTAGAATGCAACGGCCTGACAAAGATTGAGAACTTGACTGCACAGACAGACCTACGTTGCCTTTATCTGCAACTCAATTTGATTCATAAAATTGAGAACCTTGAACCTTTGCAAAAACTGGATTCTCTCAACCTCAGCAACAATTGCGTGAAGACAATTGAAAATCTCTGTAAGAATCTCTGCTCTTGGGGAAATAAGACTTGTTACTTGAATATTGTATAATTTTGCATTGTGCTTGTCAGACATACATAGATAGGGAGGCCTGTGTGCTAAAATACAGAGAAAACATCCATAATAGTTTCTGATACCCTTTGTAAAGGCAAGCACTTAATATCAAGGAAAGCAATTTTTGATATGCCCGTTCTGTTTCCTCAACAGATAATCTAAATTTCCCTTTCTCAAACTTAGACCCATTAGATGAGTCCCACATCACAGTAATGGTTTATTTAACACATCCTCTCCAGCAGCCAACACTCAGATAAGCAGGGATTAACACCAGGCAAACAATCAAGCAGAAAACAATACTCTAATCAAGGAACTCCCAAGGAGAAAACCACACCCCCACCAACACTGGCAGGGCAAGCTACTATATATATCTATATCTATTATATCTATTTATCTATACTGTATATATATACTGTGTGTATATACTCTGTGTGTGTGTGTGTGTGTGTATGTATGTATGTGTGTGTATAATATATATATATATAATGTATGTATGTATGTGTGTGTATGTATGTGTGTGTGTATATATATATATACATACACACACACACACACACACAGAGGCAGCAAACCCCGCACTCACTAGCACTGATGAGGTCACCTAGTTGGGTAATGAAACATCTGCAAGCAAACAACCAAACTCAGAGAGCACCAAGGACTCCACAGTTCAAACCTGAGCTACAGATATTATCTTCTATTGAAAAATAGCCACAATAAATATAGGTAGTCTTAGACTTACGACGGTTCATTTAACGACGTTCCGAAGTTATGGCAGCCTCGGAATGGGTGCTTTATGACTTATAAAGCATTTCCCAGCATCACAAAATATCGCACCACCACCCCGCGGTCACATGATCACATTTCGGGTGTTTGGCAACCAGCTCGCATTTACAACCGGTTGCAGCATCCCTCAGTCACGTGATCATGTTTTGCGACTTTTTTGCCGTTTTCCGGCAAAAAACACCCATTGGGGAAGCTGGATTCGCTTAATGACTGCTGTAAAAATGGTCGCAAAATCAGGTCTGGTCACGTGGTGACTCAACTTACGACCGCAACTATGAAAATTCCGGTCCCAATTGTGGTTGTAAGTCAAGGACTACCTGTATTAAGTACTCCTTTCGTACTTCAGTTGATTATCTTGCCCTAGTGCCGTGCCTAAAGCTGGCAGCCATGAGATGGGCTTTAGGTAATTCTAACCACATAAGCGTGTTATCCTTGTTCTAATGTAAATTAATTTGAAAAACAAAAAAACTTTAGAATTGCTAGGTATCATCATAAGAATTGTAAGGCTATACAATGCTACTAAGAGCAGTTAAAGCCCAGCAACGGTTATCATTTCAGACAATTTGCAGAGGAAATTATCTACGGGCATCTTAATCTAACTATTATTATTTTTCAACAGCTTGTTTGAAAGTTCTTCACACTCTGCAAATTGCTCACAATATCTTACAAACAGTTGAAGACATACAGCACTTACAGGAATGCCCAAGTATTAGCGTACTTGATCTCTCTCACAATAAGCTAGAGGATCCTCAGATTTTAGATGTCCTGGAAACCATGCCTGACTTGGTAAGCAAATATATAGCTCTGGAGTGACATCATCCGATCCACCAACGTTCAGCAACTGGATGAGCCTGTTCCAGTTTGTTACTATACAGGGAAAGGGCTTCTGCTGTTGCCCGCAGTTCAGAGAGTCCGAAGAGACCGAAGTCAGACGGGAATGCAGAACACTCTGATGTCGTTGAGGACCACTGTCCTGAATTGCCCTTGGCAGGGAGCGCGCCCTGTACCAGTAACATTCCTCTTCTCTATATTGATACTTAGTCCTGCAGGAGACACTGAAGCATGTTCTTTGTCTCCAACATCTGCTAGCCGAGTATCGTACTCTGCTTATAGAGTATACAAGGATAGGATTGAGCTGAAAGGGCACCCTGGGTGGGGCAGGGGGGGTGCAGTAAGGGGCATCATGACACAAATACCATGATGTATGTAAGTAGGGTTTTGTGCCATCATATCTTTGCACATACGTTGTCATTGGGGCTTGCTGCACACACCATTGTGAAAGGATGAAGAGGAACATTTTTACAGCTATGACTGCCCTCTTCCTTTTGACAGTGGGAGTACTTAAAAGGACATGGATAATACTCTGTTAGAACAGTGTTATTCAAACTTGGCAACTTTAAGATGTGTGGACTTCAACTCCCAGGATTCCCCAGCCAGCATGCTGGCTGGAGGATTCTGGGAGTTGAAGTCCACACATCTGGAAGTTGCCAAGTTTGAAAAACACTGCATTGGAAGATGGAAATTGTTCCCGATCGCCAAGAAACCCAGAGTGACACAAATCACATTCAGTAATTCCGAACCAGTTCACACTAAAAGATGGGCACTGTCTGTGTTCAGGGAGGTTATACCCACATCTGACCTAGTGCAGGCCATAAGCAAGATTTGTTTAAGGAGGAAAAAAGTCCAGGTAATATATCTGTCTGAAGAGCAGTAGTAACAGGAGGGTCGGGGAAAGTATTAAGCGCCTCTGCTTGAAGTTTGTTTTTACAACAAAATGTTTCACGTGAGAAAATGCTCAAGGCAAACCAGTGTTTTTTCCCTCCACCCCCGTCCTCTGCAAGGTAATAGCTGCCTTTCCCAAGCTTACTTATCTTGCTAATGCAGCATTCAAGACAGTGACATTCATTTGCTGGTTTAAAATAGTAATTCGTTAGCTCCCTAAATGCTTTCAGATACAGGCTCGCATGTAATAAATCTCCCATGCTAACATACTGCCTTATTTTCAGTTGCTGCATTTAACATTTATGTCCATAGATGATGCTTTTCAAAGAATGAGAAATCAAACTTTGCCCCAAGAGGAATAGTCTAGAAAATGGCGTAAAGGAGATACAGGAAAAAAGTATATATAAACAGGGCAAGCCTATGGGATAATATCCCAGACAATAAGGGATTGAGAGTTAAGACTGCAGTCATAATGTGGCTAGGAAATGCATTAAATGCATAAACATAAATAAGTCACTGAAAGTTAGCTTCTCAGAATGTATTCATAATGGTTTCCTAAAACTGCTTATTTTCTTCTGCAGCGTGTGTTGAACCTAATGGGAAATGAAGTAATTAAGAAAATAGCTAACTATAGGAGGACACTTACTATCCGATTAAAACAACTGACGTATTTGGATGACAGACCAGTTTTTCCAAAAGAGAGGTAAAATAATCAAGGAGAAGAGTTATTCTTTCTTGGCCAAACTAGTAAAAGATTCACAACCACTTCAGTTCTACCTACATGTACATTTGTTTGTATATCAAATGATAACAAATGAATTTTTAGAAAACTAAAATGTGCGCAAAATTCAATGCATAAAACCCCTGGAGCTAAACCAATAGGGCTAGTTCATACAGGTAGTCCTCGACGAACGAACATTCATTTAGCGACTGTTCAAAGTTACGGCGGTGCTGGGGAAAGTGACTTGTGACCAGTCCTTGCACTTACGACCGTTGCAGCGTCCCTGCGGTCACGTGATCAAAATTGAGGCGCCTGGCAACCGGCATGTATTTATGACGGTTGCAGCATTCCGGGATCACATGATCACCATTTGCGACCTTCCCTGCCGGCTTCCAACAAGCACAGTCAATGGGGGAAGCCAGATTCGCTTAACAACCACACAATTCACTTAACTACCGTGGTGATTCACTTAACAACTGTGGCAAAAAAGATCGTAAAATCTGGCATGACTCACTTAACCACCACCTCACTTAGCAACAGAAGTTCTGGTCCCAATTGTGGTTGTAAGTTGAGGACTACCTGTACCTAGCAGCCTCCAGGCAGTCTCTCCACCCTGATGCATCTGGAGACATACTTTGCCTCCACAGAGGTAGCGCACCATCAGATCTCATTGCACCAGTAGCGTTTGCCCACCCAGAAGGGGTCGCCCCAATCAAGACTGTTACTCCACTGGCAGCCTAGCGGGCTAAGAAGCCTCTCTTCCGCACTACGTAGGAACTTTCTACAGCAGAGCTTTCCAAACTGTGTGTCTGGACACGTTAGTGTGTCGGCTGCAGTGTCTGGGTGTGTTGCGGCTGCTGCTGTCTCCTGGTTTCCGCACAGGCCCTAGTGCCTGCCTTGGGCCTTGCTGCCTCCAAACCTGCTGTGATTCCGTGCAGGTCCTAGTGCTCTGCTGTAAGAGTGTGTCGCGAAGTGATGCATGTCTAAAAAGTGTGTCCCTAACATGAAAAGTTTGGAAAGCTCTGTTCTACAGAAATGGCTGAAACCCACTTCTAGGTATCTGATGGAAACCCTCCTTCTTCCCATCAGAGCCTGTGCAGAGGCCTGGGCTGCAGGGGGGCGCGAAGCTGAAAAAATAGAAAAGGAAATGTGGGAATCGAAAGAAAGGAAGAAGATACAAGACAGTATCGATGCTCTCACTGCCATCCGAGAAAGAGCCATAGAGAAGAAAAAGCAGAAGGAAATGAAAGAAAGGGATAGAGGCTCAGCTGACAAACAAGGTTTGTGATTAAACACGTGAGCAGGTGCATCTAGGCCACATTTGATGATATTCATGTTGCTGCCCCAGTTTTCTCCTTGACAAATTAGCCCAAACATGGTACCACTAAATAATATTCTTGCTTAAATGTATTTGTTGCTAGTTTTAATTCAGTTGGCTTGCCTATTTGTGGCAGCAAATTCTTATTTAATACATCTCTTTGCTTAGTTTAAAGAAGCCAGGAGAAATGATCCTTCGGCTTACTATCTTTTTTTATTAAGCAGTGTTGTTCAACAAATGCAAGAATTAATTCCACTTGCAGGCAAATATTTGTTTTTAATCAGTTATTGGATCCTTCTAGGGGAAATACCCTCTTCGAGCAATGAGACTGTGGCAGAAAATGGAGTGGAGCCATCGGGTGTCTTGGAACCACTGGAGACAAAGCAGAAGATTGAGAAATTTGTGAAAGAAGCTCTGGATGCCCATGAAGAAGTCATAGCTGCAGCCGCAATCTTGGGTGATCAGTTGGGTAGATCAGAGAATAAACCACATCAACAGGAAGCACAAGAACCGGAATTTAATGTGGCTTCGGGCTTTACGCCTATTGAAAAAGGTAATGGCATCTGCAAATAAGAAAGCAATTGTGATGCTAAACACTCTCCAGAGTTTGCTTGGAGGGAGAACAACATCACTTGCCCTCAGAAAACACAGACTGCCAACTCCATGCCTGCCTGAAAAACCCAAGAACAGGAGTACAGACCAATCTAAACCCAGTCTATTGCAATTTTACATATACTCACTCATGGACATTATTCCACAATCTTATTTGAAAAGCAGGAAAATTCACATGTTTTCATATAATTTATATTTTGTGCATATAATCTAATAGTTGCAGTACCAAAGTTTTATATGCTGCAAGTTAAGCCAGGGAGCATAAAATTTGAAATAGTCCAATATGCAGCATGGATCAAGAAGTACAAACTAGGTCAATTCACTTACAAATGTGGAGCAGATGGCATTCTCCAGTATTCCTATTGAGAAGCAATTTAGGAGAATCAAAGAAACTCCAAGGAGTAGATTAATTCATCCTGTTGCCTTGGGACAAGGGGTCTTCTAACCTAGGTTGGCATGACCAAGAGACAGCATTGTGAAGCTATCCTCCCAGTTGTTATCCGGAGTCAACTTTGTCACTCGAGCAACTTTCATCAGACTTTGCGCTACCTTTCTGTTGCTCTCCACTTTTCTCTCAAACTTTCCCTGTTGTCATTTACTGTATTATTTTTTGTAAAGGTGGATCTAGATTGCGTTTAAAGTGGAGGATCTTCTACTGGAGATAAATAGGCCTGACTTCATAACTACCTGGAACAGAGCCTGGATCCCTGTTTGTCACACTGAATCACAAATTAGATGACCTTTATGGTTGTGGTGGGCAAATCCAGAAAATTGGGTACACTGTATCCTCGTATCGTACAAGTACAGCCAACCTAACCATACATAAACTACTCAGAGTTCTTTGAAGGAGGAGGAGAGCAACCTATTATATTACCCTGTTCAGCCCCCAGCTCTGCAGGAGAGATACTTTTGAGAAGGGAGGAAAGGTAGTAGATCAAGAAAGACCCCATATCAAAAGGATGTGAGGAATAAAGTCACTTAACTCAGTGGCAAATAAGTACATTAAGTTATGGTCCCAAGATGAGCCCAGCGCTTTGCACTAAGGATCTCAAATGCACATTAAGGATTACAAAAGCCAACCATTGCTATGTTGTTTCTGTGATTGTGTCTTTATCTAACGAAGAAAGAAAAGCTTGTACATCAAAGCATTGGGTATGACTGTTACAGTGGGGCAAAAAAGTATTTAGTCAGCCACCAATTGTGCAAGTTCTCCCACTTAAAAAGATGAGAGAGGCCTGTAATTGACATCATAGGTAGACCTCAACTATGAGAGACAAAATGAGAAAACAAATCCAGACAATCACATTGTCTGATTCGGAAAGAATTTATTTGCAAATTATGGTGGAAAATAAGTATTTGGTCACCTACAAACAAGCAAGATTTCTGGCTCTCACAGACCTGTAACTTCTTCTTTAAGAGGCTCCTCTGTCCTCCACTCATTACCTGTAGTAATGGCACCTGTTTGAACTTATTATCAGTATAAAAGACACCTGTCCACAACCTCAAACAGTCACACTCCAAACTCCACTATGGTGAAGACCAAAGAGCTGTCGAAGGACACCAGAAACAAAATTGTAGACCTGCACCAGGCTGGGAAGACTGAATCTGCAATAGGCAAGCAGCTTGGTGTGAAGAAATCAACTGTGGGAGCAATAATTAGAAAATGGAAGACATACAAGACCACTGATAATCTCCCTCGATCTGGGGCTCCACGCAAGATCTCACCCTGTGGGGTCAAAATGATCACAAGAACGGTGAGCAAAAATCCCAGAACCACACGGGGGGACCTAGTGAATGACCTGCAGAGAGCTGGGACCAACGTAACAAAGGCTACCATCAGTAACACACTACGCCGCCAGGGACTCAGATCCTGCAGTGCCAGACGTGTCCCCCTGCTTAAGCCAGTACATGTCCGGGCCCGTCTGAAGTTTGCTAGAGAGCATTTGGATGATCCAGGAGAGGATTGGGAGAATGTCATATGGTCAGATGAAACCAAAGTAGAACTGTTTGGTAGAAACACAACTCGTCGTGTCTGGAGGAGAGAGAAGGCTGAGTTGCATCCAAAGAACACCATACCTACTGTGAAGCATGGGGGTGGCAACATCATGCTTTGGGGCTGTTTCTCTGCAAAGGGACCAGGACGACTGTTCCGTGTACAGGAAAGAATTAATGGGGCCATGTATCGTGAGATTTTGAGTGCAAACCTCCTTCCATCAGCAAGGGCATTGAAGATGAAACGTGGCTGGGTCTTTCAGCATGACAATGATCCCAAACACACCGCCCGGGCAACGAAGGAGTGGCTTCGTAAGAAGTATTTCAAGGTCCTGGAGTGGCCTAGCCAGTCTCCAGATCTCAACCCCATAGAAAACCTTTGGAGGGAGTTGAAAGTCCGTGTTGCCCAGCGACAGCCCCAAAACATCACTGCTCTAGAGGAGATCTGCATGGAGGAATGGGCCAGCGTACCAGCAACAGTGTGTGCCAACCTTGTGAAGACTTACAGAAAACGTTTGACCTCTGTCATTGCCAACAAAGGATATATAACAAAGTATTGAGATGAACTTTTGATATTGACCAAATACTTATTTTCCACCATAATTTGCAAATAAATTCTTTCCGAATCAGACAATGTGATTGTCTGGATTTGTTTTCTCATTTTGTCTCTCATAGTTGAGGTCTACCTATGATGTCAATTACAGGCCTCTCTCATCTTTTTAAGTGGGAGAACTTGCACAATTGGTGGCTGACTAAATACTTTTTTGCCCCACTGTATATAGAACACTTTGATGGCAATCTAGAATGCAGCCCCACAACCCTCTATGCTCACAGGGCTCCTAGGAGACCAAGGGTTCTCTCTCATCTCAGTGGAAGCAGCTGCTCCACAAGTCACCCTTGTGTGGCTAGAGCTATGACAGTGCTTTGGAACTCCTGCATTGCTCTGGCTCGGAAGAGCAAGCAGCTTCTCAAGGCAGAGGAATGACTCTCCCATCAAGTTCCTGTGGTCTGACAAATCAGTGGAACAGAGGAATTCTATGGCCTGGACAGATAAGAGGCCAAGATGTGGTAATTCAGCAGACCCTCCATAAAGCTCAAGAACAGGAGGTCTTTTTGCCATCAGGCAAAGTTTTGAGAGTTTTTTTAAGAAGTAAAATACGTAGGCCAATTAAGTTAAGATCAGCAAATCAATTTTGCTTGTTATTTTAAAAAAACTGAATAACCGCACAAGTGAATTGTGACATTTTGCTGTCAGATTTCAGCAATGGGATCCGGGAGTTTGTTTCCAGAAAACTCAACCTTGGGGGAGAGGGATAAGGCATGTGGCTGATGGGTTCCCACCCCTGATAATAATTGAATCCAGATTCGCTAAAGATTTTTGTCTCTTTCTTTAGAAACAGTCTATAAGTTCTCTACAGAAGGGCCACTGTGTACCGAATGCACTGACTTGGCAGATATCGAACACATTAAGTTGGATGTGCCAGAAAAACTTTTCCTTGATGTAAGTGTGAACTGCAGGACAGAAAGATGGGGTGAAGTGGTGACCAGGATGAAAAAAAATGGGTTGCATGACATTTCCGTCCCCTCCCCACCACATTATTTTTAAAAGTCATTTTCTTCAATAAATGTCAGGATATTTTTCAGGAACTTCCTGATTTGGAAGATATAGATACCACTGAAGATTCATTGAGGGAGGACATCTACATCAAAAAGGTAAAAAAAAATTCCTCTAGGATTTCTAAAAAATGTTTTCTCTGTCTGTATCAGGAATGCAAAGCTTGTGGAAGATGCTATAGCCCCCAGCAATCTCAATCAGAATGGCCGGTTGTGGTTGAACAGGATCTACACTATATTCCCCATCTCTAGTTTAGATAGTGAACTTGGGTGGGTTTTTCACAGAACTGGGAATTCTTTCCTTCTTTTTTGTTAGGTCAGGATCCTCTTGACACAACGGCCCAGAGTAAGGTTGCATGCATTCTACACAAACTGTCAAATCACCCATCCCCACGTTTTGCCATACACGTATATTTGGACACCTCACAGCCTGAGAAATGCCATAACAAGCTGGTTGTATACAGAAAATACAATTATTCCAAATAATAGTGTTTTCCGGGTAATATCTTAAAGCTTAGTTGCAAGATCCAGCTTAGAATAGACTGCAAGCCAGTATGTCCTTTTCTTAAAACCATCTCCATTAGCTGAGTGAAAACCATGGCACGCACATATTGCATTGGATACATACTGTATAATCAGTGTTGTACATATTCAAAGGTCATTCAACCATGCCAATAAAACTGATTTTTCTTTCTGATCGTACCAACCTCAGAATGCAAACACAGAAAATCACTGTTTTCCAAATACAGAATAATGTGGAGAAACATCTAAAAAAGCATATTCAGACAGCTATTCTGAAATTACATGTCCGGACGAGAACACCGAGTAGATTTCAGTATCCGAATCATTGCCAATGCTGCCACAGCCTTTCCCAAAGAGAGCTGTAATTCTAAGACAGCAAGCAAGGCACAGCAATTGAGTTGGTGTAAAACAGGAATTGCAGATAGACAGTGCACATAGACAGGCCGACCCATGAAACGAATATAATGATTTCGTAACTTCTGGCCTATATTTGAGCCTGAATGTGCAGGGGTTCCCCGAGGCCTGAAAAATATTGCAAGGGTTCCTCCAGGGTCAAAAGGCTGAGAAAGGCTGGTCTAGGGCATCAGGATTCTACTGGTAGAAAGAAACCCATTTTTATGCTATTGGTTTTATCTTTATAGCAAATATCTCCTCCAAAAATTGAAGTGATTTCTGAAACAAGCAACGACGGAAGCTGCATTGAAGGAAATGTAACCACTTCTGACAATTTAGTAACATCAGAAGTCTTAGACTCCATATTTTCAAAGGATTCTAAGGCACCTGACGGTGGTGCAAAAGAAACTATTAGGCCAATTGTCGAATATCTTCTAGCACCACAAGAGGAAACCTTGGAAACCAAAGAAAATCAACCAAAACCTCTAGGACCTTTAATTGAAGACATCACTCCAGAATCTTCAGAGCCATCACAATGTGATGAAGATGGACTAATTCCAAATGGTACAGAAAATAGAGAATGTCAGGATGGATCACTTTGCCTAGGTAAATTTACACATACAAAACAAAGACTTTCAATAATGTTGGAACAAATCCACTTTGTAACTTCTTCTCAGAACTGCTCACTGAAATAGGTCCAGCTTGTAATTCTAGCATACAGTATGTACACCTATTTCTTTTGAAGTACAACTTAATTGCTTCAATTATGCTTTCATTGCTTGGGTTCATATGGCAGGCTAAAGCCAGTTTGGTTTAATCATGGTTTACTGAACAAGACACAATGACTTGTAAGCTGTTTGGGGAACACAAAGGTGTGATACAAATAACAATAAGCAGCACTAAGCCACAAATAAGGGCTTACAAGAACAAGTAAAGGAAACTTAAACCAACTAATTATGACTCAGTGCAGTGTGTGAATCCAGTCACTATGTCAATGTCTTTAGGACTTGGCTGTATAAGCGTGTCTACATGGGACCACACACACTCATTATTTGTGAGTTTTTGGTTTAAGAGCCAGTTCACATTTGGAAAGGCTCATACAATATTTTTGCACAAAGCAAAGCAGGGCATTAACAATATACAGGATTTGTAAAGTCTACATCAGCCAGCAAACATAAGTGCATTACAGAAAGAGACAGTCTTCAAAAGTAAAAACTCAGGTCCTGGTGATTTTTGAATAGAAAATTGAATACACTAGCATTTATACCTTTTAATTTATTTAAAAATATATATGGCACTTCAATCATAGACTGTAAGTGGCTTACAACTAGTACAAAAACATCCATAGCAAAATAACAACCAAGAAGTATCAAATCAATAGGTCAGTTTTTTAATATCTAAAAAAGTAAGTTAGTATAACGCTCTCATAAAAACTCACCATGTAACACTCTTGAGGCTTGGAATTAATAACAACACTCATTCCCCAAAGCTCAGTAGAAAAGCAGCATTTTAATGGCCGTTCTGAGAAGGCCTGAAGAATGCAGATTCACAGCCTCCCCGTTCTGCTTGCTCACGTCATCCAGGCAGATTCTCCATGGAGTAAATAGTCTCAGAGGCACCCAGGACCCAACTCCTTTATAGGTAATCACACCGTGAACTGCACCTGGAAACAAACTGGTAACCATTGTAGCTCCCACAATAAAGTTATAATACGGCTGCATCACTCTCGCTCTTTAGTAGGCAAGCAGCTGCATTTTATACCAGCTGTAGTTCCAAGTCTTGAAAGGTGGCCTCATGTAGAGTGAGTTGCAGTGGTTCAGCTGCAAGGTGACAAGGGAATGAATGTTGCCAGCAGCTCCCACTTCAGGGTGGGACAATATATTGGTTTTATCAAAGTTTTTCAGAAATCGGCAGTGAATGCCAGAGTCTCGGCATTACTTGACTCACACGTTGCGCTTAACCATGCTTGGTTGAATGAACCCCAGTGCATGCAACAAAGTGAAGCTGTAAGTCAAGGCCAAGCCATATCAAGTGCTTGCAAACCCCAGTGGGCAAAATCAAACCACATTAGGATCAGGGCAATGGCTAAACTCCATCAATACAGAAGTAAACCTGATTAGGAGTTAAGAGAGCTTAGAAGCTGAGCTGAGAACCGAGATGAAGGGAAACGAGGGGGCTGCATACTCTGGCTTACCAAATGACCTGTGTGTGTTTGGGTCTTTTCTGCTGGGGGACCATTCAAGAAATGAGCTTGCCTGCTTCATTAAACGCTGAATCATCTCAACTTCCCCTTTGGAGTGACCTCTAGCCTAATAACTGAACAGGCGCTCCCCCTCTGAGAAGGGCTGGGAAGAGCATCGCTTCGCCTGCCAATGCCAAGACAACTGACTCTGCTTTTGCCTCCTAACAGATGCAGAGCAGCAAGTATTAGAAGCGAGCGAAGATGCTCAGCATGCGTTGGACTGAGGAGCGAATAGGACATAGAGCAGGACACATCCGGACAGAATCACCTGCCCGCTCCGTCTCCCCAGGGCTCGTGTGAGCCAAACCTGGTGGTGTGATGCTGTGGAGGGGGACCGAGGGCATCCTGACCTGCCATGTGGCACGTAGCTAGGAAGCCTCTGTGGCGGCCCAGCAACATTTAAAGCAGTGCTTCTCGACCTCGGCCCCTTTAAGATGCGTGGACTTCAACTCCCAGAATTCCCCAGCCAGTTGAAGTCCACGCATCTTAAAGGGGCCGAGGTCGAGAAGCACTGCTTTAAAGTATGAGTTCATTTTTAACTTTTGCAGTTCTATTAGCACAATGCAGCTAAAGCACTGGATCCAAAGAGCAGCATATTTAAGTCTCAATCATTTTGTTTTATTTTGTTCCACTAAAATCCAGCGTGCTTCAGTTTCGTTGCACTGTGCCTTCTGGTAGCAGCCAGTTAACTAACTTGCCGTTGCATATTTCTCCTTGCGTTTATTTCCAAAAGTAATTCAGCTTAAATAAAGGCTTTTGTCCTCAGCCGTGTGCACTTCGTTCCTGATCTTGCTTGTTGCGTGGCCTATCCGATGCAGCGGTTGAGAGCGTACGTCCTCCCTGCCTTGTATTTTTCAGGGGTGGCACGAGAATTCCTGTGGCCCTTCGGTCGCAGATTCCCCGCTAAGTCCAAGTCAAAAGACTTTTGCAAACAGGAAGCAGAGACTTGCTCCAGCCTGCTAAGAGCTACAAGGCACAGCCTTGCAAGCCAAGGGTTTTCCTCCCTGCCCGAATTCCGTCCTCCGTAATTTTCCAGCCTGTCTCAGGAAGCAGAGCAGCCTCCCTTCCCCATCCACCAAGCTGTTGCAGAGCTGAATGTTAGGACCCTCCTCGGCCTGTCAGACATTCACCTGTATGCCTGCTTAATGTTGGAGCTACCTGATTGTCTGTAACATTTGCAGCATGTCATTCATCCTCTAGTGCAGGGGTCCCCAGGCCGCAGACCGGTACCGGTCCGTA
Source organism: Charina bottae (assembly GCA_023362775.1). Classification (NCBI taxonomy): domain Eukaryota; kingdom Metazoa; phylum Chordata; class Lepidosauria; order Squamata; family Charinaidae; genus Charina; species Charina bottae. Next base: position 4,581,712 of record JALMGJ010000015.1, read on the forward strand.
GCCTGTTAGGAGCCGGGCCACCATGCCGGTCTCCGAACCCCGCCCCCGGTCCACATGATTGGCTCCCACCCGCAAACCCCGCCCCCCGGTCCACACAATTGGCTCCCGCCTGCAAACCCCGCCCCCGGGCCACACAGTTGGCTCCCGCCTGCAAACCCCGCCCCCCGGGCCACGTGGTTGGCTCCCGCCTGCAAACCCCGCCCCCTGGTCCGTGGAAAAATTGTCTTCCACAAAACCGGTCCCTCGTCCCAAAAAGGTTGGGTACCCCTGCTCTAGTGCAGTGTTTCTCAACCTCAGCAACTTTCAGATGTGTGGACTTCAACTCCCAGAATTCTGGCTTGCTGGGAGAATTCTGGGAGTTGAAGTCCACAGATCTTAATGCTGCTGGGGTTGGGAAATGCTCCTCTAGTACTATCATCCTACAGATGGGAAGTGGGCTCTGCTGAGGCTTGTGCTGGCCATGTTACATGGGAAGAGGGCTCGGCAGGCACTCCGACATTCATTGCCTTTAAACCAGAATTGTACAAGTGTTTGCACCTTTGCATATCAAAAAGTTTAGAAGACTGCTTAGCACTACTATCAACCAGATATTAGAAATTAAATGCAAAGCGGTATCTAAATATAACTAATAGCTACACTTCAGATTTCAAACATTTGTGGGGAAAATAAAGGTCACCTTGGGGAAAAAATAGAATTCTTTCAATTATTTATTGGGTTTTCCCTACCTCCAAAGTAATTTTCATTCCAGCACATTTGTTTGCGTGAAGAATTGGTTGGTTGTCATTTGCTAAGCTGATTGTGCCACCAAACATTTATTAAAGAGAACTTATATCTTAAGATAATGGAACATCTTAATTAGGATCAGGCCCACGTAAGGAACATCGTTTCTTATTTTGATAATTAAGCAGGCAAGATGGAAAATTGAGCAAGAAAGAGGACCATGCAAAATCTTTTTCCAGAGACAGCATGGAAAGTTTATGCCTTTTTACAATGGTACAAAACCTCCCATGAGGGGTGGGGGGGAAAGGTCAGAGTTGCTAAATAGAGAAATAAATAAATATTTAATACATTGTTTCCATTATGTCAACTTCTCACCTGATTATCGGTAATCCTCCAATGGAAGGGAGAAAGACACCTCCTTGGGTACAGCCGTGGGTGTTCCAGACACCAAACTCTCTCTTCCATCAGGAAAACGGCGACATGAAAGCAAAGGACAGAGGCACTGCCCCCATTGGTTGAATTGGTTCTGGGAGTTGAAGGGCTAATAATATAGAGCAATAGGATGAGGTGATCTTAATTGTGTTGCTGCAACTTAGCTTTTTACTACACTTGTCTAAAAACGAAAGTGAAAGTAAGAAATGTAGTTACAAAGGCTTGGGTAAATTTCTAAGAACTGCAACAATGGTAGAATGCCCCCAGTGGAATACAGAAAATCATCATTCATTGGCGATCACTCGTAGCCGAGTAAGATGGTCTTCCAAAGGTAAAATTTTAACGGTGGATCCGTAAGTGGCTGTAAAGGCCAATTCTGGATCCGCACAACCTCCCACAATGAGGGCATAGGTTTCCGGGTGGGAGACGGTCATGATGAGGGTTTGCCTGACGTGCCTTCCAGTGCCCCCGGTGGCTTATCTGTGTACTGCAGTCCTACCAGTAAAATAGGGAACGTCATCATCACGGCGGACATGCTGCTGGCTCGCTCAGCTGGGTACTGCAGTGAAAATAGGGCAATATGTTTATCATGCAGGACATACTGCCTCCTTGTGGCTGACTGGTATTGGAGGTTGACTTGGGAAACAAGAGAACTGGATTTCTCCTATAGCACATACTGCCGCCTAGCTGCTCACTTTGGTATTACAGCATTGAAGTGGAAAAATAGATCAAACTATTGCGCACACAGCTTCTTGGTGGCTCACTTGGGTATTTTATGCAATTGCCTTTCACCCAGGACAATATTGGGTATTTCAGATGATTGTCCTATATCAAGAGGGCCACCAGGTGCAGTATATGCACCATAGAGCTTTCAATACCACACTCAGCCACTAGGGGGCAGTATGCCCTGTATTAGCAATACATATTTTTCAAATAGACCCTTCAATACCAGATTGAGCCACCTGGGGGCAATATGTCCAATAAGCTCAATACATTGCCCTCTATTGCCCACTGAGTTGGCAACATCCCAGTGAACCAGCATGGGGCACTACTTCCTTTTAGTTCAATTATATTGCCCAATTTTTCCCCATTGAGCCTGCAATTCTTCAGTGAGCCACCAGGGGCAGTATGTCCTAAATTTTCAATGCATTGCCCTATTTTCCCCACTGAGCCTGCAATACAGTTTTCATTCAGCTTTTTTAGATTCAATAAAAGTATTGAATGTATAAAGTATAACATCTCCATCCTAGCTCTCACACTCTGCTCAGCAAGTAGGGAAAACTGTTTATTTTTTACTTGCACTTTGAATCTCAAACAAGGTAAATGCCCAAATTATCTCAAATCTTGGGTCAAAAGTAGGAATCAAAAGTCTCAAATACAGTTTCCTTTCGTTGCTTCTTACAATTCCTTCCAGGGTTCCAAATCCTCCACAAAATTCTCTGGCACCCCTGTCTACCAATTTGTTCCTAAAAGGAATGATGTGTCAAAAGTAAACAACAGATACTCTTCATAGTCCTCAAAGCATTTTCATAGTCCTCAAAGAGTTCCCCATTGGGGGAGATGGGCAGTTATATAAATTGCATAAATAAATAAATTTTGGAATCTACAGCTCAAATTAGCGTTTGACATTTAAGCTCATTCAAGAAACTCAAGGATTTTGAAAGCTGGTCCAAAATCCAAAATCAGAAGTGTCAACTGGAATTCAAGAGAGTCAAAAACAAGAGCTTGGAGGACACAGAAGTATAACCCAAACAATCAGATGGTTGTCCCTAAACAGTGATCACATTTGTTGAACAGCCCGTATAAACAGATATGGTAATATACAATATATGGTTGGCCAATAACCACGCTGGCTGTGGATGAAGGGAGTTCTGGTCCAAAATATCTGGAGGGCACCAGGTTGGGGAAGACTGCTGGCATACGCAGAACAAACCACTTGAATGCATGGCGTTCCAAAACGTTGTGCTCTCAGTTCAAAGAGTGTGCTCTGAACTGGTGAAAATAGCAGCACAGGAATATGTAGGGAAAAATGTCTTTCCTCGTGAAATGTGTGGATTGATCCCAGGAGTCCCATGCAAAGGCAGCCTTGGACTGGCAGACGAAGCCACGTTTTCCAGATGTGAGCATTCAGCTACCGGGCAAGAGGTGCTGAGCGGAGCTGAGCGGAGCTGAGCGGAGCTTCTGGTTCTCAGGAGGACTTCTTATTTGTGCTCTTCTCCAGTTGTTCTACAGTGGGAACCTGCAGCCTGATGCAAAAAATACAAACTACAGTATAAAAAATGCAGAGCTATTACTCAAGGAAAGGGGAGAGGGGTAGTGATGGTTAAAAAAGCTGGCTGAGCAAGAACAGGACCTCCGTCCTCTAGTACAGAGCTTTCCAAACTTTTCATGTTGCGACACACTCTTACAGCAGGGCACAAGGCAGGCACTAGGACCTGCGCGGAATCACAGCCGGTTTGGAGGCAGCAGGGCACAAGGCAGGCACTGGGACCTGCGTGGAATCGCAGCCGGTTTGGAGGCAGCAAGGCACAGGGAAGGCACTGGGACCTGTGCGGAATCACACAATTTTGGAGGCAGCAGGGCACAGGGAAGGTACTGGGACCTGCGTGGAATCACAGCAGGTTTGGAGGCAGCAAGGCACAAGGCAGGCACTAGGACCTGTGCGGAATCACAGCAGGTTTGGAGGCAGCCAGGCACAAGGCAGGCACTAGGACCTGTGCGGAATCACACAGGTTTGGAGGCAGCAGGGCACAAGGCAGGCACTGGGACCTGCGCAGAATCACACAGGTTTGGAGGCAGCCAGGCACAAGGCAGGCACTAGGACCTGCGTGGAATCACAGCAGGTTTGGAGGCAGCAGGGCACAAGGCAGGCACTAGGACCTGCGCGGAATCACAGCAGGTTTGGAGGCAGCAAGGCACAAGGCAGGCACTAGGACCTGCGCGGAATCCTGGCAGGGCTCGGAGGCAGCAGCAGCCACGACACACCCAGACACTGCAGCCGACATACTAATGTGTTACCAATCGAAGAGACTGTCCCGACACACCGTTTGGAAAGCTCTACTCTAGTAGCAACCCTGCCAAGTGGACCATGTTATCAAACATGGAGATGCCAGCTAGAGAAAAGGGGGTAACCTAATGTTACGAATGTCCCCACTCTATTGATGGAGATGGTTTAGTGCAGTGTTTCTCAACCTCGGCAACTTTAAGATGGGTGGACTTCAACTCCCAGAATTCCTCAGCCAGCAGTGATTCTGGGAGTTGAAGTCCACCCATCTTAAAGTTGCCGAGGTTGAGAAACACTGGTTTAGTGTTCTGGGAAGTTAGCCACTGAGCTTTTCCTAGCTTAAAAACAATTGATAAAATAACAAGAATTATTCAGGTTGTGCAATGCTTCAGACTCGGTTTGGGAGAGTCTGATGCTTTGGAACACGGGGGAGCTTGTCAGCAACTGACAGAAGCATCTACATCGGTTCCCAGGATCCCGTGGCCACAATTGCCGTATTATTCCCGGAAACACCATGGCTGCTTCAACAATCCGCAGCTTATATTCCGATGCACCTCTTCCAAACTGAATCGGTAGCCCTGCACAGCCTTAACCGCATCATTAACATAAGCAAAAAATGCAAGCCAACTTAATTGTGGCTTTAAAAACATACATACTGTATTTTTTTTATTTAAATAACCTCTTTGGGATTGCTTTTGGCAAGAAAATAAGGGGATTTGAATCACTTATTTGAGTTATATTCTAGTTTTCCTCCAGAAGCTCAAGGTGGAATATGTAGCTTTCCCTCCTGCTTTTCCCAGAACAACTTTTTATAGTTTTTAATGTTTTTTAATAATTATTATATAATGGTTTTAGGTAATGACTTTTTATATATTGTTCTATTGGATCGTTGCACGCCGCCCAGAGTCACTTTTCATGAGATGGGCAGCTCCATCCATCCATCCATCCTTCAAATTTATCACCGCCCATCTCCCCCATCAGGGGACTGGGTGGTTTACAACAAAATCAACTGTTAAAAACCTATAACCATAAAATTACAATAAAACCAGTATAATAAATAGATAAAAATCCAAGGGATGGTAAATCTGATATAAAGGGGGACACTATGGAGCCAGCCACCCCCAGGAGGAACTATTACCTCCCCCGTCCCAGGCAAGGCGGCAGAACCGGGTCTTTAGAATCTTCCGGAAGGCCGGGAGCGAGGGAGCCAGCCTCACCTCCGGGGGCAAGATATTCCACAAGGCGGGCGCTATCGCAGAGAAGACTCGCCTCCTGGACCCCGCTAGATGGAGTTCTTTCATAGAGGGTGTCCGTAACATGCCCTCTCTGCATGACCGGGTGGGGCGGGTCGATGTTCTGGGGATGAGACGGCCCCTCAGGTAACCTGGCCCCATGCCATGTAGGGCTTTAAAGGTGAAAAACAACACCTTGAATTGGACCTGGAAGCAAACTGGAACCCAGTGCAGCTCGCGCAACAATGGTGTCACGTGTGCTGATCTTATAGCACCCATAACTGCCCACGCTGCCGCATTCTGGACCAGCTGAAGCTTCCGGATACTCTTCAAGGGTAGCCCCATGTAGAGCACGTTGCAATAATCTATATGGGAGATGGCAAGGACATGAGTGACCGCTCGGAGGACATCTCGGTCCAGGAATGGGCGTAACTGGTGCACAACCCTAAGCTGCGCCAAGGCCCTCCTGGCCATGACTGCCACCTGCTCTTCGAGTAGGAGTCGTGAGTCCAGGAGGACCCCCAGGTTCGTTCTATCCATCCATCCATCCATCCATCCATCATCTATCTACCTTTCTTCTATCAAGGAGGAGAGGAGAGGAGAGGAGAGGAGAGGAGAAGGACTTTGTGGGGCAGAGGGAGGACCTGAACCTGGATTTCCCCAGCCCTACCCCCACCACCTTAACCACTACCCCAGCCGGGTAGCTAACGTACTTTCAGCATCAGTAGCTGAAAGTATTCTCAGTATCACTGTGCATTAGCCCAGGTGATGCTCCAGCTGGGTCTTCTCCGAATAAAAAATGACCTTATAAACATCTTCCTTATTGTACAAATAAATAGTATGTGCATACACATACAAATGTATGTGCATACATGTATGTCTACATGTGTTGCAGAAACAAACGGTATGTGCATACATGTAAGGATGAAAATACTAAATTACAATAGCCTGGCAATGGCGTTGTCTCAATTCACCACATTAAGTGAATTAGGGAAAAGAGAATGATTGCTAATCTGGAAGTAACCCTTCCCCCCATTAATCTCAGATCTGTCTGGGAGGCTTTAATCTGGATTCTTGCATTGAGCAGGGGATTTGATTGAACAGCCTCTTTCAAACCTGGGATTATATTCTATGATTCCTCTGTTTAATCTGCATGAGCAGCCGGATGCATGCTTTTTTCTTAGGCGTAAGGTAAAGGTTCCCCCCACACAGTCGTGCACAACTCTAGGGGCCGGTGCTCATCTCCGTTTGTTAGCCGAAGAGCCAGCGTTGTCCAAAGACGCTTCCATGGTCATGTGGCCGCATGACGCGCGCGGAACGCTGTTACCATCCCACCGAAGTGGTACCTATTCATCTACTTGCATTTGCATGCTTTCGAATTGCTAGGTTGGCAAGAGCTGGGGCGAGTGCAGGAGCTCACTCCGTCACGCAGGGCTAGGGATTCGAACTGCCGACCTTCCGATCGACAAGCCTGGCGTCTTAACCGCTGAGCCACCACGCCCCTTTCTTTCTTAGGCGAGGCCACTCTTAATCAAAGCCCCAAAATGGGGGGTGGGATCAGGACACAAACGAAACGTGGTTTCGCTTCGGCTTCAGTTTAGTTGCCAAAAAGTATAATTAGTACATCTGCTTGCTGATTGGGTATTTAATAATTTAATAATTTCCTCAATTTGTCATTTAAAAAAAAAATCACACTTTAGGAGCAACTTCTGGAGTTCTCTGGTGGCCACACTCAAGGGTTCTGGAAGTCACCTCCAACGCAGCGGCCTCAGTGCTTGTGCACTTCTGGACTGTGGAAGTTGAAGATGTGCGCTTGTGCGTGATGGAAAATTTAACTGGAAGCGATGCAGATCATAGCAACTTCCTCCCCGTTAAATGCAGCAGGTGTTTCTGTGCCGAGGTACCACTTCCCTTCATCTCCCCTCCTGCAGGTGTATCTCTTACCGCAGGCAAATCCGCCTCCATCTCATTCAAAGTCCACTCGCTCGAAGGTATCATGGGGTTAAAGGCCTGATATAAAAGAGGGGGGAAAAAAGATACTCAGCTTCCTTTGGGGTGAAATGCAAAGCCCTTAAACCTCACCAGGAGCAAAACGCTTTTACTTCGACCCTCACTCCACCCAAAAGGGACGTCACAAACTGCCCGCCAGCGCAAATTTTATTGATTGATATTTATTTATCTTTCGAATTTCGTCACCGCCAATCTCACTCGGGGCGGTTTACAATGAAACTAAAAATAAATACAGATTAAAATGCAACAAAAATAGTATTTCTTCAATAAAAATAAAAATGTAAATGTAAAATATAAAATCCAAGATGGAGATATTAAAAGTCCTTAATTTAAATTCATGTAATTCACGGGGGCCTCTTTAGGGCGCTAACCACCACCAGGATTGATTACCCCCCCCCCCCCGCCTCAAACAAGATGGCGGAGCCAGGACTTCACCCCTTTCTGGAATGCAGAATGTTTCAGAGTCGGAACTCCTTTGAATGGGACACACCTCGCTCCGAGTCCCAAGCAGCTCTTTCAAGCTTGCCACCAGCAGTTTCAATCTTTTTGGAAGGGTGGAGCCCTTCCAAATAAAAGTAACGAAGAGCATTTCCAGAGAAAGGGATTCTGTACCAGACTGAAAGCGGTTTGGACTTCTGGTGATAGAGCAGCATTGAAGAGTTGAAGCCCATTCTTTTGAAGCCACACACATGCAAGCATTCGTATAAAAAGTGGTTTGAAGGCAGTTCGTTTTCCATTGGGTGAAGGCTCCTATCATGGCCTTGCTCATAGGTTTCAGGACTTTTAAAGGGAAAGGTGGCTTGACGGCTTCATAGCTCCCCTCGTGAAAGCTGCTGGGGGTATTTTTACATGTGATTAGACCTGAAGCAAGGGAGTGGTGTGGAAAGGTGTGTAAGGGGGTTATTTTTTCCCCCTTTGGTGTGCAGAAAGGAGGAAGGCAGATTTATTATGGCAGGACCTACAGCAGTTCAAAGTGGGGGAGCAATTTCACCGCTTGTTTTCTGCTTGGTGAGTTGAGCAGGAGAGAAAATAATCGGGGATCATTTGCAAAGTAGTTGGGAGGGTTTATGAAGTAGAACTAGTGGTGATATGAAAGAACCTCAGCCTGTTCAGATCAGGAAGGGACCAGGTTAAGGAAAACTTCTCGAAGATCACAGCCACTGAGATAGCTGTAATATAGACAGTTGAAAGTCCATTTTTAAAAAACAGGTTTTGCAGCTCAGTCAGGAGCAGGATCTATCTGCTCAAGGATCCTGTTTTCGGAATGGCTAAGTCAGCACTTTTGGGAAACCACTATCATGGATAAAGTGAACAGACCACTTCACAACAGATGTTCACAACTACACTGCTTTTAAACATGCAGCTGCAACAAGTCATCTTATGACCAATCATCATCTGCAGGGGGAATCAAAAAGTCAAGAAGGGAGTCACAACCATGCAACTGAAACCCCACCACCTTTTAATGCAGCTTGTGATGAACATAGAAAATGGGAGGGGATTCAATCACCCAAGTACAACAGCCATATTGACTTTTTTTTAATCCCGCTTGTGGATATCTCTAACCCAGGGTTTCTCCGCCAGGGTTCCGTGGCACCCTCGGGTTCTGCGAGAGGTCTCCAGGGGTTCCCTGGGAGATCACGATTTATTTTTAAAGGTATTTCCAATTCGGGCAACTTCACATTCAAGAGGCAAGTTTCATTCTTTATTTTTAGTTTAAGAACACTGTAAAGGCATATAGACAGGCCTACCCATGAAACGAATATAATAATTTTGTAACTTCTGGCCTATATTTGAGCCTGAATGTGCAGGGGGTCCCCGAGTCCCAGAAAATACCTCAAGGGTTCCTCCAGGGTCAGAAGCTGAGAAAGGCTGCTCTAATCAATAGCTACAAACACTTAACTGCCGTTATATTTGCCCAATACATTTTTAAAAAGGTAAAGGTAAAGGTTCCCCCCGCACATTTGTGCAGTCGTGTCCGACTCTAGGGGCCGGTGCTCATCTCCGTTTCTCAGCCAAAGAGACAGCGTTGTCCGAAGACGCTTCCACGGTCATGTGGCCGCATGACGCACGCGGAACGCTGTTACCTACCCACCGAAGTGGTACCTATTCATCTACTTGCATTTGCACGCTTTCGAATTGCTAGGTTGGCAAGAGCTGGGGCGAGTGCGGGAGCTCACTCCATCATGTGGGGCTAGGGATTTGAACCGCCGAACTTGCGATCTTCCGATCGACAAGCCTGGCATCTTACCCGCTGAGCCACCACGCCCCTTACATTTTTAAAGAAAGCCAAAGGACAACTTTGCAGCCCTGAATTCCACGCGAACTGTGCCACACAGTCTGTCATGCAATGTTCTCTTCCTTTTCTGAAAGCAACAACTTTGCAACGTTTAAATTTCTATATTAAAAACTTTACAGCCTTCCCCATAAAGAAAAGCAAACAGTGGCATTGGGAAGTGTTGTTTTCCCCCTAATTTGAATTTCTACCGCCCCTTTCTGTAACTAATTAACTCAGGACAGCTCCAAAGCAGCCCAGACTCAAAATTCAAGACTGTCAAAATTTTCTTTTGAAATCAGTCTGTCATATACTGTATGGGTCAATTCAAGGTCAGTCTTTTATTATTCAAATAGTTGTGTCTACTGTATTGTTAGGGGCACGATGGCTCAGCGGCTAAGACGCCAGGCTTGTCAATTGGAAGGTCGCAAGTTCGGAGGTTCGAATCCCTAGCCCCGCGTGACGGAGTGAGCTCCCACACTCGCCCCAGCTCTTGCCAACCTAGCAATTTGAAAGCATGCACATGCAAGTAGATTAATAGGTACCACTTCGGTGGGTAGGTAACAGCGTTCCGCGTGCGTCATGCCGGCCACATGACCGTGGAAGCATCTTCGGACAGCGCTGGCTCTTCGGCTAACAAACGGAGATTAGCACCGGCCCCTAGAGTCAGACACAACTGCACAAATGTGCGGGGGGAACCTTTTTTTACTGTATTGTTGGATTAAAGATAGACTGCTTCCTTGAAGTGATGCAAGGGAACAACAAGGAGAAACCCGCGTATCTGGGGGATGTGGTGCAAGCAGATGATAAATTAATAAAAAGTTGTTCTTGGCGAGGTTGTAGGAAGGAGAAGATGATATTGGACAGGGTAGATGGATGGATGGATGGAATCAGATTATTGGAAAAGTTATGAGTTATTACTGAAGGCAAGTCAAGATGGGAAGCACTTGATGGGAAGCCAAATCAGTGGCCCTTAACTCTCATTCCTGGAGGTCTTCAAATAATTTAACGTTAGGAATGGTGATATGAAACTTAAATTTACCTCCAAAGATCTAGTAGCTTCCAGATTGTACTGCTGGTTTCTTAGAAAGATCTGAAGCCCTTCCAAATTCAAATCAGCACCTTCCCACAGATCAGGAACGACTGCTCTGAGGAAACACAAAAGGGATAGTTGCCCAGGAGGATTCCAGGTGACGTTAAAGTCAACATCCCACAAAATCACCCAATCCCACGAGGTTTCAGTGTCGTCTCCTAAAATCCCACCAGTTTTCAGATGCGAAAGCCAGAACTCTCAAGGTTTCAGCGTTCTTGCCTGAAATATTAGCATTCTTGTGTAAGAGCTTACCAAAAACGTACAAAATTTCAACATGAAAATGTGATGATCTCCAGCAGATCAGGACAGGAAAGAAGGCGGGAGTAAATGTTAAATTTAGGATTTTGAAATCATCTTGTATGAAAATCTACATAGGGCACCCCCAAGGTTCTAATCCATGTTTGCCCTCCGGACTCAATTCCATAACTCCCAGCCAGCATGACCAAAGACCAAAATGGTTTGGGGGTTATCCGAGTTGAACCCTCTGACATGTCCTGAGGGACCCACAAGCTGGTGCTTCAACAATGCCGGGGTGGATACGTGTGCCTCACCTGTCCAAAAGTGACCGCCTTTCCTGGGGTTGCAAACACATCGGCTGCAGTTCATCGCACCTCGTTCTCCCGTCTAACACAGACTGGACCACAGTCACGGGCAGCACAGGAGGCTCAGGACAGGGGTTGTAGCCAACCAAGGGAACAGCAGGACTTGTAAAAGCAGCTTTCCCCTCGGGGCCAGAGGCTTCTTCCTTGATCAGCAGAAGGCTGGCCTCCCTGGAATGAGAAACAGTTCCGCCTTTCTTGCCTCCGCTCAGCTGGCTCCAGACTCACCCGAAGCGCAGCCCAAACCTGTTCCGGTAACCGTTTCCACGCGACTCCTCCTCACAATGTTGACTTTAGTCCCATCCCCAGGCGACAGTTGAGGGAGGGAGCTGAACGTGCTCTTTAGCGGTTCGTTCCCTCTTCTTCCAGCACAAGTTTTGCTGTAAAGACGATCTGCCAGGGGTTGAGATCTACCCGACTCTTGTCAGCCCCTGCAAGCTGCCCCAGGCATGGCTTCCCTTCCAGTTGGTGGGCACTGCCCTCCACGGTCATGTGGGCTTGGGCTGCAGGGCATGAATGGCTGGCTGGGGAATTCTGGGAGTTTATTTATTTGTTAAATTTCTATGACCGCCCAACTCCCCCAACGGGGGACTCTGGGTGGTTTACAATAAAATCCAAGTTAAAATATAAATATAAAATTACCAATTAGTAACATAACATAAATAAATACAAAATCCAATCCGGCAAGTATCTCAAATAATAGGGAGGACATTATGGTATGGAGTTGAAGTCCAGAGATCTTTAAAGTCGCTGAGATTGAGAAACACTGCTGTAAAGCAAAGGACAGCTGAAGGAAGATCATAAGATCATATTGCCTTCGACAATACATCGAAGATCATAAGCACAGTTGTGGTTTCACTTAGCGACCACTTTGCTTAATGACCAAGTTGACGGTCCCAACTGTGGTCGCTAAAGGAGGACTACCTGTATTTAATAAGTTTCTACTTCCACCACATTCAGAATTGTGGAACTTATGGAGATACAGGTCGTCCTCGACGTACGAGCCAGTGCTCCAAATGTGGAGTTTTCAAATATCTTAAGGGCAGAATTCTCTTCTTTACCCATCTTCAATGAAAGTTATGCAAGAGAAAAATGAGTTTTCACAGAATAGTGCATTCATTTACAAGTTTTGGGGGGGGAAATGAAAGGACTGGTTTTTAGAACAGGAACTAAACTGAGGATCAAGAGGCTCTGTCCAAATATTGTCCCTGCCATGAATCAGAGTCCTAGCAATTCAGTGTGTCTGCAGCCAAAAAGGACCAGAGTGTGAGATGTCAAGCATTCAGTGGGCCACCTGCTCCAAGATCAAACTGCCTGTCCAGTGAGGTCCCTCAGGGAGCTCCATCTGCAGGGATCCCCTGGTAGAATCTTCTCAGTGGTGGCTTCCCACCTGAGGAACAACCTTCTCTCATGCATACAGACCATTTCTCTGGTGAGTTTCCACCAGAATGTGAAAACCTGGCTTTGGGAGAAGTCAAGTCCAGACCTGCCCCAGTGGCTGGCACCATTGTGGTAGATAGTGTGGTGGGGTGGCCCCTGGTTTAAATCATGTGCCAGGTGGAATGGAGCAGCAGTGTAGAAATCAAGCTTGGGGATGGCTGATTTCTTAGAGCTGCCTCAAATATTTTAAACATGTTTAGCTTCACTGTAAGAACCACCTGCCACTGGGATTTTATTGTATTTATATTTTTATTGATGTCTTTATTGTATTTTAATGGTGGTGTTGTGGCTGTGAACCGCCCAGAGTCCCTCCTTGAGGGGGAGATGGGCGGTCATAGAAATTTAATTAATTAATAATAATTTAATAATGATAAATAAATAAATAAATAAATAAATAAATAAATAAATAAATAAATTTTAGGAGTGAATAAGATCAATTCCACCTGAGCGCAGTTCCCCAACCAGATGGCTTCCATCAATGACTGGGTACCCATACTGGTTGGTTGGGGGCAAGAGACATAGTGGGCATGATGTTATGGCGCACATGTCACTTGGATGCTGTTGTGGCTTCTACTTGATGTCCAGCTGAGCTAAAGCACTCCAAACACAGCTACCTTGACTATCGGGCATGCTGGCTGGAGATTTATGGGGACTGGAATCCAAACCGGTATGGGGAAGAGCTATGGGGGACAATAAATGACTGATCTAATTAGTATCAAGCTAACCCTGGTTTATAACTCTCAATAGCTGTGGTTGATCCACACCATAGTCTAAACAACCCAAAGCCAGCCGCACAACCGGCTGAGGGCAAAGTCAGACATAGGATGGCGGTGTGGATCAGGACAAAAAGGGCTTAAAACTTGACATTTTAAGATACTTCCCCACCTGACATTTCCTTGCTTTTTATGGAAGAAGAGAAAGAACATCAGAGCGAACACCCTCTCGGCCACCAATTGCCCCAATTTTTATTGCCTCTCTTCCTCTCCCTATCAAAATCTTTACTAAAAAGCAAAAGAGTTATATGAGCTAAAGAAAAGCCTCTTTTGCAAGATGGATTTCCTGCTTGGAAAAGGCCTTCCGGTTAGATAAAGTGGATGGGTAACAGAAGCTGTGTTTGGCTTGCATTTTGATGCCAACTCTCTCGTGCATCCATTCAGGATTCTGCATTGTTCTGAATTTTGCAATGCTGTTTGCAAGTCAAAAAAACCTGTGCGGCTCTATTATAGAGCGATGGAAAGGAAACCGTGCTAAAAGAAGACATGGGAAACTTTCCAACATAAGAAAAAAGTGTGCACGACTCTTGTAAAAGAAATCTATACAAAGCTGCATACAGGTAGTCCTCACTTAATGACCATTCATTTAGTGATGGTTCAGACTTACGATTGTGCTGAAAAAACCGACTTACAACCGGTGCTCACACTTACACCATCGCAGCGTCCCCATGGTCACATGATCACGATTTGGGCACTTGGCCACCGGTTCGCATTTATGACTGTCACCACATCCTGTGGTCACATGATCACCATTTTTTACCTTCCCGGACGGCTTCTGGCAAGCAAAATCAATGGGGAACTGCATGATTCACTTAATGACCATGTGGTTTACTTAAAGACCATGGGTGATTCGCTTAATGACCACCGCAAAAAAGGTCGTAAAATCAGGTCGGATTCGCTTAATGACCACTTTGCTTAGCAACCAAAATTCTGGTCTCCGTTGTGGTCGTTAAGCGAGGACTACCTGTATGAGTTTTTATGTGGATTTCTCCCCCAACCTGGTGCAAATTTATAAGCTGGCTAGAGACAATGGAAGTCCAGTCTAAATGGGAAGCAAGGCATCAGGGTGATCTCCTAAAATGGATGGTGGCCTATTCAGCCCTTTCTCCTTGTGGTCTCCCCTTGGGTGCCAACAAAAATCTATTTTTATCCAGCGGGGCAAATTTTAATTATTTACCTCTCACTATCAGGAGGCAGCTGTAACGCCACAGGGCCGGACTGTGTGGCTTCAGAAACATCGGAAATGATCGCCCCCCTCGGAACGGGGCTGTTTAAACACGAGGCAGGTTCTGCGGATGGCTAGAAACAGGGAAGAGGGGGAAAAAAAACACCTCCCTCATCATCCAGATGCAGCTCCAGAACAGTATGTCCAATATTTCTCTCTCGCTTTCCCCAGGCCAAGCTAGTTACAGATCTAGCAGCTTTATCCAATTAATTGATGGTGCAATTCCACAAAATGGGTCAATTCCATAGCCCCACCAATCTCTTTCCAACCAGCCTCTGACTCTTACGCACCAGAGAGGTGCAATTTATTCTACGGAGGTCTAATTCCTATGTTCATTTTATCGCCTTAGAAATAGATCATATATTCTGTTAGCATAAGTATTAACAAGCTTGTCGTTCAGGACTGTGACCCTGCCATGGAGGCAGATAACAGAAACCAGACAGCTGACCTTCCTTCGGAGTGCGAATGAAATGGTGTGAAAGGAGAGGAATAAACCAATAAACCATAGCTTTTTATTGCACACACTGGTATTATCTAAAACAGGGCTTTCCAAAGTTTTCCCACAGCGACACACTAACCGCTGTTGGTGTGTCGCCGCGGGAAAACCTGGAAGTGCCGCCATTGCGGCAGCACGCAAAAACCCGGAAGCGCTGCTGCCGCTTTTGGTTTTTGCGCGCCACCGTTGGTGTGTCACCGTGGGAAAACCCGGAAGCGCCGCCGTTGTGGCAGCGCGCAAAAACCCGGAAGTGCTGCTGCCGCTTTCGGTTTTTGCGCGCCGCCATGGCTGCGGCGCTTTCGGATTTTTGCGCGCCGCTATTGGTGTGTCGCTGCGGGAAAACCCAGAAGCGCAGGTTTTGACACGACACATCTGGGCCCCGCAGGCGACACACTTTTGTGTCGCGACACACACTTTGGAAAGCTCTGATCTAAAAGCATTGAACCCTACTAGTGTGAAAAGTAAGAGAGAGGTCATTCCGATAGTTTATCAAAAGCATTCCAGTGCAAAGGTTCTATCATAATTTGCAATATTCCTTTAATCTTTCTTTCTATTGTGTAACAAACCAAACATATATTATCTGTACCCTTGCTTTGCACAGCGCCCTTCTGCAGTTGTGCATGCCAATAAAATCTACAGGTAGTCTTCGACTTACGACAGCAATTCGGACCAGAATTTCTGTCGCTAAGTGATGCGGTTGCAAAGTGCAAAGTGCAACCGCATCACTTAGCGACAGCAATCCCTGCAGTCCTGGTTGCTGTCATTAACCGAATCCCACGGTCGTGAGGCGAGGCAACTTCTTGCCAGCTTCCCACAACTGAAGTCAATGGGGAAGCCGGCAGGAAATTGCAAGCCCCATGTGGCTGCTGCCGGGTGGGGGAGGGAGTAAGGGGGGGTGCAGGGGAGGGGAGAGTGTGAGGGGTGTGCAAGAGGTGCCGCGCGGGTTGGGGAGCGTGCAAGGGGGTGCGCAAGAGGCACCACATGGGGTGGGAGGGTGCATGAGAGGCACTGCATGGGTCAGGGCGGGTGCACAAGGGTGCATGAGTGGCCGGCGTGGCATGAGTGCAGTGAGGTTGGGGAGGATGTGCAGGTGGGGGCGACTTACCCCAGAGACTTGCCGGCTTCCCCATTGACTTTGCTTGTCTGAAGCCGGCAGGGAAGCTCATAAATGGCGATCACGTGATTGCGGGGTGTTTGGCAACCGGCAGTATGAATGGGTTGCCAAGCACCCAGATTGCGATCACGTGACCACGGGGGTGCTGGAACGGCCGGAACTCCAAGGGCCGGTTAAAACCAGCATTCGTTCAGCACCGTTGTAACTACGAAAGGTCGCTGAACGAATGGTCGTAGGTCGAGGACTATCTGTACTTTCTTGCACCTATGTCCAAACAATAGAGTTTCTTATTTATGTTGAGCATTTTTTTCTCACAAAAGTTGCCAGCTGAGAGCTGTGTTTCACCTTTGAAAGGCAACCTGGAGATTGCACTCCTAGGATGAGCTGATGAGTCCAGGACAGAAATTAAATTTTATTTCAATTTAATTCCCAAACTGGTAAGACAGTTAGCCCCGTGAGGTGGTCCAGTCGAGAAGCACAACCAGGAGTACTAGATCTGTCTTTATTGTAACGTTACCTTAACAGAATCTTGCAAGACTGAAAGTCTTTCTCCCCTCCTTTCCTTTTACTCTCCGGAAAACCAGGGAGGGTCCCTTCTGAAACGCTTCCCACGCCCTCCCTCCTTCTGTGGGCTGAGATGGCTTTTACACGCCAGTTGTCCCGTCTGCGGCTCTTCCTCCTGTCTCCCAAGGGCATTCCCGCAGACCATTACGATCCCCCAAATGATTTTGCTTCAGACCCCGAAGCACCTCCTCAAATCACCCGCTGTATAGCTAAGCTAACTGGCCAGCTAAGAGCTCATTGATATCCCAGAGCAGCTGTTCTCAGCCAATGCAAGAGCAGGTTAAAAACAAAAGACTGGATGGATCGCGACCCCAAACTTACAGACTGAATGAAGCAAGGCTCGTGAAAGGGGTCCAAAGGCAGAGGCCTCCTGAATTTTGCCACTTGCGGGGCAGAGTTCCCGTCATCCAACATGAGAGGTCTACGGGCAGACAGGAGGCAAAGGAGTTTAACCCCAACATCCTGACGTGTGGCTCCCACAAACTTTATCACAGATTTTATTTATTTTTTGGTAGTCTTGACTCCTGGTGACCGCCTGGACTTGGCAAGATTTTGAAAGTGGTTTGCCATTGCCTCCTTCCTAGGGCTGAGAGAGAGAGACTGGCCCAAGGTCCCCCAGCTGGCTTCGTGCTTAAGATGGGACTGGAACTCACGGTTTCCTGGTTGCTAGCCTGGTGCCTTCACTACTACACCAAACTGGCCTTCGCAGCCATTGTAACAATACACCTTGTTATCTTCCGCCTGTTCAATATTGGTGGACAGCAAAAGAGATTCAAAGACACTCTCAAAGCTAATTTTAAAAAATGTAATATCAGCATTGAGAACTGGGAAGCCCTAACTCATGAGCGTTTCAATTGGAGGTCAGCCTTCATTAATGGCGCTATGGACTTTGAAGAAGCACGAGTACAGGGCGAAAAGGAGAAAAGAGCTAAAAGGAAGGCATGTCAGGCAAACCCTCATCATGACCGTCTCCCACCCGGAAACCTATGCCCTCACTGTGGGAGGTTGTGCGGATCCAGAATTGGCCTTTACAGCCACTTACGGATCCACCGTTAAAATTTTACCCTTGGAAGACAATCTTACTCGGCTACGAGTGATCGCCAATGACACCAAACTGGCTCTCGAGATACATTTAATCCGCCTGCCCTCTACAGAAGACCTGTATGTTGCAAGGGTCAAAAGTAGGGCGGAGAAGATATGCTTGACCCTTCTCACCCTGGATATAAACTGCTTCAACTTCTTCCATCAGGACGGCGTTATAGAGTACCGTATGTCAAAACATCTAGACATCGAAACAGTTTTTTCCCTTGTGCTATTGATTTGCTGAACTCCTAATTAATGCAGCATGATATAATGATTGATAATGTATGCCATTGCTCTGTTGAACTTTTAATTAATGTAGCATGAGAAAATGATTGATGTATGACTGCTAAGATGTGACCGGTAATGCTCTGTTATATGTGAACATATGCTAGATGACAGATGCAGCATTATTGTCCCTTAATTCTCCCTTAAATATGAGTATGTGTCAGTTAAATAGCTGTAGTATTATTATTTTTTAATTTTTCTTTTCTTGATTGTATAATTTATTATTGAGAGCTCTTGCACCGAAGTCACATTCCTTGTATGTTTAGTCATACTTGGCCAATAAAGTATTCTATTCTATTCCATTCTATTTATAGGCCCATAAATTTATGGACTTGTTGTTTACTCAATAAATGGAAGACTTGATGCTACTTGTGACTTATGAATGAGGTGCTTATGTACAGTATGTAGACTATGTATGGACAATTACAATGAAATATGGTCATCCTTTACTGAACCTGTTTTATTAAACTTGTAGGAGAAGCCCTTTTATATATAATGTTCTTATTGTTTTGCTCATTTTCCTATTTCCCCCCTCCCCTTTGTTCTGTCTGAATAAAGGCAATTCCATCTGCCTATCTGGACCACCACCATTACAGCATTCCCCAATTTGGTCCCCTGCAGATGTCTTGAAAGTGCTACTCCCAGAATTCCACATATGGTCAGGAATTCTGGGTGTGTAGACCCAACCCATTGGAAGGTGGTGGTTGGGAAAGAATGCTCTACCTCAGTGTCTCTCAAACTTGGCAACTTTAAGATGAGCGGACCAACTGCCAGAATTTCCCAGCCTGCTCTATATAACAAGACTGAGTGCTGGTCTGATCTCTCCTCCTCCTCCAATGACTGTCGAACAAAGATGGGCGAACTGCTCCCATAGACCACATAAGGTTCCTAAGCCCCCTTTTGCAGCTCCCAGACCATCCCATGAATGAGATGGACCAAAAAAAGGCAATAGGACATCATTCCAGTCCAGGTGTATCTCCCTCACCCCTCAGAGCTATGACTGGATCAGAGCTTTCCAAACTGTGTGTCGGGACACGTTAGTGTGTCGGCTGCAGTGTCTGGGTGTGTCGCAGCTGCTGCTGCCTCGGAGCCCTGCCAGGATTCCGCGCAGGTCCTAGTGCCTGCCTTGTGCCTGGCTGCCTCCAAACCTGCCCTGCCAGGATTCCGCGCAGGTCCTAGTGCCTGCCTTGTGCCTGGCTGCCTCCAAACCTGCCCTGCCAGGATTCCGCGCAGGTCCTAGTGCCTGCCTTGTGCCCTGCTGCCTCCAAACCTGCCCTGCCAGGATTCCGCGCAGGTCCTAGTGCCTGCCTTGTGCCTTGCTGCCTCCAAACCTGCTGTGATTCCACACAGGTCCCAGTGCCTGCCTTGTGCCTTGCTGCCTCCAAACCTGCCCTGCCAGGATTCTGCACAGGTCCTAGTGCCTGCCTTGTGCCTGGCTGCCTCCAAACCTGCCCTGCCAGGATTCCGCACAGGTCCTAGTGCCTGCCTTGTGCCTTGCTGTAAGAGTCTGTCACGAAATGATGCATGTCTAAAAAGTCTGTCACCAACATGGAAAGTTTGGAAAGCTCTGGATTAGATAATCCCTCGGGGGGGGGGGGTGTCATGAAGCAGCATGCCTCCACCTCAACCTTTCCACATTGGTCTCCTCCCCCTCAGCCCAGCATGCTTCCAAAAGAAAGGTCTCAGCAGCTGACCGGGCGGTTGTCCAAGGGCCCTGAATCAGCCATATCAGCAGCTCTGACTCATCAGTTCCCCCTCTGTCCAGATCCTGGTCCCCAGGGTGCCCAAGTCCCATGACCAGCCGTGCCCTTTGAAACAGAGCTCCCATTTCGCAAGAGGAGAGGACCCTCCCCAGAGCTCCTTGCCCACGTAGGGGTCACATGAGGGCACTCACCGTTTTCTCTTTATCCCAGGACTGCTGGGACTTGATTGGAGCTGGCCGAAGAGAAATTGAATCAGCTGTTGGGGGAAACACCAGTCAGCACACAGCAATGCAGCTTCTCTCTCTGAATGCCCCGGGGATCCCATGCTGTTCATGGGGACACCTTCTGAACGGGCACCTGAGCCCACACCTGCCTTGCCCAACTTGGTGGCCTCCCAGTATTTGGGAACATGGACACCCCGAAATCCCAACCAGCATGAATTGAGAAGGCTGGTTTACCCCATGAGCAAGCTTGTGGTGGATGGGTGAGGGGGGCTGAGATAGTTTGGTTTAAGCACTAGTGAAATATCCACAAGTGGACATAGGACTTCCAAGGGGCTGAAATTTGCACCAAGGCATAAACACATTTATTTATTTATTTATAGTATTTCTAGGGCTCCCCATCTCAAAACCAGAACTCCAGGCAGCTCACAACCATAATATAAACACAAGATCGTGCAAAAAAATAAAAGCAAAAAACTAAAACAGAAGCAGAAGCAGAAGCAGAAGCAGAAGCAGCAGAAGCAGAAGCAGAAGCAGAAGCAGCAGAAGCAGAAGCAGAAGCAGAAGCAGAAGCAGAAGCAGAAAAACCTGGCCGCACAGCCAAACTCCTTTGATGCAACCCACAACGCTCTCTTCCAACTCTGTCTACACCCTATCTCAGTGTTTGGGGGGGAAGCCGGCTCTTTATAGCTTCTGGAAGGTTAAAAGGGTAGGGGCCTGCCGGATCTCATGGGGAAGGGTGTTCCACAAGGCAGGGGTCTTTGATTTTGCCTTACTACAATGCACAAAGCAAGTAATTGTGGTTTGCAAACCATATCCCACAGCTTAGCATGATATGGAAACCCAACCAAGGATGGCCTAGTCAAAGAAACCACGGTTAAGCAAACCAGAGTGTAAGCCCACCCACCGGTTGGGAGTATGTCTGCTGCAGCAGGAAAAACCACCACCGTCCATCTCTGCCGGCACATGGCAATTTAAGCAACTGATGCTCCAATAGCCACAATGCTCATGTTACCTTATTGATCACCTTCTGATGCTGCCAATGATTCTGCCTCAGACACAGAACTTCCTTCCACAAAACCTCGTTCTGCCTGAAAAGAGGACAGTTATCACGCCGAGCACACAGCGGACCACGGGCTCCTCAAGAGCACCCACTTCCACGCTTGTATACGTCTGGGCAGCCCTGCCCAGCCTGGGCTCCTGAGAAGAGTTCACTGCAACTGCTATCATCCCTGGCTGCCAGGACACGGCTTGGAGAAGACTTCCTTAGTAGAAGTTCTAGTTCTAGTCCCGCCTTAGGCATGAGAGCCGGCTGGGTGACCTTGGGCCAGTCCCTGTCTTCAGCCCTAGGAAGGAGCCAATGGGAAACCAGGAGACTGAGAGTTCTAGTCCCGCCTTTGGCATGAGAGCCGGCTGGGTGACCTTGGGCCAGTCACTCTCTCTCAGCCCTAGGAAGGAGCCAATGGCAAACCAGGAGACTGAGAGTTCTAGTCCCGCCTTAGGCATGAAAGCCGGCTGGGTGACCTTGGGCCAGTCCCTCTCTCTCAGCCCTAGGAAGGAGCCAATGGCAAACCAGGAGACTGAGAGTTCTAGTCCCGCCTTAGGCATGAAAGCCGGCTGGGTGACCTTGGGCCAGTCACTCTCTCTCAGCCCTAGGAAGGAGCCAATGGCAAACCAGGAGACTGAGAGTTCGAGTCCTGCCTTAGGCGTGAAAGCCAGCTGGGTGACCTTGGGCCAGTCCCTGTCTCTCAGCCCTAGGAAGGAGCCAATGGCAAACCAGAGACTGAGAGTTCTAGTCCCGCCTTAGGCGTGAAAGCCGTCTGGGAGACCTTGGGCCAGTCCCTGTCTCTCAGCCCTAGGAAGGAGCCAATGGCAAACCAGGAGACTGAGAGTTCGAGTCCCGCCTTAGGCATGAAAGCCGTCTGGGTGACCTTGGGCCAGTCCCTGTCTCTCAGCCCTAGGAAGGAGCCAATGGCAAACCAGGAGACTGAGAGTTCGAATCCTGCCTTAGGTGTGAAAGCCGGTGGGGGGACCCTGGGCCAGTCCCTGTCTGTCAGCCCAACTCACCTCACAGGGTTGTTTTTGTGGGGAAAATAGGAAGAGGAAGGAGTATGAGGCATGTTCGCCGCCTTGAGTTATTTATAAAAATAATAAAGGTGGGATAAAAATAATAATAATAATTATTATTATTATTATTATTATTATCACATGCTTTCTCTAAATCATCAAATTCTCTTTCCCCCATTCTCCCTCAATGCGTGTTGAACTCAACTACTCCCACCAACAGGCCAAAACCACAGGCTCCATTTTCAGCTTCTGTTGAGCTTCTGAGCTTCTGTTTAGGTCAGTCCTCCTCTGGAGAGACTTCCCGTGGTGCGGGCTGTGTGCAACCCCCAAGCGGTTGCTTGCATTCCGTGAAGCCCCTGTGATTCATGCCAAGTGGCAAGCCTGAAGGTAAGGGGATTGACTCACTGTTTCACATCCTGCACCTGACACTCCATCATCTCTTGCTGGTTTCTGAGGACTTGAATCTCGTACAATAGTCTGCTAAGGTCTTCTTGGCGCATCTTGGTTTCTTCACTTTTCACAACAGACACCTGAAGGAACAAAGAGGAGAAAGAGAAGAGTAACAAACACAGTTTCAAAAAAAAGGGTGGGTCACCCAATCCATAACTAAGCCTGAGTGTCCTCCAAACTGTAGAGGAGCGGAGACTGCTGTTCAGTACCTCTGAAAGGTGACAGCTCACAGCCCAAACACTGTTTTTATGGAATCTGCTCCCCTTTCAAGTCCAATACAGCACAGCCAACCATGGCTGCTGGAGTGAAGAAAGAGCCCCTGAAGTTACGGAGAATGGGCAGGATCAGGACTTCTAAGCAACCTCGAAGGGAGATACCCTTCTTGGGAGATTTAGGTCTGCCTTCTGATCTCCTGTGATGTTGCCTGCAAACCAATTGGTCCTATTTCATGTCCTCAATTGCTCTAAGTCATTTTAGATAATTGCCATAACACAGTAGAAAAGCCAAGAGAAAAGGTGGCTAGAATATCTGAAATTAATGGCCTCTAGCAGACAACATAGTCCATCGTTTGCAGCCAGATCTTTCTTACTTTGGAGCTGAAGCCTACTCTAAAGGAGTACACAAGAAGAGGACACCATGAGTTGGTTCTAGAGTCTGGATCTACAGATTTGTACTTATGGAATGTCCAAGCATCACTGAGAGAGATCAGAAGGCAAGTCTAAATTTGGAAAGCGGGGCATTTCTCTCAGGTGCTGCCAGATACTCCTATTAGAAAAGTTCAGATCCGGCCAATGCTTGATTTTAAGTACTTGCTCCATCGCTGCTCCAGCAGCCACAGTCAACCCTTCTTTCTGGGATCAGGAGAGAGCCTGGATTTGAGAGAAGTGCTTGCCCTATCTTCTCCCCCCAATGACTGGTCTGGAATAGCACTGTCTCTCCTGCGAGCCCTGATACTAAAGAGATTCCAGACTCTCATTGGGACAAGCATGGCATCAGCTGACATAACAGTGGGAGAGGGGAGTAGCATCCCCCCTTTAGGAATGACTTCCTTTAGCTTAAGGCAGAGCTTTCCAAACTTTTCATGTTGGTGACACACTTTTTAGACATGCATCATTTCGCGACACACTCTTACAGCAGGGCACAAGGCAGGCACTAGGACCTGTGCGGAATCACAGCAGGTTTGGAGACAGCAAGGCACAAGGCAGGCACTGGGACCTGCGTGGAATCCTGGCAGGGCAGGTTTGGAGGCAGCAAGGCACAAGGCAGGCACTAGGACCTGTGCGGAATCACAGCAGGTTTGGAGGCAGCCAGGCGCAAGGCAGGCACTAGGACCTGCACGGAATCACAGCAGGTTTGGAGGCAGCAAGGCATGAGGCAGGCACTAGGACCTGTGCGGAATCACAGCAGGTTTGGAGGCAGCCAGGCACAAGGCAGGCACTAGGACCTGCACGGAATCACAGCAGGTTTGGAGGCAGCCAGGCACAAGGCAGGCACTAGGACCTGCACGGAATCACAGCAGGTTTGGAGGCAGCCAGGCACAAGGCAGGCACTAGGACCTGTGCGGAATCACAGCAGGTTTGGAGGCAGCCAGGCACAAGGCAGGCACTAGGACCTGCACGGAATCACAGCAGGTTTGGAGGCAGCAAGGCACGAGGCAGGCACTAGGACCTGCACAGAATCCTGGCAGGGCAGGTTTGGAGGCAGCAAGGCACAAGGCAGGCACTAGGACCTGCGCGGAATCACAGCAGGTTTGGAGGCAGCAGGACACAAGGCAGGCACTAGGACCTGCACGGAATCACAGCAGGTTTGGAGGCAGCAAGGCACAAGGCAGGCACTAGGTCCTGTGTGGAATCCTGGCAGGGCTCGGAGGCAGCAGCAGCAGCCGCGACACACCCAGACACTGCAGCCGACACACTAACGTGTCACGACACACAGTTTGGAAAGCTCTGGCTTAAGGGTTAAGGACCTAAGTGGGTTTGATCTCTTTGGGGGATATGGAGTATGTGTGTGTTAGGGAGTAGAACGGGTGTCTAAGCTACCTTCAAATCCTTCCAGCCCTCTGATAAACTAAAAGATAGGGCTGAAATGTTTGGCCCTGCCCACTCTGGGGATCTGAAAGGAGAGCTGGTGGGCTGTCAATGGATCTTTTGCTTCCCTGTGATAAATGGCAGCTGTGACTGGCCACACCGGCTAACAGCAGCTTTTTTGTGAATAGGAAAATCGCTTTCATGGCAGCTGTTTTGTGTTTTCACTCTCAAAATTCCAAGAAAGGTGGCTGACTCCCAGCCTGGGCAAACTGAGACTATAGCAAAGCACGCGGGCTGCATCAATCCAGCCTTGAAGCTCCATGAATCTGGGGAGATGCTTTCACTGGGTCCTCACAGAACTGTTCGGAACTGGCAGTTCTGTACTAGGAGGACCAATCAGAAAAATGGAATTTCACACACATCGCTGGATTAGTTTTACGGAACATTAACAAGGCATCCCCTACCTTCCTTTTGATCAGTTCCAGGAGATGCTCGTGGCCTTGCAGGAAATAAAGGTGCTGGAATTCAGTGTCATCACGCTCAGGTTTCACAAGTCCACCTTGCTCAATATTCACCACTTTCCTAAACCCATCTACGAGCAACAGACAGCAGAAATCTGGTAAGAGGACAGGATGTCAATGATCACTGCAGCACAATGACAGGATAAATGCCCACAATCCAGGGTTTCCAATCAGGCATTTGTCAAGACCCGAGAGTAGTAATGGGCCTACTTCTTCAAGACAAGCATCCCTCAAGTCCAGCTTGACTTCAAGGGACTTGGTGGACCTACCCAATCCATGTAGTTTTCTTGTCAGCAGTACGGAAGTTGACTGGCACTGCCTTCTTCCAATATATTTTTTTCCAACTTCTCAATCTAGCCTATATCCCTGGGATTCCCTGGTAGTCCCTTATCACAGCACTAGCCAACTCTAATTTTTTTTTTTTTATTTAATTTATTTAATTTATTCCCCGCCCATCTCCCATACAAGGGACTCTGGGCGGGTTACAATAATAATAATTCTATTAACTTTTCTGAGAGCTGTCGACATGAACTAGATGCAGCCATCTGCTGCAGACAAATCAAGCTTCACCGCCTGATTCTACAATAACGTCAGACAGTTGAAACAGTATACCTCATATTTCAATCTGTAAAACAAGCCAAAATCAGCCAATCACATCATCAATATTTGTGGACAGTCCCAGACCAAACACAAGGAAAAGGCCAACAATACAGTAACTATAAAAAGGAGTTTTTAAAAAAAAAAATGTGAGAAAAAGCTAAATCAATTAACACCAGACAATTAATAGCATGAGGGAGGAACCAGGCAGCTTCTAACATTTCTTGAAAAACAAGTTCAGCTTTCATATGGGAGACTTATAAGCAAGATGGGACAGTATGAACTTTTCACATTTTAGGTTAAAAATCCACATTCAGAACATTGCAAGAGGTGACATTCTAAGAGTCACCAAACTCCTCAGATAATTGCATTCCTGCCCCTCAATTCTAAAAAAATTAAAAACGAAACTCCTTAATATCAGAAAACAGGGAATCTTTGCCAATGTCATGATCCTTACACAACACACCTATAATATTCTGATTATTATTGAAAAACAAAGAGAACATTCTGTATCTAAACACATGCAATTATATGATCTAGTTAATATAAATAACCATAATAATAACCCTACAGATTATCCTTACAGCAGATATGCCATATACAGGTAGTTCTTGCTTAACGACCACAATTGGCACCGGAATTTCGGTTGCTAAGCGAAGTGGTCATTAAGGGAATCCAACCCAATTTTACGACCATTTTTGTGGTGGTGGTGAAGTGGATCACCGCAGTCGTTAAGCGAGTCATGCAGTTCCCCATTGATTTTGCTTGCCGGAAGCTGAATGGGAAGGTCGAAAATGGTGATCATGTGACCGTGGGATGCTGTGAAGGTCATAAATGTGAAGTGGTGGCCAAGCACCTGAATCGTGATCACGTGATTGCGGGAATGCTGCAAAAGTCGTAAGTGTGAGGACCAGTCACAAGTTGGTTTTTCCAGCACTGTCGTAAGTCTGAACCGTCACTAAACAAATGGTTGTTAAGCGAGGACTACCAGTATTTTCTGTTCAGCACAGTTTATTCTTTTCATGTTAACCATAAAACTAGGTAAAATATTTTTCTCCAGCAGGATCTTCTAGAGTTTGTTACTGTTATTTTAATTTGAAGGACACAGGAAAAATGGCTTTCCAATTAGTACTTCAGGAGTTCAGAAGAGAGATTACTGAGGCTCTTTCAAATATTCAAAGATCGTTGGAATTGCTGTTCGTAACTCTGCAAAACAGAGAGAAAGAACAGAGAACAGAAACGGAAACAGAAAGGAAAAATGCTTTTGAAGTGGAGGAGAAACAGAAGGAGGGAATTTTGAGTATATTAGTTCAGAAGAACATTCTGAAGGCTTTACACTACAATCTTGGTATAGATATGTTGTGGCAGTGGAGACAGAGTGAAAATATGGGTGTACAGTTGGATGGATGTTGTGAAATACGTGGAAAGGGAGAGAAGGTTGCTCTGATATTCTATATGAGATATAGAAAAGAGCAGGCTGTATATTGCGAATTTGCCATAGTGTATTGTGATTTTGGCATAACCTAAACAGAAGATATGAGAAACTGTATGGATATAAAGGCTAATGAAAATATGGACTTGAATTGTTATGAGAAATTGTATGGATATATAAAAAGTGATATTCTAAATGTAAGATGCTAAATACAAACACAAGTTGATATTATAGAATATTGTTTTCCTTAGAGATATATTTATGAGAAGATAATGATATGATGAGATGAGATGGAATCAGAATGATGGTTACTACAGGATGATATATATCAATATGTATTGTATGAATATTATAAGAATTGATATATTAGGTATTAGGTTAAGTGATATGATAGATTATGCACTTAGTTTAAATGGACACTACTACAAGGAATGGAAATTATAGATGGATAATTGAGATATAAGAATTCCTTTTTTATGGAGAGATATATATATTAGAATTAAATTATAGAAACATATATGTATGAACATTATAAGAATTTCTAAATTATGTATTAAGTTACATAACATGTTAGGTTATGAGTCATAATATGAATAGAATATATTGTAGTTTATTAGAAGTAAATAAGGCTTTTATTTGTTATACTAATTGGACTTTATTGAAGATATAAATATGTAGTAATGAACATTCAACATTTAACTACTACTTCAAGGAGTGGAAGCCAAAGATGGATTATTGGGAGACAGTAAGAAAGGTGAAACCTATATGAAGATTAGAAGATTGGATTAAAGAAATCAAAAGGCATATGACAAAGAAAAGTTCCTGTGTATTGTATGGAGGACTAACATTTAAAATCAATTATTGTACTTTAAGTTCAAAGATAGATTGGAGGACATCTATTTTCTATATTTTCTTTGCTATTTATTTCTTGACTTCACTTTTTCTTTATCTTTTTCTTATTTTGTATTTCTGCTTCTATTTCTTTTTTCTATTCTAACTTTTATTATGTATTGTAAAACTTAATAAAATTTAATAAATAAAAAAAAAGAGTTTGTTACTTTCAACCCTTTTATCCAAAGGTAAAATGGTAATTTTAATTTTTGTTGTTATTTCTGGACCCAAATTTACAAGATTAATTTCTTAGTTGCTTTTTTTGTGCTTTTTTACGGACTAGGTTCACACACTGCCTAACCCATGCAAATCCATGGTTTGTTTAACCAGGATTTACTGACCAAACCATCAGGAGGAGTCTGGTAACACCTTTTTTGACTAAAAAAAATTATTGAAAGGCATGAACTTTTGTCTGCCACAGCTCACCTCATCAGATGCATGGAATGGTTAAACTGACGTAGGGTCTGAACATTGGTTGAGGCAAATGGGGTGGGGAGAAAGGATCTCATTCTGCAGTAACCATACTATCATGGCCTGAAATTCACATGTAACACTAAACCGTGATTTACAAACCCCGACAGCAGGACAGACACCACATGCTAAAGCAAAATTAAAGCAAAGATTTTATGGCTGAATTTAACGCATGACTCAGTTTCCCTATCATGTTTTTTTTTTACATTTCTGTATTCTCTTATTGCTTTCTTTTAAATCAGTGTCTTTCAAACTTGGCAACTTTAAGATGGGTGGACTTCAACTCCCAGAATTCCCCAGGCTGGCTGGGGAATTCTGGGAGTTGAAGTCCACCCATCTTAAAGTTGCCAAGTTTGAAAGACACTGATTTAAATTAAACAATATTTAAGTCATTGGTTTTCTCAGCATCTTATAAATGCAATAAATGGTATCTACTAGATGCCGCAGCTCAGCCGCTGCCCGCTGAAGACCAGGTCCACAGAGCAGGGCTTCTGCATGGCGAAATATCTGCCCCACGTGATTGCACTTTTGAAAGGGGGAAGGGAGACCCCAGAGATCTAGTCTGCATCTACTTTAGTCTTTTTTCTTGCCCCAGCACACTTGAGACTTAAGCTCAAAGCGAAGTCAGAATACCAGCAGGCCAGCAGTGGTCCTGTATAAATAGTCGGCATTCTGCCCCAAATCACAGCACCTTCGTAGGTCAATTCAGCCGTCACTTTCAATATGAACCCCAAATTGCAAATTATGGACCCAAAACTGAACCCCAAACCCAATATGAACCCCAAACTGCAAACTGCTAAGTATCTACGCTTCCACTAAAATCTCTTTGTCCATCCCTTTCTTGTTTCCCCGCTTCATATTTGTTCATCTGGGTTAATCTGAATGGTTAAAGAGTGTAGCTAGCAAGACCGTGATTCGGGATGTGATTCGGGACATGTAGCATCCAGAGGGCCACCCCTCCCCCAACTCCTACAGTTTGAAGCATTACTTACACATATTCAGCTGCCGGACAAAACTGGCCATGTTATTGTGCTTGAAATATTTGGGCAGGACTTCCTTTGCAAACTGACTCTGATCGAAAACGTGGAAGCTGGTGCCATTCTAAAAAAAAAAGAAATAATGCGAGACAGGGTTAGACCTTCATTCAAGAGACTCCAACTCTTTCCACTGATGGGCAAATGTCCTTTTTCGGCAACAGTATGGAAATGGTTAACTGTTGCCTTCTTCTAGGTAGGGATTTGATTTCCAATCTGTGGGTGAAAAAACAAGTCTAACACTGCTTAACTTCTACTGCAATGAGTCAAGCTTGGTCAGATGCTACCCCCTGCCGTGAAAGATCCCTCTAAGGCTTCCAAAATAGCCTCAGGTTCCCTCAAAAGGTCAACTTGGAATCTCTCCAAGCTGCCCCACTAAAACAACCATCTGAAACGCTCTGCACGAGGATGCACTACTCCTGCATAAATGGAACCACTTGGTTTCCAGATGGCCCTCCAGGATGGATTTCCTGAAGCTCTGATCCATTCTCCAAGGATTTAGCTACCTCCTGGAATGAGATTGAGTGAAATGGATTAGCGAGTCATACATCCCCGGGAATATTCCATCTTTAGTTCTGGATTGCTCATGTTCCTCCAGCCTAACCTGGTTTATAACTGGGGTCCTTCTTGACTCTCAGCTCCTGCTTGAGGAGCAGGGGCAACTGTGAGAAGAAGAGACTTTGCATAACTCCTTGTGGCAAGAGCCCCATTTCTCAAGCCATCTTCATCTGCCTAGGAATTTTTTCCAGAGTTTTTTCTGATTCAGCGTTTTCTGGAAAACCCATGTTTTTACGAGGGGCAGCATGCTGGGTGCGGATGACAGTTCAGCAACTCTGGGGATGGATAAATTCAAGCAGGCTGACAAAGGTCTCCAAGGCATCGTGGTGATCAGAAAGCGTTTCACGCAACAAGAGCCAAGGGCTGAGTCAGTCCGTCGTTCTGTGTCAGAAAGAAGCAGCCACCTCACAAGCACAGACAGGAGGCCATGGGCCCACTCCAACTGTGGCTCGCTGCAGCTGACCTTTTATTTAGCACCCACCGATGAGCCTGTCCACTCCATGAATGCCCAAGCTCCATTTAAAGCCATGCAAATGTGTGATTCTCATATCAAGTGATGATGATTTCCACAATTTAGCTAGATGTTAGGATGATGGAGAGGACAACATTATTACACAAGGCAAGGTTGAGGGAAGTAGAAAATGGGGTCATGAAGATAAGATGGATGAACAGAATCGAGGATGAACAGCTACAGATGATGACTGGAAGAAGGACAAGGTGGTATAGCATCTGTCTAGGCCAGAGCTTTCCAAACTGTGTGTCGGGACACGTTAGTGTGTTGGCTGCAGTGTCTGGGTGTGTCGCGGCTGCTGCTGCCTCCGAGCCCTGCCAGGATTCCGCGCAGGTCCTAGTGCCTGCCTTGTGCCTGGCTGCCTCCAAACCTGCTGTTATTCCGCGCAGGTCCTAGTGCCTGCCTTGTGCCTGGCTGCCTCCAAACCTGCCCTGCCAGGATTCTGCACAGGTCCTAGTGCCTGCCTCGTGCCGGGCTGCCTCCAAACCTGCCCTGCCAGGATTCCGCGCAGGTCCTAGTACCTGCCTTGTGCCTTGCTGCCTCCAAACCTGCCCTGCCAGGATTCCGCGCAGGTCCTAGTGCCTGCCTTGTGCCTTGCTGCCTCCAAACCTGCCCTGCCAGGATTCCGCGCAGGTCCTAGTGCCTGCCTTGTGCCTGGCTGCCTCCAAACCGGCTGTGATTCCGCACAGGTCCTAGTGCCTGCCTTGTGCCTGGCTGCCTCCAAACCTGCCCTGCCAGGATTCCACGCAGGTCCTAGTGCCTGCCTTGTGCCCTGCTGCCTCCAAACCTGCCCTGCCAGGATTCCACGCAGGTCCTAGTGCCTGCCTTGTGCCTTGCTGCGTCCAAACCTGCTGTGATTCCGCGCAGGTCCTAGTGCCCGCCTTGTGCCCTGCTGTAAGAGTGTGTCACGAAATGATGCATGTCTAAAAAGTGTGTCACCAACATGAAAAGTTTGGAAAGCTCTGGTCTAGGCAGTTCCCCCATGAACTAAACTTGATGGTAACTGATTAAAGTAACAAAAGAAGCCCTTCCTTTTCCAAATTTCAAATCTCTCTAGCATGAGAGGGAGGAAAACGTAGTTATGTTCCTGTTTCATGGGAAGTGTTATCATGACTTCCCCTCACTGGTCTTTATTCCAATCTCCAGCCCCCTAATTTTGGAGGGGGAGCTTTTGGGGCACCATTTCCAGCTCCCCAATTCCATTTTTTAACTGTAGTAACCAAAAGTATAGGCCTCTGCCCCACACACTTGGGGCGAGTGGTTGTAAAGCAGCACCACGCCCCCCCAGCTGAGATGTTGACAAAAGGAAATGGACCTCAGAAATGCTGTTAAGTAATAACTGGGGATCCAGGTGGGCTTCTTCCTCTTGAACAGGTGGCCTTTCCTCCACTTGAGTAGACAGGAGATTTCTCCAAACCTTGCCTGAATGGAAGAGCACTATCTCAGTTGAGAAGGTGTGACGTTCCCAATCCATCAGAGTGGGATGCTTCCTGGCACCACGGCAGGATGGCACGGATGGCCTCCTGACAGGCGGCTTCATCTTCATCCCACCAGAGCAAAGTGGTAGGGTGGGGAGCTGCCCAGCCGAGAACCACTGTTTCTTCCTTGCCCTGATGGGTCCTGAGTGAACCGACTTCACTGCACCCTTGACTTTCCCTGACAGATGAAGGATCAGCATTGACTAGCTCTTGAGACAGCTTCCCTAATTTGTACGTCCCTTAGATGTGTGGACTTCCACTTCCCAGAAATCTCAACAGTGATCATGCTGGCTGGGGGATTCTGGGCATTGAAATCTACACATATGGAGGACACCCAGTTGAGGAAAGCTGTCTAAAAATGTCAGCTACAGGATCCATGGAATTCCTTGCAGTAGCACAGAGCTTTCCAAACTGTGTGTCGGGACACTTTAGTGTGTCGGCTGCAGTGTCTGGGTGTGTCACGGCTGCTGCTGCCTCCGAGCCCTGCCAGGATTCCGCGCAGGTCCTAGTGCCTGCCTTGTGCCCTGCTGTAAGAGTGTGTCATGAAATGATGCATGTCTAAAAAGTGTGTCACCAACATGAAGAGTTTGGAAAGCTCTGCAGTAGCAGCTCTTGGTTGAGTAAGTAGATACCTTGTCTGAAACTCAGCAGGCCAGGTATGTAGATTTGGTAAACCAGATTCTTCACTGCAGGCCAGATATTCTCCATTCTACTCTCCATACCTTCACGCTAATCTATGTATTGAATTTTCCCGTTTTAATTTTTTGTTTGCACACTGCGGATAGATTAGCGAGTGACTTAAGAATCTTTCATTTACTGGATCAACAGAAATAAAATATCTACAAGCATACGGAGAAGACAAGTATCTTTGGGTTCACACAACATCCTAAAACATTATATGATTTCTTGACACTGTTCAAAACTTTTAGTTTTATTTTATGGGCAGTGAAATGCATTATTAAGCATAAAAGATGTTTTAAGAAGACTGCCATTTTGCCTGACAGCTGAACAGTACATAACAATTATTTAAAAGGCACCTTAAATCCCCCAAGGCAGCTCAAAATAATTACACATCCTTAATTCTTTCTTCCAGCATAAAAAACCCAAAACATTCAGAGGTGTTTTCCATATATTTATGGCACACCCTTCCCATCTGGCATTCTGTAAGGCTGCTAAAATCCATTATTCCACTGTATTTTTAACCAGGATTGAATGTTTCTGATTACCATCTGCGGGACTTCTGTTAATTATATCTCTTTGTATTTTTATTCTGTATTTTTACTCTGCTGAATGTCACCTAGTCTCTATAGATTGGGGCAAGTTATAGAAACTGTGAAACAAATACGCAGTAGCCACAAATCCATTATTCTACAAGTATTCTCTGTTACACTCGGACACATCTGTCCTTAATTTTGGGCTTATGGGCACATGTCTGACCAATGCATTGGGATGTTCCTCAGAAGGGTAAGGCCCAGACCGATGGACTCAAATTAGAAGGAAGGAAATTTCAATGAAATGCCAGGAGAAAACCTTATGGTATAAACTGTTCAGCAGGGAAAGCATTGGACTTCACAGAAGATATTTTTAAACAGAAGCTAGGTAGCTGGCTATAAAGAATGAATTAATGTTGCAATGACAAGACAATGGACTGGACAATTTAGGGGTTGTGTTCTAACTCTACAATTGAGTCCATAGAACAAAAAATGCAACATAGTGCCCACAGGTACCAATTGTGCCCACTAATCTGTTTTTCCTAATCTTAGATAGAGTTAAAAAAAGATTAGGAAAGACAGATTAGTGGATAGATTGCTGTCTTTATGGCAGGGCAAACAGCCACCTGTATTAGATAAATGATAATCATATCTATCTATCTATCTATCTATCTATCTATCTATCTATCTATCTATCTATCTATCTGAAAACTGGCATGCAGAGAAGCACAAGCCTTTAGCATATTTATTTGCAATAATGCTTCTATGGACCACAAACATTTCATGGGATAGAGACCAATGGAGGGGGGAATAAGAGGAAGAAAAACTTCACCTATTTGCCTCTATCTATCTATCTATCTATCTATCTATCTATCTATCTATCTATCTATTTATTTTTCAACTTTTATTACCGCACCATCTCCCCCAAAGGGGACTCTGGCCTTCCAGTACATAAGTCTTTTTGCGACCTGGTGAATCCATCACAACAGCTACTGTACTTTGAGAACCCAGGACATGCTCTCAAAATTAGAATTTATTTATTTATTTATTTATTACATTTCTATGGCCGCCCATCTCCCCCTCAAGGAGGGACTCTGGGCGGTTCACAGCCACAACAATATCACTAACATACAATAAAAACACAATAAAATACAATTACAATAAATATAAATTTAAATTTAAATTAAAACCAAGTGGCAGGTGGTCCGTATAGTGACGCTGAACATATTTAAAATATTTAAGGCGGCTCTAAGAACTCAGCCATCCCCAAGCTTGACCACTTTCCCTCTTGCCCCAGGCGAGATCACAGAGCCAGGTTTTCAACTTTTTTCTGAAGTCCAGGAGTTATGCTTATCATCCTTGTAATTATTGCCATGGCTGATACTACCATCACCATTATCATCATCTCTGATCCACTCAGTAACAAAGACCTCTGGGTGGATTACAAAATAATTTAAACTTCAGCCCAAAAGGTTTGTCTGCCTCTGGCATAAGCTAAGGACCAGACCTTGTTTGGAGCCTTTCAATGGGACAGTGGACTGGAGTTGTTCTGAGTAAAAAAAAAAGATACCTAGGATCATTCAGACGTGCGTCGGAGAAATACAACCCAGGATGCATAAGGTAAAGGTAAAGGTTCCCCCGGCACATTTGTGCAGTTGTGTCCGACTCTAGGGGCCGGTGCTCATCTCCGTTTGTTAGCCGAAGAGCCAGCGTTGTCCAAAGACGCTTCCACGGTCATGTGGCCGCATGACGCACGCGGAACGCTGTTACCTACCCACCGAAGTGGTACCTATTCATCTACTTGCATTTGCATGCTTTCGAATTGCTAGGTTGGCAAGAGCTGGGGCGAGTACGGGAGCTCACTCCGCACGCAGGGCTAGGGATTCGAACCTCCGAACTTGCAATCTTCCAATCGACAAGCCTGGCGTCTTACCCGCTGAGCCACCACGCATATGCAGGATGCTTATGCAGCCCCAAAAATATTTAGTGTTGATTTCCTGCAAGTTGCTTTAACAGGAATTGAACACCCAATGTCCAAGGGCTTTGGAATTCACTGGTGACCCTTTTAAAGCCCAAAACATTAGCTAGACTCACCGTATTCCAGCAGATAAGATGGTTAGTCTCAGGATCTTCAACCAGGGTCCACAGCTTGGTAAGAAAGGCCGGCACATTGCTGCTGTAACCATCCATGGCAAGGGCTGTGGTTGAGTCCTGCATGCTGTTGCGACTCACAAAACTACTCTCACACCATAGTTTTGCAACAATGCCCCCTCTCCCTCTCTTTTGCGTAGACCAGAGAGAAAAAGAGCCATTTAGTGTCCCAGGCAGAGCTGAGAAAACACCCCTTTTCCCCACGGGGGTCCTATCAGCTGAGGCGCTGGCTCTCCTCCGAACACAACACAATATGCAGACATGGCTAATGGGGTGGGCTGGGGGGGAAACAATACTCTGAACGAAAGCTCCCTGCATTCAGCTGCAC
Organism: Charina bottae; assembly: GCA_023362775.1. NCBI lineage: Eukaryota > Metazoa > Chordata > Lepidosauria > Squamata > Charinaidae > Charina > Charina bottae. The sequence continues at coordinate 4,617,705 of JALMGJ010000015.1, forward strand.
AATACCGTGAAAAAAGATGCAGCATCATGCAAAGAGAATACACGGGCTTGCACAAACACAGGAGGTCAGCAAATCATTGGGGGGAGAAGAGGCAACGACAACCCCTACCAACTCATCTTCTGCTTATACAACCTGCAGGAGGGACGAAAAACCAATCTGCTCCCAGCAATTCAGGTCTGCATCTTAGTTACCCGTGCAGTTTCATGGCTACCTTTTAATCCGATAAACCCTGAAGGAGTTGGTGATGAAGGGCAGCTAAGTCAAGGAAAAGCCACATCATTAGAAAAGCAACACACTGCTGGCAGAGTAAACAAAGGATGCCGAATCCAAGTCCTGCTCTCAGATGGAGAGTATTAATTTTTTTCTGCATTATAGGCAGTCCTCAACTTACGACCATTCATTTAGCGACCGTTCGAAGTTACGATGGCGCTGGGAAAAGTGACTTACGACCGGTCCTCGCATTTATGACTATCGCAGCGCCCCTGCGGTCACGTGATCAAACTTCAGGTGCTTTGCAACCGGCATGTATTTACGACGGTTGCAGGGTCCCAGGGTCATGTGATCGCCATTTGCAACCTTCCCAGCTGGCTTCTGAGAAGCAAAGTCAATGGGGGAAGCCAGATTCGCTGAACCACCAAGTGATTCACTTAATGATTACAGTGATTCACTTAACGACTGTGGCAAAAAAAGGTCGTAAAATTGGGCATGACTCACTTAACGTCCACCTCACTTAGTGACAGGCGTTCCAGTCCCCATTGTGGTCATAAGTTGAGGACTACCTGTGCCAGCACCATCCCAGGACCTGTAGAGCACAACTTTTCTAAACAGACACAGTGACCCTGTTCCCTGGGCCATGGGAAGGGTTAAGGTGTTATGCCACCATTCTATCTCAGACAAGCCCAGAGCAGCTTACCCCAATTTTCCTCATCCACCCCAAAATCGGACCACTCTAGATATTCTGTCCCTGTGGCCCTTTTATTTTCCACCCCCACCCCGGCTATACAAGGAAGTGGGGGATAAAGGTGGGACGGGATGATAGGACGATAACCCCTTATCTTTTGTTCTTGGTGGCAACGACCCTGTTCCCATCACAAACAAGCCGGAAATTGAGAAAAGTGACATCTTTGGGGAAAGTGAAAAATAGCAGAGATAACTGTCCCGAGTCAACCTGGATCACGTGCTCCTTCGACCTGGCAGCACGCTCTATGGCACATCTCAAAGTGACTGTTTTGGGGGAAATGGGAATTTAACACTACCACCAAGTGAGAAATGGTTGAACTCCCATACATCGAAAGGTTTCAGGCAATCCCAGGTGGTCTCACCAAACACCATGTTTAATAAATTACAACTGTTAATTGATAAGGTACTGGTAATCTGTCTTACATATATCTGCATAACCAACTTGTCTTTCCCTCCCTGCCCCTCACCCTCACCCCAATTTAAATGCTACATCAGTCTATCCCAGTGTTTCTCAACCTTGGCAACTTTCAGATGAGTGGACTTCAACTCCCAGAATTCCCCAGCCAGACTACCTGTAGACACTTAAGAACTTGCATTAATCTATTTTTTGCGTCACACCCCCTCTCCTCCAATCAGGGGTGCATCACCATTTGGGAGCTGAGGAATGCACTTAATCTTTTAGTGGCGCGTCAGAGGCCATTCTCCTGTAATGGGATGTGGGAATGACCTTGGGAGATAGGAGGGAGAGCCACAGCCTGGAGAACCAGCTGTAAAAGGTATCTCAGTCCACAAAAAGGGGTGGGGAGGGGGTCGTCAGAAGCATTTCAGAAGGGACTCTCCCTAGTCTTCTTCAGAGTAAAAGGAGAGGAGGGGAGAATACGTTCAGACTTGCAACATTGATGGTAAGTCCAGACAGGAAGCACAACAATGAACAACAGCTCTATCTTTATTGTTACATTAACAAACTCGTAAGTCTGAAAGTGCATCTCCCCCCCCCCCATCTTTACAGTCCAAGAAACTAGGGAGGGTCCCTTCTCAGATGTTTGCCATGTCCCCATTCCTTCTGCAGGCTCAGCTGCCTCTTATCTGACCATTGCCTAGTCTGCGGCTCTTCCTCCTGTCATTCTGCACATACCACTAATCTCCAGAAAGAACTTTAATTTCAATGCAATTAAAAACAGAATGACAAAATAATTTTCCATTGTGGAAACTGAGCAATTTTATGTCATTAGAAATCACAATTCAGCACCAAGATCTAGAGACGCTCCAAGGCTACTTAAAACCTTGAGTAAGCAGGCATCTGCATCTCTGACTTTGACTTAATGTAACTGGGGACCTGCGTTAAAAAAAAGAAGTGACTTTTTGCCCAGACAAGTATTTAAGGAAACAGAGTTAAACCAGAACTTTCCAAACTGTGTGTCGCGACACGTTAGTGCAGAGCTTTCCAAACTTTTCATGTTGGTGACACACTTTTTAGACATGCATCATTTCGCAACACTCTCTTACAGCAGGGCACAAGGCAGGCACTAGGACCTGCGCGGAATCCTGGCAGGTTTGGAGGCAGCCAGGCACAAGGCAGGCACTAGGACCTGTGTGGAATCCTGGCAGGGCTCGGAGGCAGCAGCAGCCGACACACCCAGACACTGCAGCCGACACACTAACGTGTCCCGACACAGAGTTTGGAAAGCTCTGCGTTAGTGTGTTGGCTGCAGTGTGTAGGTGTGTCACACGAACGTAAAGAGAAACCTCTGTCGGATGCTCAGAGCCTCAAGCGCCTTGCTGCTGCTGCCTCCAAACCTGCTGTGATTCCGCGCAGGTCCTAGTGCCTGCCTTGTGCCCTGCTGTAAGAGGGGAGCTCTGTCCAAGCCTTCCTCTGCTGTAAAGGGGAACTCTGTTTTCATATGTTGTATCCCCATACATTTTGCTATTACAATTTATGTACGTGTCCACATCTCTTATAAGTTAGTTAGTTTAACCTCCGGTTTGCTAGTAAAACTCCCATTGGGGGAGATGGGCGGTTATATAAATTGCATAAATAAATAAATAAATAAAACTGAATTACTGTGTCAAGAAATGATGCATGTCTAAAAAGTATGTCACCAACATGGAAAGCTCCCAGTTAAACACTTAAAAGAAAACTATAAAACGTTCATTATGTGCAAATCTTTATTGTGAATCATAAATTACCATGTTTGCAAAATAACTATATACAAGAGTTAGAAAATATTAAAATCTGCAGCTGTATAATAAAAAACCCCAGAATGCAGAGCAAATAAAGTGCTGCATTGTTCACAGTGATTCTGTTGGGAAAAGAAAAAAAAAAGCTGTTTATGTACGTTCCTGGATCAGGCTATTTGTAAAACGTATCCGTCCAATAGTATCAAAATAAAGGAAAGCAATTTAAATAAAACAGTAGTTTTATCTAAATTGCTCCCCCTGTGGGAAGCAAGCGAAAATACATCACAATCCTTATACCAAAAACCATTTTGCAGTTATGCTTGGAAACTGGAGATATGCAGCTGCACTCTGGCCAAGTCAGGGGGGCATTATTCGTGGAATACTGGAGAAGACTTTGGTGGACAGAGTGTAACTTCTTAAACCAGGGCAGTGCAAGAGGAATGTGTCAATCACAGCTTGGCTAACCACACAGTAGCAGTGGACCTCCTTCAGGTGTAAACACTTTCTCGCCAACCCGATCAGTGAGGAGTTGAGAGCATGTGAAGGGGCCGCATGAAGGACGATCCTCTCCAGGGTCTGGCTGTGGCAGCTGGTGACCAGCTTCACCTGATCAGCTATGTGATGAAAGGAATTGAACTGCAGAGAGGCGATGGGGATGGTCATCTTGAGGACACCGAGGATCTTGGTGGTGGGGACTGTCGGAGCAAATTCCAACTTCACGCGGAACTGTGGGTGTCTCTGGCTCACCATGCCCCAAACGTCTTCAGGAATGTGCTTTTCCAAGCCGTCGTAGAAGATGTCCAAGCACTTGAACGGCCCCCGGCTTGGCTTCACCAATTCTTGGACGAGACCCTTGGAGAGGCTGGCATAATAAAGCCCTAAAACAGAAAGCTTGGGGCAAACCCGCAGAACCTCAACAATTGTCTCAGGTTTCAGGATGATCAACCCGGGAGCTCGGTTGTTGATCAACAAGGTATGCAGGTTAGGGCTGCTGGAAGCAAGGAGAGTCACCGTCCCGTTGTCCAGGGTGAAAGGCATTTGCCGGAAGTCAACGTACTGCAGATCAATCTTCTGTACGCTGTGGCAAAGCCTCCGGACACTTTGCAGGACATCTTGGCCAGAATAGAAGTAAGGTCTCTTCCCTTGGCATATAATGCACAGTGCCTGCAGCTTGGAACTCTTCCAGGCCAGCGTATCCAGGATTCTGGTGACAAGTCTTCGGTTTAACTCCACGGACTGGTACAGTATAATCTTCAGGTGTCTGATTTGGCCCAGGTGCAGTTGTAACTTCTCTAACATGAAGGCTTCATCTTCGTTCACAAAGTCACAGCTGAAAGGATCGTGGGGGGAGGGGGCAGAGAAACCTTAATGAGGGCACAGACCAAGTTGCAAGACAGGACAGTTGACTTTCCTTGCAATTCTGACCTTACTTATTTATATGCCTTCGAGAACAGAGAAAAGGAAGCAGAGCAATTTCAGGGCTCGATCTAGGTTCCCTATTTTCTTGGGCCAGTTCGGTGACCTAAGAGGCTGCAACTTGGAGGAGAATCCACACCCTTTCTGCAAATCCAGAATCAGGCCACCCCCTGGAGACACCAGGGGAATGTTCTCCCGTGGGCCTCCTCGTGGTGTGGAACCACCCTAGTGCCCATCCGATTCTAAGGCCATTAATACATAAATTTAAAAGGATACTGCATATTGCAAAGCAAGCCATCACTCTCAAGCACTACTTGTAGCAGTGACTCTAGCCCCCAAACATCGGAGAACATCCTGATGGGTTGGAATACTTTCTGTAAACTTTGTTTGTTTGGCAACTGGTCCTGTTCAACATGGCAGCTATTCTATGAACAGGCAGTTCTACAGGGGCAGCCGTTTAGTGAATGCGCTCACTACAATTACAAATGTGCCCCCAATTTAACAACGTCACATCATGTAAGGCAGGAGTGGACAAATAAAACCAACCACCGCCCAACAATACTTTCCCTAGGATCATTTCTTCTTCTTACTATACTGGTAAGCCATCATGTACTTAACTTGGTGTGGGGTTAGCCCGCTGCGTGAACCCAGTCCCTGTGATCTGTCAACCATGATTTATGGCTCAAGATCTTTTGCAAATCAGGCCTCCATGGCTTGTTCAAGAAACCAAAGACAGACAAAACCAACAGCAGCTAAACAAGGTAAGAATCACGCTGGAGAGAAAAGCACCATATTAAATAAACAACAATTGCCCAACGTCTCTTACGTCCTGGCAGATACCAGTCTCAATAGAAAATAATATCTGTAGCTCAGGGATGAACTGTGGAGTCCTTGGTGCTCTCTGAGTTTGGTGGTTGGCTTGCAGACGTTTCGTTGCCCGACTAGGCAACATCTTCAATGATAGCACTGAAGATGTTGCCTGTCGGGCAACGAAACGTCTGCAGGGAAACCACCAAACTCAGAGAGCACCAAGGACTCCACAGGTACCCGTCTTCTTGGAAGAAACCAATAATGGATGACCGTATCCATGCTGGGCTTAGATGAAGCCTGGAGAAAGGTCAAGCAGAAAATTTTAGATCTTGATATACAGAGCGAACCAACGTTTCTCATCTCTGCCACCAAGAGCTTGCACACTCCCCTTTTACAATTCTCCAATACCTGTGTAATTTTGTAGCCCCATCTCACAGGAGGGCCTTCACACTGGCACATTTGGATGCTCCGCCCAACAATTGGGCAGATACAATGGTATCCTCTACCAAGGAGGTTTGAGTATCTGCTCAGACTCTGAAATGGAGACAGGAGCGCACATGTTTCCAAAATACCCTATCACTTTTAGAGGGCAGAGTTAGTCTTCCCTCCAATTACAATCTCCTCCGACCTCTTTCATATGGCAGTTATGCACTACCGGCCACCAGACCAGGATGTCTCCAGAATTGCAGCCAAATTTTGTAACATTGCTATGTCAATCAGAAGCTTTTAGAACTGATCGTTTTTTTAAGTGTATATTGTTCACCTTGGGAATAGTTTTTTTTTTTTTAAATTGGATGCAGTGTCATGTATTTTTTAACTTCTGTATGTTTGGTCTATGAACGTATTTTAATAAACTAAATTAAAACTATCATGCTGAAAGCACATTACTTTTCTGGATAGACATCAAGAGTTGTTCAACCATCTGGAGGACATAAGATGGGGCGGGGGTGAAGACCTACTGTAGCTTTAGGTAGGGAAGTGGAAATACAAAAACACAATAATGTTAATCATAACTGTTTTGCTCATGATTTGTTGAATAAGCCAAAACTGGTTTCCCACATTGTGCGGAGCTGTAAATCATAAACCATAAGGGCTGCTCCATTCCACATGCCAAGCCAACCCCATGATGGCTTAATGTGATGCATGAGCTCCAGCCAATGAAATAGAGGCCTCGTAGCTGCCTCCTCTTACCTGAGTTCGGTAAAACTCCAGACCGAAGAAGAAGAAACAATGGCCGCCCATTTCTTGCACACATGTAAAACAGCGTATCTGTCTCTAACAGGCAGGAAGGAAAATACATTGGCCAGAATTTCTTGTGGGATGTAGTTCCAAAAGTCTTCAGCCGGGTTAGACATCCTCCGAGCCTAGGAGCTACAAGCCTTGAGGGTGACTCCCTGCAAAACTAATCAAACAGATGGATTGGGGTAAAGATTAATTTCCAACCATTCCACTCTATGGGGGACACAGCCCAAGGAAACCAACAGAAGCTCTGAACCAGCAAGAGTCGTGCACAAAGGCCACACAAGGTACAATTCAAGGTGGGAGTTGACAAATAGGAACCCTTGTCCAAGATACCTTTTGTCAGCTGTGTTTGCATAACGCTGGGCTGCAAATGCATCATATTTAAGCCAAGCTTTGGGTTGAATCCACTCGATGTGGTTTGGTGATAGTTCAGAGCGTGGCATGAACCTTCTGAACTGAGTAGGACAAATCCCAGCTCATTTAATCATAAGCAAGCCTGTTGCGAACACAAGGCACTAAGAGGGGAAGTCACCTGTGAAGCCAGCCAATCATGGTTTATTCAATAAGCCAGGTTCAAATAATACAGCTTCCTACGCTGTGCAAAGCCACTCACAATATGCATACTTCTTTGGACTTGCCTTACCACGTTCTGCACTTCCAGCCAATTCTGGCTAGCTCAACCCAGGTTTAACAAAACAGTTTAGCACAATGGCTGGGTTTGCATGACACGCTTTCCCACAAATTAGCCAACTTCTACTTTGGTTAGTAGCAAGTAGCTTTCAACCATTTCCCTTAAGATGCCATTACATCACATCCAAAGGCCACTACAGTCAAGGGGCACCTCTAAATATTATAGGATATGTCAGTGGGATCATCCCAACAGCATTCCTAAGATCCAACCATTAAAGATTAATTTGCACTCAAAATATCCACCACCCAAATTCTGCAAGACTCCCAAATCTCAGGAGGTTTGGGGTTCCCATCTGAAACCTGGAAAGATTTGGAGTAGAAAAGCCAAACTACTCTGAGGTTTGGGGATCTCAGCACCAGAGGCCACCTGGAGTACCCCCACCCACCCTTTAGACCACAAGCCACTCTCCAACCTGTGAACTTCAACTCCCAGAATTCTCCACCCCAAAAAATTCCTACCAGAAAACTGGGAATTGAAGTCCACCCACCTGGAGGGCACCTAAGTTAGCAAAAACTACTCTAGCCGCATCCCACAAACTCAAGTAGCTACCATATAGTTGTATGCGTTGGGCAAACCCAGGAAACTAAGTCAACCCCACAAAACCACAGCAAAGTTAGCCATGGCTTGCAAATGAGCCCAGCCAACGATAAGGAGAAGTCTCCGTCGCTCACCGGCCGGCGCTGCCGAGGCATCCACACGCACAACGCCTTGCCCAGGGGACAACCCCACTCGGGAACCAGGGGCAAGCGACCAAAGCGCCGGGAAGAAAATTGCCAGGCTTACAAACGCACTCCCTCCCTCCAACCACCAGCCTGCCGCCACGGGCATCGCGCCCTCTTTTTCTGCCGCGGCTCCACGTGGCTCTCGAGCGGCACCTGCGCGCAATTACCGGCTCGCTGCCAACCTTAGACAGGGGGAGTGCGCATGCTCGGAGCCGGGGAAGCGCCTCACCTGGCGCTTTAACTCTTTCCTTCCCGGAGGTGGGTCGAACAACTTTTCGCTGTTGGAGAATGGGTGGTCTGGAAATCCAGTTTTTCCCCCCAGGTTCACAAAAGGAATAAACCATTATTTACCCAGCATGCTAAGCCATAAGTCATGTAGCCACATGCTGGCTTGGTGTATTGGATGAGCCCAGCCAGTGTGGTTTGTAATCCATTATTTACGGCTTAGTGTTTTGGGTTATCCTAGTTGGGGGCTGCTTAATAAACCATGGTTAAGCAGACTGTGGCTTACCTTGTTTAGTGAAGACTTTGTTCTCTATAGGAGAGGGCTGATACAGCCACCTCTGTCGGAGGGAGACTGGATTATGACTTGAAGGGGGATGCATGTAGGAGAGGAAACACAGTGAAAAGTTGAAAAACTGAATTGGGACACGGAATTTAAAAAAAAAACATAATTTGTTTTTTTTTTAATCCATTTAATCATGTCTGATTCTCAGAGACTGCCTGGACAAGTCCCTGCAGTTTTCTTGGCAAGGTTTTTCAGAAGTGGTTTGCCTCATTCCTAGGGCTGAGAGAAAGTGGCTGGCCCAAGGTCACCCAGTTGGCTTCGTGTCTACGGTCTAAGACAATGTTTCTCAACCTCAGCAACTTTAAGATGTGTGGACTTCAACTCCCAGAATTCCCCCAGCCAGCTGGCTGGGGGAATTCTGGGAGCTGAAGTCCACACATCTTAAAGTTGCTGAGGTTGAGAAACACTGGTCTAAGATCTCAAAGATCTGCTTAGAATAGCTTCATTAGTCTCTCTCTAAACCTGTACAGGTAATTTCCAGGTTTGTTGGCCTTCAATTCCAGAATGCCCAGCCAGAACTGAAATCCAACTCACATCTGGAGGGAGAAGCCTGTCAAACACATTCTTAAGCTGTGCATAAATAAATCTCACTGACCATCTTTAAAACTCTGTTGCCAAGTTCCCACTGGGTTGAGCAAATGTTGGTGTCAAGTGGAATTTTTCTGCAGATTCCACACTGAACACTGCCGTAAAACACTTTCAATGGCTTATTTTGTTATGTTTTAAATATATTGCTTGGGTTGGGCTTTTTCTTTTTTTAGTTTTGGTAATGTTATAATCTTTATAAGCTTTCTGGAGTTTGAATTGATAATAGTAAGCCAGGATACAGATGCTTAAGGTGGCACAATTATGTCCCACTGCAGAGACAATCTCATGCTCCAGAAACACCACAAACAGGACAGAGGACCTCGCTCCTCTGCAACCGGTTCTCAAAGGTAGACTTCTGCTGACTCTGGATGCTCCATTTAGTAGTAAACCTTGATTGGTCTGTCTTCCAGGACTTGTCCGATTACTTCTTTTCAGCCAAGCCAACCACTGTAACAGCTGAACCATCTGGCTGCAAATTCCATAAATTAAATTAATCCTTTAAAAATAATACAGAAAGGCGCAGGAGGAAAAAGCTAAACAGCCTTTCCTGAGATTAAGCCGCCTTCCCGGTCATGTGAGCCGGCACAGAGCTGTTACTAATGTGTTGGAAAGAATTCCAGAAATTGGGCTCTGCCTGGTTTCCCTACCTTATTACTGTATTTAAAACTGCCTTCCCTAACCATGATATGCTCTACATGTGTGAACCCTCACATCACTTCCCCAAATTCTCAGCAACAGCCATGGTGGCCGGTTCACATGTTGTACTAAATCATCATCGATCCTAATCACATGTTGATGAATTCACAATGTGCTATATTCACACTCTGAACTAAACTATAATAAGCTGTTTGCCTTTGGCTTAGCATGAGGTGTGAATCCAGCAATCGTGGTTTGTAAACCTTGCAGTGTGTGTTTACCATGTTTACTGAGTAAGTCACAATTGGCTGCATGCATACCAAATCCAAGTAAACCACACTGTAGCATATTAAAATGCACGATGCAGGGCAGAGCAGATCAGTCCGGCTCACAAAATGATAAAATGCTGGGGTTTAGTTTGCAAATATTTATTGCGAATTAGGATAATAAAATATAATTTGCATTGCATCATAATTAAACAAGAGTGGGGAAAATATACAAATCAGCAACTCAGAATATTCTTATTAGCCTAGGTCCAGTGCCAGGGAAGAGAGAGGTATCATGTATATGCTTTAGAAGAGGTGAACATAAATATTTATATATATAAACTAAAAATATGTGCTGCTCACACTGCTCAGAAATAATGGGTTTAATTTGGCTTGAATTGCATTTGTGGAATTTATTTCTCCCCTGGTGTTTGTTTACTCCAGAAATGAATTCAGCGGAAAAGCACTGTACTTCTGTACTATCCACGCTGACAGCTCGATCAGCAGTTAACTTGACTAGGAGTTACCTACGTGTTAGGAAAGTTCATCAGATTTTTAAATATGCACTCAGCAGTTTGCACAACCAAAAGTGTGCACTCCTGCTTGTTGAGAAGAGGAGAGCATTTGCACATGATGATAATCCAGATTTGCTGAGAATTCTGGCATACCTGAGCACGCTAGCGCCCGAGTCCTGAAATTCACTCAGTTCTGCATCACTCATCCTGCCAGACAGAAAAGATGAACGGGAGCTATAGGTGTCCAGAAGCCATGATGACATCACGTGTGTCCTGACATCATTGCCCAAGTAATGCAGATTACATAATTGACATCATTTGCACAATGATGTCATGACATGCATGGCGCTGCTTGCCCTCCCTTGCCCCATCCTGCGGACATCATGTTCTTGCATCAGCTAAACTGGGCTTCTGCCCATGACTGCATTCATACAAGACAATAAGTCTGAGTTCATACAATGCACTAAACCATGGTTTGTATTGCCAAGGTTTCCCGATCCAAATGGGCTGGGTTTGCAGAATACCCTAAGCCATAAAACACGGCTTACAAGCCACCATACGATTTCAAAAACATACTAAGCCAAAACCATTCAAACCATGTTAGGCTCTGGGTGTTACATGAAGGTGCTGTCCAAACAGACTAATGTATGTATTGTCGAAGGCTTTCATGGCCAGAGTTCGATGGCTGTTGTGGGTCTTCCAGGCTGTGTGGCCGTGTTCTGGAAGTTGTTGTTCCTAACGTTTCGCCAGTATCTGTGGCCAGCATCTTCAGAGGGCAGGAGCACAGATAGAAGCAAAATCTCTGTGCCCAGGTAGAGTGGCAATGTTCTATTTATAGAGCTAAATTATAGGAGATTAGGTGGGGTTTTTTTGTTGTGTTGAAATGTTAACGAGTGGCTGCTGAGCGTGATTAGCATGTTCATTGTGAGAAGGATTCCCATGTCCTGGTTCTCACAATGAACATGCTAATCACACTCAGCAGCCACTCGTTAACATTTCAACACAACAACAAAAAACCCCACCTAATCTCTTATAACTTAGCTCTATAAATAGAAAACAAATATTGCCACTCTACCTGGGCACAGAGAGATCGCTTCTGTCTGTGCTCCTGCCCTCTGAAGATGCTGGCCACAGATGCTGGCGAAACGTTAGGAACCACAACTTCCAGAACACGGCCACACAGCCTGGAAGACCCACAACAGCCATAGACTCATGTATATTTGGCTTTCTTAGATGCTGACTTTTCAGATACTCCGCGTCATTTTGCAATCTTGGGTGAAGGCACAGACAACCCTCACCATTATGTGGACATTTAAAAATAATTTTAAAAGCCTTTCACGTCTTTGGCTGTCTCCGTCTCAAGACCTCCTGCAACCGGAAGTGGGAATGTTGAAATCTTGTGGGAGGAGAGATTTTTGCTGCCCAAATATATACTTAATTTGCAAGGCCCGGCGATTCCACATATTGGCAATGTTTTGTGCGATCTGCCAATCCCTAGTTTTGTCAATTGTGCACACCTGGGCACTATAGCCTGTAAACCCTGGTTACGTCCAGTAGATTGTGGTTTAGGGCTTCTTGCTGTCCAGGAACAGCAAGTCCATTCTTGACTTCTGATCCCTGGTTTCACTTTGGAGAAACAAGTTGGGATCACACCTTGGACCACATGACAAACAAACCATGGAAGAACCTAGTAGAAGAAGCTGAGCCGAGTTACTGATTTCCATCTTCTTGTGACGTGAAGGTAGAGACCTTAAGCGCAATCACAGGATGGTGGTTGGTCGCCAAGGACTGCGTTCTTTGGTGGTCTTTAGCGTGTAACTTTTCAAATTGGTGCACCTTGAAAGGAAAGCCTCTACCACCGCGTGGCCAACCACACAGAAACAGTGGACCTCTTTCAGGCGGGCACATTTTTGAGCCAAATCAATGAGGGAGTCATTGAGTTCCTCAGATGAGGTGGTGCGAAGGACCAGCCTCTCCAAAGTGCTGCTGTAGTTGCTGGTGACAAAACGAATTTGATTCACAATGTATGTGTAAGTATTAAGCTGCAGCTCCGTCACCGGGATGTTGGGCTTCAGGATGCGAGGTATCTTCCACGCTGGGACCGTGTGGTCGAATTCAAGTTGCACGTGAAGCTGGGGGCATTTCTCACGCACCAAAGCCCAAAGCTCTTCAGGGATGACAGGGATGTACTTGTCCAGACGCTCACAGAAAATATCCAGGCACTTGAAAGTTCTCCTCTTGAGCTTCACCAGTTCCGTAAACACATCCTCCGAGAGGCTGGCATAGTAGACCCCCAGAGTAGACAACTTGGGGCAAGCCTTCAACAGCTCAGCGATGGTCTCAGGGGTGACATTGCAAACTAAGGTGCGGTTGTTAAGGTACAAGGTGTGCAGATTCGGACTGCTGGAGGCCACAAGCTGAACGATCCCATCATCCAGAGTAAAAGGCATTTTCCGGAAATCTATGTGCTGAAGGTTGATCTTATTCTGGCTCAGGCAGATGCCCCGGATGCTCTGCAGGATGTCTTGGCCAGAGTAGAAATAGGGGTTTTCCCCCTTGCATTCAATGCACAGGGCCTGCAGCTTGTGATTCTGTTTGGCCAGCAGGTCCAGGATCTGGGAGACGTTCTTCCGGATCACCTCCTCGGACTGATCAAACACCACCTTGAGGTGTTTAATGTGGTGCAGGAACTGGTGCAAACTCTGCAGTGTGGCTTCCTCATCCTCTGCAACACACCTGAAAAACCATCGGGAGGGTGGGAATGAAAAAATACAGCACTGGAGCAGTGTTGGAATTACAGTAAATGAAAATGTAAGTCTGATCATTCATCCAGCATGTCTGTCTGTCTGTCTGTCTGTCTGTCTGTCTGTCTGTCTGTCTGTCTGTCTGTCTGTCTATCGGTAGTCCTCACTTAACCATTCGTTTAGTGACGGTTTGGACTTACAACAGTGTTGAAAAAAACACCGTAAGACCGGTTCGCACACTTATGACCATCACAGCGTCCCCACAGTCACGTGATCACAATTTGGGCACTTGGCAACTGGTTCGCATTTATGACCATCACAGCATCCCGTGGTCACATGGTCGCCATTTTCGACCTTCCCGGCTGGCTTCTGGCAAGCAAAATCAATGGGGAACTGCGTGATTCACTTAACAACCATGTGGTTTGCTTAATGCCCACGGTGATTCGCTTAATGACCGCTACAAAAAAGGTTGTAAAATTGGGTCAGATTTGCTTAATGACCGCTTCGCTTAGCAATTGAAATTCTGGTCTCAGTTGTGGTTGAGAGGCGGGTTTCCTCACTCCCGACCTCCAAAAAGGCTTAAAGACCTGGTTCCGCCGGCTTGCCTGGGAGGGAAATGCCAACAGTTCCTCTTGGGGATGGCTGGTCCCATGAAGCCTCCCAGTATTACCATCTTTAGCATCTTTTACGCTTGGATTTTATATTATTTATTAATATTGTAAATTTCTATTTATGTTTTTTACTATGTTTTGTTGTGAACCACCCAGGGTCCCCTAATGGGGGAGATGGGCGGCAATACAAATTAATTAATTAATTAATTAAATCAAGCAAGCAAGCAAGCAAGCAAGCTATAGTAACGGACTCTTGCAAGTCTGAATGCGCTTTCTCTCTCACTCCCTTTATCTTGGTGAGAACTAGGGCGGGGCTTGTCTGAGATGCTTTCTCAGGTTACAGTTCTGCCCCGGACTCAGTCCTCTTTTATCTGACCGTTGTCTTGGTTGTGGCTCTTTCTCCTGTCCCTCAAGGCTCTTCCCTCTACAATTAGTTCCCACATAATGCACAACCCAGCAAACACTGATCAACCGTCATCCGTACAAGGTTGCTTCACACCTCAAAGTTCATCAGAAACCGGTCTGGTAGGTTTTGAGTTGGTGTGCTGCACGAGTGCAACTTTGTGGTCTGAAGGGGGACTGCCGGCAAACCTCACTGCCGCAGAAAAGCTTCATGCATTATGTAAACCCATTGTTTCCTTAACCATGGTTTACTGAATAACTTACAACTGGCTGGGTTCATACAGTGCACTAAGCCATAAACCACAGCTTAGGCACCCTAAGAGCTAGATTATATTTATTAAGCCAAAGCTAAACAGCCCGTAGTACATTTTAGCATGGTGCACACACCCTGTGCCAACTGCTTTTATGAGTATTGTATCCTTATGCACCACAGTCCTCCTCCTCCTTCCCCTGTAATGCCAGTTCAACTCTATAACCCACCTTTCGCCAGTTCTTACCTGACTTCCGTGAAGCTCCAGACAGAGCTGGCCGAAACCGCCGCAGCCCACTTCTTGCACACCCTGAAAACCACATGTCTGTCTCGCAGAGACAAGTAGTAAAAGATGTGCAAGAGAATTTCCTCAGGGAGGTAGTTCCAAGCATCTCCAACTGCCGCCGGCATCCTTCGGGGAGAAACTCGGAGCGTCTCCTTCTTTGCTGGAAAAAGAAAAAAAACACACGCACCAAATGTTGCTACTAAGATACAGCTGGACCAACCATGATCTTCTGCCCCCATAGCCTATTTTTTGCATCTCCCCACCTCAAAGCTGTCAAAATGCGATGGTTTGATCTTCTGAGGGGAGAGGAGAACGATAGAAAGAAGAAACCATCAGCCACTTTAGGTTGTTGTTTTTTTTAAAAAACAAATCTGTACCCCAACCTAAAATAGGCTATCAGCTCCTTCCTCTAGTGGTCTCAGAGGACTACTGCTATGCCCCTATGGCAGGTGATTGATTGATTGATTGATTGATTGAGAGACAGACAGAGACAGATTTTAAAATGCATGCAGATACACACGGCCACAGAGACGATGCATGGCCCTCAGCTATAAAACAGACTAAGCCCCATGTGAAACTCCACAGGGTATCAACATCACCGGTGCCCAAGCTGGCATTCTCCAGATGGGTGGGCACTGCCAGCCCCAGCATTCCAGACCATTTGGGCAAACCCAGCAAGACGGTTTGGGAGTCCCAGTCGTGAGGACCCAGCCAGATTAAGGAAGAGTCCCTGACGCCCATGCAATTGTTCCAGAAGCAGAAGTCAAGATCAAACTTCACCAGACAAAGGGGTCTTGCGAAAAGGGACTGCAATCCCCAATTCCCACCTCCTGAATAACATCCCCTTTGGGCTGGGAGTAGAATGCCCAGAACATCCAGGGGAGACTTGGAAGAAAAACGGGGCTAGACAAATCAAGCTTCACTGAGGACGAGGCATTATTGTCTTAGCACTGGGAAATTCTTCAGTGTAGAAGAGAGAGAAAAAACCAGCTAATCCAGAGATGAAAAGAGCAAGACACTGTACTTTGTGCCGATGTTGTATCCAGCCACCTTGGGAAGGAAGACCCATTTTTCTCTCGAACCAGATGTGAACGTCAGCAAGGAGAATGTGTATCCCACCTACCGGGAATCCTTTCACTCCGAAGCCACGGGCTCCCTTCTCTAATACGGCCCAGGAGATTTCTGCTTCTCTTCCTGCTTTCTCGCTGCAGCTCCGAGAGGAGGAGAAAGGTTCAGGAGCTATTTTTACTTTCCGGAAAGGGAGAATGGATGAAGTCACTTCCTTGCATTTAATCCACGGCTTTCTTTTTATTTTCTAATTAAGCCCAGCACAAAAGCTGACCTTTGCTCGCCAGCTCATTATCCTCGCTCATAAAAAATGTTCTTGTTCTGCCTCCTGAGTTTGATAAGGCCGTGAAATCAGGTATTGCATTTCAAAATGAGCCAAGTCGACGGTCATAAATGCAAGCCGGTTGCCAAGTGCCCAAGTCATGATCATGTGACTGCGGGGATGCTGCAATGGTCCTAAGTGTGAGGACCAGTTGTCAGTCAGGTTTTTCAGCACCGTCATAAGTCCAAACCATCACTAAATGAATGGTTGTTAAGTGAGGACTCCCTGTAGGGCAGAGCTTTCCAAACTGTGTGTCGCGACACAAAAGTGTGTCGCCACACACAGCGTGGTGTGTCGCCACACCACCCGGAAGCGGCGGCGCGCGTGTGCACAGTGGCAGCAGCAGCTGCTGCCGCCGTGCACACGTGCGCCGCCGCACACCCCCCTGCGCCACCGCACGGCCCCCCGTGCCGCCACACCCCCCCGCGCCACCGCTGTGCGCCGCGCCGTCACACGCCCTCTTGTGTTGCCGCCGCCCGCGTGCGCCGCCGCCACACCGCCGTTTCTATGGCACTCGTGTTACAGGGGCAAAATTGGCTTTCGTATGGGATTTTCCTATATCTCCCTTCCAAAACAGCTGTGGGGAAGGCATTAAATCAGGCTAGAGATAAGGCTCTCCTGAATTTGGGAACTGTAATGTAATATAAATATGGAGCTGGCTTGGACACTAAGATTTGGTTATTGACAAATATATTATGAGAAAAGGCAGCAGTTTCTGTTTGGCCTCCTATATCTAAGATCCTTTGCCTTCGTAGTGATCTTGCGTGGTCTTGCTCTAAGGCTAAGATGGCATCCCTGGAGAAACCCCAGAGGTTTATCTCTTTTGGATAGCTGTTTCCCAGGAAGATTAAAAATTATCTGCCAATATTAGGTGGGTCAGTCCACTGGGGTTATGATGTCATTTTAACCAGGAGGTAAAGATGTTTATCCAGAGGTTAGATTCAAGTTTAGTAAACTCCTGCTTCCCATCAAAGTACAGCATTTGGAACACAGCGGGTAACCTGGAAGATATAGAGAGCCAGTTTGGTCTAGTGGTTAAGGTGCTGGGCTAGAAACCAGGAGTCTGTGGGTTCTAGTCCTGCCTTAGGCATGGAAGCCGGCTGGGTGACCTTGGGCCAGTCCCTGTCTCTCAGCCCTAGGAAGGAGCCAATGGCAAACCAGGAGACTGAGAGTTCTAGTCCCGCCTTAGGCGTGAAAGCCGGCTGGGTGACCTTGGGCCAGTCCCTGTCTCTCAGCCCTAGGAAGGAGCCAATGGCAAACCAGGAGACTGAGAGTTCTAGTCCCGCCTCAGGCATGGAAGCCGGCTGGGTGACCTTGGGCCAGTCCCTGTCTCTCAGCCCTAGGAAGGAGCCAATGGCAAACCAGGAGACTGAGAGTTCTAGTCCCGCCTCAGGCATGGAAGCCGGCTGGGTGACCTTGGGCCAGTCCCTGTCTCTCAGCCCTAGGAAGGAGCCAATGGCAAACCAGGAGACTGAGAGTTCTAGTCCCGCCTCAGGAATGAAAGTCGGCTGGGTGACCTTGGGCCAGTCCCTGTCTCTCAGCCCTAGGAAGGAGCCAATGGCAAACCAGGAGACTGAGAGTTCTAGTCCCGCCTTAGGCGTGAAAGCCGGCTGGGTGACCTTGGGCCAGTCCCTGTCTCTCAGCCCTAGGAAGGAGCCAATGGCAAACCAGGAGACTGAGAGTTCTAGTCCCGCCTTAGGCGTGAAAGCCGGCTGGGTGACCTTGGGCCAGTCCCTGTCTCTCAGCCCTAGGAAGGAGCCAATGGCAAACCAGGAGACAGAGTTCTAGTCCCGCCTTAGGCGTGAAAGCTGGCTGGGTGACCTTGGGCCAGTCACTCTCTCTCAGCCCAACTCACCTCACAGGGTTGTGTTGTGGGGAAAAGAGGAGGAGGAAGGAGTATTAGGTATGTTTGCCGCCTTGAGTTATTTATAAAAATAATAAAGGTGGGATAAAAATTAAATAAATAAATAAATAATAAATTTCTTAGAAATTTTGTTTGGATTCTTTCTAAGGCAATCATGTTGTTATATGGTCCCAATTGACCCCCGTATAGCAGTTGTGCTCGGGCTTTAGCTGCAAACAACTTAATTGCAGCAGGGATAAACTGTGGTCCTCTAGTAAAATAATAAGTTTGGATGGCTGATGCAGATCTCTGTGCATTGCGAGATACATAGTCCAGGTGGGCATTTCTGCTTCCTGTAGCTTGAAAAACTATCCCGAGATATCTAAATATCTTAACCGGCTCAATAGGATGCCCACCTAAGTACACGGAGAAAGTAAGTATCTTAGTTTTGCTGTAATTTATTATTAATTCCTCCTCAATACAGTAATGCATAAGTGATCTCAAGGGTCTTTTGAGGCCAATAGAAGTTAATGACAGAATTACTGCATCACTGGCATAGCGCATAGCTTTCCAAACTGTGTGTCGTGACACAGTACTGTGTCGCCTGCGGGGCCCAGGTGTGTCACGCGAAAACACAGAAGCGCTGATGAAGGGCCATCAGTGCTTCCGGGTTTTCGCGCGGCACACCAGGACGACGCTGCAGTGCGTGAAAACCCGGAAGCACCGTGGCGGCGCGTGAAAACCTGAAAGCGCCACGGTGGCGTGCAAAAATCCAGAAGCCCCGCTGCTACTGCGGCACGCGAAAACCCAGAAGCGCTGCCGCAGCGGCAAAACCCAGAAGCCCCGCGACGGCGGCACGCGAAAACCTGAAAGCGCTGCACTGGTGGCGCGCAAAAAGCCTTCTCCTTCCAGTGTGCTCGGCGAAGCGGCGGGATTGGCAGTTCCCAGAATCTCCCCCTTGAGTCTGGTGGTCGCAGAGGAAGCCATTTTTCCACGACCTCCGAGCCGCCCTCCAGCGCAGAGGCGCCTTCCGCGTGGAGTCCACGGCGCATGCAACCCTTCTCTCCCGTTTTCCACGAGCGCCGCTGACTCCCCCTCACTCCCCCTCACTCTTGCCCCCAAGCAATTTTGGGAAAGAGAAAGTGCAGCGAGATGCCCATTGCCCACTTGCTGGAACTACGGGAAAAAAATAGAGGTGGAAGTAGAGCCCATGGAAACGGAGGTGAGCCCCCCGCCGAGGCAGCTATCCCGAAGGGTCGCTTCTACGAGGCGGAAGGTGCCGTGCAAGACCGGGATTTGGCCTCCGTGACGCAGCGGGGTGGGGGAGCACTGTCTGTGCGCAAGGGGGGAGAGGCACGGCAGAGGTGCTTACCGGTGGCGCAGCAGAGCAGGGCACGTCTCCCCCCAAACAGCGCTTCGGGGTCGTCTCGCGACACACCGTGACACTGCCAGCGACACAGTAGTGTGTCGCGACACAGAGTTTGGAAAGCTATGTAATAGTTGAATAAAACTGGAGCCAATACACATCCCTGTCTGACTCCCCTCCTTACGGTATTTCCTTTGTGACATGTCCTTGGTTACCGCACCTGACTTTCAATCTTGTATTCTCATGTATTTTAATGAGCAGCAGGAGTAGATGTTTGCCAATTGTGGTATTTTTTAATTTATACCAGTTTGGTTCTAGATCAGAGCTTTCCAAACTGTGTGTCGCGACACAAAAGTGTGTCGCCACACACAGCGTGGTGTGTCGCCACACCACCCGGAAGCGGCGGCGCGCGTGTGCACGGCGGCGGTGGCAGCGGTGCGGTATCAGTGTTTCTGCGTTTTAGCGGAGGCTACCGCCGCCGCCGTACACGCACGCGCCGCCGTACGCCTCCCGCGCCACCGTGCACGCGCGCCGCACCCCCCCATACCACCATGCACGCGCACGCTCCCGCACGCCCCCCGCGCCGCCGCCGTGTACGCGCGCACCGCCGCACACCCCCTGCACCGCCGCCGTGCGCGCGCCCCCCCCACGCCGCCGCTGGTGTGTCACCAGTGGCAGCACTTTGGAAAGCCCTGTTCTAGATACTGTGTTGAACGCTGACCTAAAGTCAATAAATGCTGCACACAGGTAGTCCTCACTTAACAACCATTCATTTAGTGACAGTTCAGACTTACAACGGTGTTGAAAAAAACGACTTATGACCTGTTCTCACACTTATGACTGCCGCATTCCTGCAGTCACATGATCACAATTTGGGTGCTTGGCAACTGGTTTGCATTTATGACCGTCGGCAGTGTCCCGTGATCACCATTTTTGACCTTCCCGGCCAGCTTCTGACAAGCAAAATCAATGGGGAACCGTGTGATTTGCTTAACGACCACATGGCCCGCTTAATGCCCGCAATGATTTGCTTAATGACTGCCACAAAAAAGGGTCAGATTCGCTTAATGACCGCTTTGCTTAGCAACAGAAATTCTGGTCCCAATTGTGGTCGTGAAGCGAGGACTACCTGTACTGGGCTGGTGTCTTAGGCTCCTCCTCTCGAGAAATATATATTGACATCTTACTCATAGCCCCATCTGACTCCTCCTGTCCCCCAGCTCTACGTATTCTATGTAGCAGGGTTTCTCAACCAGGGTTCCGCGAGAGGTCACGAGCGGTTCCCTGGGAGAACACTATTTATTTAAAAAATCATTTCAAATTCGGGCAACTTCACACTCAAGAGATAAAGTTTCATTTTAAGAACACTGCGAATGCATCTATACAGGCCCGCCCACGAAACTTTCCTGTCACCCAACCTACCTAAAAGCAGAGCCGCAGAGAATTTACTTTAATGCTCCGTATGACGCCACGAGTGAAAAATGTCTGGAAGACACCCATCTCCTATTACCGAAAATGCCAACAACGTCGCCAGGCCTTCCCCGATTTCGCCGCCTGGACTGGCAGCGAGACGAAGGATTCTCTCTCTCCCCGCCCCTCGTCCCAGACTGCCCAATGAAAGGGAGCGCTGGGCTGGATTGGCAGCTCCTCCCGCCCGCTCGCCATGAACGGCGAGGAACTTCTCGCTCCCTCGCAACAAAGTAACCGGCGCGGCTCCTCCGGGCTTCCCTGAATGGGCGCTGCCACTCCCGGGCGGCATCCCCGGCCTGGCGGCGGGCAGAGTCTCCTCGCCGTCGCCAAGCTCGGTAGCCGATGAGGAAGCGGCGCCCGGTGCTCGCAGGGCCGCGCGCACGTGCCCGCGTGGCTCCTCCGCCCGGAGCTCCTGACGCGCAGAGGCGGAAGGCGCCTGCCGCGGCTCGGCTGGGAAGCGCGCGAGGACAAGGGTAGGCATCGGGGAAGGAACGGGCTTCTCGGGCCGCCTCGGCCCTCCGCGGGGCGAGCGGCTCCCCTCTGGCCGCGCGACGCCCGCGATTAGCCCGGGCTTAGCCCGCGGCGCACCTGGCTGGCCAGAAAGAACACGCGGCCCGCTCCCGGCCTCGCCTCTCCGCCGACCTCCTGGGCCGCGGGCGCGCCTCTTGGCCGGGCTGGCTGCGCGGGTCGTGGGAACCCGGCCTCGGCAAGCCGGGCGCGGGGCACGAGCCGGCCGTTTGGGTTGCGGCCCCCGAGGAGGGCTTGCCGTGTCGTTTGAACGGGGTTGGAGCGAAATTCGCCGGTGGCGCTCGACCGCTGAAATAAGGGGTCCGGAGTTGGGGGACCGCCCGGTCTGTGCGGGCTCCGTGCGCGCGCTCGCCGCGTCCCGCGATTTCGCCGTTCCGCCCTCGTGTTCGCCAGCCCAGCCCTTCGCGTCCGGCGAGGCGCAGCCTCGTCTTCCCTGGGTTCCTTTATCGGTCCTGCGGCTGTCCCCAGGCCGCCGCCTGCTTGGACCGGCGGAAGCGAGGCCGGAGGGCGCTACGTCTGCCACGATCCAGCCGCCGCCGCCGCCGCCGCCCCCACGTGTCGGGCGGGCGCCTGCTCGGGAAAGATCCAGTTCAAATGGCTCCGTCGCCTCTTTCGGTTTAGCCCCCCTGCCTCCCTCTCCGGGCCTGGCGGCTCCAGGGGGAAGCGAAAGGGGGGTCCGCT
Organism: Charina bottae; assembly: GCA_023362775.1. NCBI lineage: Eukaryota > Metazoa > Chordata > Lepidosauria > Squamata > Charinaidae > Charina > Charina bottae. Next base: position 4,639,868 of record JALMGJ010000015.1, read on the forward strand.
ATCTGCCCCTTGGGGGGGGGGGCGGGAAGAGCCCAGAGTTCTGCCAAAAGCAACGCCCGGGGAGGGAAGCGCTCTCAAAGGTTGGCCTTGGCAAAGGGGAGGAGCGCCCCGGTCCTTCCGCCTTTCCTCGGCGGAGTTAGGATTGTAAACTCAGGGGCGGAGGTCCTTAATCCGGAATAAAGGCATTCACCGAAGCAGCTTGGCTCGGAGGGAGGGAGGGAGGGAGGGAGGGAGGGAGGAAGGAAGGAAGGAGTTAGTTAGTAGTTAGTTAGTTAGTTGTCGTTAGTTAGTTAGTTAGTTTAGGCTTAGCTTTTCCAAGAGAAATCTGTGCCACTTCACAATTGAATGTCATGTCCTTCAGAACTTCAGCCGGTTTTAAAAAAGAACAGCTGCCTGCATAGGTTCACCGGTCAGCCCCCCAATGCCGACCAGACCAAAAAACAGGATCCGGAGAAGTCTGAAACTATTCTTCGTAAGAGGGACTCAGAAGCTGGCAAATCTGATTGCGCTTTGCTTCCCCCCTCCCCTTATACGCCTGTGAACTGCGGAGTGGTCTTCCTGGGTTAGACTGAGAAGTCGAACATCAATCTGAAATAAGGCAGTGGCCAATCACTTCCATATTACTAACAGGAGTCACTTGGGGATTGAATTCAATTTAAAAGAGATGTTACTTTATTTTAGGGTCTGGGGGGCTCTTCCCCCTCTGAGAGAGAGAAAAAAGTTGATGTAGAAGGAAAGCTACTGCAAGCAGCTTTGGAGAGCCCTGTGCTCACATGCTGCCTAGGAGGCGGCCTCCATTTCCAGCAAGCCATTTCACTGCCTAAGGCCCAGCAGCCAAACATGGTCATAAGCAGGATTTTATTTATTTATTTATTTATTTATTTAATTAATTAATTAATTAATTAATTAATTAATTTATATGACCGCCCATCTCCCCCAACGGGAAACTCTGGGCGGCTTACAATAAAATCAAGTTAAAATAAGAATATAAAATTACAATTTAATTAATACAATCTAAATAAATATAAGATCCAATTTTGGCAAATTGGTTTTAACTAAAAGGACGGACATTGTGGAATTAACCACCCCCATGAGGAACTGTTACTTTCCCCTTCCCATGCCAGGCGGCAGCACCAGGTTTTCAGCTCTTTCCTAAAGGTCGGGCGGGAGGGGACCTGCCTCAACTCTGGGGGCAAGGTGTTCCAAAGGGCGGGTGCCGCTACAGAGAAGGTCCCAACAGCATCTTCTAGTCTCACCCAGCCATCACTGACACAATGTAAACCCAGTCCTCGTGTCTGTTCTTCCTGCACAACGGTGGTTGGGTAATTTGAAAAGGTGCTATAAGTTCCTAGTGGTGATCCTGCCTTAAGAACTTCAAAAAGAGAGCCATGTAATTTTTTCAGCAACAATTCAGAAGATTTCCTGGTGGTCTCCTATCCAAATACTCATCAGTTTCAACCCTGCTTAGATTTTTGAGAGGAGGGACGGCTGAGCAGACGGTATCACCTGCTGGGATTCCCAAAATACATTGACATACAGGAACAAACAGACTAATCAAGACTTTTTGCCTTTTGGACAGAAAAAAATAACTTTGCTTCAGTAACATCACCACACCAAATGGGAAAAAAAAAACCCAGTCTTTAACCATTTGCTGCTGCCACCACCACCACCAATCTCGCCTCCATCTGTCTGGGTTTACATCAGCGGTCCCCAACCATTTTGGCACCAGGGACCGGTCGTGGAAGAAAATTTTTCCACAGGGCAGGGGGGCGGGGTTTGCAGGTGGGAGCCAATCGCACGCACGGGGGGTTGCAGGCAGGAGCCAATCACGCACATTGGGGCAGGGTTTGCAGGCGGGAGCCAATGCGTGCACCAGTGGCGGGGTTTGCAGGCGGGAGCCCCGCGGCCCACTTCCTAACAGGCCGCGGCCCACAGGTTGGGGGCCCCTGGTTTACATGACCCACCTGAACCACAGATGAGTTCCATCAGATTTGAGCTTAGCATGTCTCTGCATGCTGAGTCAACCCTGAAAGCTGGGTTAACTGGGCAAACGACAGCCTAGTTAATCCTGCATAGACATGTTGTGCTGGAACAGCCTCTGCCCGATGCAACTTTTTGCGAAGAGGTGGCCCCAAATTCATGCTTACCCGATATGCTGGCCTCCTGGGGTCTGTTTAGACCAGCCTTTCTCGACCTTTTGTTCCTGGAGGAACCCTTGCAATATTTTCCAGGCCTCGGGGAACCCCTGCACATTCAGGCTCAAAGATAGGCCAGAAGTTACAAAACGATTATATTCGTTTCACGGGCAGTCCTGTCTATATGCACTAACAGTGTTCTTAAACTGAAAATAAAGAATGAAACTTACCTTTTTAATGGGGAGTTGCCCGAATTTGAAATAATTTTTTAAATAAATCGTGATCTCCCAGGGAACCCCCAGGGACCTCTCGCGGAACCCGAGGGTGCCACGGAACCCTGGCTGAGAAACCCTGGTTTAGCAGCAGCATCTTACCTTATTTGGAGCAGAAGCCGGGCTCCTGTGCGGGCCACAGACTTTCCCGTGGGCAGATCGTTCTTGCCTTTGGCCACCAGGCACCAAGTTGGCTGTGCCAAGAATCTGGAGGTGGACAACTTTATGCAGCTGAAAATCTGGCCTCCAAGCAGGGAGGAGGGGAATGTCATCGGAACAGGCAGAACCAGGGTTTTCAGCCCAGGCCTTGGGCCCATTTTGAGGGCAAATAATTTCCTGTTTCTTTGCTTGAGATGATCTTGAGGGACAGTGGTCTCCAAACGTAAACCCTTCTTGGTAAAAAGATTTTTGAGCATGCACCTGTAAAATATATCCCATATATCCTCGTGTGTAAGCCCTGCACAGATAAGCCGACCCTTGAAGTTTTAACCAAAATACCCTGAAAAATGCACCCCCCGCAGATAAGGCAACCCACATTTTTCGGGGTATTTTGGTTAAAAATTTGAGGGTCGGCTTATATGCGAGTATATATGGGCTATATAGGTAATACTCATGGATAAGCCCATCCGCAGATAAGCCAAACCCAATTTTTGTGCATTTTGGCACTGAAAATTCTTGGCTTATCCACAAGTATATACGGTATGCTTATTTATTTATTAATTATATGCATAAACTACTGTAGTAATCTATCATAAAACATACCATTTTGTACACTGTTTATTAGAGTTTAATTTCTTATCTTTTTAGATAAATATAGACTTTCTAATATTTTTCTCTGTACCTCAGTGGACTGTCTTATGCACCCCAATTTGAGGACCACCGCCTAAAGATAAACCTGTTTTTCCCCCCTTACTGCCTCCAAGCCCAGGAAAATTAGCTTGAGGTGGTGAGGCGTCAGGAGATTTTAAAGAGAGAAATTGGGATCTTTAGGTTCTGCAGGGCTTAAGCTAAGAACAGGGCAAGGCATTCACTTTGCTCCTGAAATCTAAGCAAGGGTGCAAAAAGAAGAAAAGTTGAAAAAAACGAGGGGCCGCCCACTTAGGGCTTGTGCTGGGGACCAGGGACGGCAGCCGGCTCGGTGGGCCCTTTGCACATTGCTCTGAGGTTTGTTCCCAGCAGAGATTCAAGCACATGGGAATGGGTGTGGTTGTGTGGCCTTGTGGATTATAGGTTTTTTCCCATCAGAAGCCAGGAAACACCTACAGGGCAGGAGTTATTCACAAGCCACAGTTACTGGTATGGCACCAAACCAGGCACAGAAGAGCCGTTGGGCTGTAAGAACTGCATCCAAGCAAAAAATTCCATTGCTTATTGCATATTTAAAAAGGAAAGTAGAGAGGTTTAGGAGACAGCGTTGAGCAAATGGAAAAGCTAAGCAAATTCTGCCTGCGGGGTTTTAATTTGGAGCAACGTTGAGCTTTCTAAGTGTGTTGCTGATACAAGGGAGAATGAAAATCTCTCTTTAAAAAAAAAACCCTAAATTATGTACAGGTAGTCCTCGCTTAACAACCATTCATTTAGCGATGGTTCAGACTTATGATGGTGCTGAAAAATGACTTAACGACCGGTCCTCACAGATATGACTGTCACAGCATTCCCATGGTCACGTGATCACGATTCGGGCGCTTGGCAACCTGTTCGCATTTACGACCATCGCAGCGTCCCACAGTCATGTGATCGCCATTTTCGATCTTCCCAGCCGGCTTCCGGCAAGCAAAATGAATGGGGAACTGCGTGATTCACTTAACAACCACGTGGTTCGCTTAACGAGCATGGTGATTTGCTTAATGGCTGCTGCAAAAATGGTCATAAAATTGGGTCGGATTCTTATCTCCAACCAGTTGTGGTTGTTTTAGTAGAGCAGGGCTTTCCAAACTTTTCAGTTGGCGACACACCAACGGCGGCACACAAAAGCCCGGAAGCGCCGTAGCGGCGGTGGGCGAAAACCCGGAAGCGCCGCCACTGCGGCACTTCTGGGTTTTTGCGTGCCGCCACCTCAGCACTTTCAGGTTTTCACATGCGGCGGCGGTGGTGTCGGTGTGCTGCACAAAAACCCGGAAGCACTGATGGCCCACAGCGGCGCGCCATCAGCGCTTCCGGGTTTTTGTGGGGCACACCTGGGTCCCGCAGGCGACACAGTAGTGTGTTGCAACACACAGTTTGGAAAGCTATGCAGTAGAGTGTAAGGAAAAGATGACCAAGGCTTTAGGTATGTGGCTAGATTTGTTTTGTCTTAAAAGAAAAGGTAGGACATAATAATCTTTCCCCAACATGGGCATCCTCCAAGCCTTCAGTTCCCAGAATTCCCGAGTCAGCATGGCCATTGATGAGAACTTTAGCAGGTGAAGTCCCACATGGGGTGAGGCTGCTATACATGATGATGATGATGATGATGATGATGATGGTATCATCTTCTAAAGTGGTGAGTTGTGATGCAGCTGGAAACTATGGGAAAGCTAATAGATTATCCGGCTTTGACTAAGGGCTGAATGGGCGATTCTGATTTAGCCAAAGAATCCTCCAGGAATGCAGGCTGAAATCATGGGGTGGTGAGGCCCAACACATTCAGACAGCACCAAATGGGGGGTGGCTGGAATTCAGGCACATTTATCTGGGCCTGGGTTACTAAATGCGCTAAGTCGTGATTTGGTTTTGGCTTAGTGTACTGTGTGAACCAAGTAATTTGTTCTTCATTCAATAAATTAAAGATAAAGAATGGCTTGTAACTGAATTCTGAACACTGACTGGGTTCACACAAGAGTGGGGTTGGGTAGGTGAGAGTTTACTACGTTGAGCACAATCCAGCCTTTGTCTTAGATGGCATGAACAGAGGCTGGAAGGTGAATTCCAGTAGATTCTAGATCAGTGTTTCTCAAACACATGCTGGCTGGGGAATTCTGGGAGTTGCAGTCCACGCATCTTAAAATTGCTAAGTTTGAGAAACACTGTTCTAGATTTATATATATATATATATATATATATATATATATATATATATATATATACACACACACACACACACACACACACACACAGAGAGAGAGAGAGAGAGAGAGAGAGAAACTAATGAAAAGAAGGGAAAAGGAAAAGTCAAAAGTGCAGAACAAAGAAAAGAAATATAAAGAAGTAGCTTCTGATTTTCTTTACAGCAGTTATAACTATAAATTTACCTCTTACTGTATGGTTACATATTTTTCTATAATCTATTTTTTCTAATAATCAAAACCATAAATCGTAAGTTCATTTTTTTCTGTTTCACGCAAAAAGTCTACAATGGGTTTCCAGTCAGCAATAAACAGATAAAATATTTTTTCTAATGAAGTCAATTCGGCCACCTGTCCTGGTTTGAGTGTAGAAATAACACACTGAGGCTTGGAATCCAATCTCTAGTGCTTATTAAGCTCTTACTAACAGAAATCCAGCTAAACTGAAATGGCTTGAGGAAGCCCAGAGATAAGGGTCCAGAATCTAAGGCGGGGCTTTCTTGAGACATTTGGGAGGGAAGGCTAAAGTTTCAGTACTACCCACACGCTTCCCTTCCTGGAGGGAGCCCCCCCCCATCGCTGCCTGTTATCTCCCTGACACCACCTCAGCAAGTTCCATCATCTTCACCATCCATTCCTCCATTGTGAGTAAAGTCAAATCTTTCCACCGTTGTACATATAATAATCTTGCTGCAGTTATCATGTATAAAAACAAAGTTTCATGACTTTTTTCCAACTGTTTATATATTAGTCCCAAAAGAAAACCCTCCAGTTTCAATTGTATATTAATCTTTAAGATCCTTTGAATTAGTGTATGTTTTTGAATCCAAAACTTTCTGGCTTTTTTACATGTCCACCAAGCATGCTAAAATGTCCCTTCTTTTCTAAATTTTTGGCTTGATTATGGATTACAAATGTTTAAGGTAGAACATAAATGGAGAAAATACTCCTCAAAAGAGAAAAAAATCATTTGAAAAAATTAAAACAAGATATAATTTGCCTACAAGAGACTCATATTAGAAAACAGGATACAAAATATCTGATTTATAAAAAAGTTGGGTGAAAAAATTATTTCAGCACGAACAAAAAGAAAGAAAGAAATGGAGTTGTTTTGCATATCAGTCCCCAACTAAAACCAGAACTTGTATTGAGTAATGAGGATGGTAAATTTGTTGGGGTGGAAGTGAATATGAAAGGGGTTAAGACTATGGTGTTGGGAATCTATGCCCCAAATGAAGATAAAGTACTATTCTATAAAGGACTTACGGAGAGGCAGGTTTCTCTTATGAAAATTGGTATTTGATAGGGATTGGAATGGAGTGATCTCCCCACAACTGGACAGGACTTCTGAGAAAAATATTAAAATCACTCAAAGTAAATTACCAAAAATTTTTTTGATTTGATGGACAATTTAGGGCTGGTTGATATATGGAGACAGAAAAATAGTAATTCAAGAGAGTACATGTATTTCTCAGAAAGACATAGATCTTTTTCAAGAATCGATATGATTTGGATTTCAAAGAACTTGGTTACTAAGATTTCTAAAGTAGAGATATTACCAAAGACCTTTTCTGATAATCCTGCGAGTTTGGTTTATCAGACAAAATCTAGTTCTTTTAGATGGAAACTAAATGAAATGTTGTTACAAAAAGAAGTAATAGTGGGTTTTTACCTAAAAGATAGTTAAAGGACAACGTTAGAATTGTGTTGGATATTCTGGAATATTTGGAACAACATAATGAAAAACAAGCTGCATTGATTTTCTTAGATGCAGAGAATCTGGACTTTAGGAAAAAACCTAAAGACCTGGTTTTGCCACCATGCTTAGGGAGGGGAGGGGAACAGCCAGTCTTGGGGTTGGCTGGTCTCTTAGTCCTACCTTGACCAGCCTTACCGGCCCATGGGATAAGTAAGATCTACCATTGCTTGGATCAAATTGTATTAGATATTTTTATTGACTTTTAGTAGTATTTATGTTTTTATTGTAGTATTTATGTTTTTATTGCTGTGAACCGCCCAGGGTCCCTCCTGTGGGGGTGATGGGTGGGATATAAATATGACAAATAAATAAATTAAAATCAAGAGAAGATCTGGTGGCAGAAGGATATATTTGTCAAAGGTTTTCTTATATACAATTATTAGCAAGATTTAAAGTAGACAAAAAGAATCTCTGGTTTCGAACAGTGTAAGACTGAGTTTGAAATAGAACTGTGTACAAATGATGAACATGTTATTGCTAAAATGTATGAACTTTTATTCAAATTTTAAACAGAAAAAGAACAAGTGAAAGAATGTATGATGATGTGGGCTAAAAATTTTGGTTACAATATACAGATGGGACAGTGGGAGAATATGGGATTTAAAGGACTGAAATTTACATTATGCTATAATCGTAAAGAGAATTTTTACCAAATAATGTATTGTTGATATGTGTCACCAGAGAAATTGTCTAGAACAGCCTTTCTCAACTTTTTGACCCTGGAGGAACCCTTGAAATGTTTTTCAGGCCTCGGGGAACCCCTGCCCATTCAGGCTCAAATATAGGCCAGAAGTTACAAAATTATTATATTCGTTTCATGTGCAGGCCTGTATATATGCACTAACAGTGTTCTTAAACTAAAAATAAAGAATGAAACTGACCTCTTTAATGGGAAGTTGCCCAAATTTGAAATGATTTTTTTAAATAAACCGTGATCTCCCAGGGATCCCCTAGTGACCTCTCGTGGAACCCGAGGGTGCCACGGAACCCTGGCTGAGAAACCCTGTTCTAGAATGTATAAAGATACTTCAGAGTTATGGGAAACACTGTTCTGGATAATCTCCATCAACCTTTCCATTCTATGAAGTACCCCATGAAGCCCATCATGTGTCTTGGGGGATTACATGCACTCACCTTTTGAATGCACGCTTAGGACTCCAGATATTGGATAGCAACAGCCTATTCTGCACATTTCCACTTTCAGAAGACATCCCTGTTAGAAGGACCCATTCAATCTTCTCCTCCCAAACCTTTTTTGTTCCTGAGGGAGAAAGACCAGTAGCATTCTTGGCTTGAAGCGTGGTATCAGCTTGGGTCCCGCCCAGCTTCTCCCGAGACCTCAGCCATTTAGCTCCACTGCAGTCCTTTCTCCCAAACTCTGCTTTTATAAGAAACTGGGGTGCCTAGCTGCTCCTCACACTGACCCACAGGCAGTGCCAGGTTGGGTGAATGGAAACCAGCTACGTATGGGAAGTGGGGGGCAACAGAAGAGGTAGCCCCAAAATTGATAGGATCTCAGACTCACCTGTACAGAAATGTTCATGGAAGGACTAACGGGAAAATGTTCATAAAGGAATCAAAGTCTCCCGCAGATCCTGCGTACTTCACGGATATCTTGATGTAGTTTTCTAGGCAACCATATGGAAGCGGGTTACTATCACTTACCGGGATTTTATTGTTTTGATTTCACAACTTGGCCTACAGCTCTGGAATACTTGGGTCACCTCCCACCCCAGCGCTAAGGAAATTCAATCCTGCTTATTGGGTGCTGATTGTCTTCGGATGAGGACATTTTAAGGAGTGTCTGGTGACGGCTGATTTGTGTTTCCTTTCAGGAGGCAAAATGATGGGAGACAGCATGGATGTGTGGGTGGGCAGTGTTTACCTGTTTGTCCAGGCAACCTCCGAAAAGGTCTTTCTACCCACACTCTACAGAAACCCGCAACAGAGGCCCTGCATATTCAAGGCGTTGAAGCTGGCATTTGCAGGTACGTGGGTGGCATCGGTCCGCCTAGCCAGCAGGTTTACGATCGGGGGGAATTTTCTTGGCTGAACGGCTCAGATTTTTTTCTCCCAAGTTCAAAATATTTTCCACCACTGTAAAATGAAAAATCATCATTTCCTTCCCTGGATTTGCCATGACATGTTTGCTCATGGGGAGAGTCTTGCAGAAAGAGATTACATCCATGGTGCTTCTGTTTTCTGTTCCAAATAATTTATAGGGTGATAGGTTGAAACTATTCTCCATAAAGTTAAGAGGAGGTGAGTCACCAAGATTAACGTTAATACTGTAACGAAGGGCTCAGGCCTTCTGCTTTCTTGTAATGGCTTTCTTACCTCCAATTTTTGGAAAAGTCTTTTACCTCCTGGAAGGAAAAATGTGGAGCAGGAATGGGGAATGTCACCTCACAGGGTGGTTGTTGTGGGGAATATAGGAGGAGGAAGGAGTATTAGGTATGTTCACCGCCTTGAATTATTTATAAAAATAATAAAGGCCGGATATATATAAATAAAATAAAATAGTGGGAGCCTAATGAGACAGACCAACAGAGCTTGGCTTTATTTACTATGTTTTCTTTCCTTGAGAAGAAGAGATCAAGCAAAGTTATGTTTTTAGATACCTGCATTAATAATAATAATAATAATAATAATAATAATAATAATGATGGTTTATATGCCGCCCGACTCCCAGCAACTCTGGCTGGTGTACAAATTGTTAAAGCAAGAAAACAACCACAACACAAAACAAAAAAGAACAAAGATGGCAGAGATGGCAAACCCAGATGGGAACAAAGAAAAAAGAAAACAAGGCCTAGGTCAGGGGTGGGGAACCTTTTTTCTGCCAAGGGCCATTTGGATATTTATAACCGGGGACTGGGGGGGTGGGGGGCGGGGTTTCTGGGATTTCCGAAGACCAGGGGCTGGAGTTTGCAGGCGAGAGCCAATCACAAGCACTGGGGGGCGGGGTTTGCGGGTGGGGAGCCAATCACGTGGAAGGGGTGGGGTTTGCGGGCGGGAGCCCTGGGGGCCTTAGGCAGGAGCCCCGCGGGCCTTATACGGCCTGCGGGCCTGACGTTGCCCACCCCTGGCCTAGGTGAAGGGCCAGGTCCTCAGGGCCCTTCGAAACCCCAGTCTGATGAGACTGAATGCATTCTTTTCCTATGTTTCCCACTAGAAGGGTAAAACTGCTGGTGCTTAGGTGTTTGCCACTGAATTTGGCCACCAGGATCTCAAGAGGCTTGATGGGGAGGGGGACAGAAAAAGGGGACAGTCCCCCTCCCCAATCCACAGATTGTGGATCTCAAGACAGCATCTGCCCTCCTCCCCATTTTTCCCCATCACCACCACCCTGTGAGGAAAGTTGGGTTGAGAGGGACGGACTGGCCCAAAGTCCTTGAAGGGAGTCCAGTGTCTCTCAACCGTGGCAACTTTAAGATGTGTAGACTTCAAGTCCCAGAATGCTGGCTGGGGAATTCTGGGAGTTGAAGTCCACACATCATAAAGTTGCCAAGGTTGAGAAACACTGGACTAGACCCTGGTGTCCCTGTTCCTACTCCAGCAGCTTCAACGCTGACCCACATTGGCTCCTGGGCTGAGAGAGACAGCGATTGGGCCAAAGTCACCCTGGGAATGTCCACAGCTGAAGGGTGACTAAAGACTAATGTCCCTGCCCCAGCAGCTTCAACACTAGACTACTCTGGCCTTAACATGCCTAGCTTCTTTATAGGGTTGCACCGTCAGGCTGGGTTCATGGATCCATTTCAGCCATAATATGGTTTACTTGGTTTGGGGTAAATCAAGTTTAAATCTGTGTTTAGACCCAGCCAGTAAACCTAAGGGCCCCCTAGGAGTTTGAATGTCCATCTCTCTAATAATTTGGTCTAGTGGTTAAGGTGCTGGGCTAGAAAACAGGAGACTGAGAGTTGGGCCAGTCCCTGTCTCTCAGCCCTAGGAAGGAGCCAATGGCAAACCAGGAGACAGAGAGTTCTAGCCCCGTCTTGGGCATGAAAGCCGGCTGGATGACCTTGGGCCAGTCCCTCTCTCTCAGCCCTAGGAAGGAGCCAATGGCAAACCAGGAGACAGAGTTCTAGTCCCGCCTTAGGCATGAAAGCCGGCTGGGTGACCCTGGGCCAGTCACTCGCTCAGCCCAACTCACCTCACAGGGTTGTTGTGGGGAAAATAGGAGGAGGAAGGAGTATTAGGTATGTTCGCCGCCTTGAGTTATTTATAAAAATAATAAAGGCAGGATAGAAAACAAACAAACAAACAATAACCTCATGCTACCACACCAACCAAAAAATTTTGGGGTAATAATATGGTTCATTTTATTGTTTGAACTCAAGCTAGTGGCTTAATTCATTTAACCATGATTTAGCAAACCACAGATTAGGATGCTATCCTAACATAGCAGTTGTGTCTGAAGGAATGCATCAAGTTGGATATAAGATTTTCAGTCTAAGTACATAGAGCAGAGCTTTCTAAACTGTGTGTGGCGACACAAAAGTGTGTTGCCACACAGAGTCTGGTGTGTAGCCACACAACCTGGAAGCGCTGATCATCATCACACCAACGGCGGTGCGCAAAATTCCAAAAGCGGCAGCAGCTCTTCCAGGTTTTTGCGCGCTGCCGCAACAGCGGCACTTCCAGGTTTTCCCGCGGCGAAACACCAATGGCGGTTGGTGTGTCGCCGCGGGCAAACTTTGGAAAGCCCTGACATAGAGAATAACAGTCTTTCCCTCAAAGCTAACTTATTTTGACTCAAAGCTAACTTATTTTGACTTGGCGTGTTTCCCATACAAGTTTAACTATTTATAGAATAAACCCCAGTTGTGCTGGGGCACATATTATTGTAAGTTGTTAACCACAGCTTACAAACCAGACAAATAGCCAAGTTCTCCAAAAAAATAAATAAATACTTACACTTGTCAGTCGGCAAACACAGGGTCAAAGTCCAATCCAAAGATGAGGGCAAAACATTTAATGTCAGCATCCAAAATCCAGGGAATTGAGTAGTAGAGTTTTAGTGTGCTTTCTAAGAAGCCAGCTAAGCCTTGAAATCAAGATACAACAAAATTTATCATTAAATATGCTTGTCTTCTGGAGGGTTTTGTTCTCCCACCCAACTACAGCTGGCATTGATTAGAGCAGAATCCAGAAAGTGCATTCAGGAGTAACAACCTACTCCTAAGTAGAACAGTTGCTCCTGAGTAGATCACTGTTCCCAAGGAACTTTTCCAAACAATCTGGCAGTGGTGGTTGTGGGTCTTCCGGGCTGTGTGGCCGTGTTCTGGAAGTTGTGGTTCCTAACGTTTTGCCAGCATCTGTGGCCGGCATCTTCAGAGGGCAGGAGCACAGACCAGAAGGCTCTTTCTGTGCTCAGGTAGAGTGGCAAAGCCCGGAAGACCCACAACAACCATCGAACTCCGGCCGTGAAAGCCTTCGACAATAAATCTGGCAGTGCTTTGCCTCACGTTTGACGTGTCACCGCCCAGAGTTTCATTACAGGACTGCAGAGTCAGGAGCAGTAGAAGAAGGTTCCGAGATGCTGGTGCGAGGCGAGGCCCTAAGCTGACTTCACAAGACGTCTGCTTTTCTTCGTCCTCCTCCTTAGAAGAGGCCGTAGCCCTTCTATGCCCAAGCCCTCCGCTTCCTCTGCTCCTCCAAAGAGGACTTAGTCGAGGGGATCAGGGCCTACCAGTGCTGGCTGGGGAATTCTGGGAGCTGAAGTCCACACATCTTAAAGTTGCCAAGTTTGAAGAATGGTGCCCTAGACCCTCTGCTGTAGCAACCGGCAGTAACCATTTGCCTGGTGCACTAGTTCCTGCAGTCTAGTCCAACTCTCCTCCTCCTCCTCTCTGTTTTCTTCCCCAGATTCCACAGGGGGCCTCAATGGGCTGGATATCCTGAAGGTCCATTGTAGCGACCCTCATTTGATCATCCAACTCAAATTCTGCAAGGAAGAGAACTGCAGAAGGTTCCTGCAAAGCTACCACCGAGGAGGCCTCCAGGATGCTCTCCAGAGGCATCTCAGGGTCTCCTTGTCCTTGGCCAGCTTAGAGCCCCTCAAGATGGAGCTGAAGGCTGGTGCTGAGAAGCTGGATTCCATGATCCTGGAAGTAGAACGCTGTCTGGAATGCATCTCTCGTGAGAAGGTAAGGGTCAGCCCCTGGAATGGGCGGCTCGTTGGCACTTTGGAGAGACAGCCACTAAAATGCAGGCCCAGTGTCCACATAATCCAAGGTCCCATCTAGAAGAATTGGAGTGTGCAAATGTGAGCAAGCATGGATGGTTTATTTTTTTATAAATTGTTTCAGTATTTTTCATCTTTCAAATCTTGCATTACAGGTAGTCCTCACTTAACAACCATTTGTTTAGTGACAGTGCAGACTTACGACGGTGCTGAAAAAACCGACTTGAGACTGGTCCTCACACAGCCGTTGCAGCGTCCCTGTGGTCATGTGATCACAATTTGGGCACTTGGCAACCGGTTCACATTTATTTATTTGTTTGTTTGTTTGTTTATTCATTTATTTATTTATTTATTTGATTTATCACCGCCCAACTCCCTCAAGAGGGACTCTGGGTGGTTTACAATCAATGTAAATTTATGACCGTCACAGCATCCCATCGTCACATGATCACCATTTTCGACCTTCCCAGCCAGCTTCTGGCACGCAAAATCAATGGGGAACTGCGGGATTCGCTTAACAGCCACATGGTTCGCTTAATACCTGCAGTGATTCTTTAACGACCGCCACAAAAAGGTCGTAAAATCAGGTCAGATTCGCTTAATGGCCGCTTCGCTTAACAACTGAAATTCTGGGCCCAATTGTGGTCGTTAAGCGAAGACTACCTGTATATACTTTAAATGGAGGCATGTTTAAAATGTCAGTTACCAGTTGATGAGAGCTGCAGTCTTTAAATTGACCTAAATAAATGTTTCAAACCATGATTGTCCAGTCCTGGGCATTTCTACCCAGAAGTAAATCCTGTTCAGTTCAACAGGACTGACTCTCAGGTAACAGCGTATAACACATTGCCTTTCTCAACAGTGTTGCAGCTTGCCTTGTTTTAAATCTGGGCAGATTAGAAAAATGTTAACAAATACAAAAAATACAGAAAATAATTTACAGGAATCCTCCCCCCTCTTTTTTGCAGCCGGATCATCTCAGAGATGAAGAAATAGCAGAGCTGGAAAAATCCCTTATGAGTCTGAATTGTCAAGAAAGCCCATGTCCATCTCTGAAGTCGCCTCTGTCTTTGAATTCTTCCCTTCCCACTCTGAATTCTTCCCCTCCATCTTCCAGTCCTTCGGAGATTCCAAAGCCTTTGCTGGAAGAAGCTACCTTCACTTTCCAGGGCCAGCAGTTTGGTGAGTGTTTCAGGCAGGGACCTGAGACAACTCAAGAGAAAATGCTGTGCAGAGACAGGGAATGGAAGGGTGAAACAGAATTGGGTGCAGACATATTCAGTAGGGACTCCACAAGTATGTTGAATCCTGCAATGCAACATCTAAGGAGGCTTCTGTATAGAAAGTTGCATATATTCCACAGGTATATGTGGCAGGAAGACCCACAATTGTGGAGTCCTTGGTGCTGTCTGAGCTGGGTTGTTTGCTGGTAGACGTTTCGTTGCCCGACTAGGCAACATCTTCAGATGCACTGAAGATGTTGCCTAGTCGGGCAACAAAACATCTACCAGCAAACAACCCAGCTCAGAGAGCACCAAGGACTCCACAGTTCAACCCTCAGCTACGGAGATTCTCTTCTATTAGACCCACAATTGACAAGAGAGTTTATGCAGTTTGCAAATAGAGCCAGTGGTGATGTCAGGAATAATGAAACGAATGGATGGGCCACTCCACATTTGTCTGTATTGTCAAGGCAAGGTTACAGATGCAAAAACTTCCTTGGATTCAAGTGCTTTGCAGAATGTAACAAAATCCTTCTCTTTAGGATAAAATTAGGGCAACAAATGTATTAAAGAGCTTTCTTAGCAGTCACACAAGGTCTGGGCTGCTTCATTCTTAACCCTTTTTCAACACGGATATCTGTGTAAAAGTTGTCTGTACATTGGTACACTCATTTGGCTACACAAATGCACAAGAAAGCATGGAAGATTTTTGCTTTATAAAGGCAAGAGAAGTCATTGAACATTTTGCTACAAACGTACAACCACAATAGGAATTGGAATTCCCATTGTAACTCATTGCGGTCATAAGTCAAGTCACCACGTGACTGGACCCCGATTTTACGACCATTTTCTTCAATGGTCATTAAGTGAATCCAGCTTCCCCAATGGACATTTTTTGCCACATTTTGCCAGAAACTGGTTGTAAATGTGAGCCGGTTGCCAAGCGCCCAAATTGCAGTCACGTGACCGTGGGGTGGTGTGACAGTCGTAAGTGCGAGTACAGGTCGTAAAGCACTTTTTCCGAGGCCATTGTAACTTTGAACTGTCATTAAACAAACTACTACAAAATGACTTCTGACTTTCTATAACAAAGATATACATAAATCAGTATCAATCTCTTACTCTAATTCATATTATAGTAAACATTATTTCTATAAAGCATTTAAATTCTCATTATTCCATTCCCTTCTAAAACAAAATTACCCTCCCAATTAAAGAAAAACATAAAAAACCCTTCAAACATAATTTGGAACCTAATATAGTAACAAACACTACCCTTCTTCACTATAATTTGCTCCTATCTGCCAACTAAACTAACAGTAACCAAAAATATAAAAATTATCCGAACAGCATAAACATTTATCTAAACCCTTAAAAAACCATCCTGATAACCACATTTAAACAATAACCTAGGCATTTACCAAAAATGTAAGCATTTTCAAAACAGCATAACCATTTATCCAAACCATTTAGAAACCATCCTGATAAACACATTTAGACAATTATCCCACTTCCAAGTAAACCAAGGCATTTACATGTCTCAGTATTATGCACAGAGCTTTCTTCTTGTCAATTTCAAATTCTAAAACCTGCTTTAAAAAGCCCCAATATTTGTCCAACATCTTCCAGCCTCTAGAGTTTAATTCTCTTTCTTGATCATGGTGTGCTGGCAACACTGTCGTCTTATCTTCAACTTTCGACAACTTAATTTTCCTTTGACTATTTAAACCTAAGTCACCAATTCTCATCTTTTTCTTTGGAGAAACCACGTTACTCTTAAGGTAGTTTTCAGCCTTATCAGTTTCTCTTGATTCTTGTGACAATTTGGACTCCACAAATTCTGAGAAATGCTCCAAGACTTGAATAACAGCATTGTAGAGATCTTTAAATATCAAATTAATTTCCTCCATATTTCTTAACAGTAAGATAGATTATGGCGCCCTCTAGTGCCTCAGGAAGGTAAAGTCATTAACGCTGTAACTGAACACTCTCCAGCCTTTTATCTCCGGTGTGGCCAATCAGGAAAATAAAAAGTAATAACAAACAACATTCCCACGGGAAAGTGAAAGCAAATAGATCAGAACTCCAATCTGCACATTCAACGAAGAAGAGAAAGTTTTATATTCCTCAAAAATCACTTTAATAAAAAAACAATAAAAAAACAAAATTCTTTAAATCTCAATTCAAAAAATTATATATAAAAAGCCAAATAATGAGAGTCACCAAGAGATTCCGCATTTCTTTGTTGTAGAAAGCCTCCCTTTGGTAAAATTCAAACAAAAAAACCTTAGTGCTGCAGAAATGGGGTGGGCAGCTTTAAGGTCCGTTATGGC
Organism: Charina bottae; assembly: GCA_023362775.1. Taxonomy (NCBI): domain Eukaryota; kingdom Metazoa; phylum Chordata; class Lepidosauria; order Squamata; family Charinaidae; genus Charina; species Charina bottae. The sequence continues at coordinate 4,656,824 of JALMGJ010000015.1, forward strand.
TTCAGAGCAGCTTGGGAAGATGACGGCCCCGCCTCCCAGCTGATCGCTTACCAGTCGATCGCGAAACGCCGTTTTGCGGTCTTCTGGCTGTGACCAGCCATCTGGAGAACACACGGGGTGATTCCTGGGGTTCTCCTTAATCCGGAGAACGCTTCTGGTCTCCAAGGAAGCCTGCCTGAGCCCAAGAAAAAAAGCCACTCTGACAGGTCAGTCCGCAGACAGCGGAAAAAACCAGCTCAAGCCGCCATTGTCCCCACTGGAAGTCCCAAGTGGCATCATCTTTTCCTGGGCTTCTGTGACTGCCCTCCAGAGTTGGTGTACAATCCAGGAAAAGACATGTTTGCTTTATAATATATGAATATGCTGACGCGTATTCCAAATCACATTTTGCCCTCTAAATCCAGATCGCTGCTCAGCTATAGAAATTATATACTGTACAGTGAAACCTCATTTTCCCAGACCGCAGCGTAGCACGACTTCTCATGAAACAGATCGGAATTCCACATGAATTGTCCTCGCTTGCGCAGCAACACTGCCAGTGGTGTAGATTCATACAAGTAACAGATTTTGCATTGTATGCAGATTACTTCGTTATTATCGTTGAGTCATTATGCCAGTCGCTGCAAGGGAGTTCTCTCCAACAGAACCGCCTCTGCCGATGAGACCATTAAACGGGTTCACAATTGTAGTAAAAGGAGTGATTTAAATAAAAGTGGATTTCTTTAGCCTCCCCCTAGGGGGCGCACTGAAAACGGTTTCTTTGTGTTAAGCATGGTATTGAGCAACGCCATTCTCTAGAGCAGAGTTGCCAAAAATTCAGGTTGTGGGCGGCGTGCAGCCCTTGTGCAATTTTGAAGGGCTCCCAAAAGTGTGCAAGCCCCCCCCCCCCCCGTGGGGCCTTTTTAAATGTATTTCGGGGAATGTTTTACCCCTTTAATCTCACCCCACCCCCCTCCGTTTGGCTTCTGACTCATCCACTCCTGGAGCGTGGCCTTCAGCCATATGCATAAAACCAAGCAGGGGACAGAAACACCGCTTCGTTGGTTTCAGAAAGGAAGTTATGATGTTTCCACCTAGCAAGGAATGGTGATCAATTACCATCTTGGCTACCCGGAAACACCACGTAAATGTATACCTGTTGCACGAACCAACAATAATAAGCTGGTTGTTTATTACAGTCACGGGCCAGAATTCTGTAAGTTAACAAAGTACAGTAATGAAACAGTTTCTGTTTCAAGTAAAATAAAAATAACTATCGTAATTTTGTAACTCGATCACAGAGGCTGTTGAAGTGGGTCGAGTTTTCCAAACTGTATCGCGAAATTTTGCCACGTTCAAGGCAACAGAATTGTTCAGTCTGGCCTGACAGGAGGAGCTGACCATAAAATAAATCAGAATTGTCTGGGTATTATACAGCAGACCCATGCATCTTTATAGAAGGCACTATATAACGGAACAAGGGCTGTAGATTCAATGGGTCCTTCTCCGCATGGCCCGATCGTAGCTTGTAAGGAACTTTTTCATGTTTATCCTTGAGAACAGCTGTTGGGAGGGCATTCAAATATCCCAGTGTTGGTGCTCTTTGGAGTTTAGGAACCGTTATTTAGGAATGCTCTAGAGATGTATGAATTACTGAGGCTTGCTTTGCACAGCATGCTATAATGGGTGTCTGCAGGAAGGGGTCAAAAAAGTCAAGATGGCAAAGCCCCATTGCACCCATATAATGCATGTGAAAAGGAGGCTCCGATCTTGTGGCCACCATTTTGACTTTTTTGACCGGCCACGGAGGCCCCCAGGCCACAATGTGGTTGGCTCATTTATAGCTCAGCCCACTGCTTGCCGTTGGGGTGCGTCCTGAGAAATGTTGGGACAGCTTGGAGGAGACGTGTACAGAATTGTAGCCTAAACAGATCTTTCTAAACGGGAGGTGTGCAAGATGTTGGAATAATTTATTTTCTGCCTCCTTTTTGAAGCCAACAGAAGAATCACCCCTGATGACCATCAGAAGTTTGCCAAACTGGTATCAAAGAAATGGAAGCAGGTGGGCCGGTCCCTCTACCTGCAGTCCAAATGCCGGGCCCTTCGGGACCCTCTCATCGACAACCTGGCCGTTGAATACGAACGTGAAGGCCTCTATGAACAGGCGTATCAGTTGCTCCGCAGGTATATCGACTCGGAGGGCAAGCGTGCCACCGTTCAGAGGCTGATCGCGGCCTTGGAGGACAATGGCCTCATCAGCTTAGCTGAAGAACTTCTGGGTCTCCACCAAAGTGACAATTTGTCGTGAAGGAAAAAGAGAAGCATCTTCCGGGGGAATATTAGCTTTATGGTTGTATCATTGATCTTCCCACCAGTCTCTCGAGGGCACCTTATTCAGTCGCTGGTCAACTACGGTTTGTCCCTGTGGTTTTGTCCCAAGAAGAATCAAATCCAAAAACTGAAGTCAAGCCGGAAGATCAAATATGGTTTCAGCAACAAGTTGCAAGGGTCCTCTGGAAGCACCGTTCACCTTCGAATCGGGTATGAAGAAGGTGGCCTCATCAGATACGGACAGGTTCAGGAGACCTCGCGATGCATCTTCTCCCTCCCCCTCTCCTGGTCAAAATGGCAGGTTTAACTTTGGAGTTCTCTTGGACTTCAAGAGGCCTTCTGAGTAACTGAGTAAGTCAGTAGTTAAATAAAGAATCGCCCAGAACTATTTTCACTTTTCATTCTCTCCAGAATCCAATCATGATCTTCAGATGTGTGTGATTGAACCAACCTCAGATCGGTCAACTCAGTCAAGGTTAGGAAATTTGTGGTCCCCCAGATACCATGCAGTCCAGCAGATAGAGCCAGTTTGGTCTAGCGGTTAAGGTGCTGGGCTAGAAACCAGGAGACAGAGAGTTCTACTCCCACCTTAGGCATGAAAGCTGGCTGGGTGACCGTGGGCCAGTCCCTGTCTCTCAGCCCTAGGAAGGAGCCAATGGGAAACCAGGAGACAGAGTTCTAGTCCTGCCTTAGGCATGAAAGCCCGCTGGGTGACCTTGGGCCAGTCCCTGTCTCTCAGCCCTAGGAAGGAGCCAATGGCAAACCAGGAGACAGAGTTCTAGTCCCGCCTTAGGCATGAAAGCCAGCTGGGTGACCTTGGGCCAGTCCCTGTCTCTCAGCCCTAGGAAGAAGCCAATGGCAAACCAGGAGGCTGAGAGTTCTAGTCCCGCCTGAGGCATAAAAGCCGGCTGGGTGACCTTGGGCCAGTCATTCTCTCTCAGCCCTAGGAAGGAGCCAATGGGAAACCAGCAGACTGAGAGTTCTAGTCCCGCCTTAGGCATGAAAGCTGGCTGGGTGACCTTGGGCCAGTCCCTGTCTCTCAGCCCTAGGAAGAAGCCAATGGCAAACCAGGAGGCTGAGAGTTCTAGTCCCGCCTGAGGCATAAAAGCCGGCTGGGTGACCTTGGGCCAGTCATTCTCTCTCAGCCCTAGGAAGGAGCCAATGGGAAACCAGCAGACAGAGAGTTCTAGTCCCGCCTCAGGCATGAAAGCCGGCTGGGTGACCTTGGGCCAGTCATTCTCTCTCAGCCCTAGGAAGGAGCCAATGGGAAACCAGCAGACTGAGAGTTCTAGTCCTGCCTTAGGCATGAAAGCTGGTTGGGTGACCTTGGGCCAGTCCCTGTCTCTCACCCCTAGGAAGAAGCCAATGGCAAACCAGGAGGCTGAGAGTTCTAGTCCCGCCTGAGGCATGAAAGCCGGCTGGGTGACCTTGGGCCAGTCATTCTCTCTCAGCCCTAGGAAGGAGCCAATGGGAAACCAGCAGACTGAGAGTTCTAGTCCCGCCTTAGGCATGAAAGCTGGCTGGGTGACCTTGGGCCAGTCCCTGTCTCTCAGCCCTAGGAAGAAGCCAATGGCAAACCAGGAGGCTGAGAGTTCTAGTCCCGCCTTAGGCATGAAAGCCAGCTGGGTGACCTTGGGCCAGTCCCTGTCTCTCAGCCCTAGGAAGGAGCCAATGGGAAACCAGGAGGCTGAGTGTTCTAGTCCCGCCTGAGGCATAAAAGCCGGCTGGGTGACCTTGGGCCAGTCCCTGTCTCTCAGCCCTAGGAAGGAGCCAATGGGAAACCAGCAGACTGAGAGTTCTAGTCCCGCCTTAGGCATGAAAGCTGGCTGGGTGACCTTGGGCCAGTCCCTGTCTCTCAGCCCTAGGAAGAAGCCAATGGCAAACCAGGAGACTGAGAGTTCTAGTCCCGCCTTAGGCATGAAAGCTGGCTGGGTGACCGTGGGCCAGTCCCTGTCTCTCAGCCCTAGGAAGGAGCCAATGGGAAACCAGGAGACAGAGTTCTAGTCCCGCCTTAGGCATGAAAGCTGGCTGGGTGACCGTGGGCCAGTCCCTGTCTCTCAGCCCTAGGAAGGAGCCAATGGGAAACCAGCAGACTGAGAGTTCTAGTCCCGCCTTAGGCATGAAAGCTGGCTGGGTGACCTTGGGCCAGTCCCTGTCTCTCAGCCCTAGGAAGAAGCCAATGGCTAACCAGGAGAATGAGAGTTCTAGTCCCGCCTTAGGCATGAAAGCTGGCTGGGTGACCGTGGGCCAGTCCCTGTCTCTCAGCCCTAGGAAGAAGCCAATGGCAAACCAGGAGACTGAGAGTTCTAGTCCTGCCTTAGGCATGAAAGCCGGCTGGGTGACCGTGGGCCAGTCCCTGTCTCTCAGCCCTAGGAAGAAGCCAATGGCAAACCAGGAGACTGAGAGTTCTAGTCCTGCCTTAGGCATGAAAGCCGGCTGGGTGACCTTGGGCCAATCACTCACTCTCGGCCCAACTCACCTCACAGGGTGGTGGTTGTGGGGAAAATAGGAGGAGGAAGGAGTATGAGGTATGTTTGCCGCCTTGAGTTATTTATAAAAATAATAAAGGCGGGATAAAAATTAAATAAATAAATAGTGACATGCTCCCCACTCCTGACCTAAATAGATCAGTTATATTATTGGCAGCGCTCAGAAATACTGTACCTTCCTCGAGGGGAGCCATTTCAGACCCCAAGCTGTGAGTTACTGATCAATATGAGCTTAGTCAACTTGCTGTTGGAGGCCTTGAATGTTTCCATTGAGAGCCAGCTGATGCTTCCCAGGCAGGGAAGACTGATAGAGATGAATCACTCATTCGTTAACACTTACAATAAATAGAGTTGAAAAATGCAAGTCTGAACCATCCCTGGGTAGCATTTACACGAACAGATTACTGTACACTGACGTTTTGCACCTCTGACTTAATTCAGGACGGTCATTCTAAACCATTTCTGTGACTTTTGAAGTTTGTCACCACTTTTCCTTCGAACAGAATGAGTCTCAGGTATTTTGTATAGAGCTGCCATATTTTATTCAATCATTTTTTAAAACAGAAACTGGATATTTTTGTCTCAAAACAAAAAAGCTTGGTCTGCATGGATATGGTGTGATTCTACTTTTAAAGAGATGAGCAGGTAAATTCAGCACATGTTCACTTTAATCTTTATAACTGCTGTCATTAATCACTTGGTTGATTAGCACTAAAACATCATGGAATAACATTTAAAGTTTTAGCACTATAACGCTGTAATGCTAAATAAAATATTTAACAGTAATAATTTGACCACGATTAAAATCTCATTTCTTCCACATTAAAAAAGCCACTAGAGCATGTAACACTAGAATGCTATTTAAAAAAAAAAATCTGGGGGAAAACTGAATCACTGCTTGTGTTTTGCTAAAATGTTGTGACTAAGGGTTTTTAAATCTTATTGTAAATTACTGTTAACATTTACAATCGTATTCGTTTAAATGGAATTTCACTAATATTTAATAGTTCTTTTTAATTGGAGCTATAGCACTGTTTGTTCTAATTAAAAGTGATTAAAAGGCAATAATATCAATATTAAAGAGAAGATAACCTGGGTGCCCACCAGAGATTTTAATAAAAGTGTGCTAAGCATATTAAAAAGCAGAGACATCACCTTGCCAACAAAGGTCCGTATAGTTAAAGCTATGGTTTTTCCAGTAGTAATGTATGGCTGTGAGAGTTGGACCATAAGGAAGGCTGAGCGCCGAAGAATTGACGCTTTCAAACTGTGGTGCTGGAGAAGACTCTTGAGAGTCCCTTGGACTGCAAGGAGGTCAAATCAGTCAATCCTAAAGGAAATCAACCCTGACTGCTCATTGGGAGGACAGATACTGAAGCTGAAGCTCAAATACTTTGGCCACCTAATGCGAAGAGAGGACTCACTGGAAAAGACCCTGATGCTGGGAAAGACTGAAGGCGAAAGGAGAAGGGGACGGCAGAGGATGAGATGGTTAGATAGCATCACCGATGTAATGAACATGAATTTGAGTAAACTCCGGGAGATGGTGGAGGATAGGAAGGCCTGGCGTGCTATGGTCCATGAGGTCACGAAGAGTCGGACACGACTAAACGACTGAACAACAACAACAATATTCAAAGGATATTTTTATCCCCACCAAATCATGGACAGAATACAAGGCGGAAGAGCATAAAAACAGAGTGAAACACCCTCATGGCATAGAAAAACCAATTATAATTCTCCTTGTAGCTCAACAGTGGAAGAACTATTGCTTAGATTTATTATTCCCAGCTACTACCTATCTGGAAGGTTTAACAATTCTCTTCCAGCTGAGTTTCTTCGGGAAGGAATTTCTGGTTTGCTCTGAGACACAGATGGGCAACCTGGCACCCATGGGCATCAGTCTGCCCTGGGACATCTTCCTTCCAGGGCCTGCCAAATTAGGAATAAAATAACGACAAGAAAAATACGTTATTCATTAAAAGAAAGCATAAATTGGAAGTTTGCCTGCCATAAGGCAAGGTTTCAACCACCAACTTCATTTCAATTTGCAAGATATCCTGCAGGTTGCAGAGCAAACAGCACAGTGGGTCATTCCAGGGGCACATTGTATTGCAGAGCTTTCCAAACTCTGTCGGGACACGTTAGTGTGTTGGCTGCAATGTTTGGGTGTGTCGTGGCTGATGCTGCCTCCGAGCCCTGCCAGGATTCCGCGCAGGTCCCAGTGCCTGCCTCGTGCCTTGCTGCCTCCAAACCTGCCCTCCCAGGATTCCACGCAGGTCCTAGTGCCTGCCTCGTGCCCTGCTGCCTCCAAACCTGCCCTGTCAGGATTCCGCGCAGGTCCTAGTGCCTGCCTTGTGCCCTGCTGCCTCCAAACCTGCCCTGCCAGGATTCCACGCAGGTCCTAGTGCCTGCCTCGTGCCTTGCTGCCTCCAAGCCTGCCCTGCCATGATTCCGCGCAGGTCCTAGTGCCTGCCTCGTGCCTTGCTGCCTCCAAACCTTCCCTGCCAGGATTGTAAAAATAATAAAGGCAGGATAGAATATATATATATCTTGGCTTCCAGATATTTGGGAAATGCAATCACATTCCTTCCTTTCTTCTCTTCTCCAGGGTGAAGATGCAAAAAAAGAAGCTGAAAAAGGTCCCCTTGAGAAACTGGAAATAATGTCTCATATATTGTGTGGATCAAGTAGAAAAAGAATTGAGATATTTCCTCACCAGATCCCTCAATGCCTTCAACAATGGCAGAGCTTCTAAAGTACTGCCTTCACTGGAAAAGTTCTTAAAAATTCAGGGAGTTATTCAGAGATGTCTCTGCCTTGAAAATAGCCCATGTCATTCATACTGAACTGTATAGTCCAGTCAAACATCAGGAGCTGACCACAGGAAATGTTTTGTGACATTTAGTATTACGTCATAAAATGTTTTATGATAATTTTTATGTCATAAAATGTTTTATAAAATTTGCCAAATTTCTATTCCACAGGAGTCATGGGTCCCAGTTTTTGGATGCATTCTGTAAGTTAGCCCATTTGAGAGACCTTGGTTCAAAAATTGTTGGCCTCTGACGCACCGTTTTGCCCAGTTAAAGGTTACAAAGTATCAAACAGACGTGAGAGTTTTATATACTGTAGATATTAAAGAACAAAAAAAAAGGATTTGTGTTGCCCTTTGCATGAGATTAGGGTTTACTGTATTGTGGAAATCCAGAAAAGGAGTTCATGAATATTATGTTAGAGATCAGGTTTCAACCAAGCACGTCTCACACAAGCTTGGAGGAGGAGGCAGCCTCTGCTCTAACCTAATCTTACTTGCTTTGTGTGGGAGGGGCTGAATCCCGGTTTCCTGTTTCCTGTTCCCTTCTCTTCCTCTTTCTGCTTGAAACCAGGGAGGATGGCCTTTCTATGGCTGTCCATGTGTTTCTCAGACTTCCATACAGCAAGGCCACATTAAAGAAGCATGTGGGTTTGGTCAGAACCTTCTTGCTCGCATGCATGGACCATTTCTCTCCTGGACTTCAGAAAAAATCTAAAGACCTGGTTTTGCCATCATGCTTGGGGAGGGGAGGGAAATAGCCAGTCTTGGGGTTGGCTGATCGCTTAGATCTACTTTGACCAACCTTCTGACCATGGGATAGTAAGAACTGCCATTTTAGGATCAAATTGTATTAGATATTTTGTCTATGAAGGTTCTCAGTCATCCAGGTGGAACAGTCTGTGGCTTGAATCATGTCAACTGGATTTCTATTTTCTTAGTGGAAACGTTTCACTCCTTATCCAAGGAGCTTCTTCAGTCTGAGTAAAGTTAGTAAGGGAATCCTTAAATATGTTTCTAGGCTGGCTGTGTGACCTTGCACCTGGGGCTAGGTCATGGTTATTTTTGAGATGTTTGTTTCTAAGTCCCTTTATCATCTAAAGGAGGATCGTTAAGATTACCCTGCTGCTGTTGAGCTTGTGAAATGGTCTTAATCTTCCTAGGCACAGAAGACAAAGCAGGAAGGAAGATAGGGGAAAGGTTATGCCTGAGGCCCCCACCTCTATTCAAGGAAGGATTTTCCAAGTTGGCATGAATGGATTCCTTGACCCCTCTCTCAAACCACCTATCTTCTCTGTCTAAAATGTGAACATTAATGTCCTCAAATGAGTGTCCTTTTTCCTTTAGATGAAGATAAACTGCTGACTCTGGTCCTGTGGTGTTACTTCTCCTGTGTTGGGCCATCCTCCTGTACAAAGGTTGTTTGGTTTCTCCAATGTAGAGTTCAGAGCACTCCTCACTGCACTGGCTTGCATACACTACATTGCTTTCCTTGTGTTTTGGAGTTTGATCTTTGGGGTGTACAAGCCTCTGTCTCAGTGTGTTGGTGGGTTTGAAATATACAGGTATGTGGTGTTTGCCAAATATCCGTTTGATCTTTTCAGACACGCCAGCCATGTAAGGAATGACCAGGTTCTTCCGTTTACTCTGAGTCTCAGCCCTATCTGTTGCTGTTTTAGGTCTGGTAGACTTAGATTTGGTGAAGGCCCAATTTGGATATCCACAGGCCTGCAGAGCTGTTCTCAGATGCTGCTTTTCATTCTTTTTGGAATCCATGGAGGTGGGGATGGTTTCTGCTCTGTGTGACAATGTCCTGATGACTCCTAGTTTGTGCTGCAGTGGATGGTGGGAGTCAAACATCAGGTATTGATCTGTGTGTGTGGGTTTCCTGTAGATCCCTATTTCTAGCTTGCCACCGGTCCCAATGAGGACTTCACAGTCTAGGAATGCCAGTCTGTTGTCCTTGGTGTCTTCTCTGGTGAAGCTAATGTTGGCATCTATAGTGTTTATATGGTCCGTGAAGGCCTGTACTTCCTGGGCCTTGATTTTGACCCAGGTGTCATCCACATACCTAAACCAGTGGGTGGGCACCGTTCCCTGGAATGTGTTGAGTGCTTTCTTCTCCACTTCTTCCATGTATAAATTGGCCACAATGGGTGACACAGGAGAACCCATGGCACAGCCGTGTTTTTGTCTGTAAAAGTCACCTCTGTATGTGAAATAAGTGGTGTTAAGACACAGGTCCAGAAGATGGCAGATCTGGTTTGGGTTGAGATGGCTTCTCCTTTCCAGGGTGCTGTCCTCTTCTAGTCTCTTCCTGACAGCGGATAGAGCATGAGTGGTGGGGATGCTGGTGAAAAGGGAGGACACATCAAAGGAGACCATAGTTTCATCTGTATCCAATCTGTATTCCATCTGTATTTGGATACAGATGAAACTATGGTCTCCTTTGATGTGTCCTCCCTTTTCACCAGCATCCCCACCACTCATGCTCTATCCGCTGTCAGGAAGAGACTAGAAGAGGACAGCACCCTGGAAAGGAGAAGCCATCTCAACCCAAACCAGATCTGCCATCTTCTGGACCTGTGTCTTAACACCACTTATTTCACATACAGAGGTGACTTTTACAGACAAAAACACGGCTGTGCCATGGGTTCTCCTGTGTCACCCATTGTGGCCAATTTATACATGGAAGAAGTGGAGAAGAAAGCACTCAACACATTCCAGGGAACGGTGCCCACCCACTGGTTTAGGTATGTGGATGACACCTGGGTCAAAATCAAGGCCCAGGAAGTACAGGCCTTCACGGACCATATAAACACTATAGATGCCAACATTAGCTTCACCAGAGAAGACACCAAGGACAACAGACTGGCATTCCTAGACTGTGAAGTCCTCATTGGGACCGGTGGCAAGCTAGAAATAGGGATCTACAGGAAACCCACACACACAGATCAATACCTGATGTTTGACTCCCACCATCCACTGCAGCACAAACTAGGAGTCATCAGGACATTGTCACACAGAGCAGAAACCATCCCCACCTCCATGGATTCCAAAAAGAATGAAAAGCAGCATCTGAGAACAGCTCTGCAGGCCTGTGGATATCCAAATTGGGCCTTCACCAAATCTAAGTCTACCAGACCTAAAACAGCAACAGATAGGGCTGAGACTCAGAGTAAACGGAAGAACCTGGTCATTCCTTACATGGCTGGCGTGTCTGAAAAGATCAAACGGATATTTGGCAAACACCACATACCTGTATATTTCAAACCCACCAACACACTGAGACAGAGGCTTGTACACCCCAAAGATCAAACTCCAAAACACAAGGAAAGCAATGTAGTGTATGCAATCCAGTGCAGTGAGGAGTGCTCTGAACTCTACATTGGAGAAACCAAACAACCTTTGTACAGGAGGATGGCCCAACACAGGAGAAGTAACACCACAGGACCAGAGTCAGCAGTTTATCTTCATCTAAAGGAAAAAGGACACTCATTTGAGGACATTAATGTTCACATTTTAGACAGAGAAGATAGGTGGTTTGAGAGAGGGGTCAAGGAATCCATTCATGCCAACTTGGAAAATCCTTCCTTGAATAGAGGTGGGGGCCTCAGGCATAACCTTTCCCCTATCTTCCTTCCTGCTTTGTCTTCTGTGCCTAGGAAGATTAAGACCATTTCACAAGCTCAACAGCAGCAGGGTAATCTTAACGATCCTCCTTTAGATGATAAAGGGACTTAGAAACAAACATCTCAAAAATAACCATGACCTAGCCCCAGGTGCAAGGTCACACAGCCAGCCTAGAAACATATTTAAGGATTCCCTTACTAACTTTACTCAGACTGAAGAAGCTCCTTGGATAAGGAGTGAAACGTTTCCACTAAGAAAATAGAAATCCAGTTGACATGATTCAAGCCACAGACTATTAGATATTTTATTGAATTTTTGTAGTATTTATGTTTTTATTGATTTTAAACTTATGCTGTGAACCGCCCAGGGTCCCTCCTTGCGGGGGAGATGGGCGGGATATAAATATGTTTATAAATAAAAAAAATAAAAAAATTCTGCTAAGGAACTGTGAGTTACAATAAAATTGTAAACTCCTTTTTTATGTAACTTTACATTAAAAAAGTGTGAAGTGTGTTTATTTTGTGTTTTGAACTGATTAAGCCTTGTGCAAGTTTATGGGAACGCTTCTACTCTGCTACATACTAATAAGAAGCTGCGTGGAGTTCTGGTACTACCATCCCAGAATTCCTACATATTAGACAAATGTAGCCAAAATGAAATAGAGATATAAATGTGCTCGTGTATGTAGGCTCACCCTCCACCCCAAATCTCAGTGCTGTCACTGAAGCCATGCTTTCAAGCTCTTAACCATTTCCTTTCTGACAAGTAGCTACATTTACTGTGATTTTCTAGAGAAGGAGTAGCCGAATACTTTGCCCTGCTTTGGCAAGGCACTCTAGCAGCAGGCCTGCGTACAGAACAAGCCCCATCTGCACGCGCCTCCTGCCAACTCCTTTGGTGCTGCTGGCAAACATCTGTATGGGGCAGGCTTCCGAGCACATACGAGCCTCTTTGGCCTGGAACATCTGCTCAGATGTCATGTGACCAGGAGTTGGAGGCCAGCTGAGCTTCCTGGCTGCAGGCAGAGCTGAGATATCTTTCATCCGCACCAGGCAGAAAGGCCGTTCTTGGAAAGAAGACTTGGGCAGTGGTAGGGAGCGGGCGAGAGGAGGGGAACCAGCCATGTTTCCATGTAATCCCGCTTAGAGGAAGCAGATCCTTGGTGAAAGAAGGGAAAAGAAGCTTTCTTGCTACTCGGCTACAATTCCCAAACTATACATTTGAGAGGAATGCCAGGACTAACCGGATCCAGATGTGCCGACTTGGCAAACTGTGGTCCGAGCGTTACCGAGGGGAGGCGGACGATGGGATTGCTGTAGAGGTAAGAATGAAGCCTTTGCATCTGATTGGGAGGCTTTGCTCATACTGTGTGATGGACACAGGAGAAGCCCACCTTTCCCTTGACCCTCTGTGATATCTTGGGAGGGGTTCTCCCCTTGCCTCTCCCCCATCTGCAAATGGGCTCAGAGACGCTCCCCCCACCCCCAAACATCGCCTTTCCCGCGGCTTGTGTTTTCTCTTGAAGGGGTGGCGGGACTGATCTGATCTTCCACAGGGCAAAGAAAGAACGGTTTATTTTCAGAGCGTGTCCACATTTTAAGAACACACAGGCTCAAAAGCGCACCCCAAAACAGCCAGCCTTCCTGCCTTGCCCCACGGATTCAAGAACATTGCATTGCAAATAGCGGAACTGCGAAATAGGTTATTCTTATTTCACTCTAATTTCAGCTAGGCTAATTATCCTGGAAATTGATGCATGCATATGCATAGAATGGGACAGCTGGAAAAAAAAGGGGGGAAATGCAGATGTGGCTTTTATGAGAAATACTTTCTCCCATATTCTCTCTCCTCCCGCCCCCCATCCCGTCTCCGCAGGGAAGCCATGAGACATAGGCCTTGCTTTGTGAAAGCTCCCAGATTTAACCACCTTAAATTTCCAGGTAAGCCAACTTTGTGTTGAGCTGCTTCCAGGGAGAAGAGAGTTAGACAGGCGCATTTTGGCTGCCCCCAGGACTGACTTTTGAATTAGAGTAGCTTGTTTCACATTAATGGGACATAATCCTGATTTATTCTGCAGATTATGCTGAGCCTGTTTTTAAACGTGGTTGTATCTGGATCAAACTTTCAGGGTGTAGTACAACACCCCCCCCATCTTACCTCCACTGAACTTGAGCAAAGATAGACGTGCAAAGGGCATGATGATGTGAGTCATGTTCGATAGCGTGCTAACACTCAGTCTGGAATCTCTGTTGAATTCCTTTGCTTGGCTCTACAGCGTGCTCAGAAGAGTGTTCTGGAAGCATGTGCAGAATCGTTACTGTGTACATATAATGCTCGTGACTTGGCTTCTTAAATTGGCTTATTTTCTGGGTTGGTGCAATACTGGGACCATAAGTTAAGCTGTATCTAAACTGGGACCTATACAGGTAGTCCTCAACTTACAACCACAGTTGGGACTGGAACTTCGGTCACTAAGCGATGTGGTCACATAAGTTTGGGTTTGCAGAAGACACTAAGTCATAACAGAACAACCAACTTAACCTATGGTGTGAGCGCAACTCACTAGGTCTTTAACTTGGTTGAGTGTTCTAAGCTAACCCCGCCTCTTTGTAATGTATGGAGAAGCTGCACAGAACATTAGCTTTCCAGGAGGGTCAAAAAAGAAAATGGGATAGTCAGAACCCTATACAGCCAGAGTCCCCCCCCCCTCTAACATATGTTACTTTTATTTTTGGTCTGGTAAATAGGGAAGGGCAGTGAAGTCAATCTGTGTCTGAAGTGGTTTTCTTTGCACTGCGTTTCTGCGCCACGGAGACAGCAAACAAAATGGCATCTCCTGAACATGCATACTCAGCAGAATCTGGCCCCCACCCAAGAAAAACATCAGAAGGAATCTGCTTTGTTTGGCTAAACATGGAGCGGGGGGGGGGGGATGGGCTTGAGGCTTAAAGCCAAGAACCTCTGAAATGCATCTCCAGCTTGGGGGAAGCATCTCCAGACGTTGGTGGCCACGTCATGCCCAGGTTACAGAGGACAACCCTCCATTTCAAGGCTGCCTCTGCTTAGCAGGCGGCAACGCCTGGGGCTGATGGCAGCCGCCTTTGGGATTTCAAAAGCACGTCTTGGGCCCTTTCACAAAATGGCTGCCGGGGGGACCTGCCTATTCATAAAATGGTGGGCATTGTGGCAGCAAGTCATCAAACCAGTGTTTCTCAACCTTGGCAACTTTAAGATGTGTGGACCAACTCCCAGAATTCCCCAGCTGGAAGTCTGCACATCTTAAAGTTGCCAAGGTTGAGAAACACTGCATTGAGGAGTTATCTGCTAGAATGCCAGGGGGTGGGCTTACTCCCAACCCCCCCCCAGCACCTCTACCTGCTCAGGATATTCCTACCTGCCACAGCTCGTTTTTGTCCTTTTCCTAGGCAGACTAGGCGCCCTCCAAACAAAACCTTGGACTTCAACCACCCCCGTTTTTAATTTCTAGGGATTTCTAGCTGATAGACGTAGGATTCAGAGCCATGGTGCTAACTAAGACAATAGTGGAAGCTGGTGCTTTGCGGTGTGCTGGTCACCCCCTTTCCATTTTTCAATTAAACGTATCCCCCCCCCCAAAGTGACAAGCCAGATGGGGAGCCTGAGAGCAAAAGGTGTTGGGCTAGGACTGGGGAGACCTCCCCAACTTTGGAAGCTCCCTGGGTGAGTCTCTCTCTCCATCCAAGCTCCCAAGGTGGTTGGGGGGAAAATAGGAGGAAGAAGAGCAACAGTCACGGTCTTTAGCTCCTGGTGGAGAATGATTCTAGCAAATAAATGAAGCAGATCCCTCCGAGTTGCCAACCTCTGATCTAGTTGGAACACTGTCTAGCCCAAGCTTGGTTTACTCATGAATGACCCCAGAAAAGGAGAGCAGATCAAGGACTTGGGAGATGCCTTCCACACTTAGCAGCATCCAGAGGGCAGACTGAGCAGCTGGACAAAGCTCACCAGTTTTCCTTTCTGTGGTGGATGGGTTGTCCTTCCTTCCCTTTAATTTAAATTAGACTTGCTGTATCTAAACTGGGACCTATACAGGTAGTCCTCAACTTACCACCACAGTTGGGACTGGAACTTCGGTCACTAAGCGATGTGGTCACGAAGCAAGACATTATGTGACCACGCCCAATTTTACGACTTTTTTTGCCGTGGTCGTTAAGCAAATGCAGCTTCCCCCATTCTTTTGCTTGTCGGAAGCTGGCTGGGAAGGTTGCAAATGATGATCACATGACCCCGGGATGCTGCAACTGTCATAAATACATGCCAGTTGCCAAGCGCCTGAATTTTAATCAAGTGACCGTGGGGATGCTGCAACAGTCGTAAGTGCAAGGACTGGCTGTAAGTCACTTTTTTCAGCGCCATTGTAACTCTGAACAGTCGCTAAACGAATGGTTGTAAGTCGAAGACTACCTGTATACTCCTGAAGGGGCCATCGCTCGACCCAACCAATCTGGATAGTTTCCGTCCAGTCTCCAACCTCCCCTTCCCAGGGAAGGTTGTGGAGAAAGTGGTTGCAGGGCAGCTTCAAAGGGCTCTGGGTGAAGCGGATTATCTGGACCCCCTTCAGTCAAGATAAAGCCGGGATATGGGACTGAGACGGCATTGATCGCGCTCTTGGATGATCTCTGGTGGGAGCGGGATGGGGGCAGTGCATCCATCCTGGCTCTTCTTGACCTCTCGGCGGCCTTCGATACCATCGACCACGGTGTCCTTTTGGGGCGGCTTAGGGAGTTGGGGGTGGGCGGCATAGTTTTACGCTGGTTCACCTCCTTCCTCCGGGGTCGGTTCCAGGTGGTGTTGGTAGGAGGGGGAGGTCCAGTCCACGGCCCCTACTGTGTGGGGTGCCACAGGGCTCGGTTCTCTTGCCCCTCTTATTTAACATCTACATGAGGCCGCTGGGTGAGGTGATCCGACGGTTTGGGGTGAGGTATCATCAGTATGCTGATGATACCCAGCTTTATATCTCCTCCCCGGGCTGGCTGAGTGATGCCGTGGATGTCCTGTCTCAGTGCCTGGAGGCTGTAGGGGCCTGGATGGGGCACAAGGGGCTCTGGCTCAACCCAGCAAGACTGAGTGGCTTTGGGCATTTGGGCCTCTCGGTACCAAGGTTTTTCCATCTTTGGTCCTGGACGGGGTGGCACTGCCCCAGACGGACCCAGTGTGCAACTTGGGGGTCGTCTTGGACTCACGGCTCCTGCTGGAAGAGCAGGTGGCAGCCGTGGCTAGGAGAGCCTTTGCACACCTTCGGGTTGTGTGCCAGTTGCACCCATTCTGGACCGGGAGGCACTACTCACTGTCACTCATGCCCTCGTGACCTCCCGCTTGGACTACTGCAACGCGCTCTACGTGGGGCTGCCCTTGAAGAGCATTCGGAAGCTTCAGCTGGTGCAGAATGCAGCTGCCCGGGTTGTAAATGGTGTCGGCTACTCGGCACACGTAACACCACTGCTTCGGGAGCTGCATTGGTTGCCGGTGTGTTTCCGGGTGCAATTCAAGGTGCTGGTTGTCACCTTTAAAGCCCTTCATGGCTTGGGACCGGGTTACCTGAGGGACCGTCTTTTCCCAGTTCTTTCTACCCGTCTAATCCGGTCCGGCAGGATGGGCAGCCTCCGGGTCCTGCCAGCCAAGGAATGTCAGCTGGCGGGGAGGAGACGTGCCTTTTCTGCAGTGGCGCCTGCCCTCTGAAATATCCTTCCTCCCGAGATTAGGATGGCCCCGACCCTTCTGGATTTTCGAAAGGCCTTGAAGACCTGGCTTTGTGCCCGGGCCCCGAGTGTGCAAAGGGCCCCGTTTCATGGTTGTGTCAACACCTATGGCTTTTAAAACCTCTCGGCTTTATTTATGTTTATATTTAATTTTTTTGGTATTGTTTTTATGGTTGATTGTTTTTATTATTGTTAGCCTCCCAGAGTCACTGGTTTGAGATGGGCGGCTATATAAATTGAATGAATGAATGAATGAATGAATGAATGAATGAATGAATGAATGAATAAATAAATAAATAAATAAATAAATAATATCTTCAAACAAGCAAATTAATATATGCAAAAGTCATACTGAACTGTGGCAACTTCAGTCCTCTTTTCACAATGTGCTTTTTCCAGTGATGTGCAAATAGCTTCCTTTTGCCTTAGGCTGTGGAATTCTCTGTTCCCTGCCTCTCCCAAATATCTGAGCAGCCTTAAAAAGCCGCTTATCCCTTGCCCTAGGCCAGATGTGCAAAGCAGAACATCTGGATTCAGAATCAGCATCTTCCTCCCTCTCATTCTGTTCCTATCTGGCATTTCCTGCTGCATTCAGGGGAACCCAATGTTGTTGCATTGCAACGCCTTTGCTGCAACCCCGTGCATGGAATTCACAGGGGATGCATATGAAGACGGGCCACAGCTGGAGGGAGGAACCAGAGCTTGACTTTCTGCCTGGCCTGTTTTAATCTCTGGACCATTCTTTTATTGGGGGGTCATAAGAACACCAGTTGTGCAGGTCCTCGGCGCCCCCATTTTATCACTCTTGCAAACTCTGCTGGCTTAATTTTACTCAACGTAATGCTGGGTTATGCAAGTTTTTGCTGTTTGTGGATGTCTTTTTGGAAGCTATTAATGTTTGGAAATTCAAAGCAGAATTCTTCCATACACCAGATGGGCTCTCCCTCACTTGATTATTTTAATTTGCAGCATGGAAGGTTAGCATCCCTTCGCTCATTCTCGTCCTTTTCAAAAGAGAAAAGCATTTTTAGAAGGGGCAAAACAGCTCTACAAATGGAGGATTGTTGTGGTGGAGAACATTATGAATGCTGGTCTGGCTTTCTGTGGTGGATTTCGGCTCTGCCGCTGGTTCTCAGGAAGGAGGGAGCGCATTCCAAGGAGATAAGAGGACTCCCAGTCGTTGGTGGGAGAACAAAGAGATTCAGGGTAGCCCCGCCCTAGAGCCTTCCAGGTTATTTCCCCTAAGGTTAGTTAGAGTAGCTTTAGTCCGGCAAGATTCTGTCTGTTCGGTGAACGCAAATAAAGAACTGGAGTTTTGAATGCACTGACTCATCGTTGTTCTTGGGCTGGCCGTGACACTTTCCCTGCAAAACACTCCTATTTCTTTGATTTAGAAAACACTTCATTCTTCTCTGCTTTTCCATTATTCAAAACAAACCCAACTTCTTCAGGCAGAAACGTAATTTGAAAGGAAAAGGTGAACTTGTATTGTTCCAAACGGATCACAACCCGCCAGCACAGAGAAAAAAACAACCTAAAATTATCAGGCAGCTGAAGCCATGCAAATACCTTCCACCACCACCCCTCCGTTTAGAGCTTTTTTTCTTTTTTGGAAAAACATGGCACAAGTAAGCCTAATTTATAGATTGTGATTAAAACCGAGATGCCCACCAATCAGGCTGAAATGATTTGCCTCCACTCACATCACTTTGTCACCAGGACAGACCCACTTTGTCACACGGTGATCATATTTCTTCCCAAATTAGTGTGGTCTCCCCCAGACTGAAAAATCTTGGCCACTTTGGTAGCATGGCTTGTTTTAACCATGTTTCATAAACTAAACCACCTTGGCTGGATTCACACCAGGAGTGCCTGCTTGGGGGGGTGTCAAAAAATTCAAGATAACTTTAACTTTGTCTATTTTTAGAATGGTTTTTAATGATCTTTTATTTGTAAGCCGCTCAGAGTCACTTATATAGTGAGATGGGCGGTGTATAAATTTGCTTAAGAAATAAACTAAATGACAGCTACAAGCACACAATGGAAGCTTGGCTAACCCTTTTTACATGTGACATTTTTTAAAAAAGGCCAGGGCTTCAACTGCATGATTGCAGCTACGACCTTGATTTTTTTCATTCCCCTGATTTGCACATCATAATAAGCCTCAATCTGCAGTTTGCAAGCCACGATGCCTAGATTCATACACAATGTGAGAGCAAAACCAAACCAAACCAACCAGCAAAGACACAGAAGACAAGATACACTAAGCCAATAGCAAAGTACATTGGCTAGATTCACCTATTATGCTAAATCTGAAGTTATTTTCAACAAATGGGGATTAAAACACACTGTAGTTCAGCACCAGGTTTCAACCAAATCTACAATTTATAACATGAATCAAGAAAATTGTTCCTGCCGTTCTTTTCTAACGAGGAGATTTCTAGTTCAGCCTTTTCTTTCTATTTGTTGGTCTTTGGTCCTGGCCACGGGAGAGATTGTAGCCATGGAGGTTGGCTTGCTTTCCCACAGTCTCCGAGATATTGGCCGGCAACATCGGTTAAATCATGGAAAAGTTGGAGTGTCATCTCACACGAAGTGGGTTCCAAGACCGGAGTTTACAGAACTACACCATGAAGGAGGCCAGGAATCTTATCCAAAGCTGTCATTTGTCTCTTGAGTCTCGAGCCAAGCCAGCTCTGCACAAACATCCTCACTTAACGAGATCCAGGATTCAACATTGCTGGGCCATCAGCTGGACACATCTGGTGCATGATATGCTCTGGCTGGACTGGAAAAAAGCCGTAGGGTCATATTCAGAATATTTCCCTTTCGTTAAACAGCACGGCTCGAATAAGTCAGGACTCAAAAGATACTGAAGAAATAAGCAAATAAACTTGTTCCTGCCCTCTAAAAGTCAAGTCTTCACGTCAAGCTTGACTTTGGTAAGCTCAAATTCATAATATCATTTTCTTGACATGATATGGAAATAATTTGTGTTCCTGTAGGATGTTCTTTGACTTCTCTTTGATCCTACAGCCCTGAGAATTCCTGGTGGTTGCCCTCCAGATTATTAACCAGGTCTAAACTTACTTAGCTTTTGAGATCAACTAGATGCTGCCACCTAACTAGGAACATATATTGTACCAGAATGGGAAGTAGAAAGAAGAGATACACAGCTTTTGTTAGCAGGTAGGATGGGTGGAGTGGGGCACGAGATGTAATGGGATGTGGGAAAGACCTTGGGAGACTGGGCAAAGAGACGCTGCCAAGGGAACGGTCAGATAAGAGACAGCATAGCCTGGAGTTGGATTGTGGGCGGGGCAAGAGGCTCAGAAGGGACCCACCCTAGTTTCTTGGGCTGTAAAGGAGACAGCGGGAGAATTGTACTTTCAGACTTGCAAGATTCTGTTAATGAAGCCTTACAATAAAGTAGAATTAGCTCATCTGGTCATTTTTCCTGTCTGGTCTACCTGGTAAGGCTGACATCAGTCTTGCAAATCTGAAAGTACAATTCTCCCATCTCCTTTTTTTGTTGTTTATTCGTTCAGTCGCTTCCAACTCTTTGTGACTTCATGGACCAGCCCACGCCAGAGCTTCCTGTCGGCCGTCACCATCCCCAGCTCCCCCATGGTCGAGTCCGTCACCTCCAGAATATCATCCATCCATCCTGCCCTTGGTCGGGCCCTCTTCCTTTCGCCTTCCACTTTCCCTAGCATCAGCTTCTTCTCCAGGGTATCCTGTCTTCTCATTATGTGGCCAAAGTACTTCAGTTTTGCTTTTAATATCATTCCCCCCATCTCCTTTATAGCTTGAGAAACTAGGAAGGGTCCCTTCTGAGCCTCTTTCCCTGCCCATTATGCAGCTGTGGGCTCAGGTCCCTCTTATCTGACTGTTCCCTAGGCAGCGTCTCTTCGCCCAGTCTCCCAAGGTCTTTCCCACATAAAAAGGTAAAGGTTCCCCCCGCACATTTGTGCAGTCGTGTCCGACTCTAGTATTAAATACTATAATAAAATGTATTTTATTTAAAATGTATTTAATAAAATGTAAAATAATATAATAAAATGGTATTAAATACCATTACACTAAAGCAGGCAACTATAGTTAGGCTGCAGAAATCTAGCCAAGCAAGAGATGGCAGCAAAAAGAGTTCTGCAATGCTTTGCTGCCACCTAGTGGTCATTCAGCATCTTGCAGCCCTGAATTGGTAATCCAAAATTAAGATTAAAACGGATTTCTGTTGAGGATGCCAGAAACCAAAAAAACAAAAACAAAACAAAAAACCCTCCAAAATAAAGAAGCAAGGCCAAAACAGTTTTCTTTTTTTTCTTTTCCTAAAATGTTTCCAATTTCTAAAATCTTAGGCAAAACCTTGATCTAATTTAAATTGGATTTCAGTTTATTTTGATAAATTGACATGATTTATTAAACAGCTGGCAAATCATTATTTTCCCTTCTTCTGTCACATTAAAATTACAATTTGGCATACCATAAGTGATCAGTCCTAAAGAATCCAGAATTAAAATCTATGCAGGGAAAAACACTCTACCCTGTTCCAATTTTAGTATATATGCTACACCATTTTTTAAAACAACACTGGTTTTAAAAAAAGTCATGGTATCAGGAGCACCCACCAAGAGTCAGTCCAAAAAGTCAAGATGGCAGCTGCAACCATGTGATTGAACCCATGCACCCTTTTTATGCCCACATGATACAATTTAAAAAGAACAGGACTTCAATTGCACAGCCCCAACCTC
This sequence comes from Charina bottae, assembly GCA_023362775.1. NCBI lineage: Eukaryota > Metazoa > Chordata > Lepidosauria > Squamata > Charinaidae > Charina > Charina bottae. Next base: position 4,678,563 of record JALMGJ010000015.1, read on the forward strand.
CATCTCATAATTTTTCCCACCCTGTGGATGTCCCATGTGGTAGTCAATCCAAACAGGCACTTTATTCAAATGTGAATGTGAAAATCCATCTAGGCTAGTGTTTCTCAGCCTCAGCAACTTTAAGCTGTGTGGACTTCAATTCCCAGAATTCCCCAGCCAACCCTGCTGACTGGGGAATTCTGGGAGTTAAAGTCCACGCAGCTTAAAGTTGCTGAGGCTGAGAAACACTGTTCTAGGCAGTGAACAGTACACGTCCCTTGCAGACCAAGACAGGTAGAAGTGAAGGCCTTGGGTGAATCTGTCACTCACAAATCAGAAATTTTCAACAGACTGCAATTCCCAAGTCCACATAGCTACCTTCAAGCACTACTATATTTTAGACGGGGGGGTGGGGAGAATTGTAGGATGGCCATTTTGATAGAGCACAGTGTTCCAGTTGAAGGTCATTTTGAATAGGAATTCTGGGAGTTGAAGTTTTCTTGTCTTAGCAACATGGAAAAAGTACACACGTGCACTATTTCTAATTTCCAGACTCCTGACATTCTCACATCTCAGTCCATCCCTGACCACACATACCTTGCAATATCAATCCCAACCAGCAGGTGCAGGAAAACACTCTTATATCTGGTCCATCTTTGTAGCTCCAACCCAATAGGAATTGTTAAACGATTGTTCAATTGCTTAAAAACTACTCCATCGTAATAGCTGTTTCAAGCAGGAACAGTGAGAATCTCAAGGTATGCTAGTAGTTAAGTAGGAATTCCAGGAAACCTGCCCGCTCCAATTTGGTTGGTGGTGGATTAAGGAAACTGACCACGTCTGAAGAAAACCAGGTTGCGGAGGATTAGCATAGGACCTCCACAATAAAGTCATCCAGTTCTGATTCAGGTATTCAGGAGATCATCTCACCAGGTGGCTACTAAACAAGGACAGACAGCCCACCCTTCCAACAGGATCAAGAATCCATCCAAGACTGATCTCCAAAAGTTCAAGGGCACCATTCATTAAAGTCGCGGTAGGGGCACGGTAGCTCAGCGGGTTAAACCGCTGAAGCTGTAAGACTGCCGATCAGTAGGTCAGCAGTTCGAACCTCCGCGTGGCGAGGTGAGCTCTCGTCACTCGCCCCAGCTCCTGTCAACCCAGCAGTTCGAAAGCTAATTGCAAGTAGATAAATGGGTACCACCTTAAAGTGGGAGAATTTGCTGGCGTCCTGTCGGGGGTCGCCTCCGGAGCGAAGAAGACCTTGTGAATGGCAGCGGAGACGGAGACGATGGATCACGAACAGCAACATCCAGGACGTCAGCAGCCGACTCTGAAGCAAGGTATTCTGGGACATGTAGTCCAATACCCATGGAAAAAGAGTCGGTCCCCTTACCCCTTCCTTGAGCGCGCGGTAAAAACGTTAATATATGAATGTATGTATAAATATATGAATTGCAATGTTGTAAGCCGCCTAGAGTCCTCCGATAGGGAGGGGATAGGCGGGGTATAAATACGATAAATAAATAAAATAAATAAAAGTCAGCCCTGGAGTGAAGGCCAAGAAGTCAACAAGGGTTGCTACAATAAAGCAATCAACAACACAGTAGAATTGTCTCACACACAGTCGCTCACATACTCTCTCCACAATTAAGAGCTTATAAAGCTCTTGGGACACCACCTACATTCCAGCTGTCAACCATCCAGCTGCTCATCAGAAGCTATGATGCTAGAGTAAGGCTCTGCTCCTGAGTAATCCATGTCTCCTGAGAATCCTGATCTTCAGGCATCTGCTACATTGGGGGTATGCATTCAGAAGGGTCTACATTCTCTGGGGCAGCAGCACGTTTGAAAAAGGTGTGACTAATGATCCCATGATGTCACTGGAATAGATGGTCCCTTGAATATTCAGCTGTTTCTTGGATTGGGGGTCTGTGGTAGCAGTATGAGCAGAGATTTGGTTGATTAACAGAAAATCCCAATCTAGTAAATAAAGAAACAATCTACCACTCAGGCATTGGTTGAAGTCTCTCAAGCACACAACTGTTCTTTCTGTGTTTGTAACAGTGGTACTGAAAATAAGTTTAATCTGCCTGATCCGCAAATCTTCTCCTTTAGGTTGTCCACCATATATTGGTCTTTTTTGTACCTGGGAATTTCCCAGAGGCATCTGGTTCCCAGCTTTGGGAAACAGGACGTTGGTCTGATGTAAGAGGTCTATTTCTTATGTTCCAAGGATGCCCAGATCGATTTCTTCCATCCTTGAAGGTATTTGTGTCTTGAGATTCATAAGAACCGAAATCCTTTTCTAGAGTAGGTGCTTGTCAGCCCTTCAAGGTAGATCAGACTAGGAATCCAATGCCATGTAGGTCAATACTACCATTATTGTAAAGCTATGGTAACAGAGTCTTGCAAGGCTGAATGCAGTTCCCCCCTCCCTCTCTTCATCTTCCTGAGAACTAGGAAGGGTCTCGTCTGAGATGCTTTCTCAGGTTACAGTTCTGGCCCGGACTCAGATTCCTTTTATCTGACCATTGTCTTGGTTGCGGCTCTTCCTCCTGTCCCTGAAGGCCATTCTCTACATCACTCTGATATTGTGTACTCAGTGCTGTGGACAATTATCCTGCTTCCCAATGATCCAACAGATGTAGTAACTATCAGATGAGTTTGACTTTTCTGTATTACCTACTGAATGTTCAGATGTGTAAATGGGGATAGATGAACTGTCTAACTAAAAAATGAACCGAAACTCTTACTTTAAAAAATGCATCAGCCTTTATTAAGTCACTGCTGCTAACCTAGCTCAGTCACTGGGAGTTGGGCAGCATATAAATTTAATAAATTGTTATTGTTATTATTAATATTCCTGTCCTGAATGGGGGACCTTTTATAGATTCTGAAGGAAGCTGCAAAGCTTGTACTAACCTACAGTGTCTCTGTTTTCAGATGGACATAACCAGCAAAGATTTCCCCTAGTACTACTTTGGATATTTCTTTGAAATTCCTGGAAACAATGAGAATTCGACTCAGGAGCGATGCTATCTGCACACTTTGCCTAGCGGTAGCTCTTTTCACCATGCTCTACTCCCAGTTGGGCCACACGTCCCTTAGAGAAGAAAAAGCTGAAGGCCAGAAGAAGACCTTAACAGCAAGTCACAGGGATTCCCGTGTTCCTGCCATTCTCCAGAAAGAGTCCAATGTGCAGACTCAGGCATCGGAGCCTGGAATCATCTTGCCTATGAAAGATGCCGAGTTGGAAAGCCAGGAAGAGCAAGTCACCAGCCCAGCACTCTTGACACATTCCACATTTGATTTTAGACTTTACCTTAGGAACAAAGACAACAGGAAATTCAGTCTTCTCATTAATCAGCCAAAGAAGTGCATGAGAAGTTCAGAAAGGCCTTTTTTGCTCATTGCCATAAAATCGCTGGTCGAGGAGTTTGACCGCCGCGAGATTGTACGCAAAACATGGGGAAGAGAAGGCCTGGTAAACGGGATGCAGGTCCAAAGGGTTTTCCTCCTGGGAATTCCAAAGAATAAGACGGCACTGCCAACGTGGGAGACTCTGGTGCATCAAGAGAGCCAGCTGTACCGGGATATTTTGCTGTGGGACTTCCTGGATACTTTCTTCAACTTGACCTTGAAAGAGATCCATTTCCTCAGCTGGGCTGATGAATTTTGTTCCAGGACCAAGTTCATTTTCAAAGGTGATGCTGATGTTTTTGTCAACATGGAAAACATTGTCAATTTCCTCGAAAGCTGCAATCCTTCCGAGGACCTCTTCGTTGGGGATATCATCTACAACGCACAACCGATCCGAGTCCGCAAAAGCAAGTACTATATTCCAGAAACCATGTACGGACTAAGTATGTACCCAGCCTATGCTGGGGGTGGTGGGTTCTTATTGTCCATCAGCACCTTGAAGAAACTTGCTCAAGCTTGCACTCAAGTGGAACTCTTCCCAATCGATGACGTCTTCTTGGGCATGTGCTTGCAAAGAACCGGCCTGAAGCCCAGCTTGCATGAAGGGTTCAAGACTTTTGGAATACCAAAACCTTCCGCAGCTCCCAACCTGCAGACTTTTGATCCTTGCTTCTACAAAGATCTCATGGTAGTCCATGGTCTGAAGATAGCTGAAATCTGGCTAATGTGGACTCTCCTGCACAATCCACGGCTCTCTTGCACCCAGAACAAGCACATAAGGAAAGCTTTCCGATGGAAGAGGAAAACTAAAGACACGGCCAAAAATTATGCTGCCTAAGGACTGGTGGACACCACGGCTGGGTTCACACGGGGATATCGAATTACCCCTTTTCTGGGTCCATGCAATACATTGAACCATAAACCAACCAGAGGGATTGATTTGGCACCACGTGCTAACCCACAAACCAACCAACCAAGGTTAGCACGTTGCTTGAAGGCAGGTGCTAAGTCCGCAACTGATCTGGTTCAGCCCTACAGTTTAACACTGAGCCTTGAGGGCTATTTAGTATAGTATTCGCAGGGTGAGATATTTGAAACACAACCATCCCGGCTCATCTGTTCTAGCCAATGCCAGACAGGAAGCCACCTAGTAACATGGACTCATCTCAGCAATTCTTGCCAAAGTAATTTTATTAACAGGAAGTCCTTCTGATGGACTCTTTTAAAGGCATGACCATCATAAGAGAATTCCCAGAAGCAGATAACCACAAAATGCACCCTGTTTGGTCATTTTTTTACCCAACACACTGGCTGGTTTTGTATTCAATGGTCTGCTGTTGCTGTTACTTTATGATGTCTGATGTAATTTATTTGGTAAGCTTGCAATGATGTGCTTGGGGAAAAGATCCGTGTTGCACAGCCATCATATGCCAATGAAGAAAAAAAAGAGCAGTTTGCTTTTTACAACTGCCCACAAAGATACAGGTAGTCCTCGCTTAAGTGATGGTTCAGACTTACAACAGCGCTGAAAAATCTGACTTGCAACCGGTCCTCACACTTATGACCATCAGTGTCCCTGTGGTCACATGACCTCCATTTTTAACCTTCCCAGCCAGCTTCCCACAAGCAAAATCAATGGGGAACCATCTGATTCGCTTAATGACTATGTTGCTCACTTAACAACCATCTGATTCACTGACCAATTGTCACAAAACGATCGCAATATTGGGTTGGATTCACTTAACAACCGCATCACTTAGTGACTGAAATTCCGGTCCCAATTGTGGTTCTTAAGGGAGGACTACTTATAATTTCTATGCACCTACTATGACAATGGTCTAAAACACTGTGCTTTAATTGACCACCTTGTGCTTTCAACAGAGTAGTCAAGTTGGCCAAATCGAGCTCTTCCTTGGTCAATTCTGCATGCTGCAAAAACCAAGACTCATTTCCAGCTTATTTCACCAGGAAGAACAACTTTTTAATAGAGGTATTTATCACACTGTGGGTGCCCACAGTGATGGTGCAAAAGTGGGTGGAATAAAAATTCTGTGCTTTTGTTCTGTTTTTCCTTGAGGGGTGATGAAGGGAAGTTTAGGGATTTTCTTAAGCCTATTTTAGGGCTTATGCTGTATTCTGCATACGGTTCCCACTTCAAAACTGGCAGGAAGCCACACTACCAACTTCTGATGGCTGTTTCTGGTCCTTTGGATCCATGGACCTCAAGAAAAAAAAAAGGGGGGGGAGGCTGCAGGCAGAAGTGCGTGCGTGTGCGTGCACAGATTGCCCATCCCTGTTCAAATAAAGAAGCGTTACTCAGCCTTAAAAACAAAATGGGAGTTTATTATAGAACAGCCTTTCTCAACCTTTTGACCCTGGAGGAACCCTTGAGATATTTTTCGGGCCTCGGGGAACCCCTGCCCATTCAGCCTCAAATATAGGCCAGAAGTTACAAAATTATTATATTCGTTTCATGTGCAGGCCTGTATATATGCACTAACAGTGTTCTTAAACTAAAAATAAAGAATGAAACTGACCTCTTGAATGTGAAGTTGCCCAAATTTGAAATATTTTTTAAAATAAATTGTGATCTCCCAGGGAACCCCTAGTGACCTCTCATGGAACCCTAGGGTGCCACGGAACCCTGGTTGAGAAACCATGGTATAGAAGGTCTACAGTTCAGGTGAAGTTAAAAGTGATTTTAAACTTGGGGGATCTCTCTGGATACTGGAAAGAGCAGTTCGAAAGAAACATGTGTGAACGTTGGACCAACCCCCCTTTTGGATCACAGTCATTGGTCTTTAACATCAAAGCATCAGCCTCAAAGCATCAGTTGGGCTCTTCTTCTTTTTTCAAATAATTTTATTAAGAATTACAAATAAAAAGTATAAAAACTAATACAAACTACAAAAAATATAGAAATACCAAAAAAAAAAAAAAGGAAAAAGGTGTAGAGAAGAAAAAAAAGAAGTAACTTCCCCCTTCATCCCAGCAGGTAATAAAATTTTCAGTAGCTTATCACCATCTCTTAATACAACATATACATGTCTGTAGCTTGAATCATGTCAACTGGATTTCTATTTTCTCAGTGGAAACGTTTCGCTCCTTATCCAAGGAGCTTCTTCAGTCTGAGCAAAGTTGGTAAGGGAATCCTAAATATGTTTCTAGGTAGCTGTGTGACCTTACACCTGGGGCTAGGTCATGGTTATATTGAGATGTTATTTTTAAGTCCTTTTATCATCTAAAGGAGGATCGTTAAGATCACCATGCTGCTGTTGAGCTTGTGAAATGGTCTTAATGGATAATGGATTAATGGACAAGGAACTAATAAAAAGATAATGGATAATGGATAAGGATAATGGATTAATGGATAATGGATTAATGGATAATGGATTCTTAATGGATAAGGAGCGAAACGTTTCCACTGAGAAAATAGAAATCCAGTTGACATGATTCAAGCTACAGACAATTCCACCTGGATGACTGAGAACCTTCATAGACATACAACATATACATACGCTCTTCACTCAAAACAAAATCCAAAAGCCTTGTCATTCATTCTTTGTCAGCAAAAGTCCAATAAGGGGAACCAGATATAACTAATTTTCTATTTTAACCTTGATCAAATCAGCCAACCCTGTACCTTTCCCTGAATTTTTAACAATCTTAATTTTTAACCTGTTCAAATATAGTCCCAGAGTTTGTTTTCTGCTCATCTTTTTTTTTGGCCCAAGAATCTTTCAAAACTTTAACAAACCTCTTTTTGTACAGTTGGGTTCTAAGTAATCAGATGCTGCATACAGCCACTAGCTAAATCATGATTTATTAAATAAGCCACAATTGGTTGGGCTCACAGAGTCAAATAAATCACAACTGGTTCTATGTATGAAACGCAAGTTAAAACCAAATCAAATTGGTTTTGGCCTGGTGTAGTGTGTGAACTTTTCCAGGACTGAGTGGGGTGGATAAGGTGGCTTCCCACATTCTCGTCTTAGTTGCTTCAAGAAGAGGCTTATAATCAAAGCTTCAAACGGGCAATATATTAGGGGGCTGGTGGTATTCAGGACAGTGCTTGGCACTGATCAAGTTCTGGGCTCCAGAGGAAAGTGATGGAAAATGTGGCAGGTGGACAAACAGTTGCATCATTGTAAAGATGTCAAATCACTAGGCTGACCATATGTTTTAGCATTTTTCAACCGTCCCGTTGTTTTGATAAAAATCTCAATTTTGTCCCGTTTTTTAAAACCGGCAGGAATGGCACGGAAGGAGGATCCAAGCCGGAGCTGCCGATTGGAGGCAGCCCGGAACAGGAAGCCCTCCCGCCTATCAGCACGCGGCAAAGGAGGGCGGAGAGGTGGAGCCAATTCTGCAGACTGGGGTCAGGGTTTGCAGGTGGGAGCCAATCGCGTGGACCGGGGGACGGGGTATGCAGGCGGGAGCCAATCGTGCGGACCGGGGGTCAGGTTTGCAGGCGGGAGCCAATTGTGCGGACCGGGAGTCAGGGTTTGCAGGCGGAAGGCAACGGCATGGACCGGGGGGCGGGGACCCGTCTTTTTCATGAATATGGAATATTACATAAGACCCTGTCCCATTTTGCCATCCCAATGTCCTGTTTTTGTCTCAAGGAAATATGATCAGCCTACAAATCACCAAAGAAGCCCTTTTGAACATTTGCAGAATCTTCTAGACATCTCGGTTGGCGATACCATCCAGCTTTGGCTTGGTTTTAAGTTATAACTAAAATGCTTTCCAGTCACTCAAAATTAAAACCTACCTACCTTTACATCAAGAATTGTATATGAGTCAAAATAAAATCCAGGATTTTCCCTTTGAAATAATGAACTGGAGATACCTAAATAAGACTTTGGGGTGCCATGATTCCTGAGAATACCTCCCATGGAGCTGGCTGGTTTCTGATCCACTTGATTTTTTTTAAACAACTAAGTTTAGGTATTTCTAATAACCACCAATTAGTACCTGGGAGCTGGCAAAATAAGTCTTCCTGTAGCATCCTTAGAAAATCAGTAATAATTGCTTGAAGCTCAGGACTTTATAAGGAAATGTGTCCACCGGCCTTCCCAAGAAACAGAAACAGGCAACGTCATGTGGAGAAGGGTAACTAGATTCAGTGATTAGAAGCAGCTTCAAAAGTTTGCCTGGTAGTAAAGGGGTGTATTAGCGTGAGGGTGTTCTGAAATTGCTCTCCAAATTTCTGTTGTAAACCCCAATTCTGAATAATATCCACCTATGCCTCTTAGCCCTGGGCTAAACAGGCGATGCAGTAAAGTGTCTGCATGGAGAGGAAGAGACTGAATCCTGTCAAGAGAGCCCAAGGCAGGACTAGAACTCTCAGTCTCCTGGTTTGCCATTGGCTACTTCCTAGGGCTGAGACAGAGGGACTGCCCCAAGGTCACCCAGCCGGCTTTCATGCCTCAGGCGGGACTAGAACTCTCAGTCTCCTGGTTTGCCACTGCCTCCTTCCTAGGGCTGAGACAGAGGGACTGCCCCAAGGTCACCCAGCCTAAGGCACGAGAACTAATCAACTTCCTTCCTTCCTGAACTCTCTCCTGAAGATGGGGGACTTTTTAAAAATGACCAAATGAACACTGCTCAAACTGGCTGTTTTGGTGTGTGTGTGTGTGTGTGTGTGTGTGTGTGTTTGCGTGTGCACGTGCCAGAAAAAAAATTAGGGGAGGAATTAAATTATCTTGGAAGAAAACATGCTCCATTTTTTTTCCAGGTCCCGTCTGATCAGAATTCTTTAAGAAATCTTATCATTTTTGTTTTGATTAGCATTTGACAAAAGGGGGGAAAACTTTAAAATGAAAACTTATTAGTTAGCCTTTAAAGGCCTGGAAAACCTGAGTTCACCAGCTTTTGGGGGAAGAGCTTAGAAGCAGCAAAGGTTTAGTTTTGAGCAGGGGAAGGAAGAAGAAAGAGGAGAGAAAGTTAAAACCAGTCTTTGCAAATCAGATCACATCATCGGATTACTTTACTGCAGAAAAAAAATCTGTTTCAAATTAAGAAGGAACAGACAAGACAGTTATTCTGCTGTGCTGATACAGAGCATTTCTCCAGACAAATAAACACCGGAGCTGGAAAAGGGTTTTCCTTTTTCATGGCTAGCCTGACCAACTAGTTTAGGAGAAAACAATGGCAGCGTGTGCAAGAAAGTAAGAGTTTTATATCCCTCTGTACTTCAGAATGCATGCCATTAATCTTTATGACCCTTGCTGCGTATATCCAGTTCACATAACCTGGTTCGTATAATGTGCCAAGCCACAATGCTTCGGTTCACACCATACCAAAAGGGGTGTGTCATTCAGATCCGAAGTGAGCAATGCCTCCAATCCAGTGCGACACAGGCAGAGTGCCTGTGCCAGATCTGAGCACTCCTGCATGCTTCAGCTCTGAAAGCTGCACCAAACCAACAAGCCACATGATGACTCAGTGCGTGATGATAACTTAGCCAAATCTGTCTTCTTCCAAATGCTTAGATAAATAAGCTGCAGCTTAGCACAATGCCTAGCTCCAAAGCAATAAATCAATGCATCATCTTGGGCCAAAGACAAATAAAAAATATGATTTGATGCAATGAGTGAACGGCAGTCACCGTAAACTTACAGTGAAGGGATTAAAGATGCCCTCTTATCAACGCCTATAAAGCAAAGGAAAACTGAAGTCAGATCACAAGCACGGTCGACGTTCCACATAGCAATTGTTTCACTTAATGACCAAGTTGCTGGTCCCAATTGTGGTCGCTAAACGAGGACGACCTGTATAACTCTCTTAGCGTTGAAATGGAAGTACTTTGGCCCATTAAACTTCCAGAATGCCTTTCCTCACCAAGAGCCAGTTTGGTGTAGTGGTTAAGGCACCACCAGGAGACCGTGAGTTCTAGTCCTGTCTTGGGCACAAAGCCAGCTGGATGACCTTGGGCCAGTCACTCTCTCTCAAAGAGGCAATGGCGAACCACTTCTGAAAAACCTTGCCAAGAAAACTGCAGGGACTTGTCCGGGGAGTCTCCGAGAATCGGACACGATTGAACGACAGAAAAAAAATTAGCTTACACAACTGGGATCTCCAAGGTAGTCTTCCATCCAGAAGCATGCAGGTCTGATCCTGCTCAGTTTCTGAGCTAAGAACAGCCATATGCTGGATTCCGCCAAGAGGCCGCATTACTTCAATCAATCAGTCATTTATACAGTATGTCTGCCCAACTCACAACTGGGAGCCTGGACAGGCAACATTGAGTTAAAAGCAAGTGTGAAAAAAGGAAAACAAAGCAAAAATAAAAAACATACAGGAACCCATCTGAGATCAATCACAGCAACGCTTTCACCTTCACGCAACGGGCTCGTGGGGCTCCCTGCCCAAGCTGCAGGGGGAAAGCCAGCTTTTCAAAGCCTTGCAGAAGGCAGCAAGGCCAGGGCCATCCGAATCTCGGGGGGTGTTTTTCCATAGTGGGTGGTGTGACAGAGAAGGCACCCATCCTGGGTCCTGCCAGATGCCATTGTTTCAGAAGGGACCTAAAGCAAGATGCGGATGGATCCATCGAATGGGTCCTGCCTCCCTGCAGAGGGGGACGGCGCAGGAGAATCTCAAGGTCACCAGGGCATGATCTGACCATGACAAGGGGGCAGATGTAGCTCTCCCTTCAGATCACATTGCCACTGCCCTGACAAGAGAAGCAAGCCCGGTGTGAGTCTTGAGTCGGGTCCCGAATAAGTCGGAATTGAGTCGGGTGCCATGACAAAGATTACATTTGACTGGATCACTCCCTATTTTGTAATTTTCTCTTTGTGTCATGTTAAAAAACACTGCTTGGGAGATGGTTTAAAAGCTGCACTCACGATTGGGAGGGGGGTAGGCTGGGACCTCAGATTCGGCGCCCTATTCTGGTGTTATAAAGGGAGGGAAAGTCTTTATCCACACTTCTATATTATACTAGATTTTATATTTTCGTATGTATCTTCTCAACGCACCATTGTTTACAGATTAAAAGAAAAGAAACCCCATTGCTGTAAATTTTCCTCATATAAGAACTGCTATAATTCTGCCACCAGTTTGGTTAACTTCCCAGCTTTTCATACTTTTCTCCTTTTATACAAAATTGAAATGTTTTAAAAACAAATAACTAAAAAAGGAGAAAAATAAGAAATGAATAAAAGGATGAAATAGCAGGAAATAAACAGGGAGTTTACAACTGCCGTAAAAGTTAAAGTTCTGTATTTCATTAATTGATTGTACAGAACCGAGTACATTGTATCATTTGAAAGAAAACTAAAAAAAACTCTATAAAACTCTGAATATGTTAACATCATAACTATCATTATTCCAAGGATAAATGCACATAATCACATAAAAAAGAAGAAAAAGAAAAATCAATAAAAACATCATTAAGAAACTACTTGGTTTTAAACTTTCTCCCATCATACCCCGACTGATCATTACAATTGTTTCCGATTACAATCCTTACCTGAATTGTTTTCTCTTAAAAACCAAACTCTGTCTAGGTTTCCCTTGTTGTGTGATGCATGATATATATGGCAACCATTTTTGTTTAAATTTGGTCAAGCTTCTGACCTATCTGCTTTTTCATCTTGCAGTACACACCATATTCTGCAGATGACATATTTTGTTCAAGACACGATGATACTGGTGCTTTTGGTTGAAATTCCTGGTCTTACCTTCCTTAATGTGGAGTTTGCCTTTTTCACGGCTCCTCTCTCCTCTCCTCTCCGTTACACTGAGTTGACCTCTACGGTATAATCCTAGGATCTGCTTTTGGTTGGTTATTATCAGCGGCTTCCTTGTCTTTGCATTTTGTCCAATGACTATTGCTTTTTTTTTTTTACAAGTTTTTAATTATTTTTTAGAACAAAGATAAAAAGACTACAAAAAAGAAAAAACACTACATACAAAAAGAAAAACATTAAAAGTGTAAAAACACAGAAGAGAAAACTTTTAGAAAGTTACATATATATATATAGGTGGCTTCCCGCTTTTCACAGCAAGAATATACAGCAATTTCCACAAACAAACCCTTCCTCTAAGTCAAACCATAATCACATTATTTCTATAAATCCTTCCAGTAACACATATGTAAAACTCTAATACAATTGCTCCTTCCCCTTACATAAAATACATATATACGTATATTTAATTTTTTACTTCAATCCCTTCCTTTTAAAAAATAATCCATTTAATAATTTTTCCCCTTCTACTACGATTCTATATACTTCTGTCTACACAATACACATCAAATTATGGAAACAAATAAATTTTCTGCCTTTATAATAAACAATCTTAACTCTATTAGATCTCAAAGACAGTATAAAACATTGTATCTTATCAATATCCTTTAAGTTTTACAAATCTATAACCCTATGAAACAATCATATTAATCTCTTTATCAATCCAGTTATATATTCTTAATTTTTATAAATTGTCTACTTATATAATTAACTATCTTAACCCTAATTCTGCTTAAAAAACAATATAAAATATTATCAGAATAAAAAATATCTTTTAAGTCTTAGAAAACAAAAATCCTATAAGTCAGATTAACCTCATTATCAATCCAATTAAATATTCTTGATTTTTTACCCCTCCTCAAAATATACCAGGGCATTCAGACATTTCAACACCACACCAACAGCACTTTTTAAAATAGAGATCTACAATAGCTTCAGAAAATACAAAGTTTCCAGCGAAAGAGAAAAAAAACTCCCCCACAGCACATTCTTCTTTCCCAAAACATGGACCAAAACAATCATAACATTTCCACCACTTGATCGCTCCTTCTACAATCTTAAAATTAAACAGTGCTTTTAATCCCATAAACATCAGTCCAGAGTTCTCAGCCGAGAGCTTTTCATTTTCCCCCACAACAGCAAAAACGCCATCTTTTCCCGTGCCTTCTTCTTCTTCCATCATAGTATTTTCATATAATTGTTTCATTTGAACCAAAATCTCATCTCTAATGTCTCGAACAGTCTGTATGATGGCTTGACAGCCCTTTGAAATGATATTCTCTTGCTGACAAGGTAATTTAATTAGATCTCTAAACTCTTCCATTATTCCAACAGTAAATTATAGCACACCCTAAAAAGTTAACTCACAAAAATATAGGTTAATGAATTAATCCAAAATTAACCAAAATATATATATATATTCAGGCAGACAGTAGAAAAAAGTAAACAGAAAGTACAATTTAGAATAAGAGATATATGAAGAGAAAAAAACACTTCATCCTTGGAATTTAGCCACAAAGATAACAACGGAAAGGCAGTATTACAGCTCTGAATATAACCCAAAAGGGGAAGAAAGCCAAAACTTTTTTTTATAGTTAAGAAGCTCCAAAAATAACTATAATCACCAAGAGATTCCACTTTTTCTTACTGCAAAAAGCTTCTCTTAAGATACAGAACTTAAAAAGCAAATTAGGTGTTTTATGGAAAGACAACGAATTAGTTCCCTTTTTAATAAGGGAATGCAAGCGTGGGTTAGACCAAGATTAAATCCCAGCCTCCCGGTGTAGTCTTACCGCTCGGTCACAGACACTGTCTACGGTCTCCTGGCTGCAACTCACCGTCTGGAGACAATTAGGTCGATTCTTAGTGTTTTCCTTAATCCGGAAAAGCACTTGGGGCTACAGAAAAACGAGTCTGTGCCCACAAAAACCACCACACTGCCAGCTCTGCCCGTGGAGCTCACAGGCAAAGTTGTTCAGTTGGCCATTTTCCACAGGAAGCCAAAGACTATTGCTTTTCACTTGCTTAGGACATTGAAGTTTATTTGCCACTTGAATGTCCTTTCCTCTAGTTTGAAGAGTTCTTTTTTGTTGTTCTTTGGTTAGACCGTTCTAAAGTTGTCAGCAGACTTTGGCATGTCATAGAACTTCTTGCACAATTTTGTGCCTTTTTGGAACACCATAGATTATTTAGAGACCCAGGTTGCTCTAGTGCAGTGTTTCAACATTAGCAACTTGAAGATGTGTGGACTTCAACTCCCAGAATTCCCCAACCACCTTGGTCATGGATGGCTAGGGAATTCTGGGAGTTAAAGTCCATACATCTTCCAAAAAAAACCTGAAGTCCTGCTTCTGCCTTAGACAGTCTCTTATAATGGTTTTTGCTAAAACGCCTAAAACACTAAGTGAACCATTGAGAGGGAATCCAATTGACAAATTACGAGTTTCAAATATCTGGGATGGTCTTACATGCTACTGGCATTTGGAAAACCGATATAGATTATTTATTATTTATTTATTATTTATTTATTATTTCAATTTATTCCCCGCCCATCTCCCTTGCAAGGGACTCTGGGCGGGTTACAACAATTGGAAGTTTAAAAAAGTTTAAAAACTATACAAAAACAATATCTAAAATACATCCAATAATAAATTACATGAAATTATAAATTTCATTATAAAATATAATTATTCAATTATATGAAACAATTAGCTCGCAGGAGCTCTTTCATGCCCAAGGCAAGGAATGTAATCCTGCAGCATTGAAGGTGTTTCCGGCAAAGGCTACGGCCCACATGCTTTACCGTGCACCGCCATGTTTTTCTGATTGATTGAATAAATCTGCAATGATGATGATAGTATGACAAATTGAATACCACTGCGCTCATAAGTTTAAATACCCCTTGCAGAATTTGAAAGACATGGACTATTTTGTAAAAAAAGATGAGCGATCAGACAAAACACTTTTTCAAATTGTGTATACCCTTGAATGTTTGGCGATAAAGGGAAAGTATCCACACCTGTGCCTTACTGGATTGTAAATACGGTCTGTGCATAAACAGTTATTGAGTATCTTAGCCATTGAAAAACCCTTGTGAATTTCATCTAGGGCTGCCCTGATTTTGCTGGTTACTGAAGCATTTTAGCCACGCTATATACATTTATGAGGGGCGTGGTGGCTCAGTGGGTAAGACGCCAGGCTTGTCGATCAGAAGATCGCAGGTTCGGAGGTTCGAATCCCTAGCCCAGCGTGCGGAGTGAGCTCCCACACTAGCTCCAGCTCTTGCCAACCTAGCAATTCGAAAGCATGAAAATGCAAGTAGATGAATAGGTACCACTTTGGTGGGGGGGTAACAGCGTTCCGTGCGTGTCATGCGGCAACATGACCGTGGATGCGTCTTCGGACAACGCTGGCTCTTCGGCTAACAAACAGAGATGAGTACCGGCCCCTAGCGTCGGACACGACTGCACAAATGTGGAGGGGGAACCTTTACCTTTTTTATCCATTTATATTGTTTTCTCTCCCATGTGGATTCTCTGATGTCGATGGAGAGGTCCACCCTCAGTAAAGCTCATTCCACACTCCAGGCATTTATATGGTTTTTCATCTGTGTGAATTCTTTGATGTACATTAAGGCTTCCCCTCGAACTGAAGCTCTTTCCACACTCCTGACATGTATAGGGCTTTTCTCCTGAATGGATTCTTTGATGTCGAGAAAGGGTTCCCCTCTCGCTGAAGCTTTTTCCACACTCCAGGCATTTATATAGTTTCTCTCCTGAATGGATTCTTTGATGTCTAGAAAGGCTTCCACTCCGACTGAAGCTTTTTCCACACTCTAGGCATTCATAGGGTTTCTCTCCTGAATGGATTCTTTGATGTCGACGGAGCTGTCCACCATCAGAAAAGCTCTTTCCACAGTCCAGGCATTCATAGGGCTTTTCACCTGAATGCATTCTTTGATGTAGAGAAAGGCTTCCCCTCCAACTGAAGCTCTTTCCACACTCCTGGCATGTATAGGGCTTTTCTCCTGAATGGATTCTTTGATGTCGAGAAAGGGTTCCCCTCTCGCTGAAGCTTTTTCCACACTCCAGGCATTTATATAGTTTCTCTCCTGAATGGATTCTTTGATGTCTAGAAAGGCTTCCACTCCGACTGAAGCTTTTTCCACACTCTAGGCATTCATAGGGTTTCTTTCCTGAATGGATTCTTTGATGTCGACGGAGCTGTCCACCATCAGAAAAGCTCTTTCCACAGTCCAGGCATTCATAGGGCTTTTCACCTGAATGCATTCTTTGATGTAGAGAAAGGCTTCCACTCCAACTGAAGCTCTTTCCACACTCCAGACATTCATAGGGTTTCTCTCCTGAATGGATTCTTTGATGTCGACGGAGCTGTCCACCATCAGAAAAGCTCTTTCCACAGTCCAGGCATTTATAGGGTTTCTCTCCTGAATGGATTCTTTGATGTCGATGGAGATGTCCACCCTCAGTAAAGCTCATTCCACACTCCAGGCATTTATACGGTTTTTCACCTGTGTGAATTCTTCGATGTACATTAAGGCTTCCCCTCGAACTGAAGCTCTTTCCACACTCCTGGCATTTATACGGCTTTTCTCCTGAGTGGATTCTCTGATGTATAGAAAGGGTTCCCCTCTGACTAAAGCTTTTTCCACACTCCAGGCATTTATATGGTTTTTCATCTGTGTGAATTCTTTGATGTACATTAAGGCTTCCCCTCGAACTGAAGCTTTTTCCACACTCCAGGCATGTATATGGCTTTTCTCCTGAATGGATTCTTTGATGTCGAGAAAGGGTTCCCCTCTCGCTGAAGCTTTTTCCACACTCCAGGCATTTATATAGTTTCTCTCCTGAATGGACTTTTTGATGTCTGTAAAGGCTTCCGCTCTGACTGAAGCTTTTTCCACACTCTAGGCATTCATAGGCTTTTTCTCCTGAATGGATTATTTGATGTAGAGAAAGGTTTCCACTCCAACTGAAGCTCTTTCCACACTCTAGGCATTCATAGGGTTTCTCTCCTGAATGGATTCTTTGATGTCGACGGAGCTGTCCACCATCAGAAAAGCTCTTTCCACACTCCAGGCATTTATATGGTTTCTCCCCTGAATGGATTCTTTGATGTAGATAAAGGTTTCCACTCCGACTGAAGCTCTTTCCACACTCCAGGCATTCATAGGGATTCTCTCCTGAATGGATTCTTTGATGTCGACGGAACTGTCCACCATCAGAAAAGCTCTTTCCACACTCCAGGCATTTATACAGTTTCTCCCCTGAATGGATTCTTTGATGTCTAGAAAGGATTCCCCTCTGACTGAAGCTTTTCCCACACTCCAGGCATTTATACGGTTTTTCACCTGTGTGAATTCTTTGATGTACATTAAGGCTTCCCCTCTCGATGAAGCTCCTTCCACACTCCAGGCATTTATATAGTTTCTCTCCTGAATGGACTTTTTGATGTCTGTAAAGGCTTCCCCTCTGACTGAAGCTTTTCCCACACTCCAGGCATTTATATGGTTTTTCACCTGTGTGAATTCTTTGATGTAGAGAAAGGTATCCCATCTGACGGAAGCTCCTTCCACACTCCAGGCATATATAGGGTTTCTCTCCTGAATGGATTCTTCGATGTCTAGAAAGGTGTCCACCCTCAGTAAAGCTCTTTCCACACTCCAGGCATTTATGGGGCTTCTCTCCTGAATGGATTCTTTGATGCTGTTTCAGGGTTCCCTTTGTTGCGAAGGAGTTTCCGCACTCCAGGCACGTATTGGATTTTCCGTGAGTTTCTTCAACGTTTTCCTTCCTCCTGCATCTCCTTCCAGGCTCCCCGCTTTCACGGGGTCCCGCTTTGCTCCGGATCATCTCCTTTGGGGGCGACGCTTCTGCAGCACCGGAGCGTCCACGCCTTTCCCCGCCGCCTCTCAGGGAAGCTGCGCCCTCGATCGGGCAGGGCTCCTCTGCTGGGCTCCCTCCTCTCCTCCGGGGCTTCGCCTCCTTCCTCCGCCCGGCTCGTCAGTCCTCCTGAAGGGGCGAAGAGGAGCAAGGGGGGAAGGGGAGGCGGTTTGAGGGTTCCGTTCCCTTCACTGGCGGGGAGTCCGAGGCCCGCGAAGGGCGGAAGGCCGAAGCCTCCGATCCTTCACGGCCCCTTTCGGGCAGGCCGCGGACCCCGGTCTCCTGCCCCCTAGCGCTTCGGGGTCCCCCGCCTCTCCCTGGGCCTCCCTTCTCGGCGAGAGGCCCGCAGAGCCGCCATGGACTGCGACTCCCAGCATCCCCGGCGCCCTACCTGCATCCGGGCACGTCCTCTGCTGCGAAACACGAAGCTCCTTCTGTCACCGGCCATATTCCGGAAGTGAAGGCGGGACCTCCCGGTGCGCCCTTTCCGAGGAAGCTCATCTACTTCCTTCCCAGGCACCGCCGACAAGCGTCCGCCCGCCAATCGCCGCCGTCCGAGGGCGAGAGTGGCAGCGGTCTCCGGAACGACCTGCCCCTCGCCACCCCCGGGGTTTCTGACGCCGTGGGTGGGGGGGCAGTCACGTGGCCAAGGAACCCGCCCGGTTGCCTAGAAACCCATGGTCGGATAGACGCTCGCGGGGAAGCTTCGCGCGTGCGGAGGGAGGCTCGGCCACCCGGCGTCTCCGTGAGGAAGCCGCGGAGCGCCTCTTCTTTCGGGGCTTCTCCCTCCGAGGGTGTGATTCTTACCGAGGCCTCCGCGCCGAGCCAGAGACGCCCTCCAGCTGCCCGGCGGGCGCCCCTTTCCGGCAGGACCTCCCTCTTTTCGGGACGCGGCCCCTTCCTGGGGTCCGGCGGGGCTCCCTGCGGCTCGAGGGGGCTGGGGAGAAAGCGGCGCTCCGACCGCCCCCCGAAGGGGTTTCTGGCCTGCTGAAATGGAGGGGCGCCGCTCCCGCCCTGCCCTAGGAGGGAGGCAATGGCAAACCAAACAAAGGGACTTGTCCGGACGGTCTCCAGCGGTCAACATTGACTCGAAGGCGCCAAAAATAAACAAAATTATTTCCTCAAGATTTGTCTAGTCATTTTTTTTCTTTTATCGGTTCAATGGGATCCGATTTTCAGACTCCCTGTGTTGGATAGGAAATTACCCCCCTAGGTTCGTTTGGACTTGGTGCAAAATCCCAATGAAACACCAAGATGGAAAGTAGGTTTTATTCCATTTATTTCAGAGCTCAGAATACACGGGGACTCTTCGCTAAGGGGAAGAGTCCCGATCAGCTTATATACTCCTCTTTAGAAAGGGTCTATGTGGCACAAAGGGTCTAGTGACATTTTCGACAAAGCAACTGGTTAATTTCTTACAAACATCTGCAGTTGTTTCCCATAAGCGTTACCTATTTCACAAGCTCATTGAAACCTTCAGTTGAGGAAGGGTTCCTGTAAGTGTCCTTCAAAACGCCGTCTCCTTGCCATACATCTTAAGCAAGACATATTTCTTTAGCAAGACACTTTATTTTAGCAGGAACAGCCTCCACATGTTGTTTTAGACATTCAAGATACTTCCCTCTACCTGTTTCTACATGCACAACCACAGATACAATCCTTATAAGCAAATAGTTGGCCCTCGCTACTCTCCTCTGCAAGGTCGTTTTTATAACTAGACCCCTCACCTGCAGTTTTCTTGGCAGGATTTCAGGAGTGCTTTGCCATTGCCTCCTTCCTAGGGCTGAGAGAAAGTGAAGTCCACACGTCTGAAAGATCCTGAGGTTGAGAAACACTGTTCTAAGGGGTTCAAACTCAGACTGTGCCGCTTAACCACGGAATTGCCGGTCCCAATTAGGGACGTGAAGCAAGGACTACCTGTATTAGGAAGGCAGTGTTTTCTTTACAAAAACATTTTGTGACCTATGTTGTTAACACTGTCCTAATGATGTGCCAGAAAGAGACACTGCTCCTCTTAAATAGGGAAACAGCTTTCTCCAACCAGGCTACTCCAGATACGCTGGGAGTGGTAGTCCCAATCTACTGCAGAATAGTCTGGGAAGCTGCTCTTGAGCACATCGCTGATTCAAAATTTAGAGCAAGTTCCCAGGCAGGTTTTTAACACTGGTTGGGATTTTCCAAAGCTCTTGGTTCCAATCTTTATTCTTTGCTTTGACTGAAACAGCAGATTTGAAGTTCTAGCCTAGACTTCCTGAAGGTGGTGTTCTCCAGCTGTATTGGACTATCACACTACCTGGGGATGATGGGAATTGTGGCTGGAACATCTGAAAGCAGGGGCATGAATGCTAGGAAGCTTTGCAACTGTCAACAAATAGGTGGTGGTGGTGAGATCTTGGATTTCATAAAGAGGAGACTCTTGTCCACGAGCAGATATTTTATCAAAACTGTAGGATACTCATTTTATTGGCAGCCTTCAGACAACATGCTAAGCTATTAACCATGGCTTACCACCCACAAAGGCTGACTTCGCTCCAGCTCAGTTGCAGCATTTCCCAAGCTGGTGCCTGCAGATGTGCTGGCCATGTGGAAGCTGGAGGCCCGAGACTGGAGGAAGGCAGAGACACCGATTTTATGACAGTGCAGATATAAAGTTGAAAAAAGAATAATAGCACATTGGCATCATGCCTGAGAGAGTGGACCTGCAGTCAAGGACTGTCTTCTATTTTTAAATGCTTTAAATATTTACTGTAAAGACACTCTTGAACTGTACTCTTTTCTTGTGACTTCATGCATGCATCCGCTCTTTCTTCTGGAACAGTATTTCCCAACGTTGGCAACTTCCAGGGATGTCTGTGTGCGTGTATGAATGATGAATAAGTGATGAAGAAGAATATTGAGAAATACCTGCCTTTTATATGGGAACACAGCACTGGAGGAGGAAATGGCAACCCGCTCCAGTATCCTTGCCAAGAAAACCCCACGGACAGTATCAAAAGGCTAAAAGATTAAAATGACGCCGGAAGATGAGCCCCTCAGGTCGGAAGGTGTCCAATAGCAATATTGCCTAGGAACCTGGAATTTGAGTAAACTCCGGGGGACAGTGGAGGACAGGAAGGCCTGGCGTGCTGTGGTCCATGAGGTCACGAAGTCGGACACGACTAAACGACTGAACAACAACAACAGCACTGGCTGAGCTGTGTCAAAAGCCCTTCTTTAAAAAAAGATGCTGATGGAGGGGATGCTAGGTCAAATAATCCAGTGGGCAAATTCCATTGCAGGAAAAGGTTCCCGTTGGGAAAACGTTTAAGCATGAGGAAGTACAGAGCCCTGTGGCAGAAACAGCAAACATTAAATGAAACACGGATTTCTGCAGTAATTCTGCAGATAGGCAACAGTTCAATATTTCACCCCCCCCCCGCCATGTTTTTCTTAATTTTTTTACCCTTTCCTCTTGGTTTTCTGAATATATGGCAACTCCTGCTGTCTTCATTTTATTAATCCTGAGCTTATCAATACAGTGTAAGTTCTAGGACACAGACATTAAATACAAGTCAGGCCCTATTTTTCTAGATTATAAAACCTAATGATCTCTTAAAAGGCTAATACAGGTAGTCCTTGACTTATGATCATTCGTTTAGCGACTGTTTGAAGTTATGACAGCACTGGAAAAAGATACTTACGACCAGTCCTCACACTAACGACTGTCACAGAGGTCCCACGGTTACGTGATCGAAACTCAGGTGCTTGGCAACCGGTATGAGTTTATGACGGTTGCAGTGTCCTGGGGTCACATGATCTCCATTTGTGACCTTCCCAGCCGGCTTCCAACAAGCAAAATCAATGGGGGAGCCAGATTTGCTTAACGACCACGATTCACTTAATGACTGGGAAAAAAGGTCATAAAATTGGTGACTTACTTAACGACCACGCTTGGCAACAGTGGTCGTAATTCGAGGAGTACATGTAGATAACAATATGGAGATTGATGCAGGGGTCAGGATTCATTGCCTACTAAGATATTCCCCAGATGTTTAATGAATAGAGTGCATACACGTGAGCTCACAGAATGTATTAAAGCATTCCTGGCATTAAAGAGACTGACCTTTGAGTGCTATGCAAAAAGATTACCCCAAATCTCTTACAAGCTAATCTACTTTACAACGTAACTCTAAGGGGGAAAAAAAGGAATAATCACATCTGCAGGATCTAGACGGCAAGACAAATGAGAGACTCAACCATTTATTGCAAAATACATGTACCCAGCAACTGTACCTGAACACAGCAACCGAGTCTCATTTATTTATCCTTTCAAGGTACATGCTAGATGTTAATGTGTTTCAGAGAATTTACAGGAGAGTTATGAAAACAGTAATTCATGGGATAAAGAAAAAGAAAATTTCTCAGCAAGCAACGGTCCAAGGAAAAACAGGACTTGGAATCACATTTAAGAGTAAAGGTAAACCCTTAAACTATTTTTTTCTTTCCCATTATCCTTTACCTTTTCAGTGGGGCTTCCTTGATTTAATTACTTATTAGTCCAAGAGAGTACAGAGGACTAGATGGCAAAAAGGAGGGACACACGAACGCACACGCGCACTGACAGCAAACCCACACTACATTTATCCTGCTACCGGTCCAGGGTCCACAACTGTTCGCCCTCTAAAATTCCCCACCCCTCCATTTGTGGATAAATTTATACACGCTTTTCCTATACAGAGTTAAAATTACAAACTGCTTTTGTATTTACAAAATCTGTATTTACACACAGTTTTTAAACTCACAAATATCACCAATAATCTATATCACAAGTTGCTACACCAAAATATGAAAAATGGGATAAAATTATAAAGTCTCAGCGGTTTGTTTTCTTCAATTCTCTCCGCTGTTGTAAAAAGGGTTACCATCGAAAGAAAAGCAAGACCATTTATTATTATTTTTAGACAAAAGGCAACAAGAGAATCACATGCGTCCTTTAACCCTTCTTGAAATAATAAGTGTTAAGCAACTTCTCTCTACCTAGAAGCCGCTGAATTTTTTTTCCCTGCTGCAGATGGGGAAGTGGGTCTGCCAAATAATGATCTCTATCAGTTTACCTATCCATACATGTAGAAATTAGAAACCAGATAAGGATCTCTTTGGCTAATAATTTGGCATTAAATTAAAAAAAAGAGGGAATCCTTCTACTGTGGGTCGTAGAGGGTGACAGAGGCTATGCGGCTGTTCTGCATCACCTGCAGGAAGAGATGGCCGCAGCTTCAGCATGGATCTGGAGCAAGAGAAGGCTACTGTGCATCGCCTGAAGACCCCCCCAGGACCCCCAGGAAGGGAGGTCTCGGCCAACCCCACGGAAAGAACATGCCAGCCTTGTGAGTTCGTCCAGACAGGGAGCATGCCCAGGAGAACCACAGGTAGTCCTCGTTTAATGACCATTCATTCAGCGACCATTTGAAGTTACGACGGTGCTGAACAGTTGGTACTTAGGACCGGTCCTTGAAGTTCTGGCTATCCCAGCATCCCCACGGTGACGTGATCGCGATCCAGCTGCTAGGCAACCGACTCACCCTTACGACGGCTGCAGCATCCCACGGTCACATGATTGCCATTTCCAACCTTCCCTGCCAGCTTCCCACAAGGAAAGTAAAGAAAAGTGCAGGGAAGTGCGCAAGTCGCTTCGTTAAGTCGCTTGCACTCCCCCCCCCAGCAGCAGCCACCCCCGGTCCCACCACGGTCCCACCGTGCCTCCCTGGCCACCCAGGCAGCCTTCCCCGCCCAGCAGCAGCCAGCTCACCTGCCTTCTGGGCGGCTTGCAAGCCGCCTGGGACTTAGTTAATGACCCGCGATCCTTCCTTAGCAATGGCAGCAGGAAGTCCCATCGCTTAGGGATGGACATTCCGGTCCCAGTTACTGTTGTTACCGGGGGACTACCTGTAATTCTACCTTACTGTAAGGTTACCTGAAGAGAACCTTGCAAGTCTGAGCGTACGTTTCCCCCGTTGCTTTTACAGACAAGGAACCAGGAAGGGTCCCTCCTGAGGCGTTTGCCACTCCCCCATTCTTTCTGCAGGCTCCGCTGCCTCTTATCCGACCCCTGGGCTTCCGACGGAAGTGGTCCCTGGTGCCAAAGAGGTTGCCGACCCCTGGTCTTGAATATTATCCCACTACAAGCAAGAGGAAATTAGAGAATGAAGCACTCTGTGAATGTCATTCTTTAAAAAAAATGCAAAAAGGTTTGATGAAGGATTAGAAACAAGAACTTAGGCCAGAGCTTTCCAAACTTTTCATGTTGGTGACACACTTTTTAGACATGCATCATTTCGCGACACACACTTACAGTAGGGCACAAGGCAGGCACTAGGACCTGCGCGGAATCCTGGCAGGGCTTGGAGGCAGCAGCAGCCGCGACACACCCAGACACTGCAGCCGACACACTAACGTGTCCCGACACACAGTTTGGAAAGCTCTGATCTAGTCATAGCTCTGAGGGGTGAGGGAGATACACCTGGACTGGAATGATGTCCTATTGCCTTTTTTTGGTCCATCTCATTCATGGGATGGTCTGGGAGCTGCAAAAGGGGTCTTAGGAACCTTATGTGGTCTATGGGAGCGGTTCGCCCATCTTTGTTCGACAGTCATTGGAGGAGGAGGAGAAGAGATCAGACCAGCACTCAGTCTTGTTATATAGAGCAGGCTGGGAAATTCTGGCAGTTGGTCCACTCATCTTGAAGTTGCCAAAAGTTTGGAAAGCTCTGACTTCGGCGTTGTGTTTTTCCACTGGTAGAAATCCAGCAAAGCACAAAGTTTCTGGGCCCTTGCATGTCTACCCGCTATCTCCTAATTTTTCAAACTGAAATGGAAGATGGGGCACATCAGAGCTCTTTACTCACATGTTGAAGTTACAAAGACCAGGATAATTGGTATGCAGAACAAATTTCTTCACTCTGTGGGTATTTGCATCAAAAAGGATGTCCTGTGGGAGAAAACAGAACAGGCAAAAAATACATTTGGATAATACTAAGTTTAAGTGATGAAACAAGTTCTCAGAAAGAAAAGTTCCAAAACTTTTTAAGGTCTGTGCAAATGGGGCCACATAACCTTAGAGAGATTATTTCAGGAATGATTTTGATCTGGAAGTAGGGAGAAAATATTTACAGATAAGGGAATGTGAAGGTCCTGGTTTGGAGAAGTTTCCATGTTTCCTCAAGGAGGACTAGGCAATAGGTTTTGCGGGATCCCTTTTTTTAATGTAGAACTCTAACAACTGGAAATGGAATACATTTTGGGGCAGCAGTGGTGCAGGGACTGAATTTCTGAAATCCAAATAAAGAATTTAATTTAATTAAGCACTTGCCATCTTTATCTTTTATTGATTTTATTGTCATTTCTTGGTTTGATTCTTGTGAGCCACGCAGAGTCATTGAAAGTTGAGTGGCATACAAGTTTGTTTAATTAATTCATTAAGATTACCATTCTCTCTGGAGAAGGCTCTGATGCTGGGAAAGGTGGAAGGGAAGAGAAGAAGAGCACGACCAGCAGCAAGGGGGGAGGACTCAGTTACAGCAGTGATGGATGTACAGTTGGAACACCTGAAGGACCAGATCTTCATGAAGAAGGTCTATCCACGTGGTCTCCAATTGATGGCACTTCATCCGCCTGCCTGTCTGTCCGTCTCTCTTGGACACGTAGTGCAAAGGCCCTGCTCTCTGGAGAGGGTTCCAGTGCTGGGAAAGGTGGAAGGAAAGAGAAGACGAAGACGACCAGCAGCAAGGGGGGAGGACTCAGTTACAGGGGCGATGGGGGCACCGCTGGAAGACCTGAAGACCAGGTTGGGGACAGATTGTCAAGCAGCAAATCTATCTATGTGGTTGCTAACAGTCGACAACAACTTAATGGCACATAATTAATCAATCGATCCTTTCAAATTACTGCAACGCCGCACATGTAGGGACAGAGCCTGTTCTAAGTGGCGCCGAAGGGCAGGCGAGTATAAAGAAGGACATGTGTCCACCGGCCTTCCCAAGAAACAGAAACAGGCAACGTCATGTGGAGAAGGGAAACTAGATTCAGTGGTTAGAAGCAGCTTCAAAAGTTTGCCTGCTGGTAAAGGATGTGTTAGCGTGAGGGTGTTCTGAGATCGCTCTTCAAATTTCTGTTGTAAACCCCAACTCATGGTAGTTGAGGATGCTGGGCTCAGATGTCATGTAGGAGGGAAGTGAGAAAGGGGAGAATGGGCGTCTCTTGAGGCCCACCTCACTCACAAAGCTATGAGGGATTTGTTCCACCACATGGGCCTCCTGGAAGTGGCACATCCTCCTCTCCAAAATAACATTAATTTAGGGAGGGAGGGAGGGAGGGGACATGGCCATAATCTCATGGGATAGCAAATTCCGGAAAGGCCTCCTGTGTCTCAAGAGGTTTTAGCCAATCTTATTTTAAACGAAAAATAATGTAAATCGTATTATATCAAAAATATTTTGGAAATAAAAGTAGACATGCTTTGGCAGCTTTGACATTAGGTGAGAAATTACAAGCTGGAACTCCCAACTTGAAAACATTGCTGCCCCATGCTTTATTCTATCCATTGTTATGTTATCTAGAACTAGGTAACCTCATTCTTGGTGAACGGAACCATCTCCGCACCAGACAGCGTGTCCACACGCTCAAGGCTTAGAACATCCTGAGGTTTTCTGGCTCTGTCTATCTGCCCATCTACTTCTATCTCCTCCACCCATGCATCTCTACCTTGTCTGTGTTCTATCACCTCTCTCTCCATCCTTCTTTCTTCTACTTGTCTTACTATCTCTCTCTCTCTCTCCATCCAACCTGTCATCCATGCATCCATCTTCTACTTTGTTCTATCACCTACCTACCTACCTACCTACCATCTCTCTCCCCTTTGTGCCTAAGGCGGGACTAGAACTCTCAGCCTCCTGGTTTGCCATTGGCTCCTTTCTAGGGCTGAGAGAGAGGGACTGGCCCTAGGTCACCCAGCTGGCTTTGTGCCCAAGGCTGGATTAGAACTCACAGTCTCCCGGTTCCTAGCCTGGTGTCTAAACCATGACACCAGAGTGGCCCTCCTAGGCTTTGGGAAAGCCGAGAGCCACTTGTTCTGCCTAGCACAGGAAGGAATCCTCGATTGGCAGTGGTCTTGCAAGCAGAAGATTGTTGTGATTTGCTGTTATTTTAAAAAAATTGGCATTTTAATTGTGTATTGTGTGTTTGTCTTCTTCTTTATAGATTTTTTTAAAATTTATGAGGAGATTGTTAGCTGCCTAGAACCTTTTGAGGCTGGGCAGCATACAAAGAAAACGAATCATCTTCCTTCCTTCCTGAACTCTCTCCTGAAGGTGGGGGAGTTTTTAAAAATGATCAAATAAACACTGCTCAAACTGGCTGTGGTTTTGTTTGTGGGTGTGGGTGTGTGTTTGTGCGTGCTAGAAAAAAATTGGGGGAGGAAGTAAATTATCCTGGAAGAAAACGCGCTCCATTATTTTTCCAGGTCCCCTCTGATCAGAATTCTTTAAGGAATCATATCATTTTTGTTTTGATTAGCATTTGACAAAAGGGGGGGGGAAACTTTAAAATGAAAACTTATTAGTTAGCCTTTAAAGGCCTGGAAAACCTGAGTTCACCAGCTTTTGGGGGAAGAGCTTAGAAGCAGGAAAGGTTTAGTTTTGAGCAGGGGAAGGAAGAAGAAAGAGGAGAGAAAGTTAAAACCAGTCTTTGCAAATCAGATCACATCATCGGATTACTTTACTGCAGAAAAAAAATCTGTTTCAAATTAAGAAGGAACAGACAAGACAGTTATTCTGCTGTGCTGATAGAGAGCATTTCTCCAGACAAATAAACACCGGAGCTGGAAAAGGGTTTTCCTTTTTCATGGCTAGCCTGACCAACTAGTTTAGGAGAAAACAATGGCAGCGTGTGCAAGAAAGTAAGAGTTTTATATCCCTCTGTACTTCAGAATGCATGCCATTAATCTTTATGACCCTTGCTGCGTATATCCAGTTCACATAACCTGGTTCGTATAATGTGCCAAGCCACAATGCTTCGGTTCACACCATACCAAAAGGGGTGTGTCATTCAGATCCGAAGTGAGCAATGCCTCCAATCCAGTGCGACACAGGCAGAGTGCCTGTGCCAGATCTGAGCACTCCTGCATGCTTCAGCTCTGAAAGCTGCACCAAACCAACAAGCCACATGATGACTCAGTGCGTGATGATAACTTAGCCAAATCTGTCTTCTTCCAAATGCTTAGATAAATAAGCTGCAGCTTAGCACAATGCCTAGCTCCAAAGCAATAAATCAATGCATCATCTTGGGCCAAAGACAAATAAAAAATATGATTTGATGCAATGAGTGAACGGCAGTCACCGTAAACTTACAGTGAAGGGATTAAAGATGCCCTCTTATCAACACCTATAAAGCAAAGGAAAACTGAAGTCAGATCACAAGCACAGTCGACGTTCCACATAGCAATTGTTTCACTTAATGACCAAGTTGCTGGTCCCAATTGTGGTCGCTAAACGAGGACGACCTGTATAACTCTCTTAGCGTTGAAATGGAAGTACTTTGGCCCATTAAACTTCCAGAATGCCTTTCCTCACCAAGAGCCAGTTTGGTGTAGTGGTTAAGGCACCACCAGGAGACCGTGAGTTCTAGTCCTGTCTTGGGCACAAAGCCAGCTGGATGACCTTGGGCCAGTCACTCTCTCTCAAAGAGGCAATGGCGAACCACTTCTGAAAAACCTTGCCAAGAAAACTGCAGGGACTTGTCCGGGGAGTCTCCGAGAATCGGACACGATTGAACGACAGAAAAAAAATTAGCTTACACAACTGGGATCTCCAAGGTAGTCTTCCATCCAGAAGCATGCAGGTCTGATCCTGCTCAGTTTCTGAGCTAAGAACAGCCATATGCTGGATTCCGCCAAGAGGCCGCATTACTTCAATCAATCAGTCATTTATACAGTATGTCTGCCCAACTCACAACTGGGAGCCTGGACAGGCAACATTGAGTTAAAAGCAAGTGTGAAAAAAGGAAAACAAAGCAAAAATAAAAAACATACAGGAACCCATCTGAGATCAATCACAGCAACGCTTTCACCTTCACGCAACGGGCTCGTGGGGCTCCCTGCCCAAGCTGCAGGGGGAAAGCCAGCTTTTCAAAGCCTTGCAGAAGGCAGCAAGGCCAGGGCCATCCGAATCTCGGGGGGTGTTTTTCCATAGTGGGTGGTGTGACAGAGAAGGCACCCATCCTGGGTCCTGCCAGATGCCATTGTTTCAGAAGGGACCTAAAGCAAGATGCGGATGGATCCATCGAATGGGTCCTGCCTCCCTGCAGAGGGGGACGGCGCAGGAGAATCTCAAAGTCACCAGGGCATGATCTGACCATGACAAGGGGGCAGATGTAGCTCTCCCTTCAGATCACATTGCCACTGCCCTGACAAGAGAAGCAAGCCCGGTGTGAGACCACTGTCTCGAGTCGGGTCCCGAATAATCTGGAACAGGCCCTGGCCGCCATGGTGGCCATGAACTCCCGAGCCGCCTCCGAGGCACGCCCCAGGGAGGGCAGATTGAAGTCCCCCAGAACCATAAGTCTGGGGAACTCCACCGCCAACCCCGAGACGGCCCCCAGCAGCTCAGGCAGGGAGGTTGCTACGCGGCAGGGAGGCTGGAACAGTAGCAACAATCCCAACTGCTCTCGGGAGCCCAACTTCAAAAACAGGGTCTCACAACCAGCCACCTGTGGAGCAGCGGCCCTGAAGGCCACAAGAGACTCCCGGATGACAACAGCCACCCCTCCTCCCCTGCCCTGGGGTCTCGGCTGGTGCCGTACCGTAAACCCGGCCGGGTACATTTCCGAAAGGGGCACCCCCCCTCCAGGACCCAGCCAGGTCTGGAATTCTTTGCTAATGGCTTCATAATTTTGCTGCAATAAAACTACTTAGTTTAGCCTTTGTTTTCTGAGAAGTATGTTCTGCAGTGCTTTGCCTTGTTAGCCTACAAAGAGTCAACGCCTCCATAGTTCAAGGATGTCCTGTCTCTCCTGAATCTTACGCCACTCATCTACATTTGAGGGCCCAATTTTGCTGCAGGGGTGATATTATTATTATTTTTTCAGGCCAAGGACAGATACAAGCACAGAGAAGAGGGTAGTGCCATGACAAAGATTACATTTGACTGGATCACTCCCTATTTTGTAATTTTCTCTTTGTGTCATGTTAAAAAACACTGCTTGGGAGATGGTTTAAAAGCTGCACTCACGATTGGGAGGGGGGTAGGCTGGGACCTCAGATTCGGCGCCCTATTCTGGTGTTATAAAGGGAGGGAAAGTCTTTATCCACATTTCTATATTATACTAGATTTTATATTTTGGTATGTATCTTCTCAACGCACCATTGTTTACAGATTAAAAGAAAAGAAACCCCATTGCTGTAAATTTTCCTCATATAAGAACTGCTATAATTCTGCCACCAGTTTGGTTAACTTCCCAGCTTTTCATACTTTTCTCCTTTTATACAGAATTGAAATGTTTTAAAAACAAATAACTAAAAAAGGAGAAAAATAAGAAATGAATAAAAGGATGAAATAGCAGGAAATAAACAGGGAGTTTACAACTGCCGTAAAAGTTAAAGTTCTGTATTTTATTAATTGATTGTACAGAACCGAGTACATTGTATCATTTGAAAGAAAACTAAAAAAACCTCTATAAAACTCTGAATAAAATGTTAACATCATAACTATTTATCGTTATTCCAAGGATAAATGCACAATCACATAAAAAAGAAGAAAAAAATCAATAAAAACATCATTAAGAAACTACTTGGTTTTAAACTTTCTCCCATCATACCCCGACTGATCATTACAATTGTTTCCGATTACAATCCTTACCTGAATTGTTTTCTCTTAAAAACCAAACTCTGCCTAGGTTTCCCTTGTTGTGTGATGCATGATATATATGGCAACCATTCTTGTTTAAATTTCGTCAAGCTTCTTACCTTTCTGCTTTTTCATCTTGCAGTACACACCATATTCTGCAGATGACATATTTTGTTCAAGACACGATGATACTGGTGGTTTTGGTTGCAATTCCTGGTCTTACCTTCCTTAATGTGGAGTTTGCCTTTTTCACGGCTCCTCTCTCCTCTCCTCTCCGTTACACTGAGTTGACCTCTACGGTATAATCTTAGGATCTGCTTTTGGTTGGTTATTACCAGCGGCTTCCTTGTATTTGCATTTTGTCCAAAGACTATTGTTTTTTTTTTTTACAAGTTTTTAATTATTTTTTAGAACAAAGATAAAAAACTACAAAAAACACTACATACAAAAAGAAAAAAAATATAAGTGTAAAAGCACAAAAGAGAAAACCTTTAGAAAGTTACATATATATAGGTGGCTTCCCGCTTTTCACAGCAAGAATATACAGCAATTTCCACAAACATACCCTTCCTCATAAGAAAAACAAACAAACAAACAAACAAACCAACAAACCATAATCACATTATTTCTATAAATCCTTCCAATAACACATATGTAAATCTCTAATACAATTGCTCCTTCCCCTTACATAAAATATATATATACATATATTTAATTTTTTACTTCAATCCCTTCCTTTTAAAAAATAATCCATTTAATAATTTCCCCCCCTTCTACTACTATTCTATATACTTCTGTCTGTACAATACACATCAAATTATGGAAACAAATAATTTTTCTGCCTTTATAATAAACAATCTTAACTCTATTAGGTCTCAAAGACAGTATAAAACATTATATCTTATCAATATCCTTTAAGTTTTACAAATCTATAACCCTATGAAACAATTATATTAATCTCTTTATCAATCCAGTTATATATTCTTAATTTTTATAAATTGTCTACTTATATAATTAACTATCTTAACCCTAATTATGCTTAAAAAACAATATAAAATATTACCAGAATAAAAAATATGTTTTAAGCCTTAGAAATCAAAAATCTTTTAAGTCAAATTAACCTCATATATAATTAACTATCTTAACCCTAATTATGCTTAAAAAACAATATAAAATATTATCAGAATAAAAAATATCTTTTAAGTCTTAGAAAACAAAAATTCTGTAAGTCAGATTAACCTCATTATCAGTCCAATTAAATATTCTTGATTTTTTACCCCTCCTCAAAAGATACCAGGGCATTCAGACATTTCAACACCACACCCACAGCACTTTTTTTTATAGAGATCTACAATAGCTTCAGAAAATACAAAGTTTCCAGCGAAAGAGAAAAAAAACTCCCCCACAGCACAATCTTCTTTCCCAAAACATGGACCGAAACAGTCGTAACATTTCCACCACTTGATCGCTCCTTCTACAATCTTAAAATTAAACAGTGGTTTTAATCCCATAAACATCAGTCCAGAGTTCTCAGCCGAGAGCTTTTCATTTTCCCCCACAACAGCAAAAACACCATCTTTTCCCGTGTCGTCTTCTTCTATCATAGTATTACCATATAGTTGTTTCATTTTAACCAAAATCTCATCTCTAATGTCTCGAACAGTCTGTATGATGGCTTGACAGCCCTTTGAAATAATATTCTCTTGCTGACAAAGTAATTTTCTTAGATTATCTTTAAACTCTTCCATTATTCCAACAGTAAATTATAGCACACCCTAAAAAGTTAACTCACAAAAATATAGGTTAATGAATTAATCCAAAATTAACCAAAAAAAAATAGTCCTGCTTCTGCCTTAGACAGTCTCATATAATGGTTTTTGCTAAAATGCCTAAAACACTAATTGAAAGGGAATCCAATTGACAAATTACGAGTTTCAAATATCTGGGATGGTCTTACATGCTACTGGCATTTGGAAAACCTATATAGATTATATGAAACAATTAGCTCGCAGGAGCTCTTTCATGCCCAAGGCAAGGAGTGTAATCCTGCAGCATTGAAGGTGTTTCCGGCAAAGGCTACGGCCCACATGCTTTACCGTGCACCGCCACATTGTTCTGATCACTGATGGAATAAATTTGCAATGATGATATTAGTATGACGAATTGAATACAGCTGCGCTCATAAGTTTGCAGAATTTGTAACATATGGACTATTTTGTATGTAATGTTTGGCAATAAAAGGAAACTATCCATGCCTGTGCGTTACTGGATGGTAATTAGGGTCTGTACATAAACAGTTATTGAGTTTCTTAGCCCTTGAAAAACCCTTGTGCATTTCATCCAGGGCTGCCGTGATTTTGCTGGTTAATGAAGCATTTTAGCCACGCTCTATCCATTTATGAGGGGCATGGTGGCTCAGTGGGTAAGACGCCAGGCTTGTCGATCGGAAGATCGCAGGTTCGGAGGTTCGAATCCCTAGCCCGGCGTGCGGAGTGAGCTCCCACACTAGCTCCAGCTCTTGACAACCTAGCAATTCAAGAGCATGCAAATGCAAGTAGATGAATAGGTACCACTTTGGTGGGTAGGTAACAGCGTTCCGCGCGCATCATGCGGCCACATGACCGTGGAAGCGTCTTCGGACAACGCTGGCTCTTCGGCTAACAAACGGAGATGAGCACCGGACCCTAGAGTCGGACACGACTGCACAAATGTGCGGGGGGAACCTTTACCTTTTTTATCCATTTATATTGTTTTCTGTCCCATGTGGATTCTCTGATGTCGATGGAGATTTCCACCCTGAGTAAAGCTCATTCCACACTACAGGCATCTATATGGTTTTTCACCTGTGTGAGTTCTTCGATGTACATTAAGGCTTCCCCTCTGACCGAAGCTCTTTCCACACTCCAGGCATTTATAGGGCTTTTCTCCTGAGTGGATTCTTTGATGTGTAGAAAGGGTTCCCCTCTGACTAAAGCTTTTTCCACACTCTAGGCATTTATATGGTTTTTCATCTGTGTGAATTCTTTGGTGCTGACGAAGGTGTCCACTATCAGGAAATCTCCTTCCACACTCCAGGCATTTATACAGTTTTTCACCTGTGTGAATTCTTTGATGTACATTAAGGTTTCCCCTCCAACTGAAGCTTTTTCCACACTCCAGGCATGTATACGGCTTTTCTCCTGAATGGATTCTTTGATGTCCAGAAAGGGTTCCCCTCTCGCTGAAGCTTTTTCCACACTCCAGGCATGTATACGGCTTTTCTCCTGAATGGATTCTTTGATGTTTAGAAAGGTGTCCCCTCTGACTGAAGCTTTTTCCACACTCCAGGCATTCATAGGGTTTCTCTCCTGAATGGATTCTTTGATGTAGAGAAAGGTTTCCACTCCGACTGAAGCTCTTTCCACACTCTAGGCATTCATAGGGTTTCTGTCCTGAATGGATTCTTTGATGTCGACGGAGCTGTCCACCATCAGAAAAGCTCTTTCCACACTCCAGGCATTTATACAGTTTCTCTCCTGAATGGATTCTTTGATGTCTAGAAAGGCTTCCACTCCGACTGAAGCTCTTTCCACACTCCAGGCATTTATATGGTTTTTCACCTGTGTGAATTCTTTGATGTTCACGGAGGTGTCTACCATCAGAAAAGCTCTTTCCACACTCCAGGCATTTATATGGTTTTTCACCTGTGTGAATTCGTTGATGTACATTAAGGCTTCCCCTCTCGATAAAGCTCCTTCCACACTCCAGGCATTTATATGGTTTTTCATCTGTGTGAATTCTTTGATGTAGAGAAAGGTTTCCCATCTGACGGAAGCTCTTTCCACACTCCAGGCATTTATATGGTTTTTCACCTGTGTGAATTCTTTGATGTACATGAAGGCTTCCCCTCTGACTGAAGCTCTTTCCACACTCCAGGCATATATATGGTTTTTCACCTGTGTGAATTCTTTGGTGTTGACGGAGGTGTCTACCATCAGAAAAGCTTTTTCCACACTCCTGGCATTCATAGGGCTTTTCTCCAGAATGCATTCTTTGATGTAGAGAAAGGCTTCCCTTCCAACTGAAGCTCTTTCCACAGTCCAGGCATGTATATGGCATTTCACCAGAATGGATTCTTTGATGTACATGAAGGTTTCCCCTCTGACTGAAGCTTTTTCCACACTCCAGGCATTTATAGGGATTTTCACCTGTGTGAATTCTTTGATGTTGACAGAGCTGTCCACCATCAGAAAAGTTCCTTCCACACTCCAGGCATTTATAGGGTCTCTCTCCTGAATGGATTCTTTGATGTCTAGAAAGGGTTCCCCTCCTACTGAAGCTTTTTCCACACTCCAGGCATTTATATGGTTTTTCACCTGTGTGAATTCTTTGATGTTGACGGAGCTGTCCACCATCAGAAAAGCTCTTTCCACACTCCAGGCATTTATATGGCTTTTCTCCTGAATGGACATTTTGATGTCTATAAAGGTTTCCCCTCCGACTGAAGCTCTTTCCACACTCCAGGCATTTATAGGGTCTCTCTCCTGAATGGATTCTTTGATGTCTAGAAAGGGTTCCCCTACTACTGAAGCATTTGCCACACTCCAGGCATTTATATGGTTTTTCACCTGTGTGAATTCTTTGATGTTGACGGAGGTGTCCACCATCACAAAAGCTCTTTCCACACTCCAGGCATTCATGGGGCTTCTCTCCTGAATGGATTCTGTGATGCCGTTTGAGAGTTCCGTTTGTTGCGAAGGATTTTCCGCACTCCAGGCACGTACTGGATTTTCCGTGAGTTTCTTCAATGTTTTCCTTCCTCTTGCATCTCTGTCCAGGCACCCTCCTCTCATGGGGTCCCGCTTTGCTCCGGATCATCTCGTTTGGGGGCGACGCTTCTGTAGCACCGGAGCGTCCACGCCTTTCCCCGCCGGCTCTCAGGGAAGCTGCGCCCTCGATCGGGCAGGGCTCCTCTGCTGGGCTCCCTCCTCTCCTCCGGGGCTTCGCCTCCTTCCTCCGCCGGGCTCGTCAGTCCTCCTGAAGGGACGAAGAGGAGTAAGGGGGGAAGGGGAGGCGGTTTGAGGGTTCTGTTCCCTTCACTGGAGGGGAGTCCGAGGCCCGCGAGGGGCGGAAGGCCGAAGCCTCCGATCCTTCACGGCCCCTTTCGAGCAGGCCGCGGACCCCGGTCTCCTGCCCCCTAGCGCCTCGGGCTCCCCCGCCTCTCCCGGGGCCTCCCTTCTCGGCGAGAGGCCCGCAGAGCCACCCTGGACTGCGACTCCCAGCATCCCCGGCGCCCTACCTGCATCCGGGCACGTCCTCTGCTGCGAAACACGAAGCTCCTTCTGTCACCGGCCATATTCCGGAAGTGAAGGCGGGACCTCCCGGTGCGCCCTTTCCGAGGAAGCTCATCTACTTCCTTCCCAGGCACCGCCCACAAGCGTACGCCCGCCACTCGCCGCCGTCCGAGGGCGAGAGTGGCAGCGGTCTCTGGAACGACCCGCCGCTCACCTCGCCCGTTGTTTCTGACGCCGTGGGTTGGGGGCAGTCACGTGGCCAAGGGAACCCGCCCGGTTGCCTAGAAACCCATGGTCGGATAGACGCTCGCGGGGAAGCTTCGCGCGTGCGGAGGGAGGCTCGGCCACCCGGCGTCTCCGTGAGGAAGCCGCGGAGCGCCTCTTCTTTCGGGGCTTCTCCCTCCGAGGGTGTGATTCTTACCGAGGCCTCCGCGCCGAGCCAGAGACGCCCTCCAGCTGCCCGGCGGGCGCCCCTTTCCGGCAGGACCTCCCTCCTTTCGGGACGCGGCCCCTTCCTGGGGTCCGGCGGGGCTCCCTGCGGCTCGAGGGGGCTGGGGAGACAGCGGCGCTCCGACCGCCCCCCGAAGGGGTTTCTGGCCTGCTGAAATGGAGGGGCGCCGCTCCCGCCCTGCCCTAGGAGGGAGGCAATGGCAAACCAAACAAAGGGACTTGTCCGGACGGTCTCCAGCGGTCAACATTGACTCGAAGGCGCCAAAAATAAACAAAATTATTTCCTCAAGATTTGTCTAGTCATTTTTTTTCTTTTATCGGTTCAATGGGATCCGATTTTCAGACTCCCTGTGTTGGATAGGAAATTACCCCCCTAGGTTCGTTTGGACTTGGTGCAAAATCCCAATGAAACACCAAGATGGAAAGTAGGTTTTATTCCATTTATTTCAGAGCTCAGAATACACGGGGACTCTTCGCTAAGGGGAAGAGTCCCGATCAGCTTATATACTCCTCTTTAGAAAGGGTCTATGTGGCACAAAGGGTCTAGTGACATTTTCGACAAAGCAACTGGTTAATTTCTTACAAACATCTGCAGTTGTTTCCCATAAGCGTTACCTATTTCACAAGCTCATTGCAACCTTCAGTTAAGGAAGGGTTCCTGTAAGTGTCCTTCAAAACGCTGTCTCCTTGCCATACATCTTAAGCAAGACATATTTCTTTAGCAAGACACTTTATTTTAGCAGGAACAGCCTCCACATGTTGTTTTAGACATTCAAGATACTTCCCTCTACCTGTTTCTACATGCACGTGCACAGATACAATCCTTATAAGCAAATAGTTGGCCCTCGCTACTCTCCTCTGCAAGGTCGTTTTTATAACTAGACCCCTCACCTGCAGTTTTCTTGGCAGGATTTCAGGAGTGCTTTGCCATTGCCTCCTTCCTAGGGCTGAGAGAAAGTGAAGTCCACACGTCTGAAAGGTGCTGAGGTTGAGAAACACTGTTCTAAGGGGTTCAAACTCAGACTGTGCCGCTTAACCACGGAATTGCCGGTCCCAATTAGGGACGTGAAGCAAGGACTACCTGTATTAGGAAGGCAGTGTTTTCTTTACAAAAACATTTTGTGACCTATGTTGTTAACACTGTCCTAATGATGTGCCAGAAAGAGACACTGCTCCTCTTAAATAGGGAAACAGCTTTCTCCAACCAGGCTACTCCAGATACGCTGGGAGTGGTAGTCCCAATCTACTGCAGAATAGTCTGGGAAGCTGCTCTTGAGCACATCGCTGATTCAAAATTTAGAGCAAGTTCCCAGGCAGGTTTTTAACACTGGTTGGGATTATCCAAAGCTCTTGGTTCCAATCTTTATTCTTTGCTTTGACTGAAACAGCAGATTTGAAGTTCTAGCCTAGACTTCCTGAAGGTGGTGTTCTCCAGCTGTATTGGACTATCACACTAGCTGGGGATGATGGGAATTGTAGCTGGAACATCTGAAAGCAGGGGCATGAACACTAGGAAGCTTTGCAACTGTCAACAAATAGGTGGTGGTGGTAAGATCTTGGATTTCATAAAGAGGAGACTCTTGTCCATGAGCAGATATTTTATCAAAACTGTAGGATACTCATTTTATTGGCAGCCTTCAGACAACATGCTAAGCTATTAACCATGGCTTACCACCCACAAAGGCTGACTTCGCTCCAGCTCAGCTGCAGCATTTCCCAAGCTGGTGCCTGCAGATGTGCTGGCCATGTGGAAGCTGGAGGCCCGAGACTCCATTGGCATCATCCCTGTGAGAGTGGGACGTGCTAAGCCGACCGGGACTTGCTTAATGACCCACGATCCTTCCTTAGCAATGGCAGCGGGGAGTCCCATCGCTTAGGGATGGACATTCCGGTCCCAGTTACTGTTGTTACCGGAGGACTACCTGTAATTCCACCTTACTGTAAGGTTACCTTAAGAGAACCTTACAAGTCTGAGCGTACATTTCCCCATTGCTTTTACAGACAAGAAACGAGGAAGGGTCCCTCCTGAGGCGTTTGCCACTCCCCCATTCTTTCTGCAGGCTCCGCTGCCTCTTATCTGACCCCTGGTCTTGAATATTATCCCACTACAAGCAAGAGGAAATTAGAGAATGAAGCACTCTGTGAATGTCATTCTTTAAAAAAAATGCAAAAAGGTTTGATGAAGGATTAGAAACAAGAACTTAGGCCAGAGCTTTCCAAACTTTCCATGTTGGTGACACACTTTTTAGACATGCATCATTTCGCGACACACTGTTACAGCAGGGCACAAGGCAGGCACTAGGAGCTGCGCGGAATCCTGGCAGGGCTTGGAGGCAGCAGCAGCCGCGACACACCCAGACACTGCAGCCGACACACTAACGTGTCCCGACACAGAGTTTGGAAAGCTCTGACTTAGGCATTGTGTTTTTCCACTGGTAGAAATCCAGCAAAGCACAAAGTTTCTGGGCCCTTGCATGTCTACCCGCTAGCTCCTAATTTTTCAAACTGAAATGGAAGATGGGGCACATCAGAGCTCTTTACTCACATGTTGAAGTTACAATGACCAGGATAATTGGTATGCAGAACAAATTTCTTCACTCTGTGGGTATTTGCATCAAAAAGGATGTCCTGTGGGAGAAAACAGAACAGGCAAAAAATACATATGGATAATACTAAGTTTAAGTGATGAAACAAGTTCTCAGAAAGAAAAGTTCCAAAACTTTTTAAGGTCTGTGCAAATGGGGCCACATAACCTTAGAGAGATTATTTCAGGAATGATTTTGATCTGGAAGTAGGGAGAAAATATTTACAGATAAGGGAATGTGAAGGTCCTGGTTTGGAGAAGTTTCCACATTTCCTCAAGGAGGACTAGGCAATAGGTTTTGCGGTTGGGGAATCCCTTTCTTTTAATGTAGAACTAACAACTGGAAATGGAATACATTTTGGGGCAGCAGTGGTGTAGGGACTGAATCTCTGAAAGCCAAATAAAGAACTTAATTTAATTAAGCACTTGCCATCTTTATCTTTTATTGATTTTATTGTCATTTCTTGGTTTGATTCTTGTGAGCCACCCAGAGTCATTGAAAGTTGAGTGGCATACAAGTTTGTTTAATTAATTCATTAAGATTACCCTTCTCTCTGGAGAAGGCTCTGATGCTGGGAAAGGTGGAAGGGAAGAGAAGAAGAGCACGACCAGCAGTAAGGGGGGAGGACTCAGTTACAGCAGTGATGGATGTACAGTTGGAACACCTGAAGGACCAGATCTTCATGAAGAAGGTCTATCCACGTGGTCTCCAATTGATGGCACTTCATCCGCCTGCCTGTCTGTCCGTCTCTC
The DNA here is from genome assembly GCA_023362775.1 of Charina bottae. Taxonomy (NCBI): domain Eukaryota; kingdom Metazoa; phylum Chordata; class Lepidosauria; order Squamata; family Charinaidae; genus Charina; species Charina bottae. Next base: position 4,718,559 of record JALMGJ010000015.1, read on the forward strand.
TTGGACACGTAGTGCAAAGGCCCTGCTCTCTGGAGAGGGTTCCAGTGCTGGGAAAGGTGGAAGGAAAGAGAAGACGAAGACGACCAGCAGCAAGGGGGGAGGACTCAGCTACAGGGGCGATGGGGGCACCACTGGAAGACCTGAAGACCAGGTTGGGGACAGACTGTCAAGCAGCAAAGCTATCTATGTGGTTGCTAAGAGTCGACAACAACTTAATGGCACATAATTAAGAGCCTCTTCTAAGTGGCGCCGAAGGGCAGGCGAGTATAAAGAAGGACATGTGTCCACCGGCCTTCCCAAGAAACAGAAACAGGCAACGTCATGTGGAGAAGGGAAACTAGATTCAGTGGTTAGAAGCAGCTTCAAAAGTTTGCCTGCTGGTAAAGGGTGTGTTAGCGTGAGGGTGTTCGGAGATCGCTCTCCAAATTTCTGTTGTAAACCCCAACTCATGGTAGCTGAGGATGCTGGGCTCAGACCTCATGTAGGAGGGAAGTGAGAAAGGGGAGAATGGGTGTCTCTTGAGGCCCACCTCACAAAGCTATGAGGGATTTGTTCCACCACATGGGCCTCCTGGAAGTGGCACATCCTCCTCTCCAAAATAACATTAATTTAGGGAGGGACGGAGGGGACATGGCCATAATCTCATGGGATAGCAAATTCCGGAAAGGCCTCCTGTGTCTCAAGAGGTTTTAGCCAATCTTATTTTAAACGAAATATAATGTAAATCGTATTATATCAAAAATATTTTGGAAATAAAAGTAGACATGCTTTGGCAGCTTTGACATTAGGTGCGAAATTCCAAGCTGGAACTCCCAACTTGAAAACATTGCTGCCCCATGCTTTATTCTATCCATTGTTATGCTATCTAGAACTAGGTAACCTCATTCTTGGTGAACGGAACCATCTCCGCACCAGACAGCGTGTCCACACGCTCAAGGCTTAGAACATCCTGAGGTTTGCTGGCTCTGTCTATCTGCCCATCTACTTCTATCTCCTCCACCCATGCATCTCTACCTTGTCTGTGTTCTATCATCTCTCTCTCCATCCTTCTTTCTTCTACTTGTCTTACTATCTCTCTCTCTCTCTCCATCCAACTGTCATCCATGCATCCATCAATCCATCTTCTACTTTGTTCTATCACCTACCTACCTACCTACCATCTCTCTCCCCTTTGTGCCTAAGGCGGGACTAGAACTCTCAGTCTCCTGGTTTGCCATTGGCTCCTTCCTAGGGCTGAGAGAGAGGGACTGGCCCTAGGTCACCCAGTTGGCTTTGTGCCCATGGCGGGATTAGAACTCACAGTCTCCCGGTTCCTAGCCTGGTGTCTTAACCACGACACCAGAGTGACCCTCCTAGGCTTTGGGAAAGCCGTCGAGACACACTTGTTCTGCCTAGCACAGGAAGGAATCCTCGATTGGCAGTGGGCTTGCAAGCAGAAGATTGTTGTGATTTGCTGTTATTTAAAAAAAAATTGGCATTTTAATGTATTGTGTGTTTGTCTTCTTCTTTATAGATTTTTAAAAAAAATTATGATGAGATTGTTAGCTGCCTAGAACCTTTTGAGGCTGAGCAGCATACAAAGAAAATGAATCATCTTCCTTCCTTCCTGAACTCTCTCCTTAAGGTGGGGGACTTTTTAAAAATGACCAGATAAACACTGCTCAAACTGGCTGTGGTTTTGTTTGTGGGTGTGTGTGTGTGTTTGTGCGTGCTAGAAAAAAATTGGGGGAGGAATTAAATTATCCTGGAAGAAAACATGCTCCATTTTTTTTCCAGGTCCCCTCTGATCAGAATTCTTTAAGGAATCACATGATTTTTGTTTTGATTAGCATTTTACAAAGGGTAAATAAACCAACAAGCCACATTATGACTCAGTGCATGGTGATAACTTAGCCAAATCTGTCTTCTTCCAAATGCTTAGATAAATAAGCTGCAGCTTAGCACAATGCGTAGTTCCAAAGCGAACAGAAGGCACCCCTCCTGGGTCCTGTCAGATGCCATTGTTTCAGAAGGGACCTAAAGCAAGATGCGGATGGATCCATCGAATGGGTCCTGCCTCCCTGCAGAGGGGGACGGCGCAGGAGAATCTCAAGGTCACCAGGGCATGATCTGACCATGACAAGGGGGCAGATGTAGCTCTCCCTTCAGATCACATTGCCACTGCCCTGACAAGAGAAGCAAGCCCGGTGTGAGTCTTGAGTCGGGTCCCGAATAAGTCGGAATTGAGTCGGGTGCCATGACAAAGATTACATTTGATTGGATCACTCCCTATTTCGTAATTTTCTCTTTGTGTCATGTTAAAAAACACTGCTTGGGAGATGGTTTAAAAGCTGCCCACACGTTTTGGGGGGGGGTAGGCTGGGACCTCAGATTCGGCGCCCTATTCTGGTGTTATAAAGGGAGGGAAAGTCTTTATCCACATTTCTATATTATACTAGATTTTATATTTTGGTATGTATCTTCTCAATGCACCATTCTTTACAGATTAATGTTGAAAATAATGAAAAAAAGAGGGGTCTTTTTATCATATGTGGTGGACTTGTGAAATTGCAAAGAAGTTTTGGACTCAGATGCATTCACTAATGCAAAATATTTTAGAAATTCGAGTCCTATTTAAACTGGAATTATTTTTATTGGGAATATGGGAAGAACAAATGGGAAAACAATTTGTAAGAATTATGCAATATATGATTACTGCAGCACGACTGGTATATGCGCAAAATTGGAAAAACCAGATTGGATGTTAAAACTGATGACTTATTAAAAGAAAACTCAAACTTAAATCTTAAAGAATGGAAACCATTAATGGACTACTTGCAACATGCAGGTGGGGCAAAGCTTATTTGGGGTTTTGAAGATTAAAATATATATAAATTGATATATTAGACAGGAAATGTTTTTGTATGTTATACATAGAGCTAGCATGTAAGAAAACTTTTTTTAAAATTACTAAGACCAGAGATAAATCGGAAGTTGACTATATCTATGCCTTATCTTTTTTCCTTTACTTTTCTATACACTTTTACTTCTTTCTTTGATTTGTATTTCTATTTCTTTTTCATTTTCACCCTTTTAACTATGTATATTTAAAACTCTAATAACATTTGGAAAAAACAAACAAAAATAAGCAAGAAACACCTGACACTTCGTTTTCAAATTTAACAGTGGTTGGCATTCATTTAAAAAAGTTTTGAATGGATTAAATGACCTCTATGGGAGGAATCAGGAATTGATGCCCACATGCTTTACTGGGCACCGCCACATTGTTCTGATCACTGATGGCATAAATTTGCAATGATGATATTAGTATGTTGAATTGAATACAGCTGTGCTCATAAGTTTAAATACCCCTTGCAGAATTTGTAAGATATGGACTATTTTGGAAGAAAACATGAGCGATCAGACAAAACGCTTTTTAAAAATTTGTAATGTGATTCAAATTAAACTATTAAACAAACCATAGCAATAAAGGAAATAGTAAAACGGTCATGTTTAGAACTGTGTATACCCTTGAATGTTTGGCAATAAAAGGAAAGTATCCATGCCTGGTTATAGGGGGCGTGGTGGCTCAGCGGGTAAGACGCCAGGCTTGTCGATCGGAAGATCGCAAGTTCGGAGGTTCGAATCCATAGCCCTGCGTGCAGAGTGATCTCCAGCACTAGCTCCAGCTCTTGCCAACCTAGCAATTTGAAAGCATGCAAATACAAGTAGATTAATAGGTACCACTTTGGTGGGTAGGTAACAGCGTTCCGCACGCGTCATGCGGCCACGTGACCGTGGAAGCGTCTTCGGACAACGCTGGCTCTTCGGCTAACAAACGGAGATGAGCACCGGCTCCTAGAGTCGGACACGACTTCACAAACGTGCGGGGGCAACCTTTACCTTTACTTATCCATGCCTGTGCCTTATTCAATGGTAATTAGGGTCTGTGCATAAACAGTTATTGAGTTTCTTAGCCCTTGAAAAACTCTTCTGCATTTCATCCAGGGCTACCCTGATTTTGCTGGTTACTTACGCATTTTAGCCGCGCGCTGTCCATTTATATTTACATTGTTTTCTGTCCCATGTGGATGTCAGATTTCTCATGAGAAATGGCAAATTGTTTTCTGTATGAAACAAGGTCAGTTCTCATGATCATATCAAGCCAGGTGGCTAGTGAAGGTACCACGTGATGCATTGTTATGGCTAGCCCCTGAAACGTTCCATGGGAACAGTTTGCCCTAGCAGATGGGAGGGGGAGACAGCATGCTTGCTTAGATGCAACACTGCCATCCTGTGGCAGGTTATACTATGTGCTATGTTCTATGCTTTGTGCCTAGTGTTTTCACACCTAAGTTTTTGACCAATCAGAAAATTGGTCAGTGTATATCTTGACTGTGAACAATGGTTCCTTTGCTTCTTGACATCTGCTCGTCTAGTAGCCATCTTCATGTGTTCTGCTCCTGAGGACTGAGAAGTGTGTAGCTATACCTTGCTGTGTGAGTAAACAAAGGTGTGTGCTCTTTAATGTCTGTCAGTAGAAGCAACATGGAAGAATTTATCTGCTTGTAAGCTGTTCTTTATTTATTTATTTATTTATTATTTCAATTTATTCCCCGCCCATCTTCCATACAAGGGACTCTTACTTTTTTTATTCTTACTTTTGCAGTGGCGTAACTGTATATACAACTCTGCTTTTAACCACAAGTAAAGATTTTATAGCGTTGAAAAGGTCCGGTCTGTGTCTGTTTACTCTGCGCCTCTCTCCCTATAAGCCAGTATTTCTCCATAAGTGGATTCTCTGATGCCGACGGAGCTGTCCACCATCAGTAAAGCTCTTTCCACACTCCAGGTATTTATACGGTTTTTTCACCTGTGTGAATTCTTTGATGTTGACAGAGCTGTCCACCATCAGAAAAGCTCCTTCCACACTCCAGGCATTTATAGGGTTATTCTCCTGAATGGACTTTTTGATGTCTGTAAAGATGTCCCCTCTGACTGAAGCTCTTTCCACACTCCAGGCATTCATAGGGCTTTTCTCCTGAATGCATTCTTTGATGTAGAGAAAGGCTTCCCCTCCGACTGAAGCTTTTTCCACACTCCAGGCATTCATAGGGCTTTTCTCCTGAATGAATTCTTTGATGTAGAGAAAGGGTTCCACTCCAACTGAAGCTCTTTCCACACTCCAGACATTCATAGGGTTTCTCTCCTGAATGGATTCTTTGATGTCGACGGAGCTGTCCACCATCAGAAAAGCTCTTTCCACACTCCAGGCATTTATATGGTTTTTCACCTGTGTGAATTCTTTGATGTTGATGTAGCTGTCCACCATGAGAAAAGCTCTTTCCACACTCCAGGCATTCATAGGGTTTCTCTCCTGAATGGATTCTTTGATGTCGACGGAGCTGTCCACCATCAGAAAAGCTCTTTCCACAGTCCAGGCATTTATAGGGTTTCTCTCCTGAATGGATTCTTTGATGTCGAGGGAGCTGTCCACCATCAGAAAATCTCTTTCCACACTCCAGGCATTTATATGGTTTTTCACCTGTGTGAATTCTTTGATGTTGACGTAGCTGTCCACCATGAGAAAAGCTCTTTCCACACTCCAGGCATTCATAGGGTTTCTCTCCTGAATGGATTCTTTGATGTCGACGGAGCTGTCCACCATCAGAAAAGCTCTTTCCACAGTCCAGGCATTTATAGGGTTTCTCTCCTGAATGGATTCTTTGATGTCGAGGGAGCTGTCCACCATCAGAAAATCTCTTTCCACACTCCAGGCATTTATATGGTTTTTCACCTGTGTGAATTCTTTGATGTTGACGTAGATGTCCACCATCAGAAAAGCTCTTTCCACACTCCAGACATTTATATGGTTTTTCACCTGTGTGAATTCTTTGATGTTGACGTAGCTGTCCACCATCAGAAAAGCTCTTTCCACAGTCCAGGCATTCATAGGGCTTTTCTCCTGAATGCATTCTTTGATGTAGAGAAAGGCTTCCCCTCCGACTGAAGCTCTTTCCACAGTCCAGGCATGTATATGGCATTTCTCCTGAATGGATTCTTTGATGTACATGAAGGCTTCCCCTCTGACTGAAGCTTTTTCCACACTCCAGGCATTTATAGGGATTTTCACTTGTGTGAATTCTTTGATGTTGACGGAGGTGTCCTATCTGACTGAAACTCTTTCCACACTCCAGGCATTCATGGGGCTTCTCTCCTGAATGGATTCTGTGATGCCGTTTGAGAGTTCCGTTTGTTGCGAAGGATTTTCCGCACTCCAGGCACGTACTGGATTTTCCGTGAGTTTCTTCAATGTTTTCCTTCCTCTTGCATCTCTGTCCAGGCACCCTCCTCTCATGGGGTCCCGCTTTGCTCCGGATCATCTCCTTTGGGGGCGATGCGTCTGCAGCCCCGGGGCGTCCACGCCTTTCCCCGCCGCCTCTCAGGGAAGCTGCGCCCTCGATCGGGCAGGGCTCCTCTGCTGGGCTCCCTCCTCTCCTCCGGGGCTTCGCTTCCTTCCTCCGCCCGGCTCGTCCGTCCTCCTGAAGGGGCGAAGAGGAGCAAGGCGGGAAGGGGAGGTGGTTTGAGGGTTCCGTTCCCTTCACTGGGGGGGAGTCCGAGGCCCGCGAGGGGTGGAAGGCCAAAGCCTACGATCGTTCACGGCCCCTTTTGGGCAGGCCACGGACCCCGGTCTCCTGCCCCTCAGCGCCTCGGGCTCCCCCGCCTCTCCCTGGGCCTCCCTTCTCAGTGAGAGGCCCGCAGAGCTGCCCTGGACTGCGACTCCCAGCATCCCCGGCGCCCTATCTGCATCCGGGAACCTCCTCTGCTGCCAAACGCGGAGCTCCTTCTGTCACCTGCCATATTCTGGAAGTGAAGGCGGAACCTCCCGGAAGCTCATCTACTTCCTCCCCAGGCACCGCCCACAAGCGTCCGCCCAGCAATCGCCGCCGTCCGAGGGCGAGAGTGGCAGTGGTCTTTGGAACGACCCGCCCCTCGCCTCGCCCGGGGTTTCTGACGCCGTGGGTTGGGGGCAGTCACGTGGCCAAGGGAACCCGCCCGGTTGCCTAGAAACCCATGGTCGGATAGACGCTCGCAGGGAAGCTTCGTGCGTGCGGAGGGAGGCTCGGCCACCCGGCGTCTCGGTGGGGAAGCCGCGGAGCGCCTCTTCTTTCGGGGCTTCTCCCTCCGAGGGTGTGATTCTTACCGAGGCCTCCGCGCCGAGCCAGAGACGCCCTCCAGCTGCCCGGCGGGCGCCCCTTTCCGGCAGGACCTCCCTCCTTTCGGGACGCGGCCCCTTCCTGGGGTCCGGCGGGGCTCCCTGCGGCTCGAGGGGGCTGGGGAGAAAGTGGCGCTCCGACCGCCCCCCCGAAGGGGTTTCTGGCCTGCTGAAATGGGGGGGCGCCGCTCCCGCCCTGCCAAAGAGGGGGAAAGGGGGGTTGCAGGCGGAAGCAGGAGGTCCTGGGCGGCCTGGGGGGGAAGGTTGCGGCCACCAGGGGCCAGCCACTCCCGCTCAGACCTAGGAGGGAGGCAATGGCAAACCAAACAAAGGGACTTGTCCAGGCGGGCTCCAGGGGTCAACACTGACTCGAAGGTGCCAAAAATAAACAAAATTATTTCCTCAAGATTTTTCTAGTAATTTTTTTTTTCTTTTATCGGTTCAATGGTATCCGATTTTCAGACTCCCTGTGTTGGGTAGGAAATTACCCCGCTAGGTTCGTTTCATTGGTTCGTTTGGACTTGGTGCAAAATCCCAATGAAACACCAAGATGGAAAGTAGGTTTTATTCCATTTATTTCAGAGCTCAGAATACATGGAGACTCTTCGCTAAGGGGAAGAGTCCCGATCGCAGGTGTCACACAGCTTATATACTCTCCTTTACAAAAGGTCTACGTGGCACAAAGGGCCTACGTGACATTTTCGACAAAGCAACTGGTTAATTTCTCACAAACATCTGTAGTTGTTTCCCGTAAGCGTTATCTATTTCACAAGGTCATTGCAACCTTCAGTTGAGGAAGGGTTCCTGAAAGTGTCCTTTAAAACGTCGTCTTCTTACCATACATTTTATAACCAGCTCTTGGTTCCAATCTTTATTCTTTGCTTTGACTGAAACGGCAGATTTGAAGCTCTAGCCTAGACTTCCTGAAGGTGGTGTTCTCCAGCTGCACTGGACTATCGCACGAGCTGGGGATGATGGGAATTGTAGCTGGAAGATCCGAAAGCAGCAGCATGAATGCTAGGAAGCTTTGCAACTGTCAACAAATAGGTGGTGGTGGTGAGATCTTGGATTTCATAAAGAGGAGACTCTTGTCCACGAGCAGATGTTGTATCGAAACCGTAGGATACTCATTGGCTGGGTTCGGACGACATGCTAAGCTATTAACCATGGCTTACCACCCACAAAGGCTGACTTCCCTCCAGGCCTGCTGCAGCATTTCCCAAGCTGGTGCCTGCAGATGTGCTGGCCATGTAGAAGCTGGAGGCCCGAGACTGGAGGAAGGCAGAGACACCGATTTTATGACAGTGCAGATATAAAGTTGAAAAAAGAATAATAGCACATTGGCATCATGCCTGCGAGCGTGGACCTGCAGTCAAGGACTGTCTTCTATTTTTAAATGCTTTAAATTTTTACTGTAAAGACACTCTTGAACTGTACTCTTTTCTTGTGACTTCATGCATGCATCCGCTCTTTCTTCTGGAACAGTATTTCCCAACGTTGGCAACTTCCAGGGATGTCTGTGTGCGTGTATGAATGATGAATAAGTGATGAAGAAGAATATTGAGAAATACCTGCCTTTTATATGGGAACACAGCACTGGAGGAGGAAATGGCAACCCGCTCCAGTATCCTTGCCAAGAAAACCCCACGGACAGTATCAAAAGGCTAAAAGATTAAAATGACGCCGGAAGATGAGCCCCTCAGGTCGGAAGGTGTCCAATAGCAATATTGCCTAGGAACCTGGAATTTGAGTAAACTCCGGGGGACAGTGGAGGACAGGAAGGCCTGGCGTGCTGTGGTCCATGAGGTCACGAAGTCGGACACGACTAAACGACTGAACAACAACAACAGCACTGGCTGAGCTGTGTCAAAAGCCCTTCTTTAAAAAAAGATGCTGATGGAGGGGATGCTAGGTCAAATAATCCAGTGGGCAAATTCCATTGCAGGAAAAGGTTCCCGTTGGGAAAACGTTTAAGCATGAGGAAGTACAGAGCCCTGTGGCAGAAACAGCAAACATTAAATGAAACACGGATTTCTGCAGTAATTCTGCAGATAGGCAACAGTTCAATATTTCACCCCCCCCCGCCATGTTTTTCTTAATTTTTTTACCCTTTCCTCTTGGTTTTCTGAATATATGGCAACTCCTGCTGTCTTCATTTTATTAATCCTGAGCTTATCAATAGAGTGTAAGTTCTAGGACACAGACATTAAATACAAGTCAGGCCCTATTTTTCTAGATTATAAAACCTAATGATCTCTTAAAAGGCTAATACAGGTAGTCCTCGACTTATGATCATTCGTTTAGCGACTGTTTGAAGTTGCGACGGCACTGGAAAAAGATACTTACGACCGGTCCTCACACTTACGACTTTCACAGAGTCCCCACGGTCACGTGATCAAAATTCAGGCGCTTGGCAACCGGTATGAATTTATGACGGTTGCAGTGTCCTGGGGTCACATGATCTCCATTTGTGACCTTCCCAGCCGGCTTCCAACAAGCAAAATCAATGGGGGAGCCAGATTTGCTTAACGACCACATGATTCACTTAATGACAGGGAAAAAAGGTCATATAATTGGTGACTCGCTTAACGACCACCTTGCTTGGCAACAGTGGTGGTAAGTCGAGGAGTACCTGTAGATAGCAATATGGAGATCGATGCAGGGGTCAGGATTCATTGCCTACTAAGATATTCCCCAGATGTTTAATGAACAGAGTGCATACACGTGAGCTCACAGAATGTATTAAAGCATTCCTTGCTCCACAAGTGTTTGGATGTGAGACCCTGTTTTTGAAGTTGGGTGCCCGAGAACAGTTGGGAGTGTTGCTATTGTACCAGCCTCCCTGCTGCGTAGGAAGCTCCCTGCCTGAGTTGCTGGAGGCCATCTCGGGGTTGGCGGTGGAGTTTCCCAGGCTTATGGTCCTGGGAGATTTTAACTTGCCTTCCCTGGGGTGTGCTTCGGAAGCGGCTCGGAAGTTCATGGCTACCATGGCAGCCATAGGCCTGTCCCAGATTATTCGGGACCCAACTTTTGACAGTGGACTCACCCCGGATTTGGTTTTCTTGTCAGAGCAATGGCAAAGTGACCTGAGGGGAAAGTTAGAACTATCCCCGTTGTCATGGTCAGATCACGTCCTGATATCGCTAAGATTCTCTTATGCCGTCCCACTCCGCAGGAAGGCAGGACCTATTCGATTGGTCCGCCCCCGGCAACTTATGGACCCAATGAGGTTTCAGAGGGAGCTGGGGGTAATACCCGAGGATCTGTTGCACGGTCCAGCGGAGGCTCTGGCCGCAGCCTGGAATAGGGAGGCGGCTGGGGCCTTGGACAGGACCGTGCCGATGCGACCTCTCCAGCCCCATTCGACCCATCACTCCCTGTGGTTTACGGAGGAGTTGAGGGTCTTGAAGAGGGTGAAGATACGTCTAGAGCGCCCCTGGAGAAAGATGAAGGCGGAATCGGATCAAACACCATCTAGATCCGCTATTAAGGCCTACCTTGTGGCAGTAAGAGCGGCGAAACGTGAATATTTCTCCGCTCTTATTGCATCCGCAGAATGCCGTTCGAAGGCCCTGTTCAAGATTACGCGATCTAGTGGAGTCGGTGACCCACCTGCAGGGCCGTGCAGAAGAATTTTCCGAGCATCTGCAGGATAAAATTGCTCGGATTCGGTCTAAGTTGGACTCCATGCGTGAAATGCAGTCTGGGGAGATGCCGGGAGAACGGCCTGGCCTTATTATCTGGGAACAATTTGATCCTGTTGGACCTAAGGAAGTGGACAGGATCCTCCGAATTGTTAATTCCACCACATGCTATTTAGATCCCTGCCCTTCCTGGCTGGTAAAATCGGCCAGGGAGGTGACGTGTGGGTGGGTCCAGGCGATGGTTAACTCATCCTTGTTGGAGGGAGTATTTCCAACTGCCTTCAAGGAGGCATTGGTGCACCCCCTCCTCAAGAAGCCATCCCTGGACCCCACCATTCTGGACAATTTTCGTCCAGTCTCCCACCTTCCCTTTTTGGGGAAGGTGGTTGAGAAAGTGGTGGCGTTGCAACTTCAGAGGACCCTGAATGAAGCAGATTATCTAGACCCTTTTCAGTCAGGTTTCAGGCCGGGATATGGGACAGAGACTGCATTGGTCGCGCTTATGGATTACCTCTGGTGGGAGCGGGATGGAGGTAGTGCATCCATCCTGGCTCTCTTGGATCTTTCAGCGGCTTTCGATACCATAGACCATGGTATCCTTTTGGGTCGGCTTAGGGAGTTGGGGGTGGGAGGCGTAGTTTTGCGCTGGTTCACCTCCTTCCTCTGGGCCCGCTCCCAGTCGGTGGTGATAGGAGAGATCCAGCCCGCGACCGCTCTTATATGAGGTGCCGCAGGGTTCGGTTCTCTCCCCTCTCCTATTCAACATCTACATGAAACCGCTGGGCGAGGTCATCCGACACCATGGGATGAGGTATCATCAATATGCTGATGATACTCAATTGTATATCCCCATCCCAGGTGAAGTAAGTGATGCAGTAACCACCCTGTCTCAGTGCCTGGGGGCTGTGAGGGCCTGGATGGGGAACAACAGGCTTCAGTTGAACCCTGGCAAGACCGAATGGCTGTGGATTGATGGCTTACCGTCTTCTGGGAAATTATCATCTTTGGTTCTTGATGGGGTAGCACTGCCCCATTCGGAGCCGGTGCGGAACTTGGGGGTCCTTCTAGACTCACGGCTCCTGCTCAAAGAGCAGGTGGCAGTCGTGGCTAGGAGGGCTTTTGCACAGCTTCGGCTGGTGCGCCAGTTACGTCCATTCCTGGATCCGGAGATGCCCTCCGAACAGTCACTCATGCTCTTGTCATCTCCCATGTAGACTATTGTAATGCACTTTACATGGGGCTACCCTTGAAGACTATCCGGAAGCTACAGCTGGTGCTGAGTGCAGCCACGCGAGCAGTTCTACGTGCGCCAAGATCAGCGCATATAACACCTTTACTCCGCGAGCTGCATTGGGTGCCGGTTTGCTTCCGGGTACAATTCAAGGTGTTGGTTATCACCTTTAAAGTCCTACATGGCATGGGACCAGAATACCTGAGGGACCGTCTAATCCCCATATCATCGACCCACCCCACCCGATCATTCAGAGAGGGCCTGCTACGAACCCCATCAATTAGAGAATGCCATCTGATGGGGTCTAGAAGGCGGGCTTTCTCTGTAATGGCACCAGCACTCTGGAACACCTTGCCCCCAGAGTTGAAGCAGATCCCCTCCCTCCCAACCTTTAGGAAAGATCTGAAGACCTGGTTCTGCCGCCTGGCATGGGAAGGAGGAAATAATAGTTCCTCATGGGGGTGGTTAATTTCATAACGTCCTTCTTTTTATTAAGCTATCTAGCCATTTGGATTTTATAATTTATTTATTATATAATTTGATTGTGTTTTTTTATTTTTTATTCTATTTTAATCAGTTTTATTGTAAACCGCCCAGAGTTCCCCGTTGGGGGAGATGGGTGGTCATATAAGTTAAATAAATAAATAAATAAATAAATAAATAAACGCAAACACAGGTGGGAAAGAAAGAAAACTATACGCATACATACAGTACATACATACATACATACAGAGGGACAGATATATATATAGAGAGAGGGACCTGCTTTGCTTCCAGAGGCTGAGAAACGTGTGCTTCGAAGTCGTGCAGTCCCTGCTGAGCCCTCTCTTCGGAAGCTCCTCCTGTCCAACGCGGCAAAGCCGGACCAGTCTTTCTGCATTCAGACTGCGCAATCCAAGGGCCAGCGAGAAGCGGGCATCGATGGGAGAGCCGCCTGCCGGGTGCGCCTCCGCCGCTGGCGCCAAGTCCTGCAACGTACAGCTCCAGAGGATTCCCAGCCTGCGCCATGCAAGCAGCAGATGGAAAGGGGCGGGTGTTCTGATACGCTGGCTTTCCCTCCCTCTCAGCCCCCGCACAGCCCCCCCCCGCACACCCTCCATCGTACGGTGCTTTTCCGTATTAAAAGCGGCAGCAACTCCAGGCATGCTGAACTACTTGTGTAGCGTTGCGTTCGATGGATGTTGCTCACTGGGGGAGATCCAAGGTCTTGGTCTGGCTGCTGGGCCTGGCTGGGCCGTAGAGGGTGACAGAGGCTATGCAGCTGTTCTGCATCACCTGCAGGAAGAGATGGCCGCAGCTTCAGCATGGATCTGGAGCAAGAGAAGGCTACTGTGCATCGCCTGAAGACCCCCCCAGGACCCCCAGGAAGGGAGGTCTCGGCCAACCCCACGGAAAGAACATGCCAGCCTTGTGAGGTCGTCCAGACAGGGAGCAGGCCCAGGGGAACCACAGGTAGTCGTCGTTTAATGACCATTCATTCAGCGACCATTTGAAGTTACGACGGTGCTGAACAGTTGGTACTTAGGACCGGTCCTCGAAGTTCTGGCTATCCCAGCATCCCCACGGTGACGTGATCGCGATCCAGCTGCTAGGCAACCGACTCACCCTTACGACGGCTGCAGCATCCCACGGTCACATGATTGCCATTTCCAACCTTCCCTGCCGGCTTCCCACAAGGAAAGTCAATGGGAGGCCGGCAGGGAAGGGCGCAAGTCGCTCCGTTAAGTCGCTTGCACTCCCCCCCCAATGGCAGCAGCCACCCCCGGTCCCACCACACTCCCACCGTGCCTCCCTGGCCACCCAGGCACCCTTCCTCCCCCGGCAGCAGCCACCCCCGGTCCCACCACACTCCCACCGTGCCTCCCTGGCCACCCAGGCACCCTTCCCCCCCCCCAGCAGCAGCCACCCCAGGTCCCACCACACTCCCACCGTGCCTCCCTGGCCACCCAGGCACCCTTCCCCGCCCGGCAGCAGCCAGCTCAGCTGCCTTCTGGGCGGCTTGCAAGCCACCTGGGACTTAGTTAATGACCCGCGATCCTTCCTTAGCAATGGCAGCAGGGAGTCCCATCGCTTAGGGATGGATATTCCAGTCCCAATTACTGTTGTTACCTGAGGACTACCTGTAATTCCTTACAGGTTAGTCCTCAGGTAACAACAGTAATTACAATCTTATTTTAAAGGAAAAATAATGTAAACCGTATTATATCAAAAATATTTTGGAAATAAAAGTAGACATGCTTTGGCAGCTTTGACACTGGGTGCGAAATTACAAGCTGGAACTCCCAACTTGAAAACATTGCTGCCCCATGCTTTATTCTATCCATTGTTATGCTATCTAGAACTAGGTAACCTCATTCTTGGTGAACGGAACCATCTCCGCACCAGACAGCGTGTCCACACGCTCAAGGCTTAGAACATCCTGAGCTTTGCTGGCTCTGTCTATCTGCCCATCTACTTCTATCTCCTCCACCCATGCATCTCTACCTTGTCTGTGTTCTATCATCTCTCTCTCCATCCTTCTTTCTTCTACTTGTCTTACTAACTCTCTCTCTCTCTCCATCCATCCTCTGTCATCTATCCATCCATCAATCCATCTTCTACTTTGTTCTATCACCTACCTACCAACCTACCTACCTACCATCTCTCTCCCCTTTGTGCCTAAGACGGGACTAGAACTCTCAGTCTCCTGGTTTGCCATTGGCTCCTTCCTAGGGCTGAGAGACAGGGACTGGCCCTAGGTCACCCAGCTGGCTTTGTGCCCAAGGTGGGATTAGAACTCACAGTCTCCCGGTTCCTAGCCTGGTGTCTAAACCATGATACCAGACTGGCCCTCCTAGGCTTTGGGAAAGCCGTCAAGACCCACTTGTTCTGCCTAGCACAGGAAGGAATCCTCGATTGGCAGTGGTCTTGCAAGCAGAAGATTGTTGTGATTTGCTGTTATTTTAAAAAAAAATGGCATTTTAATGTATTGTGTGTTTGTCTTCTTCTTTATAGATTTTTTTAAAATTTATGATGAGATTGTTAGCTGCCTAGAACCTTTTGAGGCTGGGCAGCATACAAAGAAAACGAATCATCTTCCTTCCTTCCTGAACTCTCTCCTTAAGATGGGGGACTTTTTAAAAATGACCAGATAAACACTGCTCAAACTGGCTGTGGTTTTGTTTGTGGGTGTGGGTGTGTGTTTGTGCATGCTAGAAAAAAATTGGGGGACGAATTAAATTAGCCTGGAAGAAAACGTGCTCCATTATTTTTCCAGGTCCCCTCTGATCAGAATTCTTTAAGGAATCATATGATTTTTGTTTTGATTAGCCTTTAACAAAAGGGGGGTAAACTTTAAAATGAAAACTTATTAGTTAGCCTTTAAAGGCCTGGAAACCCTGAGTTCACCATTTTTTGGGGGAAGAGTTTACATAAACCTAGGAAGGTTTAGTTTTGAGCAGGGGAAGGAAGAAGAAAGAGGACAGAAAGTTAAAACCAGTCTTTGCAAATCAGATCACGTCATCAGATTACTTTACTGCAGAAAAAAATCTGTTTCAAATTAAGAAGGAACAGACAAGACGGTTATTGTGCTGTGCTGATAGAGAGCATTTCTCCAGAGAAATAAACACCGGAGCTGGAAAAGGGTTTTCCTTTTTCATGGCTAGCCTGACCAACTAGTTTAGGAGAAAACAATGGCAGCGTGTGAAAGAAAGTAAGAGTTTTATTTCCCTCTGTCCTTCAGAATGCATGCCGTTAATCTTTATGACCCTTGGTGCGTATATCCAGTTCACATAACCTGGTTCCTATAATGTGCCAAGCCACAATGCTTCGGTTCACACAAAAGGGGTGCGTCATTCAGATCTGAAGTGAGCGATGCCTCCAATCCAGTGCGACACAGGAAGTGCCTGCGCCAGATCTGAGCACTCCTGCATGCTTCAGCTCTGAAAGCTGCACCAAACCAACAAGCCAAATGATGACTCAGTGCGTGGTGATCACTTAGCCAAATCTGTCTTCTTCCAAATGCTTAGATAAATAAGCTGCAGCTTAGCACAGTGCCTAGCTCCAAAGCAATAAATCAATGCATCATCTTGGGCCAAAGCCAAATAAAAAATATGATTTGATGCAATGAGTGAACGGCAGTCACCATAAACTTATAGTGAAGGGATTAAAGATGCCCTCTTATCAAGGTCTGTAAAGCAAAGGAAAACTGAACTCAGATCACAAGCATAGTCGCCGTTCCACATAGCAATTGTTTCACTTAATGACCAAGTTGCTGGTCCCAATTGTGGTCACTAAATGTTGGGGTTTGTATATACCCAGGAATTTACAGTTAGATAAATTATACTGGAGAGGCTTGATATCTAGGTGAGAGGGGAATTATTCTGCAAGTCACCCAATTAGCAGCCATTGTTGTAGGGATGATGTGGCAGTGTATGACTCATACTACAGGTGCTAATCGTTTAGTTGGGTGTGGCAGATGATGAGAGTGACCTATAATGTGATTGGTCAGTTTATATATATAAGCAGAGGGGTCTGGTAGTCTTTCTTCTCGTTGCTGTTGAAACTTCTCATCGCTGTCTTTCATCGCTGTATTGCTGTATCAATTTGTTACTGCTGTTGGATGTATTTGGACTACGTATGTATATAAAGTAAATAGGCTATTTTATCTAATCTCTGCTTGACCATTTATTTACTGCATAGAACGTGGATCACTGGTGTCTTGGAAAAAGGAGCAGGCCGCTCCACCGTGCGCACTCTGACACTAAACGAGGACGACCTGTATAACTTTCTTAGCGTTGAAATGGAAGTACTTTGGCCCATTAAACTTCCAGAATGCCTTTCCTCACTAAGAGCCAGTTTGGTGTACTGGTTAAGGCACCAGGCTAGAAACCAGGAGACCGTGAGTTCTAGTACCGCCTTAGGCATGAAAGCCGGCTGGGTGACCTTGGGCCAGTCACTCACTCTCAAAGAGGCAATGGCGAACCACTTCTGAAAAACCTTGCCAAGAAAACTGCAGGGACTTCTCCGGGGACTCTCCGAGAATCGGACACGATTGAACGGCAGAAAAAAAAATTAGCTTACACAACTGGGATCTCCAAGGTAGTCTTCCATCCAGAACCACGCAGGTCTGATCCTGCTGTTTCTGAGCTAAGAACAGCCATTTGCTGGATTCCGCCAAGAGGCTGCATTTCTTCAATCAATCAGTCAATTTATACAGTATGTCTGCCCAACTCACAACTGGGAGCCTGGACAGGCAACATTCGGTTAAAAGCAAGTGAGAAAAAAGGAAAACAAAGCAAAAATAAAAACCATACAGGAACCCACCTGAGATCAATCACAGCAACGCTTTCACCTTCACGGAACGGGCTCATGGGGCTCCCTGCCCAAGGTGCAGGGGGAAAGCCAGCTTTTCAAAGCCTTTCAGAAGGCAGCAAGGCCAGGGCCATCCGAATCTCGGGGGGTGTTTTTCCATAGTGGGTGGTGTGACAGAGAAGGCACCCCTCCTGGGTCCTGCCAGATGCCATTGTTTCAGAAGGGACCTAAAGCAAGATGCGGATGGATCCATCGAATGGGTCCCGCCTCCCTGCAGAGGGGGGCGGCGCAGGAGAATCTCAAGGTCACCAGGGCATGATCTGATCATGACAAGGGGGACAGGTGTAGCTCTCCCCTCATATCACATTGCCACTGCCCTGACAAGAAAAGCAAGCCCGGTGTGAGACCACTGTCTCAAGTCGGGTCCCGAATAATCTGGAACAGGCCCATGGCCGCCATGGTGGCCATGAACTCCCGAGCCGCCTCCGAGGCACGCCGCAGGGAGGGCAGGTTGAAGTCCCCCAGAACCATAAGTCTGGGGAACTCCACCGCCAACCCCGAGACGGCCTCCAGCACCTCAGGCAGGGAGTTTGCTACGCGGCAGGGAGGCTGGAACAGTAGCAACAATCCCAACTGCTCTCGGGAGCCCAACTTCAAAAACAGGGTCTCACAACCGGCCACCTGTGGAGCAGCGGCCCTGAAGGCCACAAGAGACTCCCGGATGACAACAGCCACCCCTCCTCCCCTGCCCTGGGGTCTCGGCTGGTGCCGTACCGTAAACCCGGCCAGGTACATTTCCGAAAGGGCCCAGCCAGGTCTGGAATTCTTTCCTAATGGCTTCATAATTTTGCTACAATAAAACTTAGTTTAGCCTTTGTTTTCTGAGAAATATGTTCTGGAGTGCTTTGCCTTGTTAGCCTACAAAGACTCCAAGCTGCCCAGATTCCCAGTTCTTGTGTTAAGCGGCTCCATAGTTCAAGGATGTCCTGTCTCTCCTGAATCTTACGCCACTCATCTACATTTGAGGGCCCAATTTTGCTGCAGGGGTGAAATTCTTATTACTTTTTCAGGCCAAGGACAGATACAAGCACAGAGAAGAGGGTAGTGCCATGACAAAGATTACATTTGATTGGATCACTCCCTATTTCGTAATTTTCTGTTTGTGTCACGTTAAAAAAGACTGCTTGGGAGATGGTTTAAAAGCTGCATTCACGATTGGGAGGGGGGGTAGGCTGGGACCTCAGATTCGGCGCCCTATTCTGGTGTTATAAAGGGAGGGAAAGTCTTTATCCACATTTCTATACTATACTAGATTTTATATTTTCGTATGTATCTTCTCAACGCATCATTGTTTACAGATTAAAAGAAAAGAAACCCCATTGCTGTAAATTTTCCTCATATAAGAACTGCTATAATTCTGCCACCAGTTTGGATAATTTATTTGATTTGTTCAATTCACCTTTCCCAGCTTTTCATACTTTTCTCCTTTTATACAGAATTGAAATGTTTTCAAAACAAATAACTAAAAAAGGAGAAAAATAAGAAATGAATAAAAGGATGAAATAGCAGGAAATAAACAGGGAGTTTACAACTGCCGTAAAAGTTAAAGTTCTGTATTTCATTAATTGATTGTACAGAACCAAGTACATTGTATCATTTGAAAGAAAACTAAAAAGACCTCTATAAAACTGAATAAAATGTTAACATCATAACTATCATTATTCCAAGGATAAATAAACATAATCACATAAAAAAGAAAAAGAAAAATCAATAAAAACATCATTAAGAAACTACTTGGTTTTAAACTTTCTCCCATCATACCCCGACTGATCATTACAATTGTTTCCGATTACAATCCTTACCTGAATTTTCTCTTAAAAACCAAACTCTGCCTAGGTTTCCCTTGTTGTGTGATGCATGATATATATGGCAACCATTCTTGTTTAAATTTGGTCAAGCTTCTGACCCTTCTGCTTTTTCATTTTGCAGTACACACCATATTCTGCAGATGACATATTTTGTTCAAGACACGATGATACTGGTGGTTTTGGTTGCAATTCCTGGTCTTACCTTCCTTAATGTGGCGTTTGCCTTTTTCACGGCTCCTCTCTCCTCCCCTCTCCGTTACACTGAGTTGACCTCTACGGTATAATTTAAGGATCTGCTATTGGTTGGTTATTACCAGCGGCTTCCTTGTATTTGCATTTTGTCCAAAGACTATTGCTTTTTTTTTTTACAGTTTTTTATTGTTTTTTAGAACAAAGATAAAAAATTACAAAGAAGAAAAAACACTACATACAAAAAGAAAAACATTAAAAGTGTAAAAACACAAAAGAGAAAACTTTTAGAAAGTTACATACATACATACATATATATATATGTGTGTGTGTGTGTGGCTTCCCGCTTTTCACAGCAAGAATATACAGCAATTTCCACAAACAAACCCTTCCTCATAAGGAAACAAACAAACAAACAAACCAACAAACCATAATCACATTATTTCTATAAATCCTTCCAATAACACATATGTAAATCTCTAATATAATTGCTCCTTCCCCTTACATAAAATATATATATATACATATATTTAATTTTTACTTTAATCCCTTCCTTTTAAAAAATAATCCATTTAATAATTTTCCCCCTTTTACTACTATTCTATATACTTCTGTCTACACAATACACATCAAATTATGGAAACAAATAATTTTTCTGCCTTTATAATAAACAATCTTAACTCTATTAGATCTCAAAGACAGTATAAAACATTATATCAATATCCTTTAAGTTTTACAAATCTATAACCCTATGAAACAATTATATTAATCTCTTTATCAATCCAGTTATATATTCTTAATTTTTATAAATTGTCTACTTATATAATTAACTATCTTAACCCTAATTATGCTTAAAAAACAATATAAAATATTACCAGAATAAAAAATATGTTTTAAGTCTTAGAAATCAAAAATCCTGTAAGTCAAATTAACCTCATATATAATTAAATATCTTAACCCTAATTATGCTTAAAAAACAATATAAAATATTATCAGAATAAAAAATATCTTTTAAGTCTTAGAAAACAAAAATCCTATAAGTCAGATTAACCTCATTATCAGTCCAATTAAATATTCTTGATTTTTTACCCCTCCTCAAAAGATACCAGGGCATTCAGACATTTCAACACCACACCAACAGCACTTTTTTTTATAGAGATCTACAATAGCTTCAGAAAATGCAGTTTCCAGCGAAAGAGAAAAAAAACTCCCCCACAGCACATTCTTCTTTCCCAAAACATGGACCGAAACAGTCATAACATTTCCACCACTTGATCGCTCCTTCTACAATCTTAAAATTAAACAGTGTTTTTAACCCCATAAACATCAGTCCAGAGTTCTCAGCCAAGAGCTTTTCATTTTCCCCCACAACAGCAAAAACGCCATCTTTTCCCGTGTCGTTTTCTTCTTCTTCTATCATAGTATTTCCATATAGTTGTTTCATTTTAACCAAAATCTCATCTCTAATGTCTCGAACAGTCTGTATGATGGCTTGACAGCCCTTTGAAATAATATTCTCTTGCTGACAAAGTAATTTTCTTAGATCTTCTTTAAACTCTTCCATTATTCCAACAGTAAATTATAGCACACCCTAAAAAGTTAACTCACAAAAATATAGGTTAATGAATTAATCCAAAATTAACCAAAAAAAAATAGTCCTGCTTCTGCCTTAGACAGTCTCATATAATGGTTTTTGCTAAAATGCCTAAAACACTAATTGAAAGGGAATCCAATTGACAAATTACGAGTTTCAAATATCTGGGATGGTCTTACATGCTACTGGCATTTGGAAAACCTATATAGATTATATGAAACAATTAGCTCGCAGGAGCTCTTTCATGCCCAAGGCAGGGAATGTAATCCTGCAGCATTGAAGGTGTTTCCGGCAAAGGCTACGGCCCACATGCTTTACCGTGCACCGCCACATTGTTCTGATCACTGATGGAATAAATTTGCAATGATGATATTAGTATGACGAATTGAATACAGCTGCGCTCATAAGTTTGCAGAATTTGTAACATATGGACTATTTTGTATGTAATGTTTGGCAATAAAAGGAAAGTATCCATGCCTGTGCGTTACTGGATGGTAATTAGGGTCTGTGCATAAACAGTTATTGAGATTCTTAGCCCTTGAAAAACCCTTGTCCATTTCATCCAGGGCTGCCCTGATTTTGCTGGTTACTGAAGCACTTTAGCCACGCTCTATCCATTTATGTGGGGCATGGTGGCTCAGCGGGTAAGACGCCAGGCTTGTTGATCGGAAGATCGCAGGTTCGGAGGTTCGAATCCCTAGCCCGGCGTGTGGAGTGAGCTCCCGCACTAGCTCCAGCTCTTGACAACCTAGCAATTCAAGAGCATGCAAATGCAAGTAGATGAATAGGTACCACTTTGGTGGGTAGGTAACAGCGTTCCACGTGTCATGCGGCCACATGACCGTGGAAGCGTCTTCGGACAACGCTGGCTCTTCGGCTAACAAACGGAGATGAGCACCGGACCCTAGAGTCACACACGACTGCACAAATGTGCGGGGGGAACCTTTACCTTTTTTATCCATTTATATTGTTTTCTGTCCCATGTGGATTCTCTGATGTCGATGGAGATATCCACCCTGAGTAAAGCTCATTCCACACTACAGGCATCTATACGGTTTTTCACCTGTGTGAATTCTTCGATGTACATGAAGGCTTCCCCTCTGACTGAAGCTCTTTCCACACTCCAGGCATTTATAGGGCTTTTCTCCTGAGTGGATTCTTTGATGTGTAGAAAGGGTTCCCCTCTGACTAAAACTTTTTCCACACTCTAGGCATTCATAGGGTTTCTCTCCTGAATGGATTCTTTGATGTAGAGAAAGGTTTCCACTCCGACTGAAGCTCTTTCCACACTCTAGGCATTCATAGGGTTTCTCTCCTGAATGGATTCTTTGATGTCGACGGAGCTGTCCACCATCAGAAAAGCTCTTTCCACACTCCAGGCATTTATACAGTTTCTCTCCTGAATGGATTCTTTGATGTCTAGAAAGGCTTCCACTCCGACTGAACCTTTTCCCACACTCTAGGCATTCATAGGGTTTCTCTCCTGAATGGATTCTTTGATGTTGACGGAGCTGTCCACCATCAGAAAAGCTCTTTCCACACTGCAGGCATTCATAGGGTTTCTCTCCTGAATGGATTCTTTGATGTTGACGGAGTTGTCTACCATCAGAAAAGCTCTTTCCACACTCCAGGCATTTATACGGCTTTTCACCTGTGTGAATTCTTCGATGTACATTAAGGTTTCCCCTCCAACTGAAGCTTTTTCCACACTCCAGGCATGTATACGGCTTTTCTCCTGAATGGATTCTTTGATGTCCAGAAAGGGTTCCACTCCGACTGAAGCTCTTTCCACACTCTAGGCATTCATAGGGTTTCTCTCCTGAATGGATTCTTTGATGTCGACGGAACTGTCCACCATCAGAAAAGCTCTTTCCACACTCCAGGCATTTATACAGTTTCTCTCCTGAATGGATTCTTTGATGTCTAGAAAGGCTTCCACTCCGACTGAACCTTTTCCCACACTCTAGGCATTCATAGGGTTTCTCTCCTGAATGGATTCTTTGATGTTGACGGAGTTGTCTACCATCAGAAAAGCTCTTTCCACACTCCAGGCATTTATATGGTTTTTCACCTGTGTGAATTCGTTGATGTACATTAAGGCTTCCCCTCTCGATGAAGCTCTTTCCACACTCCAGGCATTTATATGGTTTTTCGCCTGTGTGAATTCTTTGATGTAGAGAAAGGTTTCCCATCTGATGGAAGCTCTTTCCACACTCCAGGCATTTATATGGTTTTTCACCTGTGTGAATTCTCTGATGTACATGAAGGCTTCCCCTCTGACTGAAGCTCTTTCCACACTCCAGGCATTTATATGGTTTTCCGCCTGTGTGAATTCTTTGGTGTTTATGGAGCTGTCCACCATCAGAAAAGCTTTTTCTACACTCCAGGCATTCATAGGGCTTTTCTCCAGAATGCATTCTTTGATGTAGAGAAAGGCTTCCCCTCCAACTGAAGCTCTTTGCACAGACCAGGCATTTATAGGGTTTCTCTCCTGAATGGATTCTTTGATGTACATGAAGGCTTCCCCTCTCACTGAAGCTCTTTCCACACTCCAGGCATTTATACGGTTTTTCACCTGTGTGAATTCTTTGATGTTGACGGAGGTGTCCTATCTGACTGAAACTCTTTCCACACTCCAGGCATTTATAGGGTTTCTCTCCTGAATGGATTCTTTGATGTCTAGAAAGGGTTCCCCTCCTGCTGAAGCTCTTTCCACACTCCAGGCATTTATATGGTTTTTCATCTGTGTGAATTCTTTGATGTTGACGGAGGTGTCCACCATCACAAAAGCTCTTTCCACACTCCAGGCATTCATGGGGTTTCTCTCCTGAATGGATTCTGTGATGCCGTTTGAGAGTTCCGTTTGTTGCGAAGGATTTTCCGCACTCCATGCACGTACTGGATTTTCCGTGAGTTTCTTCAATGTTTTCCTTCCTCCTGCATCTCCTTCCAGGCACCCTCCTCTCATGGGGTCCCGCTTTGCTCCGGATCATCTCGTTTGGGGGCGACGCTTCTGCAGCACCGGAGCGTCCACGCCTTTCCCCGCCGCCTCTCAGGGAAGCTGCGCCCTCGATCGGGCAGGGCTCCTCTGCTGGGCTCCCTCCTCTCCTCCGGGGCTTCGCCTCCTTCCTCCGCCCGGCTCGTCAGTCCTCCTGAAGGGACGAAAAGGAGCAAGGGGGGAAGGGAGGGCGGTTTGAGGGTTCTGTTCCCTTCACTGGGGGGGAGTCCGAGGCCCGCGAGGGGCGGAAGGCGGAAGCCTCCGATCCTTCACGGCCCCTTTCGGGCAGGCCGCGGACCCCGGTCTCCTGCCCCCTAGCGCCTCGGGCTCCCCCGCCTCTCCCGGGGCCTCCCTTCTCGGCGAGAGGCCCGCAGAGCCGCCCTGGACTGCGACTCCCAGCATCCCCGGCGCCCTACCTGCATCCGGGCACGTCCTCTGCTGCGAAACACGAAGCTCCTTCTGTCACCGGCCATATTCCGGAAGTGAAGGCGGGACCTCCCGGTGCGCCCTTTCCGAGGAAGCTCATCTACTTCCTCCCCAGGCACCGCCCACAAGCGTACGCCCGCCAATCGCCGCCGTCCGAGGGCGAGAGTGGCAGCGGTCTCTGGAACGACCCGCCTCTCACCTCGCCCGTTGTTTCTGACGCCGTGGGTTGGGGGCAGTCACGTGGCCAAGGGAACCCGCCCGGTTGCCTAGAAACCCATGGTCGGATAGATGCTCGCGGGGACGTTTCGCGCGTGCGGAGGGAGGCTCGGCCACCCGGCGTCTCGGTGGGGAAGCCGCGGAGCCCCTCTTATTTCGGGTCTTCTCCCTCCGAGGGTGTGATTCTTACCGGGGCCTCCGCGCCGAGCCAGAGACGCCCTCCAGCTGCCCGGCGGGCGCCCCTTTCCGGCAGGACCTCCCTCTTTCGGGACGCGGCCCCTTCCTGGGGTCCGGCGGGGCTCCCTGCGGCTCGAGGGTTTCCCGTAAGCGTTACCTATTTCACAAGCTCATTGCACCCTTCAGTTGAGGAAGGGTTCCTGTAAATGTCCTTCAAAACGCCGTCTCCTTGCCATACATCTTAAGCAAGACATATTTCTTTAGCAAGACACTTTATTTTAGGAGGAACAGCCTCCACATGTTGTTTTAGACATTCAAGATACTTCCCTCTACCTGTTTCTACATGCACAACCACAGATACAATCCTTATAAGCAAATAGTTGGCCCTCGCTACTCTCCTCTGCAAGGTCGTTTTTATAACTAGACCCCTCACCTGCAGTTTTCTTGGCAGGATTTCAGGAGTGCTTTGCCATTGCCTCCTTCCTAGGGCTGAGAGAAAGTGAAGTCCACACGTCTGAAAGATCCTGAGGTTGAGAAACACTGTTCTAAGGGGTTCAAACTCAGACTGTGCCGCTTAACCACGGAATTGCCGGTCCCAATTAGGGACGTGAAGCAAGGACTACCTGTATTAGGGAGGCACTATTTTCTTTACAAAAACATTTTGTGACCTTTGTTGTTAACACTGTCCTAATTATGTGCCAGAAAGAGACACTGCTCCTCTTAAATAGGGAAACAGCTTTCTCCAACCAGGCTACTCCAGATACGCTGGGAGTGGTAGTCCCAATCTACTTCAGGATAGACTGGGAAGCTGCTCTTGAGCACATTGCTGATTCAAAATTTAGAGCATGTTCCCAGGCAGGTTTTTAACACTGGTTGGGATTTTCCAAAGCTCTTGGTTCCAATCTTTCTTTGCTTTGACTGAAACGGCACATTTGAAGTTCTAGCCTAGACTTCCTGAAGGTGGTGTTCTCCAGCTGTATTGGACTATCACACTACCTGGGGATGATGGGAATTGTGGCTGGAACATCTGAAAGCAGGGGCATGAATGCTAGGAAGCTTTGCAACTGTCAACAAATAGGTGGTGGTGGTGGTGAGATCTTGGATTTCATAAAGAGGAGACTCTTGTCCACGAGCAGATATTTTATCAAAACTGTAGGATACTCATTTTATTGGCAGCCTTCAGACAACATGCTAAGCTATTAACCATGGCTTACCACCCACAAAGGCTGACTTCCCTCCCCATCTGCTGCAGCATTTCCCAAGCTGGTGCCTGCAGATGTGCTGGCCATGTGGAAGCTGGAGGCCCGAGACTGGAGGAAGGCAGAGACGCTGATTTTATGACTGTGCAGATATAAAGTTGAAAAAAGAATAATAGCACATTGGCATCATGCCTGCGAGCGTGGACCTGCAGTCAAGGACTGTCTTCTATTTTTAAATGCTTTAAATTTTTACTGTAAAGACACTCTTGAACTGTACTCTTTTCTTGTGACTTCATGCATGCATCCGCTCTTTCTTCTGGAACAGTATTTCCCAACGTTGGCAACTTCCAGGGATGTCTGTGTGCGTGTATGAATGATGAATAAGTGATGAAGAAGAATATTGAGAAATACCTGCCTTTTATATGGGAACACAGCACTGGAGGAGGAAATGGCAACCCGCTCCAGTATCCTTGCCAAGAAAACCCCACGGACAGTATCAAAAGGCTAAAAGATTAAAATGACGCCGGAAGATGAGCCCCTCAGGTCGGAAGGTGTCCAATAGCAATATTGCCTAGGAACCTGGAATTTGAGTAAACTCCGGGGGACAGTGGAGGACAGGAAGGCCTGGCGTGCTGTGGTCCATGAGGTCACGAAGTCGGACACGACTAAACGACTGAACAACAACAACAGCACTGGCTGAGCTGTGTCAAAAGCCCTTCTTTAAAAAAAGATGCTGATGGAGGGGATGCTAGGTCAAATAATCCAGTGGGCAAATTCCATTGCAGGAAAAGGTTCCCGTTGGGAAAACGTTTAAGCATGAGGAAGTACAGAGCCCTGTGGCAGAAACAGCAAACATTAAATGAAACATGGATTTCTGCAGTAATTCTGCAGATAGGCAACAGTTGAATATTTCCCCCCCCCCCCACCATGTTTTTCTTAATTTTTTTACCCTTTCCTCTTGGTTTTCTGAATATATGGCAACTCCTGCTGTCTTCATTTTATTAATCCTGAGCTTATCAATAGAGTGTAAGTTCTAGGACACAGACATTAAATACAAGTCAGGCCCTATTTTTCTAGATTATAAAACCTAATGATCTCTTAAAAGGCTAATACAGGTAGTCCTTGACTTATGATCATTCGTTTAGCGACTGTTTGAAGTTATGACAGCACTGGAAAAAGATACTTACGACCAGTCCTCACACTAACGACTGTCACAGAGGTCCCACGGTTACGTGATCGAAACTCAGGTGCTTGGCAACCGGTATGAGTTTCTGACGGTTGCAGTGTCCTGGGGTCACATGATCTCCATTTGTGACCTTCCCAGCCGGCTTCCAACAAGCAAAATCAATGGGGGAGCCAGATTTGCTTAACGACCACGATTCACTTAATGACTGGGAAAAAAGGTCATAAAATTGGTGACTTACTTAACGACCACGCTTGGCAACAGTGGTCGTAATTCGAGGAGTACATGTAGATAACAATATGGAGATTGATGCAGGGGTCAGGATTCATTGCCTACTAAGATATTCCCCAGATGTTTAATGAATAGAGTGCATACACGTGAGCTCACAGAATGTATTAAAGCATTCCTGGCATTAAAGAGACTGACCTTTGAGTGCTATGCAAAAAGATTACCCCAAATCTCTTACAAGCTAATCTACTTTACAACGTAACTCTAAGGGGGAAAAAAAGGAATAATCACATCTGCAGGATCTAGACGGCAAGACAAATGAGAGACTCAACCATTTATTGCAAAATACATGTACCCAGCAACTGTACCTGAACACAGCAACCGAGTCTCATTTATTTATCCTTTCAAGGTACATGCTAGATGTTAACGTGTTTCAGAGAATTTACAGGAGAGTTATGAAAACAGTAATTCATGGGATAAAGAAAAAGAAAATTTCTCAGCAAGCAACGGTCCAAGGAAAAACAGGACTTGGAATCACATTTAAGAGTAAAGGTAAACCCCTAAACTATTTTTTTCTTTCCCATTATCCTTTACCTTTTCAGTGGGGGTTCCTTGATTTAATTACTTATTAGTCCAAGAGAGTACAGAGGACTAGATGGCAAAAAGGAGGGACACACGAACGCACACGCGCACTGACAGCAAACCCACACTACATTTATCCTGCTACCGGTCCAGGGTCCACAACTGTTCGCCCTCTAAAATTCCCCACCCCTCCATTTGTGGATAAATTTATACACGCTTTTCCTATACAGAGTTAAAATTACAAACTGCTTTTGTATTTACAAAATCTGTATTTACACACAGTTTTTAAACTCACAAATATCACCAATAATCTATATCACAAGTTGCTACACCAAAATATGAAAAATGGGATAAAATTATAAAGTCTCAGCGGTTTGTTTTCTTCAATTCTCTCCGCTGTTGTAAAAAGGGTTACCATCGAAAGAAAAGCAAGACCATTTATTATTATTTTTAGACAAAAGGCAACAAGAGAATCACACGCGTCCTTTAACCCTTCTTGAAATAATAAGCGTTAAGCAACTTCTCTCTACCTAGAAGCCGCTGAATTTTTTTCCCTGCTGCAGATGGAGGAAGTGGGTCTGCCAAATAATGATCTCTGTCAGTTTACCTATCCATACATGTAGAAATTAGAAACCAGATAAGGATCTCTTTGGCTAATAATTTGGCATTAAATTAAAAAAAAGAGGGAATCCTTCTACTGTGGGTCGTAGAGGGTGACAGAGGCTATGCGGCTGTTCTGCATCACCTGCAGGAAGAGATGGCCGCAGCTTCAGCATGGATCTGGAGCAAGAGAAGGCTACTGTGCATCGCCTGAAGACCCCCCCAGGACCCCCAGGAAGGGAGGTCTCGGCCAACCCCACGGAAAGAACATGCCAGCCTTGTGAGGTCGTCCAGACAGGGAGCAGGCCCAGGAGAACCACAGGTAGTCCTCGTTTAATGACCATTCATTCAGCGACCATTTGAAGTTACGACGGTGCTGAACAGTTGGTACTTAGGACCGGTCCTCGAAGTTCTGGCTATCCCAGCATCCCCACGGTGACGTGATCGTGATCCAGGTGCTAGGCAACCGGCTCACCCTTACGACGGCTGCAGCATCCCACGGTCACATGATTGATATTTGCAACCTTCCCTGCCGGCTTCCCACAAGGAAAGTCAATGGGAGGCCGGCAGGGAAGGGCGCAAGTCGCTCCGTTAAGTTGCTTGCACTCCCCCCCAATGGCAGCAGCCACCCCCGGTCCCACCACACTCCCACCGTGCCTCCCTGGCCACCCAGGCACCCTTCCCCGCCCGGCAGCAGCCAGCTCAGCTGCCTTCTGGGCGGCTTGCAAGCCGACCGGGACTTGCTTAATGACCCGCGATCCTTCCTTAGCAATGGCAGCAGGAAGTCCCATCGCTTAGGGATGGACATTCCGGTCCCAGTTACTGTTGTTACCGGGGGACTACCTGTAATTCTACCTTACTGTAAGGTTACCTGAAGAGAACCTTGCAAGTCTGAGCGTACGTTTCCCCCGTTGCTTTTACAGACAAGGAACCAGGAAGGGTCCCTCCTGAGGCGTTTGCCACTCCCCCATTCTTTCTGCAGGCTCCGCTGCCTCTTATCCGACCCCTGGTCTTGAATATTATCCCACTACAAGCAAGAGGAAATTAGAGAATGAAGCACTCTGTGAATGTCATTCTTTAAAAAAAATGCAAAAAGGTTTGATGAAGGATTAGAAACAAGAAGTTAAGCCAGAGCTTTCCAAACTTTTCATGTTGGTGACACACTTTTTAGACATGCATCATTTCGCGACACACTCTTACAGCAGGGCACAAGGCAGGCACTAGGACCTGCGCGGAATCCTGGCAGGGCTTGGAGGCAGCAGCAGCCGCGACACACCCAGACACTGCAGCCGACACACTAACGTGTCCCGACACACAGTTTGGAAAGCTCTGATCTAGTCATAGCTCTGAGGGGTGAGGGAGATACACCTGGACTGGAATGATGTCCTATTGCCTTTTTTTGGTCCATCTCATTCATGGGATGGTCTGGGAGGTGCAAAAGGGGGCTTAGGAACCTTATGTGGTCTATGGGAGCAGTTCGCCCATCTTTGTTCGACAGTCATTGGAGGAGGAGGAGAAGAGATCAGACCAGCACTCAGTCTTGTTATATAGAGCAGGCTGGGAAATTCTGGCAGTTGGTCCGCTCATCTTGAAGTTGCCAAAAGTTTGGAAAGCTCTGACTTCGGCGTTGTGTTTTTCCACTGGTAGAAATCCAGCAAAGCACAAAGTTTCTGGGCCCTTGCATGTCTACCCGCTATCTCCTAATTTTTCAAACTGAAATGGAAGATGGGGCACATCAGAGCTCTTTACTCACATGTTGAAGTTACAATGACCAGGATAATTGGTATGCAGAACAAATTTCTTCACTCTGTGGGTATTTGCATCAAAAAGGATGTCCTGTGGGAGAAAACAGAACAGGCAAAAAATACATATGGATAATACTAAGTTTAAGTGATGAAACAAGTTCTCAGAAAGAAAAGTTCCAAAACTTTTTAAGGTCTGTGCAAATGGGGCCACATAACCTTAGAGAGATTATTTCAGGAATGATTTTGATCTGGAAGTAGGGAAAAAATATTTACAGATAAGGGAATGTGAAGGTCCTGGTTTGGAGAAGTTTCCATGTTTCCTCAAGGAGGACTAGGCAATAGGTTTTGGGGGATCCCTTTTTTTTTAATGTAGAACTCTAACAACTGGAAATGGAATACATTTTGGGGCAGCAGTGGTGCAGGGACTGAATTTCTGAAATCCAAATAAAGAATTTAATTTAATTAAGCACTTGCCATCTTTATCTTTTATTGATTTTATTGTCATTTCTTGGTTTGATTCTTGTGAGCCACCCAGAGTCATTGAAAGTTGAGTGGCATACAAGTTTGTTTAATTAATTCATTAAGATTACCATTCTCTCTGGAGAAGGCTCTGATGCTGGGAAAGGTGGAAGGAAAGAAAAGAAGAGGACGACCAGCAGGAAGGGGGGAGGACTCAGTTACAGCAGTGATGGATGTACAGTTGGAAAACCTGAAGGACCAGATCTTCATGAAGAAGGTCTATCCACGTGGTCTCCAATTGATGGTACTTCATCCGCCTGCCTGTCTGTCCGTCTCTCTTGGAAACGTAATGCAAAGGCCCTGCTCTCTGGAGAGGGTTCCAGTGCTGGGAAAGGTGGAAGGAAAGAGAAGACGAAGACGACCAGCAGCAAGGGGGGAGGATTCAGTTACAGGGGCGATGGGGGCACCGCTGGAAGACCTGAAGACCAGGTTGGGGACAGATTGTCAAGCAGCAAATCTATCTATGTGGTTGCTAACAGTCGACAACAACTTAATGGCACATAATTAATCAATCGATCCTTTCAAATTACTGCAACGCCGCACATGTAGGGACAGAGCCTGTTCTAAGTGGCGCCGAAGGGCAGGCGAGTATAAAGAAGGACGTGTGTCCACCGGCCTTCCCAAGAAACAGAAACAGGCAACGTCATGTGGAGAAGGGAAACTAGATTCAGTGGTTAGAAGCAGCTTCAAAAGTTTGCCTGCTGGTAAAGGGGTGTGTTAGCGTGAGGGTGTTCTGAGATCGCTCTTCAAATTTCTGTTGTAAACCCCAACTCATGGTAGTTGAGGATGCTGGGCTCAGATGTCATGTAGGAGGGAAGTGAGAAAGGGGAGAATGGGTGTCTCTTGAGGCCCACCTCACTCACAAAGCTATGATGGATTTGTTCCACCACATGGGCCTCCTGGAAGTGGCACATCCTCCTCTCCAAAATAACATTAATTTAGGGAGGGAGGGAGGGGACATGGCCATAATCTCATGGGATAGAAATTTCCGGAAAGGCCTCCTGTGTCTCAAGAGGTTTTAGCCAATCTTATTTTAAACGAAAAATAATGTAAACCGTATTATATCAAAAATATTTTGGAAATAAAAGTAGACATGCTTTGGCAGCTTTGACACTGGGTGCGAAATTACAAGCTGGAACTCCCAACTTGAAAACATTGCTGCCCCATGCTTTATTCTATCCATTGTTATGCTATCTAGAACTAGGTAACCTCATTCTTGGTGAACGGAACCATCTCCGGACCAGACAGCGTGTCCACACGCTCAAGGCTTAGAACATCCTGAGGTTTGCTGGCTCTGTCTATCTGCCCATCTACTTCTATCTCCTCCACCCATGCATCTCTACCTTGTCTGTGTTCCATCATCTCTCTCTCCATCCTTCTTTCTTCTACTTGTCTTACTATCGCTCTCTCTCTCTCCATCCATCCTCTGTCATCCATCCATCCATCTTCTACTTTGTTCTATCACCTACCTACCTACCTACCATCTCTCTCTCCCCTTTGTGCCTAAGGCAGGACTAGAACTCTCAGTCTCCTGGTTTGCCATTGGCTCCTTCCTAGGGCTGAGAGACAGGGACTGGCCCTAGGTCACCCAGCTGGCTTTGTGCCCAAGGCTGGATTAGAACTCACAGTCTCCCGGTTCCTAGCCTGGTGTCTAAACCATGACACCAGAGTGGCCCTCCTAGGCTTTGGGAAAGCCGAGAGCCACTTGTTCTGCCTAGCAAAGGAAGGAATCCTCGATTGGCAGTGGTCTTGCAAGCAGAAGATTGTTGTAATTTGCTGTTATTTTAAAAAAATTGGCATTTTAATGTATTGTGTGTTTGTCTTCTTCTTTATAGATTTTTTTAAAATTTATGAGGAGATTGTTAGCTGCCTAGAACCTTTTGAGGCTGGGCAGCATACAAAGAAAACGAATCATCTTCCTTCCTTCCTGAACTCTCTCCTGAAGGTGGGGGAGTTTTTAAAAATGATCAAATAAACACTGCTCAAACTGGCTGTGGTTTTGTTTGTGGGTGTGGGTGTGTGTTTGTGCGTGCTAGAAAAAAATTGGGGGAGGAAGTAAATTATCCTGGAAGAAAACGCGCTCCATTATTTTTCCAGGTCCCCTCTGATCAGAATTCTTTAAGGAATCATATCATTTTTGTTTTGATTAGCATTTGACAAAAGGGGGGGGGAAACTTTAAAATGAAAACTTATTAGTTAGCCTTTAAAGGCCTGGAAAACCTGAGTTCACCAGCTTTTGGGGGAAGAGCTTAGAAGCAGGAAAGGTTTAGTTTTAAGCAGGGGAAGGAAGAAGAAAGAGGAGAGAAAGTTAAAACCAGTCTTTGCAAATCAGATGACATCATCGGATTACTTTACTGCAGAAAAAAAATCTGTTTCAAATTAAGAAGGAACAGACAAGACAGTTATTCTGCTGTGCTGATAGAGAGCATTTCTCCAGACAAATAAACACCGGAGCTGGAAAAGGGTTTTGCTTTTTCATGGCTAGCCTGACCAACTAGTTTAGGAGAAAACAATGGCAGCGTGTGCAAGAAAGTAAGTTTTATTTCCCTCTGTCCTTCAGAATGCATGCCATTAATCTTTATGACCCTTGATATCCAGTTCACATAACCTGGTTCCTATAATGTGCCAAGCCACAATGCTTCGGTTCACACCATACCAAAAGGGGTGCGTCATTCAGATCCGAAGTGAGCGATGCCTCCAATCCAGTGCGACACAGGCAGTGCCTGCGCCAGATCTGAGCACTCCTGCATGCTTCAGCTCTGAAAGCTGCACCAAACCAACAAGCCACATGATGACTCAGTGCATGGTGATAACTTAGCCAAATCTGTCTTCTTCCAAATGCTTAGATAAATAAGCTGCAGCTTAGCACAGTGCCTAGCTCCAAAGCAATAAATCAATGCATCATCTTGGGCCAAAGCCAAATAAAAAATATGATTTGATGCAATGAGTGAACGGCAGTCACCGTAAACTTATAGTGAAGGGATTAAAGATGCCCTCTTATCAACACCTATAAAGCAAAGGAAAACTGAACTCAGATCACAAGCACAGTCGACGTTCCACATAGCAATTGTTTCAGTTAATGACCAAGTTGCTGGTCCAATGTTAGATGCTCAGGTGCCAGCCCGTTTCTGGGGTGAGGCTACCATGATTGCAGTGTATCTAACCAACAGGGTGTGGAATTCAGCTGTAAATGAAGTTCCTTACTTCCTTTTGTTTGGCAAGCGCCCTTCGCTGAAACACCTGCGTGTTTTTGGAACATTTGCATATGTTCACATCCCCAAGTCTCAGCGAAGGAAGAACCAGCCAAAAGCACAACGCTTAAGGTTTGTTGGTTATTCATCAAGATCTAAGGGTTACCGTTTTTCTGCAGGCTATGGTCGTGTGGTAGTCTCCAGAAGTGCTAATTTTGAGCACCCTACTGGTTGGGATAGGTTGAATGCTAGTTCAGAGGTATTGTTGCAATCTAGTGTACAGCCAACTGTCCATGCTCCTGTGGCTGGACAACAACCAGTCCAACTGCCTTCTGGTTCCCCGTCTCCTAGTGTGGTGAGAAGGTCCTCTCAGGTGAAGGAAGAGGAAATTTCACCTGAGCAGGTTCAGGACCTGAAGGGGGCATCTGGTAGTGAAAAGGCAGAGGACAGTGATGAGGAAGAGGCAGTGGTCATTCCTCGTGGGTCTGCACGTTCCACAAAGGGTGTGAAGCCTGACAGGTTTGTGATTCAGCAGGTGAGTGTGTGTCAGATTACCTGTGAACCTCAGTCATTCCAGGAGATGTTGCTTCTGCCTGTTGAAGAGCAGGAGAAGTGGAACACAGCGATGGATAAGGAGTTTGAGACATTAGTGAGTCAAAAGGTGTTTGAAGTCACTGACTTGCCCCCATCCCAGAAAGCTGTTGGTTCCAGATGGGTTTTCAGAAAGAAGCTTCTTCCTGATAATACAGTGCAGTACAAAGCCAGGCTTGTTGCTCAGGGATTTTCACAAGAGAGGTTTTTGAACTATGATCTCACATATGCACCCACAGCTAGACCAGAGTCTTTACATATGGTACTTTCTCTGGCTGCACAGCGTAAACTGGTTGTCCATCATTTTGATGTTGACACAGCATATTTGAATGCAGAGCTCCCTGAGACAGTGTACATGAAGCAGGCTCCTGGCTATGCTTGTGACAATTCCCAGGTGTACAGACTGCGCAAGGCGCTTTATGGATTAAAGCAGGCCGGTCGTTGTTGGCATCAGTGCTTAGATTCAGCTTTGACGGAGCTAAGGTTTAAGAAGTCAGTTGCTGATCCTTGTGTGTACATAAGAGGTTCTGGAAGTAGCTACACAGTGTTGCTAACGTATGTTGATGATTTTTGCCTAGCAACTGGTTCTTTGCACCTTGTACAAGTTTGCCACACAGCTAAGCCAGTACTTTCAGTTAAAAGACCTAGGTGAACTGAAATACTATCTAGGTGTTGAAGTCACTAGAGCTCAGAGTGGTGAATTCTATCTGAGTCAGAAGAGAAAAATTGATCAATTGTTGAGTCAACTTGAGATGTCAAATCAAAACCTACCAGAACACCAATGACTCTTGATTTCCTAAAGGGTGACACATGTGAGGAACCTTATCCTCAACCTGAATTGTATCACTCTGCTGTAGGAAGCTTGCTACACTTAACACAATGGACACACCCTGACTTAGCTTACTCAGTTGGAGTACTCAGTCGTAAGGTTGCCAAACCGTCCATGCGAGATTGGCAAGGGTTAAAAAGGGTCCTACGTTACCTTAAAGGCACAGCTGATTTTTGTCTTAAAGTATCAGCTACTAAAGCTGAAATACCTGTGATTTATGTTGACAGCTCTTTTGCAGAAGAGGGAGACAGGAAATCTGTGAGCGGTTTTCTTTGCTTGTTTGCCAATACAGCCATTGCTTGGCGGGTGAGAAAGCAAAATGCAATTGCCGTGTCAACCTGCGAGGCAGAGTATAGCGCCCTCAGTGAGGCAGTAAATGAGCTACACTGGTGTAAACAACTATTTCAAGATCTTACCGTAAACATTAAATCACCGTTTACAATCTATGAAGACTCACAATCATGCATTGCGCTTGCTCTCTCTGAGAATGTAAGAGGCCGGACAAAATATGTCGATGTGAAATTCAAAAATGTAAGACATGCAATTCAGGAAGGATTTATCCAGTTAGAATATTGTCCTTCTGAACTGAATGTGGCAGACATATTCACGAAAGCTCTACCTTTTGAAAAACATGCTGCCATAGTTACAAGACTGGGACTAGAGCGAATGTGTTTGAAATAAAATCATTTGTGTCTCTGTGTGCTTGTAAAATGACAGTTTTCACTCCGCAAAACCGTTCCAGAAACCATTCGGGTGTTAAAGTTATTCTATGTAGGATTCAAGCGAATGGATTCCTTCACTGTGAATTTCTAGCTTGTAAATTGGGATTTTTCCATTCCCTTTGCTGTAAGCAGTTTCCCATAACATTCTACCAGTAAATACCAGGTGTGACTTTTGCTAGCCAAAACAATGTAGTGATATCAACCTTATCTTATGGGAACAGTGTCCCGAAGGGAAGACAATGTGCAACACTGCCATCTCATGGCGGTTTATAGTAAGTACAACTGTTACTACATTGTTAAGCTGAAAAATGGCCTAGCCCACATTTAAGCCAATCAGAATGCTGAAATATGTGTATAATTCAGCTATGAAATATGGGTACTCACTCACTCACTCATTCTATGCTTCTTTTTGACTGCTATCTACATGTTGCCGTGTACTTTGTTTCTGAACTGTAACTACGCCTGGTCTTTGCATAGACCATGATTTTTTCTTTCCTCACATCTGATGGAACTCTGCGTATGCTTTGTTTTTTTCTTTTTGCAATAATGCACTATACATCCATTATTGCCTTATGCTACCAATAAAGATATTGGTAGCCTTAAAACGTTGTTTGGATTAATCTGCGCCTGGAACCCCAAAAGCCAGCAACATCCCACAGAAATGGCAACCCGCTCCAGTATCCTTGCCAAGAAAACCCCACGGACAGTATCAAAAGGCTAAAAGATATGATGCTGAGCCCTCTCTTCGGAAGCTCATCCTGTCCGGCTCGGCAAAGCCGGACCAGTCTTTCTGCATTTAGAATGCGCAATCCAAGGGCAAGTGAGAAGCGTGCATCGATGGGAGACCCGCCTGCTGGGAACGCCTCCACCACTGGCGCCAAGTCCTTTTCCATATTAAAAGTGGCAGCAACTCCAGGCACGCTGAACTGCTTGCGTTGCATTGCGTTGCGTTGCGTTCGATGGATGTTGCTCACTGGGGGAGATCCAAGGTCTTGGTCTGGCTGCTGGGCCTGGCTGCGCCGTAGAGCGTGACAGAGGCTATGTGGCTGTTCTGCATCACCTGCAGGAAGAGATGGCCGCAGCTTCAGCATGGATCTGGAGCAAGAGAAGGCTGCATCGCCTGAAGACCCCCCCAGGACCCCCAGGAAGGGAGGTCTCGGCCAACCCCACGGAAAGAACATGCCAGCCTTGTGAGGTCGTCCAGACAGAGAGCATGCCCAGGAGAACCACAGGTAGTCCTCGTTTAATGACCATTCATTCAGCGACCATTTGAAGTTACGACGGTGCTGAACAGTTGGTACTTACGACCGGTCCTCGAAGTTCTGGCTATCCCAGCATCCCCACGGTGACGTGATCGCGATCCAGCTGCTAGGCAACCGACTCACCCTTACGACGGCTGCAGCATCCCACGGTCACATGATTGCTATTTGCAACCTTCCCTGCCGGCTTCCCACAAGGAAAGTCAATGGGAGGCCGGCAGGGAAGGGCGCAAGTCGCTCCGTTAAGTCGCTTGCACTCCCCCCCCAATGGCAGCAGCCACCCCCGGTCCCACCACACTCCCACCGTGCCTCCCTGGCCACCCAGGCACCCTTCCTCCCCCGGCAGCAGCCACCCCCGGTCCCACCACACTCCCACCGTGCCTCCCTGGCCACCCAGGCACCCTTCCTCCCCCGGCAGCAGCCACCCCCGGTCCCACCACACTCCCACCGTGCCTCCCTGGCCACCCAGGCACCCTTCCCCGCCCGGCAGCAGCCACCCCCGGTCCCACCACACTCCCACCGTGCCTCCCTGGCCACCGAGGCACCCTTCCCCCTCCCAGCAGCAGCCACCCCAGGTCCCACCACACTCCCACCGTGCCTCCCTGGCCACCCAGGCACCCTTCCCCCCCCCCCCCCCCAGCAGCAGCCACCCCAGGTCCCACCACACTCCCACCGTGCCTCCCTGGCCACCCAGGCACCCTTCCCCGCCCGGCAGCAGCCAGCTCACTTGCCTTCTAGGCGGCTTGCAAGCCGCCTGGGACTTGCTTAATGACCCGCAATCCTTCCTTAGCAATGGCAGCGGGGAGTCCCATCGCTTAGGGATGGAAATTCCGGTCCCAATTACTGTTGTTACCGGAGGACTACCTGTAATTCCACCTTACTGTAAGGTTACCTTAAGAGAACCTTGCAAGTCTGAGCGTACATTTCCCCCGTTGCTTTTACAGACAAGGAACCAGGAAGGGTCCCTCCTGAGGCGTTTGCCACTCCCCCATTCTTTCTGCAGGCTCCGCTGCCTCTTATCCGACCCCTGGTCTTGAATATTATCCCACTACAAGCAAAAGGAAATTAGAGAATGAAGCACTCTGTGAATGTCATTCTTTAAAAAAAATGCAAAAAGGTTTGATGAAGGATTAGAAACAAGAACTTAGGCATTGTGTTTTTCCACTGGTAGAAATCCAGCAAAGCACAAAGTTTCTGGGCCCGTGCATGTCTACCCGCAAGCTCCTAATTTTTCAAACTGAAATGGAAGATGGGGCACATCAGAGCTCTTTACTCACATGTTGCAGTTACAATGACCAGGATAATTGGTATGCAGAACAAATTTCTTCACTCTGTGGGTATTTGCATCAAAAAGGATGTCCTGTGGGAGAAAACAGAACAGGCAAAAAATACATATGGATTATACTAGGTTTAAGTGATGAAACAAGTTCTCAGAAAGAAAAGTTCCAAAACTTTTTTTAAAAAAAGGTAAAGGTTCCCCACGCACATTTGTGAAGTCGTGTCCGACTCTAGGGGCCGGTGCTCATCTCCGTTTGTTAGCCCAAGAGCCAGCGTTGTCCGAAGACGCTTCCACGGTCATGTGGCTGGCATGACGCACGCAGAACACTGTTACCTTCCCTCCGAAGTGGTACCTATTAATCTACTTGAATTTGCACGCTTTCGAATCGCTAGGTTGGCAAGAGCTGTGTGCAAATGGGGCCACATAACCTTAGAGAGATTATTTCAGGAACAATTTTGATGTGGAAGTAGGGAGAAAATATTTACAGATAAGGGAATGTGAAGGTCCTGGTTTGGAGAAGTTTCCACGTTTCCTCAAGGAGGACTAGGCAATAGGTTTTGGGGAATCCCTTTTTTTTAATGTACAACTCTAACAACTAGAAATGGAATACATTTTGGGGCAGCAGTGGTGCAGGGACTGAATTTCTGAAATCCAAATAAAGAATTTAATTTAATTAAGCACTTGCCATCTTTATCTTTTATTGATTTTATTGTCATTTCTTGGTTTGATTCTTGTGAGCCACCCAGAGTCATTGAAAGTTGAGTGGCATACAAGTTTGTTTAATTAATTCATTAAGATTACCCTTCTCTCTGGAGAAGGCTCTGATGCTGGGAAAGGTGGAAGGGAAGAGAAGAAGAGGACGACCAGCAGGAAGGGGGGAGGACTCAGTTACAGCAGTGATGGATGTACAGTTGGAACACCTGAAGGACCAGATCTTCATGAAGAAGGTCTATCCACGTGGTCTCCAATTGATGGTACTTCATCCGCCTGCCTGTCTGTCCGTCTCTCTTGGAAACGTAATGCAAAGGCCCTGCTCTCTGGAGAGGGTTCCAGTGCTGGGAAAGGTGGAAGGCAAGAGAAGACGAGGACGACCAGCAGCAAGGGGGGAGGACTCAGCTACAGGGGTGATGGGGGCACCGCTGGAAGACCTGAAGACCAGGTTGGGGCCAGACTGTCAAGCAGCAAAGCTATCTATGTGGTTGCTAAGAGTCGACAACAACTTAATGGCACATAATTAAGAGCCTCTTCTAAGTGGCGCCGAAGGGCAGGAGATTATAAAGAAGGACATGTGTCCACCGGCCTTCCCAAGAAACAGAAACAGGCAACGTCATGTGGAGAAGGGAAACTAGATTCAGTGGTTAGAAGCAGCTTCAAAAGTTTGCCTGCTGGTAAAGGGTGTGTTAGCGTGAGGGTGTTCTGAGATCGCTCTCCAAATTTCTGTTGTAAACCCCAACTCATGGTAGTTGAGGATGCTGGGCTCAGACCTCATGTAGGAGGGAAGTGAGAAAGGGGAGAATGGGCGTCTCTTGAGGCCCACCTCACTCACAAAGCTATGAGGGATTTGTTCCACCACATGGGCCTCCTGGAAGTGGCACATCCTCCTCTCCAAAATAACATTAATTTAGGGAGGGACGGAGGGGACATGGCCATAATCTCATGGGATAGCAAATTCCGGAAAGGCCTCCTGTGTCTCAAGAGGTTTTAGCCAATCTTATTTTAAACGAAAAATAATGTAAATCGTATTATATCAAAATGTTTTGGAAATAAAAGTAGACATGCTTTGGCAGCTTTGACACTGGGTGCGAAATTACAAGCTGGAACTCCCAACTTGAAAACATTGCTGCCCCATGCTTTATTCTATCCATTGTTATGCTATCTAGAACTAGGTAACCTCATTCTTGGTGAACGGAACCATCTCCGGACCAGACAGCGTGTCCACACACTCAAGGCTTAGAACATCCTGAGGTTTGCTGGCTCTGTCTATCTGCCATCTACTTCTATTTCCTCCACCCATGCATCTCTACCTTGTCTGTGTTCTATCACCTCTCTCTCCATCCTTCTTTCTTCTACTTGTCTTACTATCTCTCTCTCTCTCTCCATACAACCTGTCATCCATGCATCCATCAATCCATCTTCTACTTTGTTCTATCACCTACCTACCATCTCTCTCCCCTTTGTGCCTAAGGCGGGACTAGAACTCTCAGTCTCCTGGTTTGCCATTGGCTCCTTCCTAGGGCTGAGAGACAGGAGCTGGCCCAAGGTCACCCAGCCAGCTTTCGTGCCTAAGGTGGGACTGGAAGTCTCAGTCTCCTGGTTTGCCATTGGCTCCTTCCTAGGGCTGAGAGACTGGGACTGGCCCAAGGTCACCCAGCCGGTTTTCATGCCTAAGGCGGGACTATAACTCTCAGTCTCCTGGTTTGCCATTGGCTCCTTCCTAGGGCTAAGAGACCGGGATGGCCCAAGGTCACCCAGCCTAAGGCATGAAAACTAGTCAGCTTCCTTCCTTCCTGAACTCTCTCCTGAAGATGGGGGAATTTTTAAAAATGACCAAGAAAACTAATCAGCTTCCTTCCTTCCTGAACTCTCTCCTGAAGATGGGGGAATTTTTAAAAATGACCAAGAAAACTAATCAGCTTCCTTCCTTCCTGAACTCTCTCCTGAAGATGGGGGAATTTTAAAAAATGACCAAATAAACACTGCTCAAACTGGCTGTGGGTTTGGGTGTGGGTGTGTGTTTGCGTGTGCACGTGCCAGAAAAAAAATTACAGGAGGAATTAAATTATCCTGGAAGAAAACATTATGCTCCATTTTTTTTCCAGGTCCCCTCTGATCAGAATTCTTTAAGGAATCATATCATTTTTGTTTTGATTAGCATTTGACAAAAGGGGGGAAAACTTTAAAATGAAAACTTATTAGTTAGCCTTTAAAGGCCTGGAAAACCTGACTTCACCAGTTTTTGGGGGAAGAGCTTAGAAGCAGCAAAGGTTTAGTTTTAAGCAGGGGGAGGAAGAAGAAAGAGGAGAGAAAGTTAAAACCAGTCTTTGCAAATCAGATGACATCATCGGATTACTTTACTGCAGAAAAAAAATCTGTTTCAAATTAGGAAGGAACAGACAAGACAGTTATTGTGCTGTGCTGATAGAGAGCATTTCTCCAGAGAAATAAACACTGGAGCTGGAAAAGGGTTTTCCTTTTTCATGGCTAGCCTGACCAACTAGTTTAGGAGAAAACAATGGCAGCGCGTGCAAGAAAGTAAGTTTTATTTCCCTCTGTCCTTCAGAATGCATGCCATTAATCTTTATGACCCTTGGTGCGTATATCCAGTTCACATAACCTGGTTCGTATAATGTGCCAAGCCACAATGCTTCGGTTCACACCATACCAAAAGGGTAAATAAACCAACAAGCCGCATTATGACTCAGTTCGTGGTGATAACTTAGCCAAATCTGTCTTCTTCCAAATGCTTAGATAAATAAGCTGCAGCTTAGCACAATGCCTAGCTCCAAAGCAATAAATCAATGCATCATCTTGGGCCAAAGCCAAATAAAAAATATGATTTGATGCAATGAGTGAAGGGCAGTCACAGTAAACTTATAGTATTAGGCCTGGCACACACACCCCTTGTAGTTTATAGTTTTAAAAGTCTTAATAAACATTATATATAACACCAATTACTTTATCCAAAATGAATAATAGCATATCAGACAAGTGTTGGAAGTGTAAAAAAGAATCAGGAACATTTTTCCACCTATGGTGGTCATGTAAAGAAACAAAAAAATATTGGAAAAGAATACATCAAATAA
Source organism: Charina bottae (assembly GCA_023362775.1). NCBI lineage: Eukaryota > Metazoa > Chordata > Lepidosauria > Squamata > Charinaidae > Charina > Charina bottae. The sequence goes on from JALMGJ010000015.1 coordinate 4,761,119, forward strand.
TAAATGAAATTTTAAAAAAAGACTTAAATATGGAACCGGACATGTACCTATTAAGATTTTACCTAAACCTGAAATTTGTAAAGAATATGGAAAACTACTATTTTATTTAATAATTGCGGCAAGAATTACATTTGCGAAATACTGGAAAGAAGATTATATACCCACAAATGAAGAGTGGTTATTAAAAACAATGGATTTAATTCAAATGGCAAAATTAACAGATTTAATAAATAACAAAAACCAAGAATTTAATTTATGCTGGGATCCATTTTATAGATATATAGAAAAAACTCAAAAAATACAAATAATAAATTAATTGTAAATAAGATAAAGACTAGTAAAAATAGTAATTATGTAGAATCTATTATAGTAAACCTTTGAAGAGAAAGTTGGAAGTTCATTTTATATTGTTGTCCTTTACATGTTGTTTTTTATATTTTTGTATTGTTTACTTTAAAATTAAAATAATAAGGAATAGAGAATTAGGGGATTACAGAAAGAGGAGAAGGGAAAAAAAAGGGGGAAGATGAGATCTCAGAAGGTAATAGTATGTTGAGAGAAGTAGGAGGTAAAGGGTTAAAGGCTGAGTGTTAACTGAAAAACACTCAGAAATGGGAAAGTTAACCAGAATGTGTTGGAATGGTAGAAAAGGTTAGAGGTATGGAAGAAAGAAATAATTCAGATTTTAAAGAAAGTGTAAAGAAGAAAAAATATAGAAGAAAGGGTAGAGGGTAGAGCTGTAATCTTTCTAAAGGTTGTTAATATATCAATGTATACACTTAGAAAACACACAATATATTGTATACTGTATAATATGTGTTATATGTTGTATTGTATTATTGTTGATTTATGTCTATATTATTGTTTGAATAAAAATCTATTTTTAAAATTAAAAAAAAAACATTTGTAGCTTTTAGCATCTCTAGTATATACAAAAAACACCTTTAGCATTTTTAATATAGTAACACAAACATGTACTCTTGCATTCTAACACGGTTTCCTAAATGGGATTGTAAATGTCTTGTTTGTTTAAAAGGGGCCCCACTAGAGCCATAAAGTAGGGAGATAACAGGAATGGAATGTGTTACCAAGGTTTTCTAACTTCCCTTGAAAGATCAAAGCATGGGAGGATTGTTCTCTGCTCTCTGATAAAGGCATGTTCATTATCTTTTGCCTGGAACTGCCAAGGGAGGAAACACACAGGAGAAAACACAGACGAGAGGAAGATGATGTTAGAAGGGGAGGTGATAATGCCTGTGAACTGCCTGATTGGTCCCTATACTAGAAATGTAAATTTGTTTGTTCTCTGTAACCTATATAATCTCTTTTTAAACTCCGTGTGTGTGTGTGCTGCACCCAGCTTTTTACTTGGCCAAATAAAAGCTGTTTTTCTTTTCGAAACCTCCGTCTGAGTTTCTGTTTGGTAGTATGGGATCTCAGATTCTTCCAGGAATCCAGGGGCTGGCCATACAATAGTGAAGGGATTAAAGATGCCCTATTTATTTATTTATCCATCCATCCATCCATCCATCCATCCATCCATCCATCCATCTTATATCACCACCCATCTCCCCCCCGAGAGGGGACTCTGGGCAGTTTACAATAAAGTTAATGATTAAAAACATATAAAATATACTACACAATATATCAATTTAACCAAAAATTAAATATAAATATATAAAATCCAAGAGGCTATGATGTTATGTTTAAAAGAACTCTACGGCGCAAGCCATCCCTAAGAGGAGCTATTACACTTCCCATCCCAAGCGAGGGAAAACTTAAGTCAGATCGCAAGCACAGTCGCCGTTCCACGTAGCAATTGTTTCACTTAATGACCAAGTTGCTGCTCCCAACTGTGGTCACTAAACGAGGACAACCTGTATAACTTTCTTAGCGTTGAAATGGAAGTACTTTGGCCCATTAAACTTCCAGAATGCCTTTTCTCACTAAGAGCCAGTTTGGTGTAGTGGTTAAGGCACCAGGCTAGAAACCAGGAGACCGTGAGTTCTAGTACCGCCTTAGGCATGAAAGCCGGCTGGGTGACCTTGGGCCAGTCACTCTCTCTCAAAGAGGCAATGGCAAACCACTTCTGAAAAACCTTGCCAAGAAAACTGCAGGGACTTGTCCAGGGAGTCTCTGAGAATCAGACACAATTGAACGGCAGAAAAAAAAATTAGCTTACACAACTGGGATCTCCAAGGTAGCCTTCCACCCAGAACCATGCAGGTCTGATCCTGCTCAGTTTCTGAGCTAAGAACAGCCATATGCTGGATTCCGCCAAGAGGCTGCATTACTTCAATCAATCAGTCAATTTATACAGTATGTCTGCCCAACTCACAACTGGGAGCCTGGACAGGCAACATTCGGTTAAAAGCAAGTGAGAAAAAAGGAAAACAAAGCAAAACTAAAAACCATACAGGAACCCACCTGAGATCAATCACAGAAACGCTTTCACCTTCACGGAACGGGCTCGTGGGGCTCCCTGTCCAAGCTGCAGGGGGAAAGCCAGCTTTTCAAAGCACCAAGGCCAGGGCCATCCGAATCTCGGGGGGTGCTTTTCCATAGGGTGGGTGGTGTGACAGAGAAGGCACCCCTCCTGGGTCCTGCCAGATGCCATTGTTTCAGAAGGGACCCAAAGCAAGATGCGGATGGATCCATCGAATGGGTCCCGCCTCCCTGCAGAGGGGGGCGGCGCAGGAGAATCTCAAGGTCACCAGGGCATGATCTGACCATGACAAGGGGGCAGATGTAGCTCTCCCCTCAGATCACATTGCCACTGCCCTGACAAGAAAAGCAAGCCTGGTGTGAGACCACTGTCTCGAGTCAGGTCCTGAATAATCTGGAACAGGCCCATGGCCCCCATGGTGGCCATGAACTCCCGAGCTGCCTCCGAGGCTGTCAGAGTGCGTGCGTGGAGCGGCCTGATCCTTTTCTCCTAGACACCAGTGATCCACGTACTGTGCAGTAAATAGACACTCAAACAGAGATTATATAAAATAGCTTATTTACTATATATACATACGTATTACAGATCACATCCACACGGGTAACAAATGATACAGTGATGAAGTTACAGCAAACGAGAAGAAACGAAAAGAATACCAGGTTTCTTCTGCTTATATATATAAACTGACCAATCACATTATAGGTCACTCTCATCATCTACCACACCCAACTAAACTATTAGCACCTGTAGTATGAGTCACACACTGACACATCATCCCTACAACAATGGCTGCTAATTGGATGACTTGCAGAATAATTCCCCTCTCACCTAGATATCAAGCCTCTTCAGTATAATTTAACTAACTGTAAATTCCTGGGTATATACAAACCCCAACACCCCTCCAATTTACAATAGATATTACATTTCACTTATACAGAATAGAAGACATACACATATTGGATACACACATCCTATGTCTATCTATACTTAGAGGCTTTGTCATCACATCTGCTACATTACTTTCAGATGGACAATACTGCAAATTAATCAGAGATTCTTTTACAGCATTCCTAACATTGTGATACTTGATATCAACATGTTTGCTTCTACCTCTGATCCTATCACTCTTTGCAATCTGTATACATGATTCACTGTCGTCATATACACATATAGGTTCATCAATTGTTATATTAACATCCATTAACAATTGTCTATACCATATTAACTCTGAACATAGGTCAGATAGTGCAGCGTACTCTGCCTCTGTAGTAGACACGGCAACAGAACTCTGTTACCGAGACCTCCACCCCACCAAGGTGTTACCAAACATAATTATCAATCCTGTCATTGATTTTCTATCATGTACATCATTACCCCAATCACTATCTACATAGCATTTTAATTCCAATGGTTTACAAGGTTTTATCAATAAACATTTATTAATAGTCCCTTTAAGATAGCTAAACACTCGTTTAATACCTTTCCAATGCCTCTGGGTAGATTGTGTAACATATCTACTCAGTACATTTACCGCATTCCCAATATCGGGATGCGACCATTGTGCTAAATACAATAAACTTCCAATTATTGACTGATAGTGTTCCTGATTACATGAAGTTTGGTCGTCTCCAGCCTCTGTCTTAACAAAATCAGTTGTCATCGGGGTAGGAACCTCCTTGCAATGTTCCATATTGTCTCTCTTAGCAGTTATTCAATTTTCTTCCGCTGCTCTAGAACGTAACCCCCATCAACCTTCTGAATACCTATGCCTAGGTAATTTTTAATCTCTCCCAGATCTTTAACATCAAATTGTTGCTTCAGGTTTTCAGTAAATTCAATTACCCTCCTTTGATCTTTAGCTATAAAACACAAATCGTCTACAAAGATCAAAAGCAACACCTGTTCATCATTATCACATTGCTTTACATACCAACATGGGTCAGGTTTGCTACACTTGAACCCCATTCTTTGCAATTCTTCATCTAACCTTAGATTCCAGCAACGTGCCGATTGCCTGAGTCCATACAACGCTTTCTGCAACTTGTACACTCTACCTGCAACATTAGACTCATATCCTGGAGCTTCAGCCATATAGATTTCTTCCCTCAAATCAGCATGCAGATATGCTGTGGTGATATCATAATGGTTCACTACACAATTCCCAGCTGCTGCCATTGCTAAGGCAAACCTGAATGTCTCCCCTCTTAGCGTTGGTGCAAAAACCTCATCATAAGTCTGATTCTTAACCTGGGAAAACCCTTGTGCTACAAGCCTAGCTTTATACTGAGTATCACCATTGACTAAGGTCTTCTTCTTATAAACCCACCTACAGCCTACTGCCACATGCCCCTCAGGCAGCCTGGTAGATTTAAACACCTTATGGGAATTAATGGCATTCATTTCCACATCCATAGCAGCTTTCCACTTTTTCTGCTCTTGTGGTGGCAACTCCAATACCTCTTTATAACTACAAGGTTCATAATTAATAAAACACACTTTAACATCATTTCCCTCTCACCTAGATATCAAGCCTCTTCAGTATAATTTATCTAACTGTAAATTCCTGGGAATATACAAACCCCAACAGAGGCACGCCCCAGGGAGGGCAGGTTGAAGTCCCCGAGAACCGTAAGTCTGGGGAACTCCACCGCCAACCCCGAGACGACCTCCAGCAGCTCAGGCAGGGAGGTTGCTACGCGGCAGGGAGGCTGGTACAGTACCAACAATCCCAACTGCTCTCGGGAGCCCAACTTCAAAAACAGGGTCTCACAACCGGCCACTTGTGGAGCAACGCCCCTGAAGGCCACAAGAGATTCCCGGATGACAACAGCCACCCCTCCTCCCCTGCCCTGCGGTTAAAGTTCTGTATTTCATTAATTCATTGTACAGAACCAAGTACATTGTATCATTTTAAAGAAAACTACAAAAAAACTCTATAAAACTCTGAATAAAATGTTAACATCATAACTATTTATCATCATTCCAAGGATAAATGCACATAACATAAAAAAGAAGAAAAATCAATAAAAACATCATTAAGAAACTACTTGGTTTTAAACTTTCTCCCATCATACCCCGACTGATCATTACAATTGTTTCTGATTACAATCCTTCCCCGAATTGTTTTCTCTTAAAAAACAAACTCTGCCTAGGTTTCCCTTGTTGTGTGATGCATGATATATATGGCAACCATTCTTGTTTAAATTTGGTCAAGCTTCTGACCTTTCTGCTTTTTCATCTTGCAGTACACACCATATTCTGCAGATGACATATTTTGTTCAAGACACGGTGATACTGGTGCTTTTGGTTGCAATTCCTGGTCTTACCTTCCTTAATGTGGAGTTTTCCTTTTTCACGGCTCCTCTCTCCTCTCCTCTCCCTTACACTGAGTTGACCTCTACGGTATAATCCTAGGATCTGCTTCTGGTTGATTACCAGCAGCTTGCTTTTATATGCATTTTGTCCAAAAACTAAAGAGTTTTTTGTTGTTCTTTGTTTTGACAATTCTAAAGTTGTCAGCAGACTTTGGCATGTCATAGAACTTCTTGCACAATTTTGTGCCACAGAATTTTGTGCCTTTTTGGAACACCATATATTATTCAGACAGCCAGGTTGGTCTAGTGCAGTGTTTCTTAACCTTAGCAACTTGAAGCACTTCAACTCCAAGAATTCCCCAACCAGCTTGGTCATGGCTAAACACTAAGTGAACCATTGAGAGGAAATCCAATTGACAAATTAAGAGTTTGAAATATCTGGGATGGTCTTACATGCTACTGGCATTTGGAAAACCTATATAGATTATATGAAACAATTAGCTTGGAGCTCTTTCATGCCCAAGGCAAGGAGTGTAATCCTGCAGCATTGAAGGTGTTTCCGGCAAAGGCTACTGCCCACATGCTTTACCGTGCACAGCCACATTGTTCTCATCACTGATGGAATAAATTTGCGATGATGCTATTAGTATGACGAATTGAATACAGCTGCGCTCATAAGTTTATATACCCCTTGCAGAATTTGAAAGATATGGACTATTTTGTAAGAAAACATGAGCTATCAGACAAAACACTTTTTAAAATTGTGTATACCCTTGAACGTTTGGCGATAAAGGGAAAGTATCCACACCTGTGCCTTACTGGATTGTAAATACGGTCTGTGCATAAACAGTTATTGAGTATCTTAGCCATTGAAAAACCCTTGTGCATTTCATCCAGGGTTGCCCTGATTTTGCTGGTTACTGAAGCATTTTAGCCATGCTCTATCCATTTATATTGTTTTCTGTCCCCTGTGGATTCTCTGATGTCGATGGAGATGTCCCCCCTCAATAAAGCTCCTTCCACACTCCAGGCATTTATACGGTTTTTCACCTGTGTGAATTCTTCGATGTACATTAAGGCTTCCCCTCTGACTGAAGCTTTTTCCACACTCCAGGCATTTACATGGTTTTTCACCTGTATGAATTCTTTGATGTTGACGGAGGTGTCCACCATCAGAAAAGCTCTTTCCACACTCCAGGCATTTATACGGTTTTTCACCTGTGTGAATTCTCTGATGTACATTAAGGCTTCCCCTCTGACTGAAGCTTTTTCCACACTCCAGGCATTTATATGGTTTTTCATCTGTGTGAATTCTTTTATGTTGACGGAGGTGTCCACCATCAGAAAAGCTCTTTCCACACTCCAGGCATTTATACGGTTTTTCACCTTTGTGAATCCTTTGATGTACATTAAGGCTTCCCCTCTGACTGAAGCTCTTTCCACACTCCAGGCATGTACATGGTTTTTCTCCTGAATGGATTCTTTGATGTCTAGAAAGGCTTCCCCTCTCACTGAAGCTCTTTCCACACTCCAGGCATTTATATGGTTTTTCACCTGTGTGAATTCTTTGATGCAGAGAAAGGTTTCCCCTTTGACTGAAGCTTCTTCCACACTCCAGGCATTTATATGGTTTTTCTCCTGAATGGACTTTTTGATGTGTATAAAGGTGTCCCCTCTGACTGAAGCTTTTTCCACACTCTAGGCATTTATATGGTTTTTCTCCTGAATGGACTTTTTGATGTGTATAAAGGTTTCCCCTCTGACTGAAGCTTTTTCCACATTCCAGGCATTTATAGAGTTTTTCACCTGTGTGGATTCTTTGATGTTGACGGAGGTGTCCTATCTGACTGAAACTCTTTCCACACTCCAGGCATTTATAGGGTTTCTCTCCTGAATGGATTCTTTGATGTATATAAAGGCTTCCCCTCTCGCTGAAGCTCCTTCCACATTCCAGGCATTTATAGGGTTTTTCATCTGTGTGAATTATTTGATGTAGAGAAAGGTTTCCCCTCTGACTGAAGCTTTTTCCACACTGCAGGCATTTATAGGGTTTTTCTCCTGAATGGACTTTTTGATGTCTATAAAGGTTTCCCCTCTGACTGAAGCTTTTTCCACATTCCAGGCATTTATAGAGTTTTTCACCTGTGTGAATTCTTTGATGTTGATGGAGGTGTCCTATCTGACTGAAACTCTTTCCACAGTCCAGGCATGTATATGGCTTTTCTCCTGAATGGATTCTTTGATGTATATAAAGATTTCCCCTCTGACTAAAGCTTTTTCCACATTCCAGGCATTTACATGGTTTTTCACCTGTGTGAATTCTTTGATGTTGACAAAGGTGTCCACCATCAGAAAAGCTCCTTCCACACTCCAGGCATTTATAGGGCTTCTCTCCTGAATGGATTCTTTGATGATGTTTGAGAGTTCCGTTTGTTGCGAAGGAGTTTCCGCACTCCAGGCACGTACTGGATTTTCCGTGAGTTTCTTCAACGTTTTCCTTCCTCCTGCATCTCCTTCCAGGCACCCTCCTCTCATGGGGTCCCGCTTTGCTGCGGATCATCTCGTTTGGGGGCGACGCTTCTGCAGCACCGGAGCGTCCACGCCTTTCCCCGCCGCCTCTCAGGGAAGCTGCGCCCTCGATCGGGCAGGGCTCCTCTGCTGGGCTCCCTCCTCTCCTCCGGGGCTTCGCTTCCTTCCTCCGCGCGGCTCGTCCTTTCCTCCTGAAGGGGCGAAAAGGAGCAAGGGGGGAAGGGGAGGCGGTTTGAGGGTTCCGTTCCCTTCACTGGAGGGGAGTCCGAGGCCCGCGAGGGGAGGTGTTGGAACGCGGCCTCCGCTCCTCCTCTTCCTCCCCAGGCACCGCCCACAAGCGTCCGCTCGCCAATCGCCGCCGTCCGAGCGCGAGAGTGGTAGCTGTCTCTGGAACGACCCGCCCCCCGCCTCCCCGGGGTTTCTGACGCCGTGGGTGGGGGGCAGTCACGTGGCCAAGGGAACCCGCCCGGTTGCCTAGGAACCTCTGGTCGGAGAGACGCTCGCGGGGAAGCTTCGCGCGTGCGGAGGGAGGCTCGGCCAAGCCGCGGAGCGCCTCTTCTTTCGGGGCTTCTCCCTCCGAGGGTGTGATTCTTACCGAGGCCTCCGCGCCGAGCCAGAGACGCCCTCCAGCTGCCGGGCGGGCGGCCCTTTCCGGCAGGACGTCCCTCCTTTCGGGACGCGGCCCCTTCCTGGGGTCCGGCGGGGCTCCCTGCGGCTCGAGGGGGCTGGGGAGACAGCGGCGCTCCGACCGCCCCCCGAAGGGGTTTCTGGCCTGCTGAAATGGGGGGGCGTCGCTCCCGCCCTGCCAAAGGGGGGGGAAGGGGGTTTGCGGGGCGGGAGCAGGAGGGAGTTTTCCCGGGCCGGTCCTGGGCGGCCTGGGGGGAAAGGTTTTAGCCACCGGTGGCCAGCCACTCCCTCAGCCCTAGGAGGGAGGCAATGGCAAACTACTTCTGAGAAACCTTGCCAAGGAAACTGCAGGGACTTGTCTAGGCGGTCTCCAGGAGTCAACACTGACTCGAAGGAGCCAGAAAAACCCAAAATTATTTACTCAATATTTCACTGGTAATTTTGTTTTTTTCCATTCAGTTGTATTGGATTTTCGGAGACTCCCTGCAGTTCTCTTGGCAAGATTTCAGGAATGGTTTGCCATTGCCTCCTTCCTAGGGCTGAGAGAGGTTGCTGAGGTTGAGAAACACTGTTCTAAGGGGTTCAAACTCAGATTGTGCTGCTTAACCACGGAATTGCCGGTCCCAATTAGGGACGTGAAGCAAGGACTACCTGTATTAGGGAGGCAGTGTTTTCTTTACAAAAACATTTTGTGACCTTTGTTGTTAACACTGTCCTAATTATGTGCCAGAAAGAGACACTGCTCCTCTTAAATAGGGAAACAGCTTTCTCCAACCAGGCTACTCCAGATACGCTGGGAGTGGTAGTCCCAATCTACTGCAGGATAGTCTGGGAAGCTGCTCTTGAGCACATCGCTGATTCAGAATTTAGAGCAAGTTCCCAGGCAGGCTTGTAACACTGGTTGGGATTTTCCAAAGCTCTTGGTTCCCATCTTTATTCTTTCCTTTGACTGAAACGGCACATTTGAAGTTCTAGCCTAGACTTCCTGAAGGTGGTGTTCTCCAGCTGTATTGGACTATCTCACTAGCTGGGGATGATGGGAATTGTAGCTGGAACATCTGAAAGCAGCAGCATGAACACTAGGAATAGAGTGTAAATTCTAGGACACAGACATTAAATACAAGTCAAGCCCTATTTTTCTATATTATAAAACCTAATGATCTCTTAAAAGGCTAATACAGGTAGTCCTCAACTAATGATCATTCGTTTAGCGACTGTTTTAAGTTACGACGGCGCTGGAAAAAGTGACTTACGACCAGTCCTCACACTTACAACTGTTACAGAGTCCCCACGGTCACGTGATCAAAATTCAGGCGCTTGGCAACCGGTATGAGTTTATGACGGTTGCAGTGTCCTGGGATCACATGATCTCCATTTGTGACCTTCCCAGCCAGTTTCCAACAAACAAAATCAATCGGGGAGCCAAATTTGCTTAACAACCACATGATTCACTTAATGACTGGCAAAAAAGGTCATAAAATTAGTGACTCACTTAACAACCACACTTGGCAACAGTGGTCGTAAGTCGAGGAGTACCTGTAGATAGCAAGATGGAGATTGATGCAGGGCTCAGGATTCAATGCCTACTAAGATATTCCCCAGATGTTTAATAAATCGAGTGCATACACGTGAGCTCATAGAATGTATCAAAGCATTCCTGGCATTAAACAGACTTACCTTTGAGTGCTGTGCAGAAAGATTACTCACCCCAAATCTCTTACAAGCTAATCTACTTTACAAGGTAACTCTAAGGGGGGGAAAAGGAATAATCACATCTGCAGGATCTAGACGGCAAGACAAATGAGAGACTCAACCATTCATTGCAAAATACATGTACCCAGCAACTGTACCTGAACACAGCAACCGAGTCTCATTTATTTATCCTTTCAAGGTACATGCTAGATGTTAACGCGTTTCAGAGAATTTACAGGAGAGTTATGAAAACAGTAATTCATGGGAAAAAGAAAAAGAAAATTTCTCAGCAAGCAACGGTCCAAGGAAAAACAGGACTTGGAATAACATTTAAGAGTAAAGGTAAACCCTTAAACTTTTTTTTCTTTCCCATTATCCTTTACCTTTTCAGGGGGGGTTCCTTGATTTAATTACTTATTAGTCCAAGAGTATACAGAGGACTAGATGGCAAAAAGGAGGGACAGACGAACCCACACGTGCACCGACAGCAAACCCACACTACATTTATCCTGCTACCGGTCCAGGGTCCACAACTGTTCGCCCTCTAAAATTCCCTACCCCTCCATTTGTGGATAAACTTATACACGCTTTTGCTATACAGAGTTAAAATTACAAACTGCTTTTGTATTTACAAAATCTGTATTTACACACAGTTTTAAAACTCACAAAAATCATCTAATTTATATCACAAGTTGCTACACCAAAATACTAAAAATGGGATAAAATTATAAACTCTCTGCGGTTTGTTTTTTTCAATTCGCTGTTGTAAAAAGGGTTACCATCGAAAGAAAAGCAAGACCATTTATTATTATTTTTTAGACAAAAGGCAACAAGAGAATCACACGCGTCCTTTAACCCTTCTTGAAATAATAAGCGTTAAGCAACTTCTCTCTACCTAGAAGCCGCTGAATTTTTTTCCCTGCTGCAGATGGAGGAAGTGGGTCTGCCAAATAATGATCTCTGTCAGTTTACCTATCCATACATGTAGAAATTAGAAACCAGATTAAGGATCTCTTTGGCTAATAATTTGGCATTAAATTAAAAAAAAGAGGGAATCCTTCTATTGTGCTACAGGTAGACAACCCAGAAAATTCTCCTCCAGGGTTGGAGTTCCACCAGAAACCCTTGGGAAACTTTCTGTGCATTAAGGCTACATGATTTCCATTTCACCTCAGCCGGATATATGTGGGAAAAAGGAACGTGGTAGAAATACCCCCCATTTTACCGCTAACCTTGTTTACAAGACAAGGAAGAGGAAATCAGACCTTCTAATCAGATCCACGGCACATTGCGGACAGTTAAGATCAGCCATGATGACGACTCTTCCAAGAATGCATATTATTACCTGTTTTGCATACAAAGAAAATAATGGTATCCAAACCCTTCCTAAAAGCGTAATTCATAGGAATCATCTACTTGAGTTTTGTTCCTACCCCCCACGCCCCGGAAACGGGGTTTAGTTAACCAGACATGGCTGGAAACGAAGCTGCTTCATTGCATCAAGTAAACATTAGTGCAGAACAAGACAGGATTCTCCCCCACTGTGGCAAACACGCAACTCAGCCGCTGCATTCCCCACTCGCGCCCGGCACACCGATGCTCCTCAGTAAAGTCCGAAAGGTCTTATCAAGTAATTAAAGTGTATGTAGTGCAAAAAAAATATTACAACCAAGTCTTTGTGTTGCTTTGCCCGTCATTTCCAACGTAGGAGGTCTGAAATTATGGACACGTCTCTATCTGCTAGTCGCGCCTGGTACGATCTCCCAAGCCACAGAAATACCCACGTACTTTATTTTATATATACACCTCTACGTGAGCTCCGCATGAGTAGGCATCCGCCCATATCCTTGTCTTGTTGTCTTTTTTTCAGAAACAAAATACGAACACTGTTCTCAACACATTTAACGCAATGGGAAAGAAAGAAACAAAACTATACGCATACATACATACATACAGAGGTACAGATATATAGAGAGAGGGACCTGTTTTGCTTCCAGAGGCTGAGAAACGTGTGCTTCGAAGTCGTGCAGTCCCTGCTGAGCCCTCTCTTTGGAAGCTCATCTTGTCCAGCGCGGCAAAGCCGGACCAGTCTTTCTGCATTCAGACTGCGCAATCCAAAGGCAAGCGAGAAGCGGGCATCGATGGGAGAGCCGCCTGCCGGGCGCGCCTCCGCCACTGGCGCCAAGTCCTGCAGCGTACAGCTCCAGAGGATTCCCAGCCTGCGCCACGCAAGCAGCAGATGGCAAGGGGCGGGTGTTCTGATACGCTGGCTTTCCCTCCCTCTCAGCCCCCGCACAGCCCCCCCCCGCACACCCTCCATCGTACGGTGCTTTTCCGTATTAAAAGCGGCAGCAACTCCAGGCACGCTGAACTGCTTGTGCTGCGTTGCGTTCAATGGATGTTGCTCACTGGGGGAGATCCAAGGTCTTGGTCTGGCTGCTGGGCCTGGCTGCGCCGTAGAGCGTGACAGAGGCTATGTGGCTGTTCTGCATCACCTGCAGGAAGAGATGGCCGCAGCTTCAGCATGGATCTGGAGCAAGAGAAGGCTACTGTGCATCGCCTGAAGACCCCCCCAGGACCCCCAGGAAGGGAGGTCTCGGCCAACCCCACGGAAAGAACATGCCAGCCTTGTGAGGTCGTCCAGACAGGGAGCATGCCCAGGAGAACCACAGGTAGTCCTCGTTTAATGACCATTCGAAGTTACGACGTTCTGAACAATTGTGTCAGAATCAGGCCTTTGACCACAATGTCTAAAAGTGGTCAAGGGCTTAATCCTGTCGTGAGGATGGGTTAGGTGGTGGGGAAAGGAGGAGGCAGAGCACCCGCATTCCAGAGAGACCGTTAGCAGTTGTTTGGGTGATTTACAGCCAAGGTCAGGCGTGGGGGGGCCACCTGGGAAGCTCTGAGAATGGTACAGGAGAGGGGGAGGGAAAGGAAACTGAACGAAAGGACAAGGGAATGTGAATTGTGTTTTTTTTCTTTTGTTTCTGCTGCAACGGCTTAGCCCGGGAAAGTAAGGGGGCTGGCACAAGAAGTGGGGGGAAATGCTTCTACTGCTTGTTTTAAGCGGGAACAGCCATTCGTGGCTTCGATTTGGATCTAGTTGCTTATCTCAATAAAGTGCTTTTCCATATTCTACAACAACTTGTGGATTAAGTTACTGGTTTTGGGATTCAAGAACTAAGAACCTCACAGAAAGCCATGAATCACCAACAAATGGCAACTTTACCAGAGGATAATGCAACTCTTCGAGAAAGTCTGCCAACAGAACCCCTGGAGACCGGAGGTGTGTTGCTGGGAGATGACAACTGCAGATGCCAGCCAAGGAGTGTCGTTGGATATATACCTCCAAGCCGCCCCAATCGGTCAAAACCCCGAGAGTGTGACTGAACAGCGGGCGGCCATGCCGAAGGTCCCACCGGCGGCAGGGGAGATGCCGGAGCAACCAGACGAAGAACCACTGGTACTGATTGCCCTGAGGGAGTCTTGGCAGCCCGCCGATCAGAGCCGACCCAGAACCCCTTGGTCTTGGTCTTGGTCTTGAGAACTAAGAACCTCACAGTTGGTACTTACGACCGGTCCTCGAAGTTCTGGCTGTCCCAGCATCCACACGGTGATGTGATCGCGATCCAGGTGCTAGGCAACCGGCTCACCCTTACGACGGCTGCAGCATCCCACGGTCACATGATTGCTATTTGCAACCTTCCCTGCCGGCTTCCCACAAGGAAAGTCAATGGGAGGCCGGCAGGGAAGGGCGCAAGTCGCTCCGTTAAGTTGCTTGCACTCCCCCCCCGCGGCAGCAGCCACCCCCGGTCCCACCACGGTCCCACCGTGCCTCCCTGGCCACCCAGGCACCCTTCCCCGCCCGGCAGCAGCCAGCTCACCTGCCTTCTGGGCGGCTTGCAAGCCGACCGGGACTTGCTTAATGACCCGCAATCCTTCCTTAGCAATGGCAACGGGGAGTCCCATCGCTTAGGGATGGAAATTCCGGTCCCAATTACTGTTGTTACCGGAGGACTACCTGTAATTCCACCTTATTGTGAGGTTACCTTAAGAGAACCTTGCAAGTCTGAGCGTACATTTCCCCCCGTTGCTTTTGCAGGAAGGGTCCCTCCTGAGGCGTTTGCCACTCCCCCATTCATTCTGCAGGCTCCGCTGCCTCTTCTCCGACCCTTCCCCTGGCGGTGGCTCTGCCCCCGTCTCCCAAGGTCCCTCCCGCAGACCACCACAGAACAAGATTTCTGCTTTCAACTTTAGTCCAAAGGTGTGGGATAAGGGAGCAAAGTATTTCAGTACAATAACAGCATATCAACTGTTTGTAAGGATTGTGGAGTTGGGCAGCCTCTTAATGGAACAAACAAACTTGGAGAAATATCCAATATGCACCATGGGTCTTCTCACCTCAAGAAATCCATTTTAAAAAAAGTTATACGAACAGGCACATTTCAACCCAACCCAACTCTTAACTAATTGTTGTTTTCCTAACCTCAAAGATCATCCGTTGTAATCCAAAACAAAATGTTGACCCGAACGGGTTTGTGTTGTTTGGAGAAGATGACCTGTAAAAAGTAAAGAAGCAACTATGTTTACCATTCATTTTGAAGTAAACCTCAGCTAGAATTAGAAAGCCGCCTTTTAGGAACGTTGAATCAGGTTTTTCAACATGCAGTGCTTTTTCACAATGTGTTCTGCTGCCTTGAACAGACTTTATGGACTTACCAAACATGAAGATGCCTAAATCCTTTGCCATGCTATACATTATTCTACAAGCAATAAATTCTGTCATGATATACATTATTCAACAAGCCAAACAATGGTGAACATGGATTCCCAACAAAGTAACAATGATTACTTTAGGGTTCTCTCCATTAACACCCCCCAACCAACCGTTAGCCTTGCATGACGCAAATGAATGCAGAGCAGAATTCTGCAACAGCACTAAATAATTTAGAATCTCTCCCCTTTCAGGTCCTTAGCATCATCTGTGGGGCTGCTTTTTTTTCATACCATCCATTTCTTCCCAAAGGAAGGGCAGCATTTTTACCTGTGAAGAACTACCGGTTTTTCTACCGGATGTCCAAGAAGGTCTTGAATATTATCCCACTACAAGCAAAAGGAAATTAGAGAATGAAGCACTCTGTGAATGCCATTATTTAAAAAAAATGCAAAGAGGTTCTGTGTGCATCTCATTTCCAGAATTCAGGTGCCAAGTTGTGTTTTGGGACAGCTGCAAACGTGTATCAGTGGTGACCAAAGAGCGGGTCTTCCTTCACGTGGGCCTCATTTCTGGATGCATCCTGAGGCCTGCTCTTTGTTTGACTCTACTGGAAGATTAAAACTGCAAATATCTCAAGGTAAGTCGTTTCCTGGTATGAATCCATCAACCCCAAATTCTTCAGAGAGCCCACGCAAAACAGTCCTTCAGCACCCCTCCTATCAACCTGGAAAAAACACAGGTAGAACACCTGCAAATGTCAGGGCTGTTCTAACAAGCTCCTCTTTGTGATTTACCTTGCTATAAGTTGTGCAGGTTTCCGTCTGTGAATCGGTGCTCTCTAGTTTGGGGGAAAAGATAACAAATATTCTATAAGATTACATTTCAGTGGAACATTCCTCCTACTGAATGCCTAATTAGCACCAACAAGCTGGGTTCTGCCTGGACCATAAAAGGAAGGTATTTTCGAGAAAGTTCGTAAGGATTTCTTTCGATGAGTGTTTCCTGAAGTCCTGGTTGAGCTGTGGCACATTTTTCTCTGAAGGAGATTTAGGATGCCTAAGAGTGACAATTTTATTTATTTTTTGTTTTATTAAATTTATATTACCGCCCATCTCCCCCATCGGGGACCTTCATTTTCTACGCAAATCACTCTTCGATGCCTCATTTTCTACGCAAATCACTCTCCGGAGCAACACACTTATTGCGAGACAATTCAACTGGGTCTCAAACAACAAGTGTCTTTGATAACCCTTTAATCACCCAGAATGCAAAAACAGGGCCAAATTCAGCACGGAGAAATTGTGCTGACTTTTTATTCATGGCGTTGTGTGTTTTGGCAAATCTGGCAGGGAGGCTCCACTGAGGTCTTGGGTTTATTCTCAAAAGGTGACCCAGTTAAGCCAAATTGGTGATACTACAAGGAAGAAAACGTTTTCGTTGCTATTCCAGTATTCCTATATATTTAGGGGCAAGATGCCCTAATACAACACACCAGAGCTTTTTTCTGTTGTTTTTGTACTGTGTTTTGGATTTCTAACCTTGTTAGCCACCCAGAGTCACGGCAGTGAGCTGGGTGGCCGTATAAATTTAATAAATAAAATAAATCATAGCATCAATAAAATAGAATTGGTAGGTAGTGGCCCAGTCCAGAACCCAGCAGCTGGGTGCTGTTATCCTGGATTACAGGTTCAAGCATGTGCTATAAGCTGACCAATTTTCCCTTCAATAATTAAACTGAAAGCAGACAGCAGGACTTTGCGCTCCATATTTCCCATTAAGCTCACCGCCTCAATCGTACGCAACCTAGGATAAAGCTGGGAGGATAACATTTGGGAATGCAAGTTAAATAATCTCTCATAGAAGAGAATCTCTGTAGCTCAGGGTTGAACTGTGAAGTTCTTGGTGCTCTCTGAGCTTGGTGGTTTGCTTGCAGACGTTTCATTGCCCAACCAGGTAATATCACAAGTGGGAGTGAGTGTGGGGTTTGCTCCCTGTTTATATAGAGTAGCTTACCCTGCCAGTTTTGGTGGGGGTAATTAATGGATTTCTTTTGGGTAGTTGCTGCAAGCATCAAATCTGTTATGATAAATATGGATTTGTTATCCTAATATATTTGATAATGCACAATACTTGTTTATTATTTGAGAGTATTTAGTACTCAAGTCTGTTTTGATCAACCACATTTCCTACCCTACAAACAGATATGACATTAATTCAGCATTTGTAGAAGGACTAGCAATTTTCTCTAACTGGAAGGTTAGAAAATGAAAAAAAGGGGAGCGGGAGGTGGGTGTGGGGAGAGGCGGAATGTATAGAGACTATCGGAGAACAACTAGTAATTCTAGGATGATTAACAAAAATATAGGTTTTGAGAAGAGCTTTAGAAAGAAGAGCTATGCTGAAATTTGCAATACGTAAGTGAAGCATAACCAATGTGTACACAATTTCTTAACATTTCTTAAAAATCAAAATCAAAAGCTGAGATGATGCAAAGCAACACACCAACATCCAGCATCATCATTACTGTCAAAACAGTCCTAAAACAGAATGGCGTCCCCAGAACCCCTGAATTAAATAAAATGTATAATTACGAAAAAAGTAGAATGGCTAAGATCGTGCGTGTTCTCCAGATTTTATTACAGGTAGTCCTCACTTACCGACTGCCCCGTTCAGCAACAGTTTGAAGTTACAATGGCACTTAAAAAGTAGGTTTACAACCAGTCCTCGAACTTACGGCCATTGCAGCATCCCCACGGTCACATGATCGCCATTTACAAGCTTCACTGCCAGCTTCCCACAACCAAAGTCAATGGGGAAGCCGGCAGGAGGTCGCAAGTTGCGGTCATGTGACATCGCACTTAACGACCTCAAGTGATTCGCTTAATGACCACAGAGGAAGTGAGGTTGTAAGTCCGATGTGGTCATGTGACGTTTCGCTTTTCAAAACAAAATAGTCAAGGATTTTATTAAGCTAACTCTGCCGCAATAAAGAAAATCAGCCGCCTTCATTGTTTAGCTCTGGCGACATCAGCAGTGAAATTTCTCCCCATGAGAACAAGCTTTGGGGATGAGGACTGAATTTACAATGGGATGAAAAGACGTTTAATCAACATTTAAAAAAAACCCTTCCATTGTTTTGCAAACAATTGCTACTCATAGATCCTAAACTCATGTGACGCTTCACTTAAGGACCACGTCGCTTAGCGATGGAGTTGCCGGTCACAACTGCAGTCATTAGGTGAGGACTACCTGTGTGTTTCTGCAAGATTCCTGCGGAGAGTCCCCAAATCTCATCAGAACTGCTCATGCGTTTACCAAGAGGGCCCCTACTGCAGCATGAGACTTTGTGACCTGATGAGGATGCGGATTTGGGGTGTCATAAAGATTCCCTAATCCTCCTCAGGAAAGAAATGGTGGTTGACAGACTCACTGTTCAGAGCTGTGCCCACCTGTCCAGAAGAAGGACAAAGGTAAACGGGTGGGCGGAGAGAATCTGCAGAGCTGGGATGTAGAGAACATGGCAGGAAACATGAATGTACAGGGGCTGGGCGTCAAGAAAGTCGAGATGGCAGCCACAACCAGGTTGTGTGTAAAAGGGGTGGGACTTCCATTGTGCGGCTCTGGACTTTTTTGAAGCCCCTGCAAACCCCCTGGCAAGAAGCAAATGGATGTGGTAACCGTATCCTGTGGCAGCCACGCTCGGAGAGTGTCCACAGCGTGCTCTCCAAACTCCAAATTTGCCCACTGGCTCAAAATATTTCCGTTTATTCTTTAAAAAAATGGAGAGCAAAAGGAGGTGCAAAATAATGCCGTGGGTGAGAACGCTCCATAAGAGCAGAGGAAAAATGCAGCCCATGCTTCCTTACGGCTGTCAGACTTTATTTTAGGAAATAACACTTTTATGGCTGGGAAAAGATGTGATGCCTGCACGTGTGTGGGCTTGGGTGCTGAAGCGTGAGAAGGCGGTGGCCGAAGTCTGGGTGGGCATGCCGTGTGAGCAATCCGCAAGAACAGGACCAATCACAACACAGAAATGAGCTGCTGGGGATCAAACTGTTGGAGATCCTGGCAAATCCAGCATGCCTCATCAGCACATGGATGGCTGCTCTAGGATGCAAGCTCTCCATGCTTTTGAGGAAGCTGTTTGTGGCCACTCCCACTTCCTCTCTCTTCTCTCCTCCTCCTTGGACCGGGACCGAAGCACATGGCTGTGTGCTGCTCCATCCTAGGCCATGGATGGGCCTAGGAGATTTCTCCCCCTTTCTACACGCATCTCTTGCAGCAAGCAGGGCAAGAGGTATTAAGTTTAGGGAAACAAAGAAGAAATGGAACATCATTTATCTACTGAAAATGCTGTACTTGCAATGAATAAACGTAAGGACTCTTTTGTACTTATTTTTCATACCTGCCATGTCTAAGCGTGCATTTCTTTATGCTTGGGTGGGCTAAGGGTGTAAGATTAACCTGGAGTTTTCTAATATGCTCATGGGCTCTGTTTTTAAACAATATTCTTTTTCTCTGCACGAGCTTAGCAGCTCTGCTCCATTTCAGTAGTTCTAACAGATTGCTGAATGGGCTTCACAAACGTGAAAGAAAATTAAAACAAAGCTGCTCAGATTGTGCAAGTCTGCAGGACAGAATTTACCCAGGCCCAGTTCTTCAGTATGCAGCATGAAGAAAATTTATCCTTGGCGACGGGAAGTGAACTGAACTTAGCAGAGCATCACTTGGCGTGTGTGTGTGTGTGTGTATGCGTGTGTGTTGGAAATAGGCTAATAAGGAAACAGGCAATGAAGGAAAACAGCAGCAAAACAAAGGTGGAGTGAAAGAGAAAAAAGAGGACAAGATATTATTCAAAATAAAAATACCCTCAAAGAGAGGAATTCTGAACTCCTTAAGTTTAAAAGAGGGGTCCGAGAGTATGTACTGGGGCGAAATGTCTGTTTTTCCTTATTTTTCCAGAAACTACTGGAACGGCAAGACTGAATTTCTCTCTCTCTCATTTTCTTGTCTCATAAAGACAAGTCTCCTCTAATGACTTTGTAAAAGGATTTCTATCAAACCTGGAATCAATTAGAATTCTTTTGTCTTCTGCGCCAGGGCATATTTAATAATTTCCAAGAAATCTGCTCTGAAATAAGAAACTTGGAGGTAGTCTCTCTCTCTCTCTCTCTCGGAGGTTCTCTCTCTCTCTCTCTCTCTCTCTCTCTCTCTCTCTCTCACACACACACACACACACACACACACACACACACAAACAAAAATACAAATATAACCAGAGATAAGAGAATCTGAAGTAGCATTAGAGATATTTGGGTAAAAGACAACAGAATTCTATCTTCCCTTTTTTAAATTTAATCACTTGGGTTGCCTAGAAAATGTTTGGATAATAAGTCTATTTCTTCACATAAAAAAGGGCTAAAATTATTTATTTATTTAATTTCTATCCTGCCTTTATAAATAGCTCAAGGCGGCGAACATACCTAATACTCCTTCCTCCTATTTTCCCCACAACCACCACCCTGTGAGATGAGTTGGGCCGAGAGTGACTGGCCCAAGGTCACCCAGCCGGCTTTCATGCCTCAGGCAGGACTAGAACTCTCAGTCTCCTGGTTTGCCATTGGCTCCTTCCTAGGGCTGAGAGACAGGGACTGGCCCAAGGTCACCCAGCCAGCTTTCATGCCTCAGGCAGGACTAGAACTCTCAGTCTCCTGGTTTGCCATTGGCTCCTTTCTAGGGCTGAGAGACAGGGACTGGCCCAAGGTCACCCAGCCAGCTTTCATGCCTCAGGCGGGACTAGAACTTGCAGTCTCCTGGTTTGCCATTGGCTCCTTTCTAGGGCTGAGAGACAGGGACTGGCCCAAGGTCACCCAGCCAGCTTTCATGCCTCAGACGGGACTAGAACTCTCAGTCTCCTGGTTTGCCATTGGCACCTTCCTAGGGCTGAGAGAGAGTGACTGGCCCAAGGTCACCCAGCTGGCTTTTGTGCCTCAGGCGGGACTAGAACTCTCAGTCTCCTGGTTTGCCATTGGCACCTTCCTAGGGCTGAGAGAGAGTGACTGGCCCAAGGTCACCCAGCCAGCTTTCGTGCCTCAGGCGGGACTAGAACTCTCAGTCTCCTGGTTTGCCATTGGCTCCTTTTTAGGGCTGAGAGACAGGGACTGGCCCAAGGTCACCCAGCCAGCTTTCATGCCTCAGGCGGGACTGGAACCCTCAGTCTCCTGGTTTCTAACCCAGCAACTGAACCACTAGACCATAGCTTTCCAAACGGTGTGTCGCGACACTTTAGTGTGTTGCAACACACAGTTTAGTGTGTTGCGAAGCGGCGGCGGGCATGGTGGCGGCGACAGCGATGCGCCATCAGCACCGCTGCCGCCGTTGGTGTGTTGCCAACGGCAGCAGTTTGGAAAGCACTGCACTAGACCAAACTGGCTCTCACAATTAGCACTAAGAAATTCAAAATAAAAATTATGACAATAGGTTATTTTAGTAACCAGTTTTCTTTTCTTAATAAATTTAAAGCCGTATTTTTGCTGGTTGTCCGCCTTTCACTGCCCTCTAATAAATAAGAGGTTTGCCAGTACTTAGCCAGCTTCCTGAATCACCTTATTTGAGCCTAGGCCCTTGGATGATCCATGACTTTTGAATTTTTTAATACAGAATTCGAACCGAAACAACATCACTGGCCATTCATTCATTCTCTTCCACAATTTCTTTTTACAAATCCAAATTATGTCAATCACACTCCTAATAACAAAGCAGCAACTTCTTCAGATTTATAACTTGCTCAGTGAGTAGATAATTGGGATTCTCTTCCTACTCATATGCCCACAACGACCTGTTGAGGTAGGCCACCGATATCACTAAAAGGAAAAACTCTCTCCTGTCCCTAAACCATACTCCAGCTTTACTGTTCTGTAGCTGCTCCATAGAATCTATTCAATTCTAGTATTTTTCTGTTTTCTTCCCCTTAATCTTATGTAAATCCACCCATTTTGTTGGCCATTTTGAGCCTAAAAGCGTCAGCTTAATATCCCGTAACTCTGGGCTTTCTCTCAACTTTGGTTGGTTAAAACATTTTTAGAACACATCAGAAAATGTCCTAGAACACAGAGGAAACCATAATTCATTCCTGTTAAGATGTTTCCATTCACACATACCTTCTGGCAAATATTCCTTTTTCTTACCTCGTTTAATAACTAGTGGAATCTTGAATTCACAACGGTGGTAACTGTAAGAGTGGAATTGCTCAGTTAAGAGAAAGTACAATCATAAACAAGAATTTTATTTGAAAAGTACTTGACACTAAATGAATTAGGAAATCCTGTGCAGCAGAGCTGGGCACTTAGAAAGAAACAAAACCTGCTTTAAGTTGAACTGTTCTGAATTCATAACACCTTGATTTTCAAGCTCATTCCAAAATGATCAAAACAGCCCATTTCACATTCAAAATGGCTGTTTCAGGCTTGAATGTATGTGTGTGTGGTCTCACACTTGAAATATATTTGTTTCAAACTGATTCAAATTTGAAATACACATTCTATATTCTGCAGTCTTGCATGGGCCTTGTTAGAACATCCACTATGATTATCAGCATCCATTTTACAATCATATTAAGCTGCTTGGGGAAAGGGTTTGATCAGGATAATATCAAAAACTGGAGACAGCACATGCATTAAATTTCATGTTCTGCTTTCTCCCATTTGGTCAGAAATGACTTTTCCAAATTACAGACAACTTTTTGTAATGGAAAAACGAAGCTTTGGAACTCCAGGTTCTCGAAACATTCAGGATTTACTGGATTCTGTTTGTTTTAGGAATAGCAACCTCTAGTATTCTAGATGTTCATGAACTACAATTTCTAATTTCTTCACCATTTCCTGTAGTTTAGCAACTACTGAAATGTCAGAGGCTGCCTACTGTCAAATCTCATATATTTCATGGAGTAAGAAGATAACACTTTTGACCATCTGAGAAAACTTTGGAAAGCTTATAATCCTTCATCAAATGTTTGATGAAGGATTAGAAACAATAAGTTAGGCGTTGTGTTTTTCCACTGGTAGAAATCCAGCAAAGCACAAAGATTCTGGGCCCTTGCATGTCTACCCGCTAGCTCATAATTTTTCAAACTGAAATGGAAGATGGGACACATCAGAGCTCTTTACTCACATGTTGAAGTTATAATGACCAGGATAATTGGTATGCAAAACAAATTTCTTCACTCTGTGGGTATTTGCATCAAAAAGGATGTCCTGTGGGAGAAAAGAGAACAGGCAAAAAATACATACGGATAATACTAAGTTTAAGTGATGAACAAGTTATCAGAAAGAAAAGTTCTAAAACTTTTTAAGGTGTGTGCAAATGGGGCCACATAACCTTAGAGAGATTATTTCAGGAACAATTTTGATGTGGAAGTAGGGAGAAAATATTTACAGATAAGGGAATGTGAAGGTCCTGGTTTGGAGAAGTTTCCACATTTCCTCAAGGAGGACTAGGCAATATGTTTTGCAGTTGGGGAATCCTTTTTTTTTTAAGGTAGAACTCTAACAACTGGAAATGGAATACATTTTGGGGCAGCAGTGGTGCAGGGACTGAATTTCTGAAAGCCAAATAAAGAATTTAATTTAATTAAGCACTTGCCATCTTTATCTTTTATTGATTTTATTGTCATTTCTTGGTTTGATTCTTGTGAGCCACCCAGAGTCATTGAAAGTTGAGTGGCATACAAGTTTGTTTAATTAATTCATTAAGATTATCATTATCATCTTATCTGTGGTTTATTAATTTTTTTTGTTGTTAATTCGTTCAGTCGTTTCCGACTCTTCGTGACTTCATGGACCAGTCCACGCCAGAGCCCTCTGTCGGCCGTCACCATCCCCAGCTCCCCAATGGTTGAGTCCGTCACCTCCAGAATACCATCCATCCATCTTGCCCTTGGTCGGCCCCTCTTCCTTTTGCCTTCCACTTTCCCTAGCATCAGCTTCTTCTCCAGGGTATCCTGTCTTCTCATTATGTGGCCAAAGTACTTCAGTTTTGCCTTTAATATCATTCCCTCAAGTGAGCAGTCTGGCTTGATTTCCTGGAGTATGGACTGGTTTGATCTTCTTGCAGTCCAAGGCACTCTCAGAATTTTCTTCCAACACCACAGTTCAAAAGCATCTATCTTCCTTCGCTCAGCCTTCCTTATGGTCCAGCTCTCGCAGCCATAGGTTACTACAGGGAATACCATTGCTTTAACTATGCGGACCTTTGTTGTCAGTGTGAGGTCTCTGCTCTTAACTATTTTATCAAGATTTGCCATTGCTCTCCTCCCAAGAAGTAGACGTCTTCTGATTTCCTGGCTGCAGTCAGCATCTGCAGTAATCTTTGCGCCTAGAAATACAAAGTCTGTCACTGCCTCCACTTTTTCTCCCTCTATTTGCCAGTCATCAATCAAGCTCGTTGCCATAATCTTGGTTTTTTTGAGGTTTAACTGCAACCCAGCTTTTGCACTTTCTTCTTTCACCTTCGTCATAAGGCTCCTCAACTCCTCCTCGCTTTCAGCCATCAAAGTGGTATCATCTGCATATCTGAGATTGTTAATGTTTCTTCCAGCGATTTTAACTCCAGCCTTGGATTCCTCAAGCCCAGCATGTCGCATGATGTGTTCTGCGTACAGGTTGAATAGGTAGGGTGAGAGTATACAACCCTGCCGTACTCCTTTCCCAATCTTAAACCAGTCCGTTGTTCCATGCTCTGTTCTTACCGTTGCTACTTGGTCGTTATACAGATTCCTCAGGAGGCAGACAAGATGACTTGGTATCCCCATACCACCAAGAACTTGCCACAATTTGTTATGATCCACACAGTCAAAGGCTTTAGAATAGTCAATAAAACAGAAATAGATGTTTTTCTGAAATTCCCTGGCTTTCTCCATTATCCAGCGGATATTGGCAATTTGGTCTCTAGTTCCTCTGCCTTTTCTAAACCCAGCTTGTACATCTGGCAATTCTCGCTCCATGAATTGCTGGTGTCTACCTTGCAAGATCTTGAGCATTACCTTACTGGCATGTGAAATAAGTGCCACTGTTCGATAGTTTGAATATTCTTTAGTGCTTCCCTTTTTTGGTATGGGGATATAAGTTGATTTTTCCCAATCTGATGGCCATTCTTGTCTTTTCCAAATTTGCTGGCATATGGCATACATCACCTTGACAGCATCATCTTGCAAGATTTTAAACAGTTCAGCTGGAATACCGTCGTCTCCTGCTGCCTTGTTATTAGCAATGCTTCTTAAGGCCCATTCAACCTCACTCTTCAGGATGTCTGGCTCTAACTCACTGACCACACCGTCAAAGCTATCTCCAATATTATTATCCTTCCTATACAGATCTTCCATATATTCTTGCCACCTTTTCTTGATCTCTTCTGCTTCTGTTAGGTCCTTACCATCTTTGTTTTTGATCATACCCATTTTTGCCTGGAATTTACCTCCGATGTTTCTAATTTTCTGGAAGAGGTCTCTTGTCCTTCCTATTCTATTGTCTTCTTCCACTTCCGCACATTGCTTGTTTAAAAATAATTCCTTATCTCTTCTGGCTAACCTCTGGAATTTTGCATTTAATTGGGCATATCTCTCCCTATCACTGTTGCCTTTTGCTTTCCTTCTTTCTTGGGCTACTTCCAGTGTTTCAGCAGACAGCCATCTTGCCTTCTTGGTTTTCTTTTTCTTTGGGACGTTTTTTGTTGCTGCCTCCTGAACAATGTTGCGAACTTCTGTCCATAGTTCTTCTGGGACCCTATCTACTAAATCTAGTCCCTTAAATCTATTCTTCAAATAAATTACACCACCAAAAACTGGCAATTTACTGATGAACTGCAGTTGCATAATCCTGGGAGGCTTCAAGGTTGCTAAAGGTTCGGAGAAGTGATCTGCAGATTCCCCAACCGTGTCCTACGGATCGAGTGATTGCGTGTCCTCTTGGATTGGTTTCTGAGTATTTGGTGACTCTGAATGCCATTTTTCAACTTAAGTCGACTATCAGTGACAGCCCTGCAACACACATTCATATTTTAGTCCCCTTCTCCTCAAATTCAACCCAGAGTTCTTGTGGCACAAATGAGCAGGCTTAAATTATCCTACTTTGGACACATTAAGTGAAGGTTCAACTCTCTGGAGAAGGCTCTGATGCTGGGAAAGGTGGAAGGAAAGAGAAGAAGAGGACGACCAGCAGGAAGGGGGGAGGACTCAGTTACAGCAGTGATGGATGTACAGTTGGAACACCTGAAGGACCAGATCTTCATGAAGAAGGTCTATCCACGTGGTCTCCAATTGATGGCACTTCATCCGCCTGCCTGTCTGTCCGTCTCTCTTGGACACGTAGTGCAAAGGCCCTGCTCTCTGGAGAGGGTTCCAGTGCTGGGAAAGGTGGAAGGGAAGACGAGGACGACCAGCAGCAAGGGGGGAGGACTCAGCTACAGGGGCGATGGGGGCACCACTGGAAGACCTGAAGACCAGGTTGGGGCCAGACTGTCAAGCAGCAAAGCTATCTATGCGGTTGCTAAGTGTCGACAACAACTTAATGGCACACAATTAATCAATCGATCCCTTCAAATTACTGCAATGCCGCACATGTGGGAACAGCCTGGAAAATCCAGCTAATTCAAAAATGGGCAGCCAGAACAGGAATCTGCTACTTTTTCAAGCAGCTGGCATGTTATTTCACACAGTGTCATGGGTGGCACCTCCCTTCCTTTCTTCTTAAATTAAAACTATAAAGATCTTACAAGAGCTTTTGCTCTCTCATGGAAGGACCAACTCCTCTTATTTATTTAATGAGTTTATGGAGGCCCTTGAGTGCCATCTAGTGGCCCTGCAGACCCTAGGCCAGCCTTTCTCAACCTTTGGACTCTGGAGGAACCCCTGAAATATTTTTCAGGCCTCGGGGAACCCCTGCCCATCCAGGCTCAAATATAGGCCAGAAGTTACAAAATTATTCTATTCGTTTCATGGGTAGGCCTGTATTAACAGTGTTCTTCAACTAAAACTAAAGAATGAAACTTACCTCTTGAATGTGAAGTTAACTGAATTTGAAATAATTTTTTTAATAAATCGCCACCTTCCCGGGAACCCCTACGGACCCCTCGTGGAACCCGAGGGTGCCACGGAGCCCTGGTTGAGAAACCCTGCCCTAGATTGTGGCCCCGGGACTTGGACCAGACAGACTCGTATGGTGCCAGCGCTCAGCTGACATGGTTCAGCACGTTGGGTGACCCTGGCCAATTGTGTTTTATGGTTAAACAAACATAGCTTAGTGCAGTGTACTAACCCGATCTTTAACTCACCACTCCAAGAGTGAAGTAGTTGAAGAAAAAGTCATTGCACTTCGAAGGGACTTGCTTGTGAGGCGAGGGTGAATGAATTTTCATCTGTTTTCAAAAATAAGCAAGAAACACCTGACACTTTGTTTTCAAATTTAACAGTGGTTGGCATTCATTTAAGAAAAGGCCCCCTAAGTTTTGAATGGATTAGATGACCTCTATGGGAGAGATGAGGAATTGATTCCAACCCAGCACTGAGTTTTGTCCCTGGATAATGGGAGATGCCCAATGAAGACCATCGCACAAAAGTGCTTTGCAGTTCTGGGGATGAATTTCCTTTGCAATTCTAGGACTCTGGACAACTCGGGATAAACAACTCAGCATAAACTCTGAACGCAGAAGATTAGCATAGGTGAAAGGCTTTCCTTTTCCAGGAAGGCGTTGATTTCTAATTTATTTAATTAAATATGTTTAATATAATTAATTCCTCCTCCTCCTCCTCCTCCCATTACACTCCTTGCAAATCCTGAAGTTGTGTATTCCAGAAATGATTTCCTATCTCTTCTACGGTTTCTCAGAACTACAGCATATATGTGGACAACACATGCATTTGGGGGTTCAAAAATATAAGACGCAAGCAAGGCAAATTAAACTGAAAAAACTACTGGGGTTGGAGAAGAAGATGGGATCTGGCTTGAGTGTTTAGTAGGAAACATCAAGCAACTGAAGGTATTACTTGCTATATTTCTATGCCACTTTCTGTACAGTCGTGGTTTACAATTAAAAAAACCCACAAGACTCAATAAATTAAACTGGCATTAAAAACATTTCATTGATAAATGCAAGCAGGAAAAATGAACAAAACAGAGGAATTTATCCAACGTTCATATGAGAAAGTCCAGAGCGAAGGCCTTTGCATGCTGCCATTTGGCCAGGCTGCTTATAAAAATGATCTGCATGGATTTTATTTATTTTATTTATTCATTTATTTATCATATTTATACCCCGCCTATCCCCTCCTTATTGGAGGACTCTAGGCAGCTTACAGCATTTTCCATATATTTAACAATTCATATACATCATTTAACCGCGCGCTTAGGGAGGAGGTAGGGGAACGGACTCTTCATCCGTAGGCATTGGACTACATGTCCCAGCATGCCTCGCTTCCGAGTCGGCTGCTGACCTTATCCTTATGCCTAACCTTATCTTCTGATTTGTAGAACACCTTGTGAGGGGACCCCAAAGTGCTCAGAACGTCTTGGCACGAATCGCCGAAATTCACACAGCGCTCAGACACCCGCATCTTGGCATCGGCTAACACGCCAGGACCGCAACCTCAAAAACAAAGGAGGAAGGAAGATACAAGAACTTCAGGGTAGCTTTACGGCTCCGAAGCCTTGAGCAACCTAATACCAAAGTGAAATCTGACAGCAGTAAGAATGATGATGATCCTGGGGCAGGTTTTAGGAATCTTCAGGTCAGGTTCATTACACAAAGCAAACGGTGTTGATCCCAACAGTCTTAGAAAACAAAAATGGTTGGTCAGAGAAAAAGCAACAAAACCTTTTTTGAAAGACTGGAACCCTGTTATGGACCTTTTGCTGAAAGAAGAAAGAAATGAATTTATGGATTTGATGATTGAGAAAGGCATGGATTAAATGAGGGACTGAAGGGACTTGTAGAACATCTAAGAGGGACAATAGGATTGTAATTATCTGTTGAACAGAAGGTCGGAAGTAATTCATATCTATCTATCTTTCTTCTGATTTGTCTTTTATTCTATGGATTCTTAATAAATATAGTAATTAAGAAAAGAAAAAAAATGGAAAACAGTGCTTTGTTTGAAAAACTGCCTATGTATCTGGAAAAAACAACCAAAGATATCAGGCCTGCTTGACTAACAAGGCCAAACTTTGCAAGAATATACAGTATTTTCCAGGGCATGAAAGCTCAGATAAGTAGATTAATTATAGCAAAACTATGACACTCTCACGAAAGAACGCCAGCAACTGCTGCACATCAAATGCAAGCTTTATTATAACAATCAGTGTTCAAACCTCTTGTGTCTACTTCTCCGGCCTACTCTACATAAAGGGCTAGAAGCAAATCTCTTAGGTGGAAGATATAGTTACTATTTGTTGCTGTTTTGGTCACAGCCTGATCTAGTTGTTTACTTTTGACCATGTGAGTGGCTAGAAAAGCTGGAAGAAACCAACCTCACCAATCGGGCCACATCCACTTTCCTGTCTTTAACAAGAAAGCCGAGGATCAATATTTCCACCCAGAATTATACCTGCAGTGAGTAATCGTAGTCGTAAACCTGAGGGTCCAGCTCCATCTCTCAGAACATCAACGTATTCAGCATACACATTTCCAAGGAAACAGCTGAGGGGCATCATAGGTGCCCTGAAAAAAGTAACATAATGTAAATAAATCATAATACACTCCTTTACTAATACTGGATGCTCTATACCTCAAACTTCCTAACTCAAAATAGACACAACAATGGAAGGGCAATGAAATTGATAGACACAGAAGCTGACTGGAGGAGGATGGGAATTGTAGGGGAAGGCTCTGCTAAAGTATGGCTGAACTGACAAACCATGGTTTGGAGTTTGACAGCCAATGAAAGCCAGAAGCCATGGTCTACAGCAGTGTTTCTCAACCTTGGCAACCTGAAGATGTGTGGACTACAACTGGCTGGGGAATTCTGGGAGTTGAAGTCCACACATCTTCAAGTTGCCAAGGTTGAGAAACACTGGTCTACAGTCTGGTGTGATATTTGAACTGATCAACCAAGTTCTGGCTATTCAGTGTATCCCCACAAACAACTGCATTTAGAAAAAAAGGCAGAATTTAGGGATGGTTTGCGTGCCAAGAAATCAGTGTGTGAGAGACCCTACATTTTCAGCATGGAAACTGAAAGAGTTTCCTGAACTGAACAGCCAGAAAAATAGTTGAAGCACAAAACAGAAGATGAAATACATCTCTGTGAAAGACTTAATGCAAAATATTCAATCACCCTCAGTATCACATCTAACAATTGTTTTCTGCCTTCACTATACAATTTCTCTTTTAAGAGCCCACATGCGTTTCTAAACACTATGTTCAATAATAGTACTGCACACTCTTTGAATGGGTATGCACACTGTCTACAGTTTTACTACTCATTCTTCTTGTTAAAAAAATTAACCGAGTGCAAATATCAAAGGATACCTGATTTTTGGCTGCATGCTTTTAGAAAGTATGACTGAAGTACGTTTTCCATTGAAATAAGAACAAACAAATTTCTCCTAAAACCCTATTAAATAGCTTTCCAAACTGTGTGTCGCGACACTTTAGTGCAGAGCTTTTCAAACTTTTCATGTTGGTGACACACATTTTAGACATGCATCATTTCGCGACACACTCTTACAGCAGGGCACAAGGGAGGCACTAGGACCTGCGCAGAATCCTGGTAGGGCAGGTTTGGAGGCAGCAAAGCACAAGGCAGGCACTAGGACCTGTGCGGAATCACAGCCGGTTTGGAGGCAGCCAGGCACAAGGCAGGCACTAGGACCTGCGCAGAATCCTGGCAGGGCAGGTTTGGAGGCAGCAAGGCACAAGGCAGGCACTAGGACCTGTGCGGAATCACAGCAGGTTTGGAGGCAGCAAGGCACAAGGCAGGCACTAGGACCTGTGCGGAATCACAGCCGGTTTGGAGGCAGCAAGGCACAAGGCAGGCACTAGGACCTGTGCGGAATCACAGCAGGTTTGGAGGCAGCCAGGCACAAGGCAGGCACTAGGACCTGCACAGAATCCTGGCAGGGCTCCCAGACACTGCAGCTGACACACTAACGCAGGGATGGGGAACCTTTTTTCTGCCAAGGGCCATTTGGATATTTATAACTGGGGACTGGGGGGGTGGGGGGCGGGGTTTCTGGGATTTCCGCGGACCGGGGGCCGGAGTTTGCGGGCAGGAGCCAATCACAAGCACTGGGGGGCGGGGTTTGCGGGCAGGAGCCCCATGGGCCTTAGGCGGGAGTCCCGCGGACCTTATACGGCCCGCGGGCCTGACGTTGCCCACCCCTGCACTAACATGTCCCGACACACAGTTTGGAAAGCGCTGCTTTAGCGTGTCGCAACACACAGTTTAGTGTGTTGCAACACAACCCGGAAGCAGCGGCAGGGTGTGCACAGCGGTGGCGCGGTGGCGGCGGTGTGCATGGCAGCAGTGACGATGGCAGCGGCACGCCATCAGCGATTCCGCGTTTTAGTGGAAAATGCGAGGCGGCTGCCGCCGCCGCGCATGCCATCACGCGCCCTCCTGCGCCCCCGCCGCCGTGCCCCCCTGCCACCGCGCGCCCCTGCCGCTGCCATTGGTGTGTCGCCAACGGCGGCAGTTTGGAAAGCACTGCCCTATTAATATGATTATATTGTTAGAGTATTCTATGTAGAAATCTTACGAATGGATTCCTTCACTGCTAGCACTGCTACACGTTTGGATTACTCTGCGCCTGAAACCCCAAAAGCCAGCAACAACCCACATATTCGTGAAAAAGCAACGCTCACAATCCATCTGGGGATATTTTCCACAATATCAGAATGACATACTTCGTATCCTGTAGACTGTTTCCGCTATAGATGTACATGCGTTTCACAGTTGCACCGTGTGGAATTTGCAGAGAGGCTAAGCCGTGGGCAAAGTTTGGCTGTGGAAATTAAAATTATTTTGAACACACAATCGGCATTTATTTCTTCACACTCCCAAACCAGCATAACTATCTCTACAAAGTGTTTGGCAGAAAATTTGATCGGTCTCTAGCCAAACCAGGATCTGCTTCACATATCTAGGTGAGCCATAACGTGATTTACTTCGGTTCCGGCTTAGGTTACCATGAGAAAGCAGCCACTGTCTCTCTGGAATCAAGGTTTAGGGTTCAGTGTATAATGCAAACCTGGGCAACTGTGGCTTATTCCACAAAACATGGATGAACAGGCCAGAGCTTGACATGAGGCCCACAGCTGTAGCTTGGGGGCCGAACCTCCTGAAGCAGGGGCATTTGCTGGGCAGGGGCGAAGGAGTTTCCAAAAGTTCAAGAGGGGGTCCCACAAGGGCATGATCAAAAGCCCACCGCTTTTTACACAGGTCATGCATTCCTATGAGAATATGTATGGTTTCAATTGTGGCCTCCATCTTGGCGTTTTTTACCCTTCCTCTGCCGTGTAGTCTCAACACACATTTTATCACCAAGGAAACGGATAGGGAAGACACGAGTAAATTATTTCATTTTGCATCTGTTTATTAATAAGATAGCTGACCTCATACTTCGGAGTTTCAGTCCATGAGTCCAACTGAAAGGAAAAGGACAGTCCCCTGAAGTTTAGATGGAAAAGCTGCTCAGCGGAATTGTACACTGGAGAAAAACACACGGCAGCACAGAAAAACAGTCACTCTTTTTATAAAATGGAATCTGCTTTAATACTAGTACAACCAAGCATCGCGTTCACTACACTCCCATATAATAATCTAAGCCAGCCTTTCTCAACCTTTTGACCCTGGAGGAACCCTTGAAATACTTTTCAGGCCTTGGGGAACCCCTGCACATTCAGGCCCAAATATAGGCCAGAAGTTACAAAATTATTCTATTCGTTTCATGGGTAGGCCTGTATCTATGCATGAACAGTGTTCTTAAACTAAAAATAAAGAATGAAACTTACCTCTTTAATGTGAAGTTGCCTGAATTTGAAATAATTTTTTAAATAAATTGTGATCTTCCCGGGAACCCCTAGGGACCTCTCGCGGAACCCGAGTGTGCCACCAAACCCTGGTTGAGAAACCCTGATCTAAACGTTTTCCCTCCCAATCTATCCCAGTCTTGAGCCCTTCATTATAGCATGTCTAAAATTTCCAGATCATCTGGTAAAGCAGTAGGAGCCTTAAGATATCGTAGGAAAATTAAATATATGCAGTGAAAAACCCAAGAGGGAGGGCAAGAAAAGAAGTTGTTCATGGGATCACAGGAGGTACTTTTAATCTGATGAGAAAGTAGATGCCCCCATTTCTGGATTCTTGGGGCATTGTTTCCTGTGGTGTGTAAGTCAAACAGGATCTGCAAGTCTCTACAGTACTAACACAACCTGTGTAACCTGTTTGTCTGGAAGTTATAATGGGGCTAAAGAAGAAGAAAAAAACAAGGGAAAGACACAGGGAAACATGCTACAGGATGTCAATGGCCAACTAAATTAAGAAATAAGATATGACGAATAAACAGATACGAGTTTCTGCTCTGAATCAAAACATTCTTCTTGATTTCCTGTCTCTTACAAATGCTGAATTCTTGGAAGAAAAGAAGTATTTAGGTGTATTTTTTCCATCCTGGCTTTTAAATCCTCTTGAGTTTTCTTTTGTTGGTCAGCTTCTAATACTTTATATCTGGTTGATAACTGACAATGGCAAATGTTTAAAGCTTTTTTGCATTTTGACTTGGATATTTACACTGTTTTTGTTGCGAAGAACAGTATACAAATGTAGTAACCGCATAAATTGGATGGTTCACCTTTAAGTAGAACATTCAGCTTGGTAATTAAGAAAATTATCTTTATAAGCAATTAAAGTAGATTAAATGTTTTTTTAATCCATTCAATTGTGTCTGATTCTTGGAGACTGCCTGGACTAGTCCCTGCAGTTTTCTTGGCAAGGTTTTTCAGAAGTGGTTTGCCATTGCCTCCTTACTAGGGCTGAGTGTGTGTGACTGGCCAAGGTCACCCAGCTGGCTTTGTGCCTAAGGCGGGACTAGAACTCATGGTCTCCCGGTTTTTAACCTGGTGCCTTAACCACACCACTAAACTGGCTCTCTGATTAAATGTTACTAACAAGAAAAAAACACCCATAATATATGAACCAGCATGCAAATTCCCTTCCAACAACATGGTGCTCTGATATAAATTACTTACAGTATTTTGAGGCATGTAATAAAAGTTTTAAATAACCTTGACTGCTTGTGCTATAACATCACAGAAAGAATAAAATCAGACCAAAGACACAATCCTATATCCCATCTTCCAGAGGAGACAACAGACAATCCTTCAGAAGAAGTGCTTCACAGCAACTCTTTTTGAATGGTTAAGGCAGCATTTTTACACAGCTGGTTTGGATGCTGCTCCTGGCCGTTCCCACACGGACCTCTTTGAAGATTTTGTGCAATCCTGCTAGACAGCACAAGACACCCACAAACTGGACACAAAGACCTGCAGTACTTTCTCTCCTTTGTGTTGCTCAAATGTTTTGAGACACACAGATCATGGTGAGATATGTCTTCTTCAATCTGATGTCCTCCTAACATCTTGGGACTTTCTCAACCGAGCACTTTCCAGATGCTGGCTGGGGAATTCTGGAGTTCCACCAGATTGGAAAAGGTGCCACAAAGCCACCCTGTCTTTGATCTGATTTTGGTTTAGCAGGAGGCGTGAATCCAGACGCGGTGGTTTGTAAACCATTTGTTTCTTTAAAGAATCTGGTCCACTCAAAAGCCACTAAATGAAAGGGTCTACTAAAGGGCCACGTCTACTGTTAGCTGGAAGAATTTCTTCACCGTGAGGGCTATGAAGCAGTGGGACAGCCTGCCTCTTGGAGTGGTGGGGGCTCCATCACTGGACGTTTTCAGACAGAGACTGGACAGTGTGCTAGAAAGCTTCCTGCCTGGGCAGGGGATGAGACTTGGAGACCTCCAAAGTCCCTTCCCACTCTAGGATTCTATGAACATTGCCAAGAAAAGTTCTGGGGGTTGAGGTGGGGAAAAACAGCAGCAGGGAGTGCCACGTAGGCCATCTTGAGCTCCTGAACAAAAAGGTGGGTCTGTAGCTTGAATCATGTCAACTGGATTTCTATTTTCTTAATGGAAACGTTTCGCTCCTTATCCAAGGGGCTTCTTCAGTCTGACTGAAGAAGCCCCTTGGATAAGGAGCGAAACGTTTCCATTAAGAAAATAGAAATCCAGTTGACATGATTCAAGCTACAGACAATTCCACCTGGATGACTGAGAACCTTCATAGACAAAAAGGTGGGTCGAACTCAAAAAAACAAGCCAGCAAGCAAGCAAATAAATGTGAATAGATGCAGTCACAGGAGATAAGCTTGACTCCAGGGCATCTTTAGCTTCAAAGGAGATCTCAGTACAATATTGCAGTAATCCAGGTAGGAAGCCATCATTGCATGAATTACTGTAGTCCACAGGTCTGTAACTTTTCCATCCTGAGGCACCTTCTCTTTATGTCCTGTCCCTGCAGGGAGTGTGTGGCCCCTAGCCAGTGGGGAGATCTGCAGACCTCTTGGTGGGATTTGGAGGTGTTTAAAAGGCAATCAAGATGCCTTAAATTCCTTAAAGCCCCCTCCCCCCGCCATGAAAAGACTTGCAGAATTTTGAGGATGGTAGGATTTTAAGGACTACAAAGGGAATCTTAAGCCAGAAGTCATCAAATCTCAAAGCCTCCCAGAAGTTTCAAACAGATCTGGATACAGCCATCATGGATCCGAAAACAGTCTCTCAACCAAGCGGAACATCTACCTGCTCCTTCTGGAGTGTGAAGCATCGCAAGGTCAAAAGTTGTTCTGATTTTACCAGAAGCATTCCAACTATTCCGGAAGTGATCTGAATCAAAATGTTTGTCTCAAGCTCAGAATACTCTCAGAATGAACCCAACAGCACTGGAACTTTCCCTGCAAGGAACAACTGTTTCAAGCCCAGATTGGGGTGTCTCAGGCCAAATCATCTTGAATTTGAAACGGTTTGCATATCACTGGTCCTCTTGATCCAGCCCCATCTTCTCGAATTGGCCGCCCAAAGACAAGGGAAGGACTATAAAATAATGCCACCAATGTGCAGCTCAGAAAGCCTCTCCAGAAAAGTACTGCAATCAATGGCCTGTGGGGACATGTGGAATGTTGAGGACCCCTTTGGGTGCGGACCCAAAACGGCTGCCATTCTGCGGCCAATCACAAAACATCTACGAAGGCATTCCAGTGAGCTGGGACTGTGCCGCAATCCCTAACTGCCCACAATGCCGTCCTTCGTATGGTTGGCTTCGGTCGTCTTTCCTCATGGGCAAGCTTCGAATCCAAGTATTGGGTTATATGTTTTCCCTGTTTTCCTTTTCTAAGATGCCTCCAGAATGTTTGCACTGCAGCAGACCAGCCTCCCACCTAACTTCTTTTCAGATTAGAAGAATTTTAAAATCAAAATCAGATGGGACACCAAGGGAGGTGGCTGTGGGCTGGGAATCCTGGGAGGCACCCTGGGGGCAGGAGCATCAAAACTCACTAAGAGTTCTAGGAGAGGCAATGGAAATAAATTCTTCCCATGATGTCAGCCCATTGAGGGAGGCCAAGTCAAGACACAGGCATGGCAGAGATCCCAGGAAGGCAGCTTTGTTGTTGTAGGGTTGGGAACAAAATCTTGAAAGTCTCTCTAAAACCTTCCCTGCCCCTTTTTACAGACCACGTGGTCAAGACAGGGCTGTTCTGAGACTCTTTCTCACACTTCCTGCTTTCCCAGGACTGAGCAACAGTTTTCTCTCTCCACTTCCGAAATTCCTCTGCTTGTCAGCCCTTTGAAATAGGCCAGGTTGGGAACCAGACACTAAAAATACTAGAACTCTACTTTATTGATACAGGCTATAACAGAGTCTTGAAAGCCTGACAGTGTTTCCCCTTCCCTTCCTCTTATGCCAAAGAGAATCAAGAAAAGGCAACCTTGAGTTTCAATAGAAGAGAATCTCTGTAGCTCAGGGTTGAACTGTGGAGTCCTTGGCGCTCTCTGAGCTGGGTTGTTTGCTTGCAGACGTTTCATGACCCAACTAGGGAACATCATCAGTGCAGTGCAGTCGGGTCATGAAACGTCTGCCAGCAAACCACCAAGCTCAGAGAGCACCAAGGACTCCACAACCTTGAGTTTCTTTCTCATCCTTTCCTGTCTTCCTGGGCTGGCTTCATCTTTTGCTAAGTCACCGCATACCTCCTCCAAAGTCATCTCTGTGCTCCTCTATATTTACACATGGTTTTCTGCTGCCCAAGGTCATCCCACAGAGAAACCAAGGGACTCTCCAGGCCCTAAAACCCTATTTAAACCCATTACTTTGTGGTCTATCTGAATCTGAAATTAAATGGAAGGAGAAACTCTCTTGGGTTCTTCTGGACCAGCCTTTCTCAACTTTATGACCCTGGAGGAACCGCTGAAATACTTTTCTGGCCTCGGGGAACCCCTGAACATTCAGGCTCCAATATAGGCCAGGAGTTACAAAATTATTCTATTTGTTTCATGGGTAGGCCTCTATATATGCATTAACAGTGTTTTTAAACTAAAACTAAAGAATGAAACGTACCTCTTGAATGTGAAGGTGCCCAAGTTTGAAATAATTTTTTAAATCAATCGTGATCTCCCAGGGAACCCCGAGGGACGTCTCGTGGAACCCTGGTTGAAAAACCCTGTTCTGGACATAGCCTGCAACGCCAGTTCTGCATCTTCCTAATGCCCCAAACTCACCTCCTGGATGGGTGGCTCCAAAAGACTGATCAATTTGTTCAATGGTGGGAGCAATAGCTTGAGAGTTAAAATGAACACCACTAGGAAAAAAGAAAGGAAGATTAAAACCTATAAATCAAATTCAAAGCTACCCATACATTCACCAACTGCTTTGTTGTTTATTCGTTCAGTCGCCTCCGACTCTTCGTGACTTCATGGCCGTCGCCATCCCCAGCTCCCCCATGGTTGAGTCTGTCACCTCCAGAATATCATCCATCCATCTTGCCCTTGGTCGGCCCCTCTTCCTTTTGCCTTCCACTTTCCCTAGCATCAGCTTCTTCTCAAGGGTATCCTGTCTTCTCATTATGTGGCCAAAGTACTTCAGTTTTGCCTTTAATATCATTCCCTCAAGTGAGCAGTCTGGCTTTACTTCCTGGAGTAGGGACTGGTTTGATCTTCTTGCACTCCAAGGCACTCTCAGAATTTTCCTCCAACACCACAGTTCAAAAGCATCTATCTTCCTTCGCTCAGCCTTCCTTATGGTCCAGCTTTCACAGCCATAGGTTACTACGGGGAATACCATTGCTTTAACTATGCAAACTGCTAAAAGATCCTTTTATTTTCACTGTTTTTTCTGATTTCCACAACCTAAAAAAGTAGGATGTTCCCATTGTTGCAGAGTGGAAACTTGCAGCCAAGACTAACTACCTTGCCTAAAGCTATTTGTGATCTGGGGTTTCAAGTTAAATACTGCATTCTACCCTCGCTTCTAACCAAATATTCTCAAATGTGAAATTCTTGGGCAGAGGTCTCTCGGTAAAAGGCTCAAAAGTGCTGTATATTTAATGACATGTACAAAATGCTTTTATCGCAATTACTTGCTTCAATGGGGTGAGAAACAGTACAGTTTTTTGAGCCAAATCTATGTTTTCTTATTTTCATCAGATCTTCTGCAACTCGTTCTAAATTTGTAAAAATGTGTTTAGAAGAGAAAGTCCAAAGCATTAAAATACATTGCTGCCAGCTTCTCATCACAGATTTAAACCCATTTAACAGCCATTTCTCCCCCCCCAATGTCATTCAAAAATAGCACTCAGTATTTTGACCAAGTTTTAAGGTGAGGAGAGCAATCTATGATCCCAGAAACCTTGTTGATTACTGATGACTGAAATGGGTGGCATGATTTCCTGCCATTTTGAGATTGTGCAAATGCTAAAACAGATTTATCATGGTTTAAAAAACCAAGAAAAAAATTACTAAGCCTCGCTCCCCAAAATTCAGGAGAGAAAAGTTGTAAACAAATCCAGCTCTACCTACGTATCACAACCACATGACTGAAGCTTCGCGATACACATTAAAATGGGCAGGGGTTTGGCCGCACAGTTGTGGCTACGATCTTGATGTTTTTGACACACTCCTCCTGTAGACAGCCCAGCTGCTGCAGAATTGCAAATTTTTTAACAAGCATTTTTCATGGCCAGTGTAGAGACTGCCTGATCTAGCTACTTACCAGTACTTTAACTTCACTTTAGTCAAGTCATAAACTTCAATCACCTAAAAAAGAGGAACAAATCGTAAAAACTATGAAAGAGGAATCATTGGCCCTTGGAATTACAGGAACACTCAACTTCTCTCTGTAAGGGAGTTAGTCAGTCAAAGAAAAGCTCAAATGTAGGATTACATTTGAATAAAGCAGATGAAAAGAATGATATTTACTCCCAGCTACGTCTATCTTTTAGGTTGCAGTGTTTTTCAACCTTGGCAACTTTAAGATGCGTGGACTTCAACTCCCAGAATTCCCCAGCCAGCAAGTTGAAATCCACACATCTTAAAGTTGCCAAGGTTGAAAAACACAGTTTTAATGCTGGGAGCTATGGCCTGGAGATGTGAGTTATGGAAAGCAGGAAGAATACAAGAAAGAGGAAGAGAAAAGCATGGGTTGGAATGGCAAAGAAGCAGAGAAGGAGACAGAAGAAATGAAAGCACAGCCATGGTAGAGGAATAGAAAACAAAGCTGCAGAGCGGAGCAGAACATCAACAGAAGATGACCAGTAGAGACCAAGAATCCTTATGGAGAGTCAGGGCAGAAATGGTGATCACGTGACTGCAGGACACCGCAACAGTCATAAATGTGAACTGGTTGTCAAGCACCTGAATCTTGATCACGTGACCGTGGGGACGTTGCAACGGTCGTAAGTGTGAGGACCAGTTGCAAGTCAGTCTTTTAGCGCCATTGTAAGTCTGAAGGTTGCTAAACAAATGATCGTTAAGCGAGGATTACCTGTACACCTTAACCACTACATCTTGCTGGCTCTCTAAGTGTCTACATTGGAGTTAATTTTATTAATTATATCTAATATAGTTTTGTCCTGGCCCTGCCTGTGTCTGGGGGAAATGCGCACTAGATCAGCCCTAAAAAGGTTGGACTCTCCTGGCTGATGGCCTGCTTAAGTCACCAAGTCCCTGCGCTTATGTTTTTATTTATGTATTATTTATTTATTAATCAAATTTATCACCGCCCATCTCTAGAGCAGTAGACTCTGTTTCAAATCAAGACTACCGAACGGAGAATACCAAACAGGGCTTGAGGAAAAGGGGGAGCTGTCCAAGGTCCGTACGAGACGGTGGACATGCTCCACCAGCCAGAATATGGAGAAGGGAAGTCGACCCCCTTCTTTATATTTAACAGAGTTGGGAGGCTTCTTCTTTCGAAATCGATCATCCCCAAAGCTGCTTATCCAAAAGCTGTCAGGTATTCTAGCTGAGAGGGGGCGTGGTGGCTCAGCAGGCAAGACGCCAGGCTTGTCGATCGGAAGATCGCAAGTTCAGATCTTCGAATCCCTAGTCCCGCGTGACGGAGTGAGCTCCCGCACTCGCCCCAGCTCTTGCCAACCTAGCAGTTCGAAAGCATGCAAATGCAAGTAGATGAATAGGTACCACTTCGGTGGGTAGGTAACAGCGTTCCGCGCGCGTCATGCCGGCCACATGACCGCGGAAGCGTCTTCAGACACAGCTGGCTCTTCGGCTAAGAAACGGAGATGAGCACCGGCCCCTAGAGTCGGACACAACTGCACAAATGTGCGGGGGGAACCTTTACCTTTATTCTAGCTGAAGCAGCACGTTCAAACCTTGCGCAGTGACCTAGAGCCAAGACATTAAATCAAGACCAAAAAAAGCGTGGATATCAGCATCACTACGCGCTTCAGCGGCAGCCAGCCCCATAAACGCATACGGTCTAAATACCGGGAGAAGCAGTAGCCACGGAGACATGGCTGCACAGCTGTGGCTCAGAACATGGTTGGCGTCAGCTTTGCGACAATCCACTCTGGCAATGCACAGGGACTCCTTGGGTAGGGTGGAGAAAGACAGAACTGTAACTTCTGAATGTGAGATTACCTTCAGTCTCTGATTGAAAGCGTCAAATAGCAGTTTGATTCCGTCCTGAGTCAGGTTAAGGATGAGGTCATGGCTAAGAGGAGACTGGGAAACAAATCAAAGAAATTCATTTTTAAGTAGCTGGCAGAGAATTTCTGGGGTCATGTTTTCTGAAAGCCAAAGGAAATAACCTTGACATTGGTTCCTCTCAGTTGGCCAAAGGAAAGGTTGCATGTTCGGTGGAGGCCACCAAAAAACAGCCATGCCAAGAACTGCAGTTGCCAAATTTCTCTTCCCGATATTATTTAAATGAAATATAGAGGCAGTAGGCAAGAGTCACATTACATTTGAATTCAAAGAAAACTGCTTTCACAGAAGAGGAATATCAGCCAAGTCTCATGTTTCTGGCTGAGGATGAACAACCAAAATGCATCACAAGAGAGACATTTTTATCAAACTATCCACACAACTGCAATGATTGCTTTGAGATATAAAAAGCTGGGATTCTGCTCCTTTACATCAACTTTTAAATTCCATTTAAAATGTCAAATCCATTCTTATTATTGTGGTTAATAAGCAGCCCCTGCTATTCCACGGCCAATTAAAAAGAGAGAGAATAATTCATCAAACTCATTCCCAGCTTCTGAGGGGAACTGATGGAAGAATGGAGGATAGGATATCCTTCCAGGTACTTTGCAGGGAGAATGATGGAACGCTCTTCCCCAGTAACAGAACTGTCCGATCAGCCGAAGCAAAATGTCATCCAATGGGGTGACTGTTTACAGCAGCTGTTCCAGCCAGATGCTCTCCTGAGATACTCGCTTTCAATTTCCACCATTCCCCATCAGGATGGCCCTCCTGGCTGAGCACCATAAGAGCTGAAGTAGGGAAGATTTAACCAAGTCCCCTATAATGAACGTACTTGTATTTGCGGAGCTCCAGAGGTAGAAGACGTAACACACATATTATTTGAATGTCAATTGTATAAGAGAGAGAGAGGTCATTATCTAGGACCGCACAGACAAACGGCCTATTGGGATCCTTATATTAAAATAGCATACTTCATGTGCCGGCAGAATCCAAAAATTACATATAATACGGCCCTTTATTTGAATAAAACAGTTCAGTTGAGATCTGCATATGTGAGCCTGATTGGGGTAAACTGTAGGGGTGATTCAGAAATATGATTTGTATTTTTATTCCTTTTCTTATCTAATTTGTTTCTTTTATTCTATTTTTACACACGGTCTTATTGATGTTTTAAGTTTTTTATCTTGGACTCTGATATCGCCTAATGGCTAATAATAAAGTATTAATAACAACCCTGTGAGTTGGGCTGTGTGTGTGTGACTGGCCCAAGGTCACCCAGCCGGCTTTCACGCCTAAGGAAGGACTAGAACTCTCAGTCTCCTGGTTTTCTATTGGCTCGTTCCTACGGTTGAGAAACAGGGACTGGCCCAAGGTCACCCAGCCGGCTTTCACACCTAAGGCGGGACTAGAACTCACCGTCTCCTGGTCTCTAGCCCGTTGCCCTAACCACTGAGAGTTGAAGTCTTAACACCTCTAGAAGGCATCCATTTGGGGAAGGATGTTGAATATGGAACAGTAAGTCAACCAACACAACTGGTGTTCATATCTTGGATTACTTCAATAATTAAGTCCAGAAGCCTGCTGGTTAGAAGCAGTCAATCACTCACGACTCTTATGATGCATTAACTCCCACCTCTGGAACCACTTCCTACCAACTCTTGTGCAAGCTGAAAGACTGAGCAATATGTTTTGTGTACCTTGTAGATCCCCATTATATCTATTGCTTTGAAGAAGCTTCTATTCCTCCCAATGAGTTAAAAACTGCACAGCTGGTTTCAGGCAGATTTCTAAGCTCACTTTCAGGATCCAGCTGTTTCATACTGTATTTTTTTTTCAAAGATGGTTTTGACCTCCTCAAGTGTAGTGGCAACGCGGAAGTCCATTGTTATCTCGAGTTAAGTGACATGTTTTGATTTTCTCCCTCACACCTAGGAGATTAGAGTTTATTTTGAGTTATACTGATAAAAACAAGCCAGTTATTGTTTTTATTTCTGTTTGGCATGGGGGGGGGGAAGAGAAGAAGAGTACGCCCACTCCTCCAACAGCCCTCCAGAACATATCTTTGTTTGAAGGGGGGGGGGTGATAAGAAATTGTTTGTGCTTAGGC
This sequence comes from Charina bottae, assembly GCA_023362775.1. Taxonomy (NCBI): domain Eukaryota; kingdom Metazoa; phylum Chordata; class Lepidosauria; order Squamata; family Charinaidae; genus Charina; species Charina bottae. The sequence continues at coordinate 4,804,815 of JALMGJ010000015.1, forward strand.
ACTGGCTTATCTGATAGCTTCCCAGGCTCTTGGAATGATGTCATGGACAGGTGCCAGGCCCCAGAAGGAATCCCAGTCAAGGTCAGGCTATGCAGCTTCAGTGCCATGGCAATTTGGTCACGGGGTTTGGGGGCCAGACTTTGATAAAAACCTTGGGATTGTCTTTGGAGTTGGGGAGTCCACACAGGCCTGAGCGCTGGGTGTTGTGAAAATTAAGCCACCTTGGGGTATCTCCGCTGTCCTTATGAGGGGGCTCCTGACAGCCTATAGGAGATTGGGTTTCAACTTGCTTAGGTACAGTATGTCATGATTTCTTTCTATATGCTATGCTTTTCTTATGCTTTTGTTTAATCTGCCTAAACTGTGTTTCTGTTTAACTTCGTTTGCTTAAGTTTATAATAAAGCTTTAAGTTTCTTTATCCACTGGTGTGCTTATCATCTCTGGATCTAAAAGAACCAATTGCCTGAGCATCTGATCACTGCTTGGACACTTGGCAATACATCAACTGACAAAAGCTAGGCTCAAAAGAATTAGCAAGGGACATAAGTGCACACAGGGACTTTGGACTTAAGTTCTTCGGGAGCATCCCTTTCCACCCTGAATGAATTGCAGCAAACAAATTCCGAAATTTCCTGCGCAGTGCAAGCAGTAGCTTTTGGAAGGTGCTGTTCAGCGGTTTAAAATACAAATGGCTTTATCCAAGCCTTAAGCGCTCTTCTATGCTGAAACATGAACACCCGATAAGATAGAGCACTATCAAAACAGAGTCCTGTTTTCCTTTCTTAAAAGCAAGGCAGAACAGCTTCCATCCAATTCAGCAATGTTTCTCACCCTGGTCAACTTTAAGATGGGTGGACTTCAGCTCCCAGAATTCCCCAGCCAGCCACACATCTTAAGGTTGACCAGGTTGAGAAACACTGCAATACAGGAATACAATGAATGTAAATGTTGAAGCATTGTTATCATAGTTATAGCAATGTCAGATTGTAAAATCAAACTACGCAAACAACGTGTAGCTATTATTTATATAGGGTGTCCTATGCACAGAAAAATCCCGCTGCCTCTGGAATGATGCTCAGAAGGGACCCTCCCTAGTTTCTGGGGCTGCAAAAGAGACGGGGGGGGGGGAAGAATTGTACTTTCAGACTTGCAAGTTTCTGTTAACGTAGCTTTACAATAAAGTAGAATTAGCTCATCTGGTTGTGTTTCTGTCTGGTCTGCCTGAGAAGGCTCACACAGGGCAAGCTACGGTATATAAACAGGGAGCAAACCCCACACTCACCAGCACTGATTATGTTACCTAGTCGGGTAACGATTTTATGTTACTTTTCTCTTTAAGACTAACTTGAGTCATCTTAAACCATCCAGAGCAGGGTTTCTCAACCAGGGTTCCGTGGCACCCTAGGGTTCCGCGAGAGGTCCCTAGGGGTTCCCTGGGAGATCACGATTTACTTAAAAAACTATTTCAAATTTGGACAACTTCACATTAAAGAGGCAAATTTCCTTCTTTATTTTTAGTTTAAGAACCTGTTAATGCATATATACAGGCCTGCCCATGAAATGAATAATTTTGTAACTTCTGGCCTATATTGGAGCCTGAATGTGCAGGAGTTCCCCGAGGCCTGGAAAATATTTCAAGGGATCCTCCAGGGTCAAAAGGTTGAGAAAGGCTGATCTAGAATAAATACCTCTACTAAATATTTTGATTCCAAGCCTGCCTTTCTCTATGCCTGCCTGCCTTCCTATCAAACGTTTTCTAACTAGTTTATGGGCTTTTCTATGAGAACCAAGAAGTAACCTGATTATGTTTCAACCATAAATAGTTTTCATTTGGTCCTATTAGCAGATTTTGGATCTGGACCCCTGCTTAGGAATCACAAAATTAGAAACAAGTAGCCATATTTTCTTGTACTCACAATAAATACCCTTCAACAGGCATGGGACAAACAAGAAATAAGTAACTTCTCCAAATTTTGACCAGATGAACCAAGAAGTATACTACAATGCCATCATGTGAGAATTGGTCGCTATCCTAAGATCAAAAATTTAAATGATGTAAGAATCCCTGCAATACTTAACAGGAGGAACAGTTGCAGAATTTTCCCAAGAAACAAACTGATTATGTGTAATAAACATCCTCATTTGTTTTTCATATTAACAATTATGGACATACATTCTTAATTAAACACCTATTTATGTGAACTGGAATAAAGGAAAATATATTAAGAGAGTATAAACAGGGCTTTTTTTTTTTTTTTTTTTACAAAAGTCATGTTAACAACCGTATATATTTGAGGACCAAATCAGCCAGATATTGAGCACTGACAAAAATTGTGATTATTTATGGATAAGAACATAAGCTCTTTTTAATTCATTTATTTCTAAAAAGCAACATCCATGGCACAAGGTAATCAGTGATTCCTAGGTAGTTCTTTTTAAAATCCTCACCACCTTTCCTTACCAAAAATATAACAGAGTGCAAACAAAGATACAGTGCTGAGGAATTAAAGTATTGTGACTGTAAAGTGTGAATCTGAAAAACAGGGATTACAGTAAGGCTGAATGAGATTTTAATCATGTATTAGCAGTTGTTTGTTTAAAGTGTCAGTATGTCTTAAATCCTGCTTTATTCCAGGAGAATTAATTGATTTTGATTAGATCTGTTCCCTGATGCCACTCAGGATAAATGTAAGGTGGGAGAACGTTATCTGCGAAAATCCATCACAATCTCTTGAACAGGTGACTCTCGAAGCTGTTAAACGTCTTTTTTCCCAATCCAAAAGGATTAGGGATGTCAACAATCTGTTTCAGAGATCTGATTGGGAAATTTGGGGATTTGATGGAACCGAATTACTAAATTGTTTCAATATGCGCAAAACTCCTTTCTTATTTCCAAATGATCCAAATCAAAGTGACTTGATTCAGTTCAGCTCTCTGAATCCAATACATTTACTGATTGGACACAGATTTTGTGAAAAGCTAGAATATGTCACCGGTCCCCTGGCATGGCAAGCTATGGTAAAGTCAGAAAATATTCTTGAATAAAATTAATCATACACACACTCACACAGAGACACACCTGACACAGTGTGAAAGCCACCGTGTTTTTCAAAACTACATTCCTCAGGATGTGGCAACAGCCAAGAATGTTTAGACATTCTATGGACCAACACACACACACAATAGCATCACGCAATATTGACACATCCTCCCATTCCTTGCACGGTATTTATTGCACATAAAAACAAAAGCAAGCAAGCTTCAGCAAGACTTACTTGTTCACTGTAGAGAACCTGGACATTTTTGATGATACGACAGTGTTTCTGAACAATTGCTACAGCCTGAGCCAATGGCATTCCTGAAAAAAAAAGACAGAGAGCGTTGCAGATGTTGCTTCTACTTTAATCATGTTGGTGAAAAGGTGTTTGCTCAGCACAGTTCTTGTGGGGCAATATCTGCTCACTGGTGAAGAACCAGTTGACCTGCACAAACACTTCCAGCCAGTGAGTAAACTCAGCTCCGCATCGAATCAGGAAAAGCAACTGGTGTTTTCAGAACAGAAAGGAGCCATAAAAGTGGGAATGTTTTCTAAGCTAGGCAAAACCAGTGAGCAGGAATTTTCTGATTCAAAAAAAGAACCATTACACCCTCGGCCGTATCTAGGAACTACAGTTTACACATTCCTTCCATCTTTGTTGCTGTTGTTCAGTCGTTTAGTCGTGTCCGACTCTTCGTGACCTCATGGACCATAGCACGCCTTCCTTCCATCTATGAAGTATTAAAATAAGTATACCATGCATACGTTTTTCTCTTTGGTGGCACCCTTAATTTTGGTTTCATGAATCCAGAGATTGGCAAGCTTTTGAGGCAGTGGACATGCTTGGAAATTGGAGTGTGTGTCCTAGAGCCCTTCAGAAAATGGCCATCCCCATGGAAGCCATTTTGTGAGAGCTCCCACAACACACACTCAAAATTCTTGGGCCAAGGAAGTTGTCTGTGCCTGCTTTAAAGCCTTTGAAGACAAATGTGTATTTGCCAAAATGTGCATTTATCAAACTGATTGACATAACGGAATATCTTCATCATAATGCAAGGCCTTCTAGGAACATTTCAGCACATATTCAAATCAGGCAAATTATACTGTGGTTTTGTATCTGCTATATTCCATGACATTCTAATTGCTTGACAAGTTTATCTTTATAGTTCCAACTGTACAATTATTAGATTATCTATACAGCACTGGACAAAATCTTTGTTTTCAACAGCAAAACAGGCCACCAAGTTGTTCATCTTCATATCGTTTAGCAGAAGCTAGCTTGAATAAAGTAGCTGCTGATTCTGATTTCTTTTAAGTCAGTTCAAATGTCCTCTTGATAGCCAAAACAGTCTTCCCTAAAGTTCAGTTCTAACTTTAGGATAATAGCAATGACTGCTTAGGGTGCGCATGTGAAGTGCTGTAAATCAACAAGTGTACATTGGTGTAAAATAATTTCCCCCCCATTTCTGTCTATCCCGTCAGAAATCTCTCTAGAAGGGTGGCCACCTGTTTTTATAATTGTAAGAACAAGAAGGAGACTTCTCCTTCCTATGTCTCCTGTCTGACGGACAAGTTTGGGTGCCATCACAAAATGGCTTCTACAAAGCAAGCATCTCTTCTGAAAAGGTGCTGCAACAGTTGTGGCCAACCAACCTCAGATAGCTGTGGTGAACAAATAACTTGCCCAAGAACTGAATATTGGGCAGACAGAAGATAGAGTCTCAAAGTATAGATCAGCTGGATCCACACAGCACACGAAACCTGAAACCCAGGTAAACAAACGCCACAACAATGCCCAAACAAATAAATCCTGTTATGGCATAACATGATGGCCTGGTTCAGACAACCTACTGAGATGAAGGTTGGGTTCTCACAACACAACACAACCACACCACACCACAAACTATCTAATTCCATTTCAGATGCTAACATCTTGTGCATTCATTCTCCTTTTCAATGTCACCCTCCCCAGTTGTGTCTCCCAACACACATTTTTTCTGTCTCTCTTTCAGGATCATTTCCCTAAAACTATACCCTATATTCCTCTTGCATCATAACCCGTCTCCCATTCTGGGTGAGCCCAGATCAACCCGGCCTTCCCACAGAACATCACGCTCTTGAATCTTCTAGACACACCCACTTGTCATCTTTCCCTCTCCCACTATGTCTCCAACTCTTCCTCTTTGCTCCCCCTTCCTGTCACATTTGGTCATGACTGTTGCTCCTTCCATGCTGAATCACTCCAACCCTTCCCACCCAAATGTTGGAAACTCCAGGCCTCAAGAATTCTGATCCACTTTCTGATGAGTATCTCTATGTTTGCTTGCTTCACTTTTAATCTCTCCTCATGAGACAGAAAATCTGTGCCTGGTCAGATGGATACAGCTCTGTGACCTTGTTTGGTTTCTTAGCTTAAAGCCTTCCATTTTTTGATGGCTCTTTTGTTCATTCTATTTCTATCTTTTGCTTCTTTAGAAGATTATAACCCTTCGTTCCTCGTCCTTCTGTTTATGTCTGCTTTCTCTGTTTCTTTTGGGCTACTGTGATCTGGATTTAGGACTCTGTAAAAGTTTTGCTTTTCCAAAACTTGTTGTGGTTGGTAGCTTACAGGCCCAACATTGGGAAACACAGTTCTTGTGATCAGCGTCTAGGTGTTCACAACTTGAGGAAATCCTTGTTATGCTTGGACGCTCTGACATTCTCCATCCAGTCCCCACTTGACTGTTAAACTCAGACTGATAGCTGTTTGGATTTTAACAAATTTATACCCAAAGTATTCCATCCAGCTGAAAGCAGTGTTTATACATTCTTCCATATTTCTTTTAATTCTTCATTAAAACAGTCCATAACTTGCACCTTTAGAATATACCTGCGCTTCTCTGTTTCCTCTTTCATCTAATATACTGGCAATTGCTTAAATCAGTGTTTCTCAACCTCGGCAACTTTAAGACATTTGGACTTCAACTCCCATAATTCCCCAGCCAGCAGGGCTGGCTGGGGAATTATGGGATTTGAAGTCCACACAGCTTAAAGTTGCTGAGGTTGAGAAACACTGGCTTAAATTATCAATCTAGGTGGGAGGTGAAAGTTTCCTATGCCTTCTTTGGGTCAACATGTTTTGCTCATCTGAAAGAAGAATAACTTTTCCTGTGCATGTTCAAAATTAATCTTAGCCACTATTACACTTCAATGGATCACAACGATTACTATATTACTATATATCTCCTGTCAACCCAGCAGTTCGAAAGCTTAGCAAGTAGATAAATGGGTACCACCTTAAAGTGGGAGAATTTGCTGGCGTCCTGTCGGGAGCCGGTTCCACCGGAGGAAAGATTGGAGGAAGATTGGTCTCCTTGCAAGGGAGATGGGCGGGGAATAAATTGAAATAATAAATAAATAAATAATAAATAAATAAGATTGAATGGCGACGGTGAGGACAGACCCAGAAGTGACATCAACAGGGCGTCAGCAGCCGGCTCAAGGCGTCCTGGGAATTGTAGTCCAGAGCCTTAGAAGAGCCAGTTCCCTTACCCCCTCTCCTGATGCGCGGGTTAAATTACACTCTATAGTTGGTGACATTGTATAATGGTAAAAATGTATGTATGTATGTATGTATGTATATATATATATATATATGTGTGTGTGTGTATGTAAGCCGCCTAGAGTCCTCCGTTAGGGAGGGGATAGGCGGGGTATAAATAGCACTATAAATAAATAAATATTATAATAAAGTATAACAGAGGGGTAGGATGGGGGCTATAAATCAAGTGTGCCATATCAGTATATGTACGATAGGACCTGCACTGTTGGGGGAATGAATTCAGGACAGGCAATTGTAGCTTACTGGATATACTCTTTGAAGCTCAGCTGGGTTCACCTCTCATAGCCTGAGGACTGGACAAGAGGAGACAGCCTGTCTTTTATCTGTTGATTATTTGTAACAGAGGAAGACAACTGCTACAAGAGCTACACGTAAGCTGCATACAATGTACAATGATAGTAGCTTTTAAAAATATTGTTATATAGGAAGTCCTCGACTTACGACCACATTTGGGATTGGAAATTCAGTTGCTAAGTGATACGGTCGTTAAGTGAGTCACAGCCAATTTTATGACTTTTTGCTATGGTTGTTAAGTGAATCACACGGTTCCCCATTGATTTGATTGTCGGGAGCCGGCTGGGAATGTCGCAAATGGCGATCACGTTACCCCAGGATGCTGCACCCCCCATAAATATATGCCAATTGCCAGAATTTTGATCATGTGACTGTGGGGATGCCGCGACGGTCGTAAGTGCAAGGACTGGTTGTCACTTTTTCAGTGCTGTTATAACTTTGAATGGTCATTAAACGAATGGTCGTAAGTGGAGAACCACCTGTAATAAGGTGACCTATATTGTTGGTTCATATTTGTGTGTTGGTCTTTATACGTCCTTTGACATTCAGCAAATGAATACAGCCCTTGCTGCAAGCTGGTTTTTTTGTCCAAGACTGTAAGACAGAGCTTTCCAAACTGTGTGTCGGGACATGTTAGTGTGTCGGCTGCAGTGTCTGGGTGTGTCGCGGCTGCTGCTGCCTCCGAGCCCTGCCAGGATTCCGCGCATGTCCTAGTGCCTGCCTTGTGCCCTGCTGTAAGAGTGTGTCGCGAAATGATGCATGTCTAAAAAGTGTGTCACCAACACGAAAAGTTTGGAAAGCTCTGCTGTAAGACATAGCTTTCCAAACTGTGTGTCATGGCACTTTAGTGTGTTGCAACACACAGTTTAGTGTGTTGCGAAGCGGTGGCACGGGGACGTGCATGGTGGCGGCACAGTGGCGCGCGTGGCGGTGGTAGTGTGCATGGCGGCTGTGGCAGCGACGACGGCAGGAGCGCGCCATCAGTGCTTCCGCGTTTTAGCGAGGCCGCCGCCGTCGCCACCATGCGCACCACCGCCGCGCGTGCCGCCTCCTCCTTTGTTGTGTCGCCAACGGCGGCACTTTGGAAAGCACTGCTGTAAGAGATGGGCAATGAGTGAGAAAACTGTTTAAAACAGTTCCTACATGATGATCATCCCACTGCCTTTCTTGGCTTTCCACTGCCATCTTCATATCTCTCTCTATTGGATGGAAGCAACGGGAGCCATCATCCTTTTTCCTTCCCTTTTTTCCCCTGGGAACCCTAGTCATCAACTGCCTGTGATGAACTGCAAGCAACTGGTAACATGTAAACCATGGCCTACAAATACCATGGTTACTGGGTACACATCTCCACCCTAAGCCAGAAATCCTGGTTATCAACCCTGATGGCTGGATTCTCACATGCTGGGCTGGTTTCACAGAACACATGAAACCAAAACCCATGGCTTACAAACCACAATGCCTGGGTTCATACCCCATGCCAAGCTGTGAATCATGGTTTATAAATTGAAATGCCTGGATCGATGCTGCATGTGAACCTGCAAAGGCGCACAGTGCCTGTGGCTGCGTGCAATCGGTAAACCCAGACACGCTGTGGAATAAAACGGCCCTCCCAGCCCCCTGGGGAAAAAAATTAATATGGAATAGGAATATCAGCAGGATACTAACCGAAAACAAAAGTAGATGCCTACAAGGAGCAGTTTATCGGCTTTGGGACAAGCAGCCTGTGGGCACCCTATGTGCTAAGAGGCACACACAGACCCATATATCATTGTAATATTGCAGGCACATGTCTGTTCACAGCCAGCAGGAGTGCCATATATATATATAGAATGATCCAGCCCAATGCAATTATGGTTGTGTCCTAGGGTTATCCATCTCAGAATCCTCAATCAGCACAAACTCTGCAAAACTAACCCATCATTACTAGGTAGTGGACAGGCTCATATTCTGATTTTACAGCAGCAGTGGAAAGTTCCAGCACCCCCATCGGTTGTACAGCTTTATCTTCCAAGAACTGTTTTATCGGCCCAAAGAAAAACGAACGCATCAAGCAGAACTGATGCTAGGCTGTGAATTTATTGCCACATTGACCGGGTAACTGATGAAATGTAAATGGAGGAGAGGAGAAAAAATAAATGGCGCACGAATCAAGAATTTCTTTGGAAATGCCACATGGCATAAAAGCAAGGGGAAAGCCTGTTTCTCTGGCAGGGGGGAAGACTTGATCAGTGGCCTCCCATCTTATGCAAACCGATTCTGAAAATAAGTTTGTGCGGCTCAGACATCAGATCCGGATCTTATTAAGCTTAAAGCAGGACGGTGCAGCGATCCCAGGAAAAAAACCTGCTTTCCAAACCCACAAGATTCAAATCATTTCACAGGGATGAAAAACAGGGACTGAGCGGAAAGAGAAAGTGCACCTGAGACCCTTTCATGGAAACGTCTTATTACAGCATTTATTAGTAAAATCATTTGACTGCAATCGTCTTAGAAAGAGAGAGCACCAGTAAATTATAATCTAAAACCACAAGATCGAGAGAGACTATTAAATTCAAAATGTTTTTCAGTCGTTCGGGAAACAAGCCGAATATAATTCAACATATACGGTAGTCATTAAGAAAGATAGCTAAACAAGTGGCCTCCACTGAATGGTCTTCAAGTTCCATCATCCCCTCCCAGCCAGCGCAATCCCTCTCCGTACCCCAAGCCAATGGGCGTGCCAGCTGGGGAAGATGGGGGTTGCAATCCAGCATATTGGTGGGAATTCCCAGGAAGGGGGAAGGTGTAAAGTTTGCCTTCCAGAAGAAAGGGAGTTTAGGTCCATCAACTTTAGTTGAAGGGCCTCAAAGCTGATAGACCTAAACTCCCTTTCTTCTGGACGGCAAACTTTACACGGTGACGCTCTGACCTCAGCAGCAATATTCAGTGAATCCTATCTCAGAAAAAGACAACGATCATATTTCCAGCAGCATTAAATTCTATCCTTACTGAAATGTATTTCTGCATCTTCTCATTTCTAGAACACAAAGACTTTTCAAAAAGAGATGACAGGCTCATGTCCTGAATCCTTTCCTTAATATCAGGAGGATAAATTTCTTTCCCTTTATGTAAAATTATCCTCTCTGCTATGCCCCTTGGCCCAACACAGTAAAGCTCTTCTTGAGATGACAAATTCCATGTTTTCAGAATATAGCTCAATGTCACATTAAGGTCTTTAACCATATTATTTCTATACAAAGTTGTACAAGTAGTCCTTGACCTACGACCACAATCGGGACAGGAGCTTTGGTCGCTAAGCAATGCGGTCATTAAGTGAGGCATCACGTGACTGCACCTGATTTTATGACCTTTTTTGCTGCTGTTGTTAAGTGAATCACATGGTCGTTAAGTGAATCCGGCTTCCCGCATTGATTTTGCTTGTTGGAAGCCGGCTGGGAAGGTCACAAATGGTGATCACGTGACCCCAGGACGCTGCAACTGTCATAAATACACGGCAGTTGCCAAGTGCCCGTATTTAGATCATGTGACCGTAGGGACAGTCGTAAGTGCGAGGACTGGTCGCAAGTTACTTTTTTCAGTGCTGTTATAACTTTGAACGGTTGCCAAACAAATGGTCAAGGACTACCTATTGGCATAGGTGGACAAGACCAGATCATATGAGTTAAAGAACTCTCACATTTCCTACAACACCAGCAAAACCCCCCCCCCCTAATATCCAACTATTTAAAAATATTGAGGGTCCAATAAAAATAAACGAGTATTTTCTGATCAGTTAATTTCATTTTTAAATCATAAGAAGCATATGTTGTATTCTTTACACCTGGACCCATTGATTCTCCAAAACTAGATATACCAATTCTTCATTCCACAATATTAGTGGACTAATATTAACCTTCATTTTACTTTTAATTCCTTATAAAATTGGACAGTTGGCTTTCGCTTAAGCACTGCTTCTCTTGAGGATCTTAAAACTGCAGGTATCTCGGAGGCTGCTAAAGCACCCAGGCCACACTGTTTAGTCTGCACGTATTTCAGTTGCATATATTGTCAAGGAAATGTTGTATATAAATCATATTCAAAATGCAATCTCTCAAGGTCTCTAAAACAACCATTAACAGATCAACTGATTTAAGGTATTGATCCCTTGTTTGGCCCAAGCACTCCAGTAAAATATCTTCCCCACTATTTTCAAATTTGGGTTATTCCACAATGTTAATTTCTCATGTGATTTGGAATCAAACCATAACTGCTTACCTATTAATGACCAAATATGTCTGACAATCTCAAAGCTAGAAACTGTTTAATCTACCTGGACCCTAAACTTCCAAGATTTCTCTCCAGATAGGTCTAAGAGAAGAATATTCATAAAAGGACTTGTTCCAAAAGAATAGGTAAAGGTAAAGGTTCCCCCTGCACATTTGTGCAGTCGTGTCCGACTCTAGGGGCCGGTGCTCATCTCCGTTTGTTAGCCGAAGAGCCAGCGTTGTCCGAAGACGCTTCCACGGTCATGTGGCCAGCATGACGGGCGCGGAACGCTGTTACCTACCCACCGAAGTGGTACCTATTCATCTACTTGCATTTGCATGCTTTTGAATTGCTAGGTTGGCAAGAGCTGGGGCGAGTGCGGGAGCTCACTCCGTCACACGGGGCTAGGGATTCGAACCTCCAAACTTGCGACCTTCCGATCGACAAGCCTGGCGTCTTACCCGCTGAGCCACCACGCCCCTCCTTCCAAAAGAATACTGATCTTAAAATAAAAGCCCAATGATATTATTGAAAATTTGGCAGGTTAAAGTCACCTTCATTATGAAGTGGCTTTAGTTTGGCCAAGGATATTTAAGCTAACCCTAATTTTTTTCTCATTAAATTATCTTTTTAAAGTATCTTATTGGGATTAATACTAAAAAAGTTTGAAGACATCTGTGCATGTTATGCTCAGAAGTATGAACCAGAGATATTGGTGAACAGTTTCTCTTAAAAAGTGTTTGCCCAGTGGATTTGTGGGAAACAAGCAAGCCTCTTTAAGATCAAGTGTTGGCCAATGCATCTTAAGCAAAGCTTGTACAGAACCCTCATTAGCCAAACCCAGTTCGAGGGTTAAGAAAAATACTTTTCCTATCTTGACTAAGTCATTTAGTCAGCTGCAACTTCCTGGTGTAATGCCCCCATTTCTCAATGAAGGGTTTCATTGTGATGTTTGCAAGATGCAACTTTGGCAATGACACACAGCACTCTGGTTGGCTTGGCTTTGTTTTTTTTTTAAGGCATGGTATGCTAGAGTGTAGTTTGCTGATGAAGCCAGAACTGGCTGTATTCGCAGGCTGCCCCAAACACACAAAACATATCATGGCTTGATACAGGCTTCTAAGCCCAGGTCTCCAACTTGCTTGGATACTTGGGTTTTTGAGAGCATGTAATGGGCACATTCCTAAAATGGCTGCCGTGGTGGTTGTGGCCAACCACGAAGCATCCCTGAGGCAATCTGGAAGGACTGTTTTCCACTACCTTCCTAACCTTTGAAGATACTGTATTCTACCTGCCTGAGCTCCTTCCTTTTCCTGGGCAGGGGGTCATGTTTTTAACCAAAGAACTGGGCTATTTTTATTTTTCAAGATGCCTCCAAAGCATACAAGGGCCCCAGAAGATAGCCTTTACTTTGCAGTATGGAAGCTTCCCATTTGATCCTTTTTTTTTAAACTAAAAAATCAGGTTAGGCATAGAACTTGGAAGATGTGAACATCCATGGGCATAGTTAAGATTCAGACTCTATGCCAGTTGCCTTGGCAACTCTAAGATGTGCATGGAGATGCCAACTCTCCATGATGGCTGGGGAATTCTGGGAGCTGAAGTCCACACATCTTAGAGTTGCCAAGGCTGAGAAACACTGCTCTATGCTTTCCAAGAAGAAAAGCTAGGAAATATTGCTCTGTCCATGAGGAAACCTCATGCCAATCGGAAACCACTACCCATTTTCTTTTATATTGCACTCTCTGTAAGAACACCCATACACATTACATAAATCCATTAACAGTTAATTTTCCAGGGCAGTCACTTAGATCTTCCATGCCTATTGTCAGATCAGAATGACTTAATTTCTCTAAATGCCTCTAAATTCTACCATAATGCCTGCAGAATTTATACAGGGTCGACGGGCTAGAATGAATATTTTATTGACCTTGTCAATGTTAGTAACCATATTAATGTTCTGTTAATATTTTTGGTCTTCGACCGCCATAAAGAACTACTGCTGATGCCGCTCTAGTTATGATAAAGTCAAGAGCTTGTAGGCTTTTAAAAGCGGCTATGGTGGCAGGGTGGCCACCATAGGGGCGTGGTGGCTCAGCGGGTAAGACGCCAGGCTTGTCGATCGGAAGATCGCAAGTTCGGAGGTTCGAATCCCTAGCCTCGCGTGACGGAGTGAGCTCCCGCACCAGCCCCAGCTCTTGCCAACCTAGCAATTCGAAAGCGTGCAAATGCAAGTAGATGAGTAGGTACCACTTTGGTGGGAAGGTAACAGCGTTCTGCGCGCGTCATGCCGGCCACGTGACCGCGGAAGCGTCTTCGGACCGCACTGGCTCTTCGGCTAACAAACGGAGATGAGCACTGGCCCCTAGAGTCGGACACGACTGCACAAATGTGCGGGGGGAACCTTTACCTTACCTATGGTGGCAGGGAATTATGAACTATTTCCATTCCAAGCAGGCACAATTCAGGCCACCAGCAATGGCACCCATTCACATAAGGAGGAAATAGCAGAATTTGCAGGTACCATCTGAGTAAGGACTCAATTTGTTTCTGTAGCCTACCCCCAATCCACTCCCTTTCTATATCACCCCACCCTGGGTTTGACTTATTGCTCCTTTCATAACAGAGTTCCCGAAACTGGCTCCTTCCAGATGTTTTACACTATATCCCCATCATGCCATGCTCTCTTGATCTGGAAAGCACTAAATGGTGGATTACAGCCAAGAAAACAAACAAATGGATCATAAATAAATCAACCCAGAGTTCTCACTCGAGGCACAAACGACCAGGCTTAAATTATCCTACTTCGGACACTTTATACAAGGACGTCCAGCTCTCTGGAGAAGGCTCTGATGCTGGGAAAGGTGGTAGGAAAGAGAAGAAGAGGACGACCAGCAGCAAGGGGGGAGGACTCAGTTACAGCAGTGATGGATGTACAGTTGGAACACCTGAAGGACCAGATCTTCATGAAGAAGGTCTATCCACGTGGTCTCCAATTGATGGTACTTCATCCGCCTGCCTGTCTGTCCATCTCTCTTGGACACGTAATGCAAAGGCCCTGCTCTCTGGAGAGGGTTTCAGTGCTGGGAAAGTTGGAAGGAAAGAGAAGAAGAGGATGACCAGCAGCAAGGGGGGTGGACTCAGTTATAGGGGCGATGGGGGCACCCTTGGAAGACCTGAAGGACCAGGTTAGGGACAGATTATCCTGGAGAACATCTATCTATGTGGTCGCTAAGAGTCAACACCAACTTGATGGTACATAATCAATCAATCAATCAATCAATCAGAGGATGTGAGTGATCAAAAGTTGAACAAAAAAAGACAGACCCTGCAAATAGAAAAAAGATTCTTTGGCTGATATTTTTATGACCTTTTGTACATGTACTGTAGAGACCTTTTAAAACCACTCTGGAGCACTTTCTCTCTTTTGCTTTTTATAAGCTGCCTCCCATACCTTCACTACTTATTATTATTATTATTATTATTATTATTATTATTATTATTATTATTATATTGGCCGCCCAACTCCAGTGGACTCTGGGTGGTGTACAAAACTAGAGAAACTAGTCAGAATAAACTCCCATTATCATTTTAAGATAGGGTGCATTTGCTTTTTAGGACATTCCTTTGGTCTAGATGTGAACCCTCTAACCCAGTGTTTCTCAACCTTGATGGAAGAAACACTGATTTAAAGCAATGATGGATGAAAGAGCTATGCTATGTTTTCAGTTCAAGGGCAACCAGGTGCTCCAGAGCACATGGCCAGATTCTTTTTGCAATTCCTTAAACTACTTGATCCAGAGATTGTGCAGCAGCTGTGAAGAGCAGCACGCAATCCCAGGAAAAGATACAAATGCTCTGAGTTGCTAACAGGTGCTTCTTGCGTGTTGTGTGCCCCTGAAGCATCTCTTTCTCTCTGAATCCCCGGTGTTGCATAATCCTAAAAGATAACATATTGCTGTCTAGCTATTGTTTAAGACAAGTTCCTCAAACTGGTTTTTGAGAAACTTCCCATTACTTAGTAGAGGGGCCCCAACAGTAAAAGTTGAAAAAAGTATTCCAATAGTAAAACTTTTCTACCATGCATTTACTTATATATTTGTCACCCCATCCTCCTCGAGATAATTCAAGGCCTTCCAGATGTTGCTGGACTTTGACTCCAACACAACTTTTCTTTCTACTTTGCTGGAGTCTATGCAAGATATAAACTACAGTTAAAATATGCCCTTCGATGCATGGTTCTCTGCAGGTTTCCTTGAAAAAGTACATTGAGTGGAAAAAGTTCACCAAAGGCTGGTCAGTTTGGAACCACAGCAGAACCAAAATCAAGGCTTTGTATTTTATAACTGTCTTGCAAAGGGGTCAACCCCAAATCAGCTTCGTTTATTTACTGTGCATCCCTGCTGCTCGCCACAGAGGAAGCAAAGAACACCAAAAAGTCATTAAAATGCAGATAAAAATAGAACAATAACTATGAAATTAAAATAGGAGCATAGGAATGCTAAGCACATAAATGACTTTTTCTGGAGCTGAAGCACCAATGAGTAGGAACCAGGAAATCACCCCATTCTGACCTTTGAAGAAAAGCTCTAAGTAGGTAAATACGGGAGAAGGCTATCTGTTAGATCAGTGTTGGCTGGGGAATTCTGGGAGTTGAAGTGCACACATCTTAAAGTTGCTGAGGTTGAGAAACACTGTCCTAACGAAAGCATCATCAACAAACCCAAAACTCCAGCTGGGTGGGAGAATTTCACTCAACTACATAGCACTTCCTCCGCCTTCTGCTGACAAAGTGAAGAAATCTATGAATTTAAGGTAGCCGTCATTAAGAATCTGTGCAAGGGCTAAAAGAAGAGCAATCTGTTTAACACATGCATCTAACCCACGTACTAGATTACAAAAGCACCTAGAGCAGGGTTTCTCAGCCAGGGCTCCGCGGCACCCTCGGGTTCCGCAAGAGGTCCCTAGGGGTTCCCTGGGAGACCACAATTTATTTAAAAAATTATTTCAAATTCGGGCAACTTCACATGAAAGAGGCAAGTTTCATTCTTTATTTTTAGTTGAAGAACACTCTTAATGCATATCTACAGGCCTACCCATGAAACAAATATAATAATTTTGTAACTTCTGGCCTGTTTTTGAGCCTGGATGTGCAGGGGTTCCCCGAGGCCTGAAAAATATTTCAACGGTTCCTCCGGGGTCAAAAGGTTGAGAAAGAGTGTGGAGAAAGAGTACAGGGAGTCCTCGTTTAGCGACCACAATTGGGACTGGCAACTGTTATTAAGCGCAGTGTTTCTCAATCTCAGCAACTTTAAGATGCATGTTCTTCAACCATGCTGGCTGGGGAGTTCTGGGAATTGAAGTCCATACATCTTAAAGCTGCTGAGATTGAGAAACACTGCTTTACAGACCTGTGAAGGTCATAAATGTGATGACTGGTTGCAAAGTTACTTTTTCATCACCATAATAACTGCAAACGGTCACTAAACGGGGCAGTCGCTAAATGAGGACTACCTGTATGAAACTGTATTAAACACAAAGGTGGCTAGTATTTCACATCATCTAAATCAACTCCACAGGAGACACCGCTGGGCACGAAAATAGCCCAGGTTTCAAAGCAACACGAAGAGAATCCGGCAATGCAAATTCAGTACTGAAACCAAGACAAAAGTATATCCGATTCTTCAGTTCAGTACTGCTGGTTGTTTTTAAAATCATTTTTGGCCCTGTTTTTTCCTCTAACAAGCTGTGCATAAGGCTATTCCATTTCCTCTTTTAAAGAGCCCTAAGGAGCTAAGGAACTGGATCAGGCCAAGAGCACTCAGCATAGAGGATTTGAAGTGGTTGTCTTTTGGGTTCAAGAGCAACGATCTCTCTTCTAGGCCTGGGGGGGCCTTTCTTCAAAGACATGATCTTACCAGTCCTTGTCTTCTGCCTTTCCACCCAGCTGGTGGCAAATATTGACTGAAACTGAGACTTGCTAAGACTCCAGGCCAAACAGCCGTCACACAAACTGCTTCCCAGCCCATTCCCGTCTCCTGTTGGCATCCCCGCTGCCAGCTCTACTCCAAAATACGGCACCCAGACCAGAATCTGGAAAAACACCCCATCCCTTGTTATCCCAGCTTTCTACAAGGCCAAATGCCAGGTGCCCATGTGAGCAATGCCCATGTGATTGCTGATGCATGTTGCTAAACACGCTAGAGCCCCGAAGCCAAACCAAAACAGAACACGACCCCTTTTAAGGACACTCGAGAGAATGCGGGAAGCCTTCTTCAAATACTTCACAGACTTTTGCAGAAGAAAACTGGAAATAAAAAAAGCCTAGCCTTATCCTGGAGGAAGCTTTGCTAAACCTCTCCTTGAGGTGCTAATTTACTACATGCAGGGAAGCTCCCAAAATACCTCCATCTCAGCTTTCCAAAGCATTAAAAGTGGGGAGTTTAAAGCAAAGTTTCTCAAGCTCAGCCACTTTAAGCCACGTGGACTTCCACTCCCAGAATTCCCTAGCCAGCCGTGCTATGAATTCTGGGAGTGGAAGTCCACACAGCTTAAAGCGGCTGAGATCGATAAACACTGGTTTAAAGGCTCCCTATTAATCGCATGCTTCCGTGTCCCCAAATTCATTGCGTTCCAAGCCCCTGAAACAAATCTTCTCCAAAACAGATGGGATGGTTCAGACTGAGATTCCCATCATCCTCAGCCAGGGCTATGCTGGCGGCGGAGGATGATGGGGCCGAAGCCCAACCCCGTGGGAAAAGACCACACGGGATCAAATGAACGTTTCTTCCCACTTTTCTCCTAATTCCGGGAGGAAGGCCCCCAAGGGGGGGGCCTGGCACTTACCCAGGGTGAATTCCCATTGTTCATTCCCAAGAGACCTTTCCGGAAGTACTTCTAAATCTAGCATTGGTTTAAGGAGAATGGCCCGGTTGCCCCCTCGCTGGTTCCCGATGTGAACTGTGGTTCGTCCTGGAGACGGAGAGAACGTGGGGGTTATTCCTTCTCAACTCAGGTCTCACCCCGAAGCAAAGTTAGGCCCCCCCAGCTCAAAGAGGGTTCCCGAGGACCCTCTTCCTATCGTGGGAATCCTGCTGTTCCTTTATTCAGAATAATCCTCCTTTTTTCCTTGGGTCTCTATCCAAGGCAGTGTTTCTCAACCTTGGCAACTTTTAAGATGGGTGGACTTCAACTCCCAGAATTCCCCAGCCAGCAAGGCTGGCTGGGGAATTCTGGGAGTTGAAGTCCACCCATCTTGAAGTTGCCTGATCCAAGGAGTTGGAGAAGATTCCCAAACCCTTTAAATATGTGATATCTTGCATCAGGCAGGCAAATGCCATAATATTCCTCTTGCTCTGCTTCCTTGATACTCAGCCACACAGATCGCTTTCAGAAGTGACAGAAGGCCAAGCTGGCCTGTCCCCTCTCTCCTCTGCCCCCCTCCCCCCGCTTTGTCCCTCTGTGAGTCTTATTGATCCCTTGCCTGCCTGCCAAAGTTTGGGATAATGTCTTCCTGGTAAGGGACATACCCTGAAACAAGAGAGGGCTTCCCTAAGAGAAATCACCCCCCCCTCCAATGCTCCTAAAAGGCTTGGCGGTGACGTTCGCACAACCGCCTGAATGACATGCCGGTCGGTCGTGTGAACCTCCAGTCCACATATCGCGCAAATCCAGGAAATGGGGCGGATTCAACACCACCTGGTGATGTTTAGCACGAAGGAGCATGAGGACCCAGCCCTCTTCAAAAAGACTTGCAACTCCCCCCCAAAAAAAGGATGATGCTGGAATACAGTTCCCAGCAGGATGCTGGGAAATGTAGTTTTCCCACATCTGGAGGGCCACCCTTTTTGCATGGCCTCCTCTCCCATCGGAGGAATCTAGGGGGGCAATCCCCCCCCCATCCTGTCTCAGCAATAGGCACAGGGCTCCCAGTCCCCAGCCCACACGATGGTGGGCACAGACTGCCCTTTATTATTCTGAGCGTTGGGCTACTCCCCCCCAGGAGACCCCCCACCCCAAAAGGAGGGTCTGCAAAATACATTCCCCCACAGTGAGGAGGGGGTGGCTTCGGATCCGGAAAGACACCCCCCCGCCGCCGGTTTTCCTCCCCGGAAAGAGCCCCGCAAGCCCGAAGCGCCCCGCTCCTCCGCCTCGTCCCCCACCCGGCCCGGCGTTCTCCAACCTGGTGCCCTCCAGAGGTGCGGGGCGGCTGGGAGCGATGGGAGGTGTAGAGCCAGGCTTGGGGGAGCCCCGCCAGTCCCGACGCGCAAGGGTTTCCCGCAGGGCAGAAAGGCGCAGAACCCGAGGGGGGGCCACTGCACCCCACCAGCCCACGGAGCAGAAAGGGGGGCTGCTTTCCTGCAGCCCAAGCGCCCCTGCCCCAAAGACCCTCTTTCTTCGGGGGTCCCTTTCCCCAAGAGGGGGGCGCCCGGGCACCCCTGCAAAGGAGAGGAAAGGAGGGGAGCCAGGAGGGACCCCCGCCCGAAAGGGGCGCCCCTCGGTCTCGCTCGCCCCCGGGAGCGCGGCGGGAAGCCCGGGAGCGCGCGCCCCTCCCCGCGGGGGTGCTACTGCCCGGGAGGGGGCGCGGAGGGAGGGGAGGGGGCAGCGGGGCTGCGACTCACCTCACTTGCGGCTGCCGCAAAAAGCATGAAAATCGCCGCCGCCGCCGCCAGCCCGGGAGGGGAGGGGGGGGGAGGAGGAGGAGGGGCCGCGCCTGCGCACTGGGCGCTCAGGGGCACCCCCTTCTGGAAGGGACGCTCGTTTTCCCTCCAGCCTCGAAGGGGGGGAACTCTGCGTACGCTCAGAGGCACCTCCGCCTCTTCCCTTGAGGGGGAGAGCTCTGCGCCTGCTTGCAGGCCCCCTCGCCTCTTCCCTCGAGGGAGAATTCTGCATCTGCTCAGAGGCACCCCATCTCTTCTCCCCCCTCCCCTTTCTGGAAAGGACGCTCCTCTTTTCTGCAGTCTCGAAGGGGGGGAGAAAGCCTCTGCACGTGCTCAGAAGCCTTCCCTTCTTTCCCCGCTGCCTCGCCTTCCTGCCATCTGCCAGACGGGCTGAGGAGTCCGGAGGGGCTGGGGGTTCTCGCTCCCCTCTCTTCGCAGGGTCGGAGGGGCCTCCCTCCCTTTGCCCGCAGGACAGGACAAGGGTGGAAGCGGTGGAACTCTGCACCCCCCCAGAGGCACCCTCGCCCATCTCCCTCCTTTGGAGAGGGGGCCTGGAAGGGGGGCCCCAGTTGGCGTTTGAGGAAGCCCCCGGTTGTTCGGAGGGCAGCCTGGGCACATCAGGGTGACTTTGCTCCGAGTCTCCTGGAGAGGCCCCTAAGGCTGGTTTTTTCAGCCTTTTCCTCACTTCGCTCTTCAGCATTGCGGGAACCCCCAAAAAGCCTTGATTTCCGGGGGCTCTGTTTATCGATGCTTAATGGATGCATTCACTGCCACTTCTCAGGATGGTCTGATGGCTTTTAATATTGCCTTGTTTTTCAACGTAGTCCTCACTTAACAACCATTTGTTTAGTGACGGTTCGGACTTATGGTGCTGACAAAACCAACTTACGGCTGGTCCTCACACTTACGACCGTCGCAGCGTTCCCGCATTCACAAGATAGCAATTTGGGTGCTTGCGGTTCACATTTATGACTGTCACAGCGTCCCATGGTCACGTGATCACCATTTTCGACCTTCCTGGCTGGCTTCTGACAAGCAAAATTAATGGGGAACCGTGTGATTCGCTTAATGACCATGTGATTCACTTAATGACCGCCACAAAAAAGGTCGTAAAATCGGGTTGGATTCGCTTAATGATTGCTTTCCTTAGCAACCGAAATTCCGGTCCCAAATGTGGTTGTTAAGCGAGGACAACTGCATTAATCCAAACAAAAGAGTATCTAAAACCGGGACTGACCCTTCTTTCTCTGCGGGATGGCGAACTTGGCAAACTCTGTGCTGGAGGCAGAAAATGGCCTCTGGGCCCCTGATTGGCCTCCTTTGACTTAGGGCTTCTCAGATGCGCAAGGACTACGGTTCCCATAATTTTATATCAGCTTGACCATTCACCGTGTTGACGGAGAGTGAGGTGACTTGTCCAAACCAGCCGGGCACAGTAAACCATGTTAATGCCGGCCTGTCTCCATGCTGCCCCGCAGCCAATCACCACCGGCAGGGGTGGTACCCCGCCGTTGCATGCTGCACCCTATCAGCAATCGTGCCAGGAAACAGTCAGTATACAAATACAATAAAACAGTAAAACAACGTATCTAAATGTTTTGCGCAATTGAATAACTTGATGCCCCGCTTGCCCCCCTTGTTGCGGCCCTGCTCTACACTCACACACCAGCTGGCCAAATATTTTTAACAAGTTATACAATTGCGCAAAACATTTAGGTACGTTGTTTTACTGTTTTATTGTTTTCTTTTTTTCCCTGATAATAAATTGTGGGACTAAACTATTTTCCTCCTTCTGTTGTAAAGTCTGGCCAAAGACCGTAATAAAGATATTCGATTTGATTTGGAGGTGACATCTCTCAGCTGACCTTGGGTGGATTTCAAATCTCAGCAGGGTCAGATTTAGATGGGAACCTGGCCAAAATGCCAGGCCTGTTGACTAAAACAAACACTTGCCACTGGCTAAGTTTGCACAACTCACCCCATTTTAGTCTAGCTCAGTGTTTCTCAACCCTAGCAACTTGAAGATGTGTAGATTTTAACTCCCAGAATTCCCCAACCAGCTTGAGATGGAACAAATTAAAAAAACTTGCATGATAAAGTGGATGCAAAACTTGAAAGAAGCGATCACAGGAGAACAAAGAGAAGAGGTGGGGGAAAATCAATAAAATTTATTCCAAGCTATAATTTCAGGGAAAATCAGTATAAAATGTTATACAGATGGTATATAACCCCATCAACGTGATGACTAAGATAGACAAATCATATAACAACAAAAGTGTGGAATGCCAAAACAAAGGAGGAACATTTTACTACATGGGGCGCTCGTGCAAAAATCCTCAGAAGTATTGAAGGAAGGAAATACATCAAAACTTTCAGAAAAATTTAAACATAACGTTTGAACTGAAACCACAAATATTTTTATGAGGAATAATTCCAGAAAGTAAAGGTAAAGGTTTTCACTTGCACAGTCGTGTCCTACTCTAGGGGCCGGTGCTCATCTCCATTTCTTAGCCAAACAGCCAGCGCTGTCTGAAGATGCTTCCACGGTCATGTGGCTGCATGACGCGCGCGGAACGCTGTTACCATCCCACGGAAGTGGTACCTATTTATCTACTTGCATTTGCATGCTTTCGAATTGCTAGGTTGGCAAAAGCTGGGGCGAGTGCGGGAGCTCACTCCGTCACGCGGCGCCCGGCTCTCGAACCGCCAACTTTCCGATCCACAAGCCTGGCGTCTTAACCACTGAGCCATCGCGCCCCTTAATTCCAGAAAATGTAAATGAAAAGTATCATTTAATTTATACTAACAAAATATAAGTATATATATTTAGTAAACTGTATGTATGTATGTATGTGTGTGTATATATATACATACATACATACATACATACTGTACATACATACACACACACACTAATGTATATGTTGACAGCTACAAGCACAAATTTGGCACAATATTGGAAAAATGAAACTTGCAATGACACAAGAGCAGGAGACCAAAACTGGAGAATATACAGCAGTGTTTCTCAACCTTGGGAACTTCAAGATGCTGGCTGGAGAATTCTGGGAGTTGAAGTTGATATACAGTAATGGCAAAACTGACAATATATATTCATAATAGAATCCTAACTAAATTCAAGCAGGAAATGGCTCCCTTATATATGAGATATTACGCAGCAAGGCAAATTCAGACATTTGGAATACGTTTTTAAAGAAAAGAGTTAAGAGACCCATCAAAAACAATGGATGAAATGACATTAACAGATATGACCAATAACATGGTCCATAAACCAATGTTTAACATGCAAAGTACAATACAAATATTTAGGTAGTAGTTAGCAGTTGGGAAAATAAATTGAGGGTGGGGAGGGAGAAGGCATTACCAAAACTTTTTTTTCCATAATGTTTTTACTTTGGTTTATTAGTCACTGCTTATCTACTTTGCTTTTGGTATCCTTATTCCTGTGCAGTTTCTGTTTAAATCATCTGTCAAAGTTTATGCAATAAAAGAGAGCTACACCCTAATGCAGCAATTAAATTTGCAAGTGCAGAGTGTGATAATTTTGTTTCAGTGGCCAACGATTCAAAGCGAAGGTGCTGAGCCTCATATGTGGCACACAGCGTTACGCTAATAAGGACATACAGGTAGTCCTTGCTTAATGACCATTTGTTTAGTGATGGTTTGGACTTACAACGGTGCTGAAAAAAGTGACTTACAACCGGTCCTCGCACAACCGTCTCAGCGTCCTTGCGGTCATGTGATCACGATTTTGGCACAGGGCAACTGGTTTGCATTTATGACCATCGCAGCGTCCCATGGTCCCATGATCGTCATTTTCTACCTTCCCAGCCGGCTTCTGGCAAGCAAAATCAATGGGGAACCACATGATTCACTTAACAACCACATGATTTGCTTAAGTGACAGAGAGTCGGACACGACTGAACAGATAGACAGAGATTTGCTTAATGCCCACAGTGATTCACTTAACAGCCGCTGCAAAAAAGGTCGTAAAATTGGGTTTGATTCGCTTAGCAACCGAAATTCCAGCCCCAGTTGTGGTGGTTAAGCGAGGACTACCTGTATCTAAGCTAGAATCAGGCCAAGCCAGCTTCCTGAGAACCATGTTCCATGCTGCCCACCCAGTGGCAAATGCGTTTATCTGGCTAGACCTCAGCTGGCCCTCAACAGAGATCAGAATAAGACTTTGCCAATTCAAATCCATGCCGTATTTTCAAGGATTTTAAATCTAATTCTGTGTACATATTTTTAAAATTGGAATTGCATCATAAAATGCAATTGAATGGTAATATATGCCCCCTCCCTTGTAGTTTACCTGACCCTAGTACAGTTTCCCAATTACCCTTTTTCATAGATCGAAAAGTATAGGTGCCTTGTTTGCTTGAAGGAGAAGGGGCCCCACTGTAGCCATGAGCCATAAAGAAGGGAGATAAGAAATGTTGCTTTTTGCTAACAGGAATGGAATGTGTTAATGAGGTGAGCCTTCGCAAAGAAAAGTCCCAGTGAAGAACAGGATGGCCCCAAGGTCTTCTGACTTTCTTAAAAGAAGATAAGCTAGAAAACAGGAGGAGGAGGAGATTGAATGATCAAAGCAGCCATTTCTGGAGATTGCTCTCTGCTTTTGATAAAAGCATGTCTATTATCTCTTGCCTTTGTAAACATGCTTGCACATGGGAATGCCAAGGGGGGAAAATGAGAAATGCACATGAGTTAACATTGGAAGGAGGAGGCCCACCCAGCTTCCTTGCTTGGCCAAATAAAGAGCTGATTTCTTATCTTGAAACCTCCGTCTGAGTCTCTGTTTGGTGTCTTGGGATCTCAGATCTTCCAGGAATTAGGGGTTGGCCATACAGTAAAAATAACTGTGTCACAGTTTTCACTGAAAATGCAAAAGGGAAGATCAAAATAAATTGCTCCCTGGGGAATTCTGGGAGTTGAAGTCCACACATCTTCCAGTTGCTAAGGTTGAGAAACACTTGTTAGAAGAAAATCTTACCAGGTTGGTTCCTGAGCCGGGAGTAAAGAAACTGACGAATTGCATGAAGTTAGGAGTTTATTCACCCAAGAGCAAAGACAAAGCAGCAGGCTGTTAGGTGGGCGATCGTGCAGGACCCGCCTCCTACAGCACATTATATACCCTAGGTTTCCCTAAGACCCACGTTGGGATGGCACATCCTTTCTACCCAATCAGGTCAGTTACTTCGATTGGTATGCCCCCTCCCACCTTCCTGTCCAAGCAGGAAGAGAAGTATTGGGTCAGTTCATCTACATGTCAACTATCTATTATCTTACATCCCTTACACAAGGACAAGACAACTTATCGCCTTCTATAAGGATCATTGAGGCAGGAAGGGCAGTGTAGGGCAATTCACACATTCTTGGTGAGTCACAGCCTCCTCAAGAATGTTTGCTATTATATTTGAACTATACAAAAGAGGTCTAATGGGAGGACCTTGATTTCCTGGGCCTACATTTATTTTATACTAAAGAAATGGGGTGTTATTACATGGCCAAATATTCATATCTAAATGTACAGAAAGGGTAAGAATATGTCTACAATCCAACACACTGGTCTAATATAATGAAGAGGGGCACATGGGTCCTGATGAAGATCATCACCCTGAGGGCAATGCCATTTCTCTCATATAACCAGGACTGAAAGTAATCCAGATAACCTGTTTCATCTAGGATTCTCTGTAGCTCATTTATCTCCACCTTCTCAACGTCCTTTGCTAGAAAGGAAAGGTTGGAAACTGGAGATAGTTATGAAAGACGGAAGAGTCTACCAGATGGCACTACGCCTGCACCGTCCCCCCAGGGAGGTGTTAATTATCTCCTGGATCCAACCGCTGGTTATCCAAGGAAGCCAGAAGAGGTCCAGATCGACCCCACTTGTCCCCAAATTCAAACTGTAGAGGACCCTACCCACTTCCTCCTTCTCCATAAGAGGAAAAGAATCCCAGGTGACAACACAGGACACCGCTTTGCTCATTGCAGTCCAACCCAGGGTGGATATTGGTGGCTTTATCTGCCAAGAAACCTGCAAATTCATCCAGTGTTGGATTTTGGTTGGTTTGCAGGAGAAGGAAATTCCAGACCTTAAAGGCAGCCAGCAAGAAGGCCAAGTTGATTTCTAAAAGTAGTGATTGACCCTTTGGGCAGGGGTGATATCTTCTCTGGAGAGGAAGGAAGGAGGGAGGGAGGGAAGGAGGGAGGGAGGGAATGATAATGTAAATGCATGCAATAAGAGGAAAATGTGGAGTCATTGAAAAAAACTAGAGAACTTTGTATATCTGGGAAGGTGAGACTTACGGAGAGAAAGTCTTGAATATGAGTAACATCAGAGTGATAAAGAATGAAAAGCTCTGAAACTGTAACCTATGTACACCTATTGAATTAACCCATGTTCTGGGTTCATGCAAAACATCTAACCATCAATTTTCCAGATTAGCTGCTTGCTGTACCCCAGTGTTTTTCCAACTCGGACACTTTAAGATGTGCGGACTTCAACTGGAGTTCAACTCTGGGAGTTGAAGTCCATACATCTTAAACTGGCCAAGTTGGAGAAACACTGCTGTACACTAAGCCAGAATGCAACTAAACCACAGAAAATTAACCAAGATTAAAGCTTAACAGGTTACATCAACCCCGACACTATCTAGGAAAGGCCGTGAGAAACACAAACACAAGGGTTACCAAGGTTTTGTGTTTTTCCCGCAGTTTCAAAAAGTAAAAGAAGGTCTCCATCTAGTGGCCATTGGGAATTGGCATATGACTTGCATTACGATTTGCTGTTCCTTTTTATTATTTGTTCAATCGCTATAACACCCACTTACCACCACTGCAGTGTCTGGATGTGTCTCGGCTGCTGCTGCCTCCGAGCCCTGCCAGGATTCTGCGCAGGTCCTAGTGCCTGCCTTGTGCCCTGCTGCCTCCAAACCGGCTGTGATTCCGCGCAGGTCCTAGTGCCTGCCTTGTGCCCTGCTGCCTCCAAACCGGCTGTGATTCCGCGCAGGTCCTAGTGCCTGCCTTGTGCCCTGCTGCCTCCAAACCGGCTGTGATTCCGCGCAGGTCCTAGTGCCTGCCTTGTGCCCTGCTGCCTCCAAACCGGCTGTGATTCCGCGCAGGTCCTAGTGCCTGCCTTGTGCCCTGCTGCCTCCAAACCTGCTGTGATTCAGCGCAGGTCCTAGTGCCTGCCTTGTGCCTTGCTGCCTCCAAACCTGCCCTGCCAGGATTCCACGCAGGTCCTAGTGCCTGCCTTGTGCCTTGCTGCCTCCAAACCTGCTGTGATTCTGCGCAGGTCCTAGTGCCTGCCTTGTGCCTGGCTGCCTACAAACCTGCCCTGCCAGGATTCCGTGCCGGTCCTAGTGCCTGCCGTGTGCCTTGCTGCCTCCAAACCTACTGTGATTCCGCACAGGTCCTAGTGCCTGCTTTGTGCCTGGCTGCCTCCAAACCTGCTGTGATTCCGCGCAGGTCCTAGTGCCTGCCTTGTGCCTTGCTGCCTCCAAACCTGCTGTGATTCTGCACAGGTCCTAGTGCCTGCCTTGTGCCTGGCTGCCTACAAACCTGCCCTGCCAGGATTCTGCACAGTTCCTAGTGCCTGCCTTGTGCCTTGCTGCCTCCAAACCTGCTGTGATTCTGCGCAGGTCCTAGTGCCTGCCTTGTGCCCTGCTGTAAGAGTGTGTCGCAAAATGATGCATGTCTAGAAAGTGTGTCACCAACATGAAAAGTTTGGAAAGCTCTGCCTTATTTATTTACCAGCTTGCTGTGTTGGGAGATCCCAGGCCACTGGAATAGTTGAGGGCTATTGTTTTTTTGATGCATGTGAAAAATGCAGGCAAGGCTTTGATTGCATGGTCGCCAGCCGCCATCTTGACCCTTTTGACCCCCGTCTGCCAGCAAATTCCCAAGCAGATAGACCACCTGATGGGTCAAGACGATGACCAGGTTTACCTCCCCTCAGTCCCGTTTCAGTGTAGCCCAGGCGTCGTTCCAGGCTGTTTAGTCACTTCCCAACGCTGCACCTCCCGGAATGGAATTTGGGATGGAGAAGATTTGCAGCCATACCTGGATGATTTCCTCAAGAGAATGGTGTTGTAGGAGGAGAACCACATGACCTCGGCTGGCCCCAAATCAGACACCCCACAGTGGAGGAATGGTTGGTGAAGATGATGGAACGTGCCAAGATGGCCAAATTGACTTCTTTGATCAGAGAAAAGACAATACCTACGTTTATTGCTGACTGGAAACCCCTTATGGACTTTTTGTGTGAAACAGAAAAAAAATGAACTTATGATTTATGGGGAAATCATAAGTTCTATCCAGCTTCTGTTTGAAAACCTCCACTGATGGGGAAGAGAGCACTCCGTGCAGTAACCTGTTCCCCTGATTGACAGCTCTTCCTGTAAGAAGGCCTTCCTCATGTCTCATCTGTATCTGCATCCTTGAAGTTTCATCTCGTTCATTCTGGTCTTACCCCATGGAGTGAGTGAGAAGAAGCCCAAACCCTCCACAACGTAAAATGTATTTGAAGACAACCATCATGTTCCCTCTCAACCTTCTTTTCTACGACCTAAACATACCCAGGTCTTTTCACCGTTTCTCACAGGACTTGGTGTCCAGTCCTTCACCATCTTCGTAGCTCTTCTCTGGACCTGCTCCAGAGAATAATAACTCCCAGGGCATATTGCCTCTGGGAAGCGCGTGGGCCATTTCAAAGATTCTGTTTGTACCTCTGCATCGGGGGTGTCCACAGGGTAGGGTCAAAAAAGTCAAGATGGTGGCCACAACAGTGCCACCAAAGCTTCACCTGCTTTTAGCAACACACGTAAAAAACATGCAGAGCTTCAATCACACTGTCACAGCTACAATTTTGACTTTTTTTGACATACCCTGACTATACCCCTGCTATGTGCCTAATGATGTTCCAGATGATGGATTAAACAACAACCTAACCATGTACACCTCCAGATTTTGGGGCTAACTCTAGTGTTTCAATTGCTCAGGCTTTGTAGTCACCTGCATCAAAAGATTTCAGGCAATCTTAGAAGGTCTCAACGCACACTGTGGGTTTTTAACACATTGCAATTGTTAATGGATAAGGTCCTTGTAACCCATGTTTCTCAAACTTGGCAACTTTAAGATGTGTGGACTTCAACTCCCAGAATTCCCCAGCCAGCCATGCTGGCTGGGGAATTCTGGGAGTTGAAGTCCACACATCTTAAAGTTGACCAGGTGGAGAAACACTATTGTAACCTGTCTCACGTGTCACTTGCATCTACATAACCAACCCATTTTCCCTTCTAGACATAAATAGACAACAGTCCAGCTTGCAAGAAGCCTGAGAAGAAAAAATGAACATATTCAGAGACTCTGCTTTAATGAACTGCTATAAGGGAACACAGTCGTTTTCTACCTGCAGATCAAAAAATTGTGCCATCACCAATAGAGCTGCTAAGTTTTTCTCTGCAGGGATTTCCATAAAAAGGCACAAAAGTCCTAATCTTGCAGCGATGATCCTATGAAGTCTATCTTTTTTATTGTAGTTTTCTTTTCTTTTATTCTATTTCTATTGTGTTATTGCATTTCATTCCATTTTTCCACACTTTTTTTAGGTGTAACACAATCATGACACTGGTTTTGTTGCATTTGGCTGTTGCTTCAGTGCAGTGTTCCTCAACCTTGGCAGCTTGAAGATGTGTGGACTTCAACTCCCAGAATTCCCCAGACACTGCTTCAGTGTGTTTACTTTATACCTTGCTGGTCATTGACCCCATTCAATAAATTGGATTTGATTCTGAAGTCACTAATAAAAGAGGGCTGGAGGTTCCTATCACAATTTCCCAGATTCTGTACTTGGTGCATAATCCTTGCATCAAACTCCTTACTGAACTCCAGAGGTGTCCTCAGCAGGTGGTCAAAAAAGTCAAAATGGCAGCCGATGGCGCAATGGAAACTCTGCTTGCTTTTTATATGCACTGCATGTTCCAAAGCTCATGTTTCCTGGATTGAAAGCAATAAATGCAACCAATGGAACACTGCTGAGGATTGGTGCAAGAAAAAGGCTTCTAAATGCGTTTCTTCCCCCCGCTCCGAAAGATGCCGGAAGGCGTGCAAACGCGTAGGTGGCCTTCCAACAACCAGCTGCGTTGCACACACCCAGGGTTGCTACAGTGGCGAGGGCAGCCATTTGTCTTCGGTTATTCACAATTTTGGAACTCAGTCATCCCACGACCCGACTTTTGAAGAGCTGCGCTGGCATCCCGCCCTCTCCCTTTCTCCGCTTCTTCCTCCCTTGCGCTTTCCTACAGCTTGTCTGTGTTTGGAGTTGGGTGGCCAAGCTGGGCTTGAAGGACACATGTGTCGGGGGAGTAAAGCATGTTCTGAATGAAGGAATGAAAAGGGGCGGGCGGGGGGAAAGATTCTGCTTTTCTGAGTCTTCTGGAAGAAAAGTGTCAACGAGTTTTTTCCTTTGGCTCCACCTGGTGGACAATTCCAGCCACTCTGTGGAACGCCGCTTTTTAATTTCATCTGGTCAATGAATGGTTCGTTTTAGCCATCTGATGTTCTATTTTTGGTGTTGTTGCATGGTTTCCATTCTTTGAGCAAAGTTACAGGATTTTGGAAAGAGAGGACAACCTTCTCCAGTCTGGAGTCCTCCGGATGTCTCAGTGCGCTCCAGTTTGGGAAAGGTGTGTGTGGGAGGAAGAGACCGAGACATCAGTTGTGGAATATGTTTCGATTGAGAAACCGCTTAATAAAGGGGGCCACAGCGGAAAAGAATCAAGATGGTGGCCACCACGGTGTGATCAAAGCCCCGCCCCTTTTTTATATGTGTTGTACACTCGAGGGGCATCTGCAGCAAGGGTCAAAAAAGTCAAGGCTGTCTCCAACTGTGCAATCACACACGCAGTGCATATAAAAAAGAGATGGAGCTGTGATTGCACAAGAACACCCACCATCTTGACTTTCTGGACCCTCCTGCAGACAATTTGGAATTTGATCTGAGGAAAAAATGTGCCATATCAGAGTAGTTAGTTGTGTTTCCTGTCTGGTTTACCTGGAAGGGCTGACAGCCAGTCGCTCTCTCTCAGCCCTAGGAAGGAGGCAATGGCAAACCGCTTCTGAAAAACCTTGCCAAGAAAACTGCAGGGACTTGTCCAGGCAGTCTCCAAGAATTGGACATGATTGAATGGATTAAAAAAATAATAATGCCCTGAAGCTGGGTGGTTTGCACATTTGATACCCATGGTTGAAGATAACCCTGGTTCATATCCTTTTACCATTGTGCCTCCTTTACCTTTCTCCTTCACTAGCATACATAATACTCCATTTTCAGAACTACGCGCCACGCGTCCAGTGAAATGGCTGAAATTTATGCACTAATAAATGCACCTTTAAATCTTTAAGGCAGGGCTTTCCAAACTTTGGCCGTTGGCGACACACCAACGGCCGGCACGCAAAAATCCGGAAGCGCCGCCGCCGCTACGGTGCACAAAAACCCGGAAGCGCCGGTGGTGGTGTTTCTGGGGTGACACCGCGGCAGCAGCGGCATCCTGGAACCCGGAAGCGCTGATGGCCCGCCACCGCTGCCGCTGCTGCTGCCCCTTCGAAAGGGCAGGCTCCGGGGACCCCGAAAATGCCCTCAGCGTGCGCGTGCGATTTTCGCCGCCCTGCCGGAACCGAAGGCATTTTCATCAGCGGTTCCCGGTCGTCACGCGACACACTTGGAGCCCCCAGGCGACACAGTATTGTCTCGCGACACACAGTTTGGAAAGCCCTGCTTTAAGGTGTTCCCTTGCTAGGGGAAAAATATCAAGTTTGGATATTTTAGCCTGGAAATTCCTGTTCAAGTGGGTTGAAGCAAACATCTGAATTCTCAGAGGCCAAAGCTATTCTCTTTTAAAAATGAGCAAGAATATAAGGACAGCCGAGGATTCGACCCTAAGAAAACCTCGTTCCTTCACATTCCACCAAGACTCCGTTGTCTTTCTCTCTCAGCAAAGCCATCAAAACAGGATTCAGTACTCTGCTTCCTTTCAAAATGCCATTTATAATTATATTAAAGTGGCTTCTCTTCCCCACCCTCAAATGTACATATATTTTCCTTCCAGACAGTCAGCCCACTTCATTAATTCCCTGGAGAATGAGATCCAAATTGAGGAGGGGAGGCGTAGTATGGCTGGACTCACACAACATGCTTAACCCAGGTGGGCATGCTATGCGCAGAACATTCACAGGAGGTTTTGACATGAGAGCCGATTTCCACAGCTTGCTAAGACAATAGTTGGGATCCCTCAACATAGGGAATGCAAACCATCCAACCTCTTCCACCCTAACCTGGAATCTTGTGAAAATCCAGTTGGCATTCTCCTTTCAAGGGCTCTGTCATTTTGGGGGAAGCACAAGCTTCTAGCCCTCTACACAGAAAAAGAGGGAGGAAAGTGATATATCTTGCTCTCAATTGCCTCTCTATAGTGGTGTCATTTGAAAATAGAAGACTTGCTGGAACCTTAACCTCCCTTCTAATAGATACTATGAATCAGAGCTCTTGAATGATCTTCCTTTGGGGGGTCTGTGCCAATGTTTCTCAAGTTTACTGTAGCCACTTTAAGATGTGTCGACTTCAACAATTCTGGGAGTTGAAGTCCACACGTCTCAAAGTGGCTAAACTTAAGAAATACTGCCTGCAGAGACCCAGTCTTCTTGGTTTGTTGATGATTCAGGATCTTGTGGGAACTACCCAAATGCTTGCTTGCTTCCTTCCTTCCCTCCCCTTCCTTTTCCCTCCCTCCCTCCCTCCCTCCCTCCCTTCCTTCCTCCCTCCCTCCCTCCCTCCCTCCCTCCCTCCCTTCCTTCCTTCCTTCCTTCCTTCCTTCCTTCCTTCCTTCCTTCCTGTGCCTCTAAGCTGTTTCTTTTTAACATGGCTGGCTGGAGAATTCCGGAAGTTGAAGCCCACACATCTTAAAGTTCCCAAAGTTGAGAAACACTGCTATAACAAAATACAATAAACACAATACACGGAGAAATCAAGAATGTGTGTTCAGAATTCAGGCAGCAGTGTTATCCAAACTATGAGATTTCTAAGAAGTGAGGTATTCTGGGAAAATGAAAAGGGGTCTCTGCAAATAGTATTTTTCATCTGATTTGCTCAATCTTCCAGATGTGCAGGACTACAGCTCCCATCATCCCCTGTCCACACTTACCTGTGCATACATCCAGTTTGACTCCCTGTGGCTTCCTTCTTAGGAGCTATGGAGTGGTGTGCTCCAAAAAGGCACCATCACCCAAAAGTCCCTGCTGTCCAACCATTATCTACTGGGGACAACATTTACCACATCTGGCCGATTCATCTGAGAACTGGTGACCCTTCTCCAGGAAGTCAGATGGGTTGGGAATGATGGGGCCTGTGGTTCAGCACTGGCAGGCTGTGGTTTGGAGAAAGCTGCTCGAAATATTGACTCTGCTTCCTTTCTCCATCCTTGATCAAATCAAAGGTCCTCCGAGGTTCCCAACAATAAATCCTGCTGCAAAGGAGGAACGTCTTGCCCGGGTTATCCCGAAGACCCAGCGCTCCTTCAGCCCAGGGGCTTCCCTGCTACCCGTTCCTTTCCGAGCTGTTCCGAATGAAGGAAATGACAACCAGTCATAGATCTGCTCTGTTTAATGGTCTTTTTGATGAAAGCCCAGCATAGAGCAAGGAAGCTAGCTGGGAAACTTGAGAAACAGCCATAAGCGGGCTACGCTCGGCAGCAGCCCCACCAATCTGGTTTTCATTTGGGGTAGCCTCTGTCCCACCCGCCAAGCCAGAGGAAGCGGGGGGGGGGGGCTCGCTTGGTTGCTCGGTAGCTTTGACAGGCTGTTTGTGGCACTTTGCAGACCCATCATTCCTTCCGGGTGCGGGGTGGGTCTCCAAGGCCTTGCCCAGATGTGGGTCGGCGAAGAAAGAGGGGAGGGAGGGTACGGGCCCTGCACATGGCAGGAACATGAGGTCACCCACTCGCCCCGGGTGGGGCTGTTAACCACAAAGTAGCAGTTCCTCTCAACGTTCGCCCTGGCACACCCCGTTTCTCCTGACGTGCTTCCCCATTCAGGCTCATTACAATGGCATCCATGTAAGAAAACTTGGCCCTGCCAGATATATTTCAAGCTGTGATTCATGCCGAGTTAGGTCTAAATTTGTACCTCTCATTAGAAACAGATGCACCCGCTTTGCCTGATTTTTCAAAGTCAGGGGCTTACTTTTCTGATAATACATCTTGCATGTCACATCAGAGGCCCCGCACGCTGGGCCGCGCATGAAAGGGAGCCTTTGCTCAGCTGCTTCTCATCTCCGAGTTTCAGGCCCGTAAAGGAAGACCGGCTCGCGTTTCTGCGTGTGGGGAGAGGAGTGCGGGATACAGCGGGGCAGGGGGGTCCGCAGGGAGGGGGTCCAGAAAGTCAAGATGGTGGCCTCAACCATGTGTGTGACCTTTTTTACATGCATAAAAAATATTCAGCTCTTCAACCCCGCAGGCCCCTATCAACAGCCAGATGCTGCATGGCTCTGAACCTTCTCCTCCCTAAAATACGACTAATCGTATACAGTAACTCCTGGTTACAAAAGAGATGCACACCTCTTTACAAAACAAATCCATTGCTTTCTCCAACCCAAAGTCCTTGGGATGTGCGGAGATGATAGTTCCATAACTGTCACACGTTGTTTTGAAGCTGTACCTCCGAGGCATCCTGTAGACACCCTCTTGGAGAACGCTGTTTTCGTTTATGTGGTAGCTGCTGAGTGGGTTTCTAGAAGTTGCTTCTCTGCTTCTAACCATTGGCAGGAAAGGATATCACCACCTCAAGGGTCAATGTGTAGCCCACCAGACCCAGCTGTATCCTGGTTCCCCCTCCACATATCTCGAAGGGAGATTTTGTAAGCTCCCTGTCGAACAACGCCTCTGTCCTTATGTTGGTCAAGTGGAGGACGTTATCCATTATGTCCTCCGCTGCCCCATTTGCAACGAGATCAGGGCCAAATTATTAATGGCAGATGCACTCAAGGGCTCTGACCGTGAAAAACCGATTTATCTTCCTGCAGATGTGCTTCCAACTGTTGGCAACCAAGTTGCTACTTTTGCTCTGCTCTCACTTAAACTTAGGAAGAAATATTTAAGTTCTTAGTTGTAGCTTTGGCTCTATTCTGTTGTAACCTTTTATATTTCATCCTTCTTTTATTATTTTATTTTATAATTTCATTATTTTATTGTAATTTATTCCATTCTTATGTTATGACCTGTGGTTACAACAATAAACTTTACCTCTACTTCTACTATCCTGGTTCCAACTCTGGACTGCACAAAATGTTCAAATGGTGCGAGTGCACCTGACCAGCCATGCAGAGCCTGACCCGTGTCCTGCTTTGGCTCCTAACGTCTGACCCGTTGCCTGATACTCAGGGAGTCTCCCCAGGTTAGTGTCTATGAAGGTTCCCAGTCATCCAGGTGGAACAGTCTGTGGCTTGAATCATGTCAACTGGATTTCTATTTTCTCAGTGGAAACGTTTCGCTCCTTATCCAAGGAGCTTCTTCAGTCTGAGCAAAGTTGGTAAGGGAATCCTAAATATGTTTCTAGGTAGCTGTGTGACCTTACACCTGGGGCTAGGTCATGGCTATATTGAGATGTTATTTTAAGTCCTTTTATCATCTAAAGGAGGATCGTTAAGATCAACATGCTGCTGTTGAGCTTGTGAAATGGTCTTAGAAGTTTTGGTCCATAACCCCCATGGTCGTTGTAGAGGCGATACCTGAAAGTTGGTAGAGCAAGTCCTGCCCTTCAATGAAAGGCAGCCTCTAGGTATCCACATCATCTCTTTAAAATGCTGAACCACCCTAAAAATATGGGGCAGTTTTTTGCACTTGGTGGGAATGGGTTAAAGGGGCAACATGGTTGTTGCTATTGTCATGGATAACTGCTTTATTATTAAGGTAGGTAAAGGTTCCCCCCCCCATTTGTGCAGTCGTGTCCGACTCTAGGGGCCGGTGCTCATCTCCGTTTGTTAGCCGAAGAGCCAGCGTTGTCTGAAGACGCTTCTGCGGTCATGTGGCCGGCATGACGCGTGCGGAACGCTTTTACCTACCCACCGAAGTGGTACCTATTCATCTACTTGCATCTGCATGCTTTCGAACTGCTAGGTTGGCAAGAGCTGGGGCGAGTGCGGGACCTCACTCCGTCATGCGGGGCTAGGGATTCGAACCTCCGAACTTGTGATCTTCCAATCGAAAAGCCTGGCGTCTTACCTGCTGAGCCACCACGCCCCCTAATGCTAATATTACCAATTGCCCAATTAAAACTCATGCAATCCATCAGCAAAGGTGTTTATTTTTTTTAAAAAAATTAGCTCTGTCTTTTGTCAAGTTGTGTTCCTTCTGATTATTTTAGAGCAGGGCTTTCCAAAGTTTTCCCGCGGCGACACACCAACCGCCGTTGGTGTGTCGCCATGGGAAAACCTGGAAGTGCCGCCGTTGCGGCAGCGTGCAAAAATCCGGAAGCGCTGCTGCCGCTTTCGGTTTTTGCGCACCGCCGTTGGTGTGTCGCCACGGGAAAACCCGGAAGCGCTGATGATGATCAGCCTGGCTGGTCTCCTGGAGGGAAGGAACTACATCAACCCCTCCTGGATCAGACCAACAGGTGGGCACGTACAGTTGGGAGTGGCTGGCCCTGGAAATACCTATCAGCCCATTATTTAGGGCAGTGTTTCTCAACCTTCCACACGTCTTAAAGTTGCCAAGGTTGAGAAACACTGATTAGGGATTTGTAGGTTAAAACCAGGACTTTGAACTGAACCTGGAACCTTACCAGGAACCAATGCTGCATATATGCTGAGGCATATAATTGGCACCATCCCAGTCCTAACCAGGTCCTCTCTCCTTAACTTTAAAGCCCAGTCACTGCAACTCACTGAAGAATGCAATTTAAAATGAATTACAATTGACTGACAATTACAACTGCAATCCACACGGTTACCTACCTGCGCGATACTAAATATTTTTCCTCATTTATTGCATTAGAAAGTTACAATTTGGTGGCAACTTAAGGATGGCATCTTAAGCTTTCGGGGGCTGCTCCTTGCCTTATACAGACAGTAGTTTTGTAGCATCATTAATAGCATGGCCAATCTAAAATACCTCTAAGATTGAAGTCTATGTCATCCTCTGCTGCCTGAAGTTATTCTCAGCAAGCTACAAGTCAGTTTAATACAAATGCAAGTGTCCTTCCGTGTAGGGTTAAAGGAATCATTCAGGAAATGCTCCTGCAGAAAAAGAGGTCTGTGTGTGAAGACTGCATTTTTCCCCACATAGCATCCTTTATTCCTGGAATGATCTTGGAACGGCACCCACCATCACATGGTCATCTGACCAATCCCTGAAGCTGTCCTGATTTTAAAGCTGTAGGAACAAAGCTTCGTGAGAACCCCTGAGGCACTTTTAGCGTAAAGTCAGTTGCCTCGCGGATTGCGATTTTATTTGCCTTATCCCATTGCTCATTTTGGAAGAAATCCTTCCAATTTTTGTTAAAAACTCTGAGCCGGAAGGAAAGAGAGTTTGCAGAGTCTGCAGAAATTTGCAGAGAGCAAAGAAACTTTCAAAAGTAGGGGACAGCATTCTGCACAATACTGATTTGGTAGAGTTGTGAGAATCGACGATGTCTTTGAAGTTGGTAGATGGGGACAGCCTATGCTTTATCATCCCCTCCCCTTGAGCAATATACAGTATATGGGTTTCTCCCTCTTGATTGGTCTGACGTGAAGAATCCATGTGAGACTTCACAAAAGGGCGAGTGGCTACAAACCATTGGAAGAGATTGCTAGGGTGGGGTCTCAACAGGTCTCCTCAGGCAAAGAGAAGAACTGGGAGGAGACATCTTAACCATTAGGACCTGCCTTGGTGAGACCCAGCACCAACGCTGAGCCAGGAGCTGGTTCCACTGTTCCTGCTCTGAACCCAGCAGACTCTGGCCCACCCAACCCGAGGACATCAACGTCTGAAGGAAAGCATCAAGACCAGAGAGGTGGAGGAGTGCTTGGCGATGGCGAGACACAGCTGGATGGGGGATGACGCAGGAGTAGCCTGCCGAAGGAAGCCAGACCTGACCAGGACCGGTTGTGGTTGGGTGCGGTCAGAGGCTGCTCTTCTTTAGGAGGCAATTGGACTTAGTCAAGTGACTGGATTACCGATCTGTGGCACCTTGGTGACTTGCTTCTCTCATCTGCTCCTTCTGATGCTGGCTTTCTCCGAGTTGGCTTGCGAGTGTGCTGAACCTGGACTGAATTTAGGATGAGACAGGCCTGATGGATTTGCTACAATGACAAACTAGACTTTATGGGACCAGAGTAGGGATGGAACCACAGGGAGAGGTCATTCATCAGCTCAATATGCCGATGATACTGTATTACATCTCTATCCTGGCTTGTCCTGTGTTTGGAGGCTGTTGAGGTCTAGATGGACTGGAGGCTGAAGGAAAAGGAGAAGGAAGGAGTTACTGTTTATGCAGAAGAGTCCTCTGCCAGCTCTGGTGAGAACTCTGGACAGGTGACTCTCCTCTTGAAGGATCCTCCTGGATTCACTTCCACAGGTGGAGGCTGTGCGTTGGCTTGTGCACGAGTCGAGGTACCACCTAGATCAAGAAGCCCTGACAGGCTTGATTCAGGCACTTATGACTAGCGATCTGGATTACCACAAGGTGTTCTACATGGCTCTTCCCTTGAGGACTACACAGAAATTATTAATTCAATATGCAACGGCTCGCATAAAACTCCTACGTTGCAGTTGCGGCGTTAGTTACCAGCTGGCTCTTGGGTAGTTCCAAATGCTGCTTTTAACCTATAAAGCCTGCAAGGCTTGACACTGAAGTATAAGTAGTCCTCATTTAGTGACTACAATTGGGACCGGCAACGCGGTTGTTACGTGAAATGGTTGCTAAGGGAAAGCATGACTGTGCTTACCATCTGACATCAGCTTTTCTTTGCCTTACAGACCTGCGAAGGTCATAAATGCAAGGGTTGGTTGTAAAGTTACTTTTTCATCACTGTCGTAACTGGTCGCTAAATGAGGCAGTCACTAAACAAGGGCTACTTGTACTTATAGGATTATCTTCTCTTTATACAAGCGGCCAATTCAACCCATCTGGTCCATACACCCTAGCAAAAGCTACTGGTTGTCTCCCACTTTTCTGAGGTGAAGGGACAAGGCCCAACAATGTTTTCCAGTTGTAGCCCTCATATTGGAATGTCACCATTATCCTTACTGTACCTCTGTGTATTTTTATGATCTTTTACTTGCTTATTATTACTGATACTATTTTAGCATTTTAGCATGTGTACGTTTTTTATACATAGTCCTCGACTTACGACCACAATGGACTAGAACTTGTTGCAAAGCGAGGCAGCCATTAAGTGAGTCATGCCCAATTTTACGAACTTTTTTGCCATGGTCATTAAGTGAATCATGTGGTCATTAAGCAAATCCAGCTTCCCCCACTGACTTCGTTTTTCAGAAGCCGGCTAGGAAGGTCGCAGATGGTGATCGTGTGACCCTGGGACACTGCAACCGTCATAAATACATGCTGGTTGCTAAGCGCCTGAATTTCAATCACGTGACCGCAGGGACACTGCAACGGCCATAAGTGCGAGGACAGGTTGGAAGTCACTTTTTTCAGTGCCGTCATAACTTTGAATGGTCGCTAAACAAATGGTCGTAAGTTGAGGACTACCTGTAAGTGAAAACAACTGGGAGTTCATGTAGAGCATGGTGGTAGAACATGCAAGTAGGCAAGCAAGCAAACAAGAGATAAAACGTTTTGATATGTAGAGAGAAGGAAAATAAATTAGATTGGTTGCCGAGATTGCCACTAACGTTTTTAGTGTGTTTATGGAAAACTAAACAAAGGGGAGAATTTCATTAAGTTTCATGGAGCTACGGCTCCTGTCAGTCCTGAAACTTTATGAGCGTCATACGATCCAAGTTCCTTTTCCTTCTCACTATGCAGGTATTTGGCCAGCACTACTTTAAAGAAAAAAGAGGGGGGCCCCAGAATGTTTTCCTGCAGTTCTATGCAAATCAATAACCGCCCTTGCTAAATGCCTTTTGCAAGGGTCACTTGCGTGCTCCCTGCTGGTTTTGACAGCTACCACCATAAAAGTTTGCTGAGGAGAGGGCATGAATAGTAGAACAGTTTACTTTATCAGGATGTAAACTGTATTATATTGCGAGAAAATAAAAAAGCAGCTGCACGTACAAATCTCTAAGGACGTTTCTGCCCATTCAAAGCCTTTCCAAGAGGCTTTTGTGAAAACTGTGTAAAAGATCTCTACACCTGCTTCTCCCTTACAATCCACTTCACCTGCTTTCTTTGTTCCAACTGTATCACAGATTTCCCCGAAGTATGAAATGGCATCAACCGGACCTCCTTGAAAGCAGAAGACATTGAAATAATTCAAATTACAAATCCCAAAACAGCAAGACCAAGTTTGGGTCACAAGCCAGAAGAAAATCACAGGTGTACGTGGCCTGCTCTTGGCACGTCCTACATTTGTCTAAACCAGAAAGTTTAATAGTTCCATCTTTGTTAGTTTAGCCATGAATTCATTAGGTAGCCTTTGACCCTTCCGTTGAAGGATTTGTGCAGCCTCGGAATGTATTCCGCATGCAACTTTACACATCCTGTGCCAAGGTAGAACAGCTGAAGCGGGCTTTTTCATTAGCTGTGTCGTAGCTCTGGAAGACACTCGCTTTGTTTGTATTCTCCCGTCTCCTTTAACAATATCTTTTTATTTAGGTTGCAAAGGAGCGTTTGAATTAAACTTAATTAACCAAGTAGTTTAACTTGCATTAATTTAAATTTTTTATAAATGGTAGGTTTTGCAAACTTTTCTGGGAAAATGTGCATTGGAAATACTTAAATGAATCGTTGTTGTTCAGGAAACCCCTTATCGATCAGTTTGTTAGTAAGAATTCCCACCAAGTTCAATGCAGCTTGTTTCTATATTGGTCGGGGGGGTCTTCTTTCTAGGGGAAAGACGCATGACCTTGGGGAAACTGAGGCATAAAAACCAACCCCGGCTGTATTGACCCAGGAAGAAAATACCTAAAACCTATAGTCAGTGTAGACCTTTATTTGGAGCAACCAAACTGGCACACCATCAGGTAGGGCTGTGAAAACAAGGGAGCCTGAACATTCAGCCCAATATTTCAGCCATGGGTTTCACTAGTCAGTCGGCAGACTGGATGGATGGATGGATGTGGGGCAGATGCTACCCATCTCAGGTTATATCTTGTTTCCAGTGGAAAGGAAAAGGTTGCCCCTTCCACCCTGAAGACGAGAGGCCCTTTCCCCTACCATGGCTGAAGCGCAGAGGCACCTGGTCTGGCAGAAGCCACCATTAAGTCTTTACATCAATGAAGATGGAGGTATTGGGTAGTGCGCTTGGTAAAAAGTCAATTGAAGTAAAAAATCCAGTGTGTGAGATTACCCAGTTGGAAATTGAGGAATCAACTTCCCAGACTCTGGTTAAGAACTGGATCAATTTGAGGGTTAAAAATGGTAACCCAGAAAGTATCCCAAGTATTTCTACAGATGTGGCCAGACATGAGAACAGAAATTGTAATGGTGGGACCAGAAGAAAAGAAAAGGTACGTGAACACTTCCCATGTGGTCATCTAGTTCTCCCTCTCTTGGATGGCAAAGAACCAGAGAGGGAAGGCATGTTGGGTTCACGTGTGCTAACTTAGCATCAGACAAGCCACATTATGGTTCAGTGGAATGTGGGAATCCAGTCACAGAATCCTCCCACCGTGGAAGAGAAGAGGAAAAGGAACCTTGTATACTTCTCAGGATCTTCTTCATGAGAAAATGGCTGTGTACGTGGACCATGTCCAAGATGAGAAGATGTAAGACAATTTTCATTAAAATGAATTTCAGAACTGGTTTCTGTATTTTCCAGAAACTAATGAAAAATATATACTATGAGAAGTTATGGATGACTTACTGTAAGTAAAACTTGAAACTTCTAATTTTTCAACTATATACTGAGAATCCATTAAAAATGGAATAAAATAATAATCACATCTCAGGAGTATTGCTTAGAAAAGGTCAGTAATTTGCCCAATACTTCTTTTAAAAAAGTCAGTTTTTTCTTCTGTTCCTGAACATATGACTGCCTGCATTACTTCTGAATATTGTTACAAAGAAATGGACAGCCACTTGGTTTCACTACACAGAAGTTTATTATGAACATAACAGAGAAAAAGACAGCAAAAGCAATCTTGATGCTTTAAGGCAACTCTTAAGAGATGTTCTATGAAGATGATGCAACTTCTGTTTAAATAGAAATTATGAAAAAATATCAAATTGCATCAATAACTTAATGTTTAAGTTCAATAGATTTGCACTAACTAGCGAAGGAAAACACTTGTTGATCTTAATGCCAGCATTAAGATATAGTGGCCTATTCTGACAATCATACCTTGGTTTAATAAACCTTTGCACCACAAGCCATTAAATCAGGAAATTCCTAATTAACCATAGCTTCACATATAATCCAAACCAGGAAATAATAAACTTCAGGACAAGGACAAGCTAGATTGTAAAATCTTGCTTGAAGTTATTCATATTCTGGTTTATTCTCAAAATAATTGGAAATTGAAAACTATGATCAATTTTAGGTGTCTTGATTTAATTGTTTCCACCATGAAGTGCCTACAAATATGGGCAAAGGCCCTTTATATCCCACCTTATTAAACCAAGCTGTGATCAATGGAATTGACCGTAAGTAGCATAGTTCTAAGGAATAGGAAAAAAATATTTACACACAGACAAAGGTTAATATGCAATAATATAGTTTGCATATGTAAGGTTTTTCCCCCCTTCAAATTGTATTTGAAACAACCAGGTAACACCATGCTATTTGCAAATAAAAGGGAAGAGAACATTATGGATGATAACAGCAGCTAGAAAATTCTTTGAACCATTATTTCTTAAGGAAAATAAAAACACACTGTAAAAAAAAGAGTATTAAAATTTAAAAAATGAAATGTGACAGCGATAACTGTCTGTTTAGTCACCTGTCTGGGAAAAGTACCAACAATCAACCGTTACAGTACAGACACAATCCAGGGCTGTCACCTGCGGGAAATTTCACCAGCTTTTACATAAATCTGTAGTTGTTTCTAATTTAGCTCCCATTATTAAGAAATAATGCATCATAGTTATTCTACTGGGATCAGCAGAATCTTTTGGGGGAGTGGGACGAGGAGTATATGCAAATATAAATGCAAAAAATAATTGATAGGAAACAATTAGATGAGATGATTGCAGTTGTAACATCTATTACATCCTCAAAGTTATTAAGAAGAATTTTAAAGTCCTGAGGTTCAAATGACGTGTAGCCTTAACTACCAGCTTTAAGAAACATGTCAGGGGTGGCGGTTCCAAGGGCAATTCCCTCTGAGTCGATTCCCTCCCTGGGTGGAAAAGCCACCAGCCTTTCTGCCCGAGTCCTGCTACAATCCTTCTCGCAGGCTCCTTTTTGGCTCCGCCTCCCCATCGCACCCCACCCCACCTGAACACTGAAAGAGATCACAGAACAGTCCCAGGTTGTTTGACTCTGCTTGACCCTCCCCAGTAACAGGGGCATTCTTATGCTGGGTTACTGGTTTAACCTATACGCCTTGGGTCATAGCTTTCATCTACCGTATCAACATGCATTATTCGGAACAATGCCATGTTAATTGTTAAAAAGCACGAAACAAGACCTGAAGTAGTAGTTTTGCCACCAATGTTCATCCTGGCTAGCCACACTCTTGCCCACTCACCCTCACACTGAAGT
Source organism: Charina bottae (assembly GCA_023362775.1). Classification (NCBI taxonomy): domain Eukaryota; kingdom Metazoa; phylum Chordata; class Lepidosauria; order Squamata; family Charinaidae; genus Charina; species Charina bottae. The sequence continues at coordinate 4,848,537 of JALMGJ010000015.1, forward strand.
CCTCCATGGTGTTTGATGGGCCAGCAATGCCGCTCCACAAGGAGAGGAACAGGGCTCCAAAATGAACTAGAAGCATCAATTGCTATCACATAATTTCCCAATTATGAACACAACATGCCCTTTATTTGTTGACTAAAAATACCAAAAGACCCAGGAAATCTGCTAATTTTTCACAATAGAAGCAGGCAGAATATCTTGCCCTTGCATTTTGCCTCTTGCCTTGGGACGGTAGGTAGATCTTTTTAAAGCTGAAAAAACTGGCAACCGGACAACTATGGCTCAACCTAAAAGGGGTATCTACTCTTCTACAAATGACCGTGTCTACTCGCTCTAAAACTCTAAATGAATATTGCAGATAAGTATTTCAAGCGGATCGCTTAGATAAACAGAACAAAACTATTAGATACAACATAAAGCAAAGAATACTTGTTGAGTAATAAATGCAAGAAAACAGAGCTAGTTGAATATTGATTAATTTTACCCAAAATCTTACCCTATTGGAAAATATTGAAACAATATGAAGTAAAAACACACACACACACACACACACACACACAAAGGAATCTTGCAACCAGTATGAGACTTTGCACATACTGTACCATTATTTAAATGTCTCAATTTCTCTTTAAGTTAGAGGAAAAATTAGTTTCAGAAGAACAATTTCAGAATTCAATTTGCATCAGAATGTGCTGACAGGTTAAGATTCCTTTAAACGTTTTACCACTGGAAATGTAAACTAAAATAATAGGATACCACGGTATTTTTAAAAATAAAACCATGTAATTCAGTAAATCAACAGACAACACTGTGTTACTTGGTTCAGGTTGCACAATGTAAAAGGGTAAAATCTTTTGCAAGTTGAGAAAAAAGTGCAAAAAGAGACAACCACAAAGTGTGTGTGTCTAAAAGCAAAAACATTATGACAAACTTCCAACATCTCATATAAAATTAGTTTAGAAAGTTTTGGTTTTTAAGAACTCACAAAAATTTATTCTGACCCATCCTGAAATGAACAAGTATCAGCTGAGGAACGTTTTTATGGCTGCGTAAAGTTCTCTCTTCGCTAAAATAGTGCCAAGAAATCATAAGCTTGCATAGAAAAACAAGAATCTCAAATTCCCACTGGCGACATGCTTGAAGAACAGAAACACAGGTAATGCAACGCAAACAAAGTGCAGGCCGTGGCAGTACATGATAGTTTGGCTGCCGCAGATCAGGGAAAAGACTATTATATATATATATGTATATATATCCAGTCATCACAGTTTCTGGTCGTTTAATTCCATAATTTGCCGAGTTTAAAAAGCACAGCACTGCTTCTCAGCGCAATTTGAGATCATCACCACTTCCCAGGTTTGATCCGGGACTAGGGTCTTGTTGTCTTCTTGCCTAAATGAAAGACAAAGAGTACAAAAAAGGGGGAGGAAAAAGGTTAGAGATGTCTAGAATGTTGCAAATCAAATCAAAATAATGTTTTAGATGACATTTGAAACCACCACCGGGACAACTAACAAACTGAAGACAGAATGATGGATGGCCTTGGGCTCGTAATGCTTGTGTCAACGCCCAAATCAGAAGGCTTTAGAATACCCCGTTCTAGATTTAGATGTTTGTTTACTCATCTCTTCCTTGCTTTTGCAGAGATTGTTCCTGTATTTTACACAGAGTTAGATACTCCTGGCAAGAAAACTTTAGTGCCAGAGATCTGCTTTTTCACTTCCACACTGATTTGGTCTCCACTAACTCCAGACTTTCCTAATATTAGAATTTTCCACTTCACAGCTTCCATCTTTTTATATTACCAGTATGAAAAGCTAAAATCATCTTATTTTATTACCACCTTTGAAAAAGAATGTTTAATGACAAACAGATTTTGGTCAGAAAAAAAAATTCCCCCCTTTGAATTACATAGGAAATGTATTCCAAGGAAAAAACAAGGACAAGGAAGAAACGGCACTGACACCAGTCTTGTATCAGCAATCCCTTCTTCGAAAAATGCAGAGTGCTTGCTGGGATACACAAAATTCTCCTCTGGTCACCAACGTTTTTTTTCTTCCCAGAATGCAGACCCAATAGCTGCTGGCCTGTCTTTTTCCAGAAGCACATTCTTGAGGTGCAGTTCTGAGTGAAAATCATCCTCGGGGGAACACAGGAATGTTCTGTGACCAGAACACAAAATTCTGTACACAACTAATTTATGATTTCTATTTTCCCTTCTGGCACATTATTGCAGTCCCATTTGTTGGGGAATAACAGTAGCACAGGGCTTTATTGATTTAAGTCAAGGAAGCTTCCTGAATAGGTCCTAAACAAAATTGGGGTATCACTGCCTGTGCTTGAACTAGCCAGATCTCCTTGCTATTACTGTACAGTTAGTAGCTAACGCATGGCTGATTGAGTGAAAACAAAAAAGAGTGGCTTTCTAGAAAAATCTTACATTTGACCCTATCTAAAGTTAATTTTGCATATACAGCAATTACCAGCATGTGTACCACAAAGTTTGTATTTTACATTGAAATACAGTTCACTGCCCATTACCATTACTCGTTACAATGGAGATTATTTTATGAGAACACAGAGGTTAAGCTCAAAATTAGACAGTATGACAAACAGCTTGTTGCAAGAGCATTTTTTAAAAATCAGAACAAAATGGGAACTCTAAACCAGGCTAGATTTTCCACTAAAAAAGGTTATGTTCAGTAGGCATCAAAGCTTCATACTATATACTGTACATTTAAATCAAAGTTCTTTATGCCAGATACAATATGAGAGCCATTATAGATAATGTTTGTTTGTTTGTTTATTTATTTATTTATTTATTTAACGTATGGCATATTTACACCGCAATTCAATAGAATAAAAAACACGGGAGATAAAATACAAGATATAAAATATGAAGTATAAAATTATAGGCATATGTCCAATTTACAAATATAATTGTTTGCTTCATTTGTCACAGTCAGGAAATCAGTGAAATCTGCATTACAGCCCTGTTTTGGCACTCTGTCACTACATGCTGGATAGTTTGTTTTTCAGCCCCACAGTCACAATCTGGTGATGTTATTCTGCCCCACTTATAAAGATAATGTATAAACTCATCAAAACAGAAAGTTAGCCAGAAATAAAAATTCACATTCACCCTTAAGTGTTTCTGGGAGCAAACAAAATGTCTTTGCAGGTATTGTTCTGTTTACTGGACCCCCATGAAATTGTCAATCTGATTTCGGACTTTGCCTTCCTCCACCCTCAAATGTCAAAGCCCAATGTTTGTTAAAGCAGCTCAGGCAATTTATATAAATTAAACATTGAAACATTTAAATAAATTATATAAATTAACATAATGTGCATATACATACACACACAAACATGACATCATTAGAATTAGATGTGTAAAAGTTTTAGTTCCTTTCAATTTTTTTTAAAAATGTATTTTTTATTTAGCATTCTTAACATACACAATTAGCAAAACGATCTTTAAACTTAAAAATCAGAAAATCAGAAAAGAGACAACCCCAAACTAAAAATACAAACTAAAACAAAAGGAAGAAAAAAAATCTACTTTATATTTTATAATGATCAATAGTCACTGGTTTACTAATAAATTACTACTGTAATATGAACAATACAAGGTATTATTGCAACATATCTCTCCCAAGGTAATACGTATTGCTGCATTCTTTGATTAATAGAAAATGTTGCCTTTTCCAAAACAGCCAGATCACACATTTCTGACAACCATTCCTTCATGTCTGGAATAATATCACGTTTCCAATTTCTCGATATGATTCTTTTACCCACTTCCCATGCGCAATACCACCATAATTCCTGATAAACAGTCAGATTCCAGATTTATTTCATTTCAGTACTTTTGGGGGGAGAGATTGGAGCCTCTTTATTTTGCCATACAATAAGATTTAACCCTTAGGGGTAATTTTAGCCAGACACTGTGCTGAAAAGGAGCCATGTTCATATACCAAAGGTTTCCTTTCAGATAGACATCTCTAATCCAATACCGAATTTCAGGTATTCAAGTATGTCTATGAAGGTTCTCAGTCATCCAGGTGGAATTGTCTGTAGCTTGAATCATGTCAACTGGATTTCTGTTTTCTCAGTGGAAACGTTTCGCTCCTTGATAGAAGCTCCTTGGATAAGGAGCGAAACGTTTCCACTGAGAAAATAGAAATCCAGTTGACATGATTCAAGCTACAGACAGGTATTCAAGTATTTTTCATACAACCTTTGAATATTAGAATATTGCGAATCCAAAAACTGAGTAAGGGTAGGGAGAAGTGAAATAAGAATAAAATCCAAATATGATTTATATTTTTCTAGTAACATCAATTAAAGTAAACTCAGGCACATCTATTACTGTATCAGTTTTACTGGTAAAGAAAATTACAAGCCTGTATCTCATGCCTTGGTTAAAAGAAAGGAATTATCATTATTATTATTATTGTTGTTTATTCGTTCAGTCGCTTCCGACTCTTCGTGACTTCATGGACCAGCCCACGCCAGAGCTTCCTGTCGGCTGTCGCCACCCCCAGCTCCCCCACGGTCGAGTCCGTCACCTCCAGAATATCATCCATCCATCTTGCCCTTGGTCGGCCCCTCTTCCTTTTGCCTTCCACTTTCCCTAGCATCAGCATCTTCTCCAGGGTATCCTGTCTTCTCATTATGTGGCCAAAGTACTTCAGTTTTGCCTTTAATATCATTCCCTCGTGAGCAGTCTGGCTTTTATTATTATTTTTAGTTTTAATAATTTATTATTATTATTATTATTATTATTATTATTATTATTATTATTATTAAACCTCAACCTATACAAAGCTGCTTGCTTACCTAAGAACACCCTGAAAAGTGCCAGCTGTTAATTAGCTAAGCTGATGGCTAAGGAGAAATCCCATAAATAACTCTTTCCAGACAATGTTTGTCTCATGGTCTGGCTGGATGAAATTCAGCTCAGCAGCTGAAAAGACCAGGAAATCACGTGGGCATCTCTGGGTTCTCATCTTCTTTTCAAGTACAACTGGATCTAAAGGGGATTCTACAATTCACTACCCCACCCAGGAAAGGTAAGGATACTCTCTCAGTTTGCACATAAATGTCTTTGACGGTCAAGTCTGTCCTGCCAAATTAGTAGATGACAGACTGGTCGTATCTTTTATATCTGGTGCAGAAACAGGCAAGTAGCAAGTAAATAGGAGATATGATGGTAAATGTGGACATAACTCATTTTTTTTTCCTTTCCAAAGGAAGACACACATGCCCTCTGCACATTTTTGCAAACTCAATACTGTTCGCCGAAAGTGCCTTTCCCCCTATATTTAAGAATTACATTCTGATTTATGAGTTCCAAAGGGAAACAACAACAACAAATGCCTGCAGGTTTCTTTAACGTCCACGGAAATGCGTAAGGCGTCTTTCTGAAGAAGCAGGCTGGACGGCCCTGTAAAAGGGCCGGCAAAACCAACCTGCAAAATTGAGCTGCTAAGAAAATCCCTTTGTTTTTGCTTAGAATTTGCGTTGAATGCAGCACAGAGCAGGTCACCTTTGCAAGTCAAGCAATATGGTAATATATGCTTTTCTTTCAGTCAATGCGGGTTAAAAAGGGCTGAGCAACAGTGGAACACTGACTGACAGTGATCAATAGTAATTATATATTTATAGCATCACTATCAACATGGACATTCTTTTTCAAATAAAAGCATCTTTTTTTTTCCTAATGGAAAAGCCCCATAAGAAGCTAAGATCTGCAATACACTTTTAAAAGGCATATAAAGATGTGTCCAACTGAGAAAAATGAATTAATGTACTAAGGATTCAGTTTTCAGATGAGAAACTGCACATAGCTTATAGTTCCATGTTACCTTTTCAAGGAAAAGCTTTTGTTTTTTATTGTAATTGTATTTTCTTACGTTTTATAACCTTACAAGCTTCTTTGTAAGACTTGTGTGTCCTGAAAAACAGGCTAAACATCTCTTAATAAACAAAGGCTATCATAGCATCAATTAAATGTTGAGTTCAGTATTTCAAAACATGCAAAGCAATTTTTCCATGACCATATAGCCCGATACTAAATGTCACTTCCCCTTCTCTGTTTTCTACGGAAACCTATCTATCAAACGGTAAGACATAATATTTTTTCTTGTATTTATGTTCAAGGCAACATTTTTCTTGCCTCCAGACTACACAATTTAAAAGCTTACCATACAGAGGATCTCAGTTCGATTCGGAACTGCTTGAACTACTTGGAATTCTATTTCTACAGTGCAGCAAAAGACTAAAATTACACAAAGTACATCTCTTTTGGAAGTTTAATGCAAGTATATTTACCGTCTTCCCACAATGCAAAACAGAATCTTTTGTAAAATCCCCATTATGTGGCAGGACTTGTGGTGAGACACAGCTACCACAAGAATAGCGGCAGCAGCAGTACATTGGCAATCTCCCGTCTGTGGCATTAAAATGCATCCAGCAAGCAAAACCCTTGTAATGTTCTTGTTCGAACTGATGTATATGTTTCGCTGCATCATGCCAATGGGAAAAGGAGCTAGAAAAGAAAGAAGAATTTGCCCGCCCATCTTAGCTCCTGCAGCGTGCTGCCGGCTGCTGGGGCCGGTTGCTGCTTGGAACATGGGACCAAGGGCAGATAACAAATAGTACAAGGGCCTGATTCCTCATTCCGCACAAAGAGTTGCAGCAGTTATCAGAATTAAGAAGATATATGCATATATGCCTGTGTTGGGGATGTTTGCTTTGCTTCTCTGGTCAACAAGGAGGTGTACAAAGCTAGGGAAAGCATTCTTTAAATTCTAATAAAAATATGAGGCTCTGAGTTGCATCAAAATTAAGGTGATGAACCCTGTAAAAGGCATTCATTAAGTATTACATTGCATGCATTATCTTCACTCCGAAGCATCATTATGACTTTAAAATAGTCGAACAGGAAGATCCATTTTACTATCCACACATAAAAGAAGTTTGGTAGGTAATATTTTCCAGATGTTGCCACATGGTATGCAGCATCAATCCACATGAACCTTTGTCTCCTGACTGTCCTTCCACCCTAGGTCCTCTGTTCCATCTACCTCCGCCCTTTCAGTTTCAAAATCTGCTGAAACTTTTAGAATTTTAAATGTCATTGCAATTCCGATCTATTAACAGTTATTTCCAACGTTTCCCATTCCCAGTTTCAAGGGAAAAAAGATTAAAGATGGCTTTTCTTAAAATTTAGTGGTACATTTAATTGATTGGATTCTGCAGGTTCTTGTGCTAAAAATAGTACCTCTTCTTTCTCCAAAAAACGTTATTGAGGTTTCTACAAGATGTAGACAATTTATCGTTCAATAAAACTGTTTTAATTGCTGAGCCAAAATTAGAAAACATTTTTCAAATTATATTTAAATTAGTTAAATATTCTCATTATGTATTTCATATCTTATTCTCTAACTTGAGTTTACTAAAGAGAGGCACTTGATGTATACAAATGTTACTTACGGGAATATTAATGAAGTCTTTCATTTACACAAGCGTCACTCTAGGTAGCTACATGTCTAAGAACGATATTCATTCTTAACCTTCAAAATTGGCAGAGTCTAATCTAAAATAAGAACACTATGGATGCTTTAGGAAGGAATACGTCTTAAGTTTTTGCACATGTAGAAGACTAAAGCAAATAAAAATATTTTATAGGAAAGAAATTGTATAAATAAAGAATACAATCTGTGATCATTTTCATATGCTGCTAAGAGTTGGATGAATACTTCCGAAGAGCTGGCGCCTCTTTTGGGGAGTGGCAGACCAAGTAGTGCAGGGATTTCCCTTTTTATTGAGCAAAAATGTGGTATCTATTAAAGTAATTTAAACTATGCATGATTCAAAAAAAATTATGCAGACTTTGCAGCAATCCAATATATAAATTTGTAACAATGAGACTTTTAATCTTTAAGCCAGAGCTTTCCAAACTGTGTGTCGCGACACAAAAGTGTGTCGCCACAGTCTGGTGTGTCGCCACACAACCCGGAAGCACTGATCATCATCAGTGCTTCCGGGTTTTCCCGCGGCGACATACCAACGGTGGCGCGCAAAAACCCGAAAGCGGCAGCAGCACTTCCGGGTTTTTGCGTGCAGCCGCAACGGCGGCACTTCCAGGTTTTCCCGCGGCGACACACCAACGGCGGTTGGTGTGTCGCCGCGGGAAAACTTTGGAAAGCCCTGCTTTAAGCATTCTAATTGTACGTGCCCAATAACCTCGCAATCTGAAAAGCTGCTTCAAGTTCAGTTTTATAAAGCAGACAAATATTCTGCATGATCCTTCTAGGAAAACAGAGCTGAAATTCAAACCAGCAATTTGAGTCTTCTTTTCAAATATTCCACAATCATTGGAAATGTATAAACTGTGGAAAAGCAAGGAAGATGAAAATAATGAAATTGTTCTCCACATATAATTAGATCATGCAACATTAAGCCTATGTTCAAACTAGTCTTATTTTCTAAATGGTGGATTTTGACCGTGCAGCGAACAAGCGGGGTCTAGAGCAGGGCTTCCATTTGTGGTGTGCAGAAGGCCTTTGGCAAGACACATCTGCCCCCTCTTTAAATTAGAGGCACAGAAAAAAACAGAAAGACGAGCAAAGCCTTTTCCAAAAAATACGGGAGCAATCCCTAAGACTGCAGTGGGCAGAGGGAATAACCTGGAGCAACAGGAGGAAGAGCCACAACCAAGACAGTGGTCAGATAAAAGAAATCTGAGTCTGGGGCAGAAATGTAATTTGAGAAAGCAGCTCAGACAGGACCCTCCCTACTTCTCTAGGAGATAAAGGAAGGGAGGGGGAAGCACATCCAGACTGGCAAGATTCTGTTATTGTAAAGGTCACGACGGCAATTGGGGCCAGAATTTCCACCACTAAGAGATGTGGTCGTAAAGCACGACAGCTGTGGTGGACTTCAAGGCTGCCGCTGGTTCTCAGGAAGGAGGGAGCGCATTCCAAGGAGATAAACGGGCTCGCAGTCTGGAGAGTCTTGGCAGGGAGTCAAAGAGAGTCAGAGTAGCTCTGCCCTAGACTCTCCCAGGTTATTTCGCCGTAGGTTAGTTAGAGCAGCTTTAGTCTGGCAAGATTCTGTCTGATGTTGAGAACAATAAAGAACTGGAGTTTGGATTACACTGACTCGTCCTTGTTCTTGGGCTGGCCCTGACAACAGCAAGGACTGTATGGGTCGTTAAGCAAGGACCTCACGTGACTGTGACATGGGAAGAGGCAGGAATCCAGGCAAGCAGGGCGGTGGGTGAGAGCTATGGGTGGACGGGTGCTACGGAGTGCGGACAGGCGAAAAAGTGGTGGGAGTAGGAGTGACTTGCGAGAGCAACTTGCAGCCTCCTGCCGGTTTCCCCATTGACTTTGGTTGTGGGAAGCCAGCAGGGAAGGTCACAAATGGTGATCACATACACACAGGACGCTGCGACTGTCGTAATTGTGGGCCAGTTGCCAAGTGCCTGAATCGTGATCATGTGACCACAGGGACACTGCGACAGCAGCAACTTCAAGGAGTGGTCATAAGTCCCCCTCATTCAGCATCGTTATAACTTTGAATGGTCGCTGACTGAGTGGTCATAACCTGAGGACCACCTGTAACCTTATAATAAAAGTATTAGCTTCCGTGTCTTTGGTTTCCAAGTTTGGTCTGCCTTGGAGGGCTGATAGACTGTGGGGACAGCAGCATCAGAGTGGGTAGGTAGCACTGACCAGAAAGATGTGTTCCCTGCTGTCTCCCAACCAATGTTGGCTGGAGAGAAAGGGATGGGCTGTGAATTGCTGGTCACAAGACACCAGAAGGCACAGTTGGGTTTAGAATAGAATAGGGCTGCTGATGCATCCCTGTGTGTAAAAAACAGTGAACAGAACATACTGTTTGGAGGGATTTTTGAATGGTTGAGCAAAAATGTGGGGGAGTGGGATGGTGAATTATACACAGATCTTCCATACATTCTGCAAACATTTTCATCACTGCATTGAATCACTCTTTCCCCATCAAAGCCAAGAAGGATCTTTCCACCGTGTGTCCCCATCCTGTTCCCATCCTTCACTGCAACAGGGAAGGAATGGTGTCTTATGGTTTCTGAAATCGAATCCTATAAACTTCTAGATTTGGGCTTTTTGTTCTCAGTGGGGGAGAACAATCTGTCCATCTTCTGTTTGGAGGATTGTTTGTTTCAGAGTTACACAATTTTTTTTCTTAAACATATTTGCAACAATAAAATATCATGATGTTTATGACATTAATTATGAAAAAATGCTGGTGTTCAGGAATCAAAACATCTGAGTTGGTTCTAGGAAAGGGTCTTGGTTTGAAAACTGGAATTTAGAGCAGTGTTTCTCAACCTTAGGGGTGTGGTGGCTCAGCGGGTAAGGCGCCAGGCTTGTAGATTGCAAGTTCGGAGGTTCGAATCCCTAGCCCCGCGTGACGGAGTGAGCTCCTGCACTCGCCCCAGCTCTTGCCAACCTAGCAGTTTGAAAGCATACAAATGCAAGATGAATAGGTACCACTTCGGTGGGTAGGTAACAGCGTTCCACGCGCGTCATGCGGCCACATGACCGTGGAAGTGTCTTTGGACAACGCTGGCTCTTCGGCTAACAAACGGAGGTGAGCACTGGCCCCTAGAGTTGGACACGACTGCACAAATGTGTGGGGGGAACCTTTACCGTTTTTTCTCAACCTTGGCAACTCTAAGATATGTGGACTACAACTCCCACCCAGAATTTTGGGAGTTGTAGTCTACATATCTTAAGAGTTGCCAAGGTTGAGAAACACAGTTTTAAAGTACTTCTGTGCATGGATTGTTGTGTGCACACTAGTTTCAGGTAGTTTCATGCCCAAACTGAAACACGCACATTTTAGATGTTTTGGTCTGTGTGTGGAATGAAACAGGGCTATTTGTGAGGAGGGGGACAGGAGAAACAGTGGGTGGCACCAGGGTCTGAGGGAAGGCAGGCCAGCAGCAATGGTAGCTTGTGGGGGGGAGGGGTGGTGCTGGGGAGGTGGGGTGGGCATCTGGTGGAGCCAATCATGCTGGGAGCTACTGCAGTGAGAAGAGGAAACATAAAGGGCAGTAGTCTTGCCCTGCTTACCCCATCTAGAAACCCAGAGGGAGCAAAGCATTCTGGGCTTTAGTTCTGTCCCAAAATGGTTTGGTAAAACCTCTGGAGCACAGCCATTTTATTCTGGCTTTGAAACAAAACATTTCCTCCATTTTGTGCATACTCCTCTCTTATTATGGGTTTCTCTTATATACTTTGCTTCCTTCAAATATAAACCCACATTTCATTTGCCTTTTTAACTAGCTTGTGCCAGCAGAAAATAAAAGAACTGTAAATATATAATACTCGTTATTTGCCCAAATGTCACAAAATATAATAATGGAGATACACAATTCAGTGTAGAATTCCACCGTATGCTGCCCCTTGTGTGCCACAGAATGTCACAGGGCACTCTATTTTAGCAGACAGCGGGAGTTAACCATGCAACAAAAAATTCAAAATTGATAAATTCAAACCGTTTAACTAGTCTCGGGACTATGAAATCAGCAATATTTCATGTAAAAAAACTTGCTTTAATAGAAGGATTAACATTTCTAATGAATACATGCAGTACCCTTCACTTCACAGCAGTTCTCACAATCACAAGACAGAAATAAAACGTAAGACATTGTAAAAAAAAAATCTAGATGTTTGGTAGAGTACTAACCAGTAACTGACAGCAGCTGTGAGACTCTCACCTCCATTTCCTCCCGATGAGACCGGTCTCTGTCTTCAAATTCTCGAGTTCTTCTCCGAGCTTCTTCAAAAGCCTGCTGTGCTAATGCATCTTCCTGCTACCAACCAGAAACCAGAGTCAGGAAAAAAAGTAGTTTTACTTGCACTGGAATCAAATGCTTGCTTGACTGCAGCCATCCCCTGGCTGAAGTCTACTGTACGTGGGGCGCCTGCATGACACACAGCGAAATAAAGCACACTGAGATGATAGCGAGATACTGTTAATGCAGACCCATGGCTATTTTATTGGTCAATGACCAAAATACAGTTTCTATGTCTATGACCCACGGCTATATATAGTCTTTCAGAGTCAGGGTTGCCACTTTGCTGTCGCGATAAACAAATGAGGCATTTTAAGAGGGTGCGCTGCCCCTCAGCCCCACCCTTAATCATGCTATTTCTTCCCAAGTTCAAAATGGGTGTTTGCAAAACTGGCCAGACAGTATGGGCATGGCTCAATTCCTCTACGGCTACGGCAACCACGCGTCCATTTTCATAGGCTGCCGGTCCCTGTCATGCAGGCAATGAAGAATAGGAAATAATTTACAACCTGTGTATGAAAAAAGCACCGCGGATTTATATCCTAGCAAAATTAAGAAACATGTCTGCTCTAAATGTCAATATGACACTCTAAAAGGGCATTATTTTGGCATCATCTCTTTATAATGCTAACCCTCCTGCATTGCACTAAGTTTACAGTAATAAAGTGCTGGACGTTATCAGGGGAAAATGTAGTACCAGCGGGTAAAATTCCTTATATCATTCAATTGCCGGAGACTTTATTGAATATCAGTGTCTATAATTTCAGTCTGACATTTTCAAACAAAGCATGAGAATCTTCTATCATACATTTTATAATTTGGAACTTGGATCAAAGTTATTGTTATTAAGTTTATAATAACAAAGTTATTGTTAAGTTTATAATTTGGACTTATTGCATAAGTCTAATATATTTATTTAAAAAAAATTATAATGAGGTGTCTGCTAAAATTTCTCAACTAACTATTCTATGCTGAGGAACTACATACCAAACCATACATGGCAACATGTAATTCTGTCACACTATTTCTATAAAAAAAATAGATATTTTCTTTTTTAGTATGTTTTACACTGGTGATAATCAAAAGCTATATAACTGTTAATGACAACGCTGGCTCTTCGGCTAACAAACGGAGATGAGCACCGGCCCTTAGAGTCGGACATGACTGCACAAATGTGCGAGGGGAACCTTTACCTTTACTTATATACATATTACATTTAATTTGCTCATATTCCATTAGCAGATTTTCCAAAGATTTACAGCTGATAATTGCTTTGCTCCAGAGAATCCAACTATATTTTAATATACTCAGACTCAGTACATTAAAATTTAAATCTAAAATAAAATGACTGTACCAAGAAAACATTAAATTGCCTTTTATGCCTAAGGCATTTCCTGAACCCTTAAGCTATTTTGAGAAATGAGGTAAAAGAGCATCCGTGAGGCATTGCCTAATATAATACCAATGTTTATTAATCAATAAATGTCAGTGAAGTTCTCAGCAATCTGCACTGAAGGGCAACATACACATTGGATACTAGATTCTGCTTTCATGTAGCAGATCAGGACCTTTTGGTCAATTTTTATCTGGGTACGAAATAATGCAATCCCTTGCCAATGTGGAACATAAAACCAGCTGCCATCTGTGAATCTTGTTCCTGGCCATTGTCTAAGCAGCTGCCATTTCACGATGTAAAAAGGAATGGAGGGAGGATAAATGTCAGAACAGAGGCCCACAAAGCATTCCTGTAGCCATGCAGATATATATACACAGTTTTACAAATAAGATTTTTTAGTCCTTCTACAAAGCATCACCTACGACAAGAAAAAATACTTAACATCCAGTAAAGCATATACTGTGATAATCTAGCCATATTCACCAGCCCAAGCCCAAATAAACTTAGGGTTATCTAAAGAGAATATGAGCAAGCTTCTACTTGCCTTCTCTTGAGCTACGAAGTAAGCATACAAATGACACATGAGCCAGGAAACTAGGTTTGTGGACATTTAAATTATGGACAATGAATACTAAAGGAAGAAGGGGAAAAAAATCCAACCTAAAATCAAAAGCATCAGACAGGTCCAAAGATGCCGAACCTACTTCTCTACAATGACCCTGCTTGTTTTCAATGCATTAAATAATTCCTTCAACCTCAAGTTATAAATGTATTATAAAAATACATGAAGTTTTAAAATCACAAAATAGTACACGAGAAATCTGTTGTTGTCTTCTTTACCTGTGCCCGCTCCTCATCGAATTCTAGGCAGCCCATGCCATCCAGCCTTTGGAGATCTATCCAGCCTTTCCAAATAACACAAACCCCATTAAGGATCATGGGTGCTTTTAAATAGACCTGAAAAGTGAGAAAACAAATGCTCTGTATCTTTAACTTTAATGTCAGCTACATGGGACATACAACATATTTTTTTAAAGTAAAAGTAAGATTCGAACCTTTTATATAAAAAAGTCATCAGCACACATAAATGGTAACTCCTACAAAAATGGACAAAATGTAACACCCAAATATATTATAAACCAAAGACACAAAGAAACTTCCTCCACCGAATCTGCACACATGAGACTAACATCACTACCATAAAAGAAATTAAGGATGTGCAAAGCAATATGATCTTTAAAACAAAACATAGTCCAGACTTGAAGATTTCAAGCAGCAATTGTTCCAAGTTCTCAGGTCATAGGAAATTACCTTAAGACAGCATGAAACAAATCACCGGTGTTCTGAGTTTTGTTTTAAAGTTGGAATGAGGTGTTTTTGAACTGTTCTGAGCTATGTCTCATTTTGTGCATACCACTACAGCAATCAGACTGATAACCCAAACAAAATTGTCCTTTACAGCTATTATAACCACTCGGATTCTATCAGGATAATAGCAGGACACACACACACACACACACACACACACACAATTAGCCAAACAAACCATGGGTAAAACAAATCCTAGTTAGGGTTATGTGTAAACTCAGCTATGACATTCATATTTTAAAATAAAGATTCAAGCTACAAGTTTACTTTCAAATATGTACAACAGCAAAACTGATATTCAAATACAAACAGAATTTCATTTTGTGATGTGTGTTTTTCCCAGATCTTATGTTCTACGTAAATACAAGAATCCATATAATTTTGCCTAGTAAAACGAAACTTACTAAGAATCAAAAATCATGAAATAAGCACATGCTTCTTAGGGTTTATAACACTGTTTTTTACTTTAAGTTGTTACAAAGTGTTTAGATCATAACAATTGTGTTGAAAAAATGTATCCTTGTAACAAGGGCTGGCAAAATAAATATCCTCACTGGAAACAGCTTTTTAAAAAAGTTGTTAAGAGCTAGACCATGCAGAGGAGAGACCATTCA
Organism: Charina bottae; assembly: GCA_023362775.1. Classification (NCBI taxonomy): domain Eukaryota; kingdom Metazoa; phylum Chordata; class Lepidosauria; order Squamata; family Charinaidae; genus Charina; species Charina bottae. Next base: position 4,863,766 of record JALMGJ010000015.1, read on the forward strand.
GGAACTGAGTTAAATTACTCCAGGCTTCATTTGAGAAGTAAACTCTGACTGAGTCACTGAATACAGGTGGTTCTTGTTTAATGACCAAACTTGTGATGGTGCTAAACGAGCGGTAGTTATGACTCATCCTTAAAGTCCTGGCCGTTGCGGTGTTCCGTGACTGTGATTTGCAACGTTCCCTGCTGGCTTCCCACAAGCAAGGTCAATGGGGAAGCCGACAGGAAGTCACATGTGAGGTCCTTCCTTAATGATGGTAACAGTGACTGCTGGAACTGCCATCACTAAGCAGGGTGGTCATGTGATGTCACGCTTTATGACCGCATCACTTAGCAACATAAATTCTGGTCCCAATTACCATCATTAAGCAAGGACTACCTGTAAAATCTATCAGAATCATGAAAGATTTTCTGATCTCCGGTTTAGGGAATTTTAAAATAGATTTCTTTTTCTAATTCATTGGATGCAGAAACACTTCCTCAGGACTCGGAGATGCAAGAAGATTCCTTTTTTACAAGTTGTATTTCATTTGGTGGATCCGGAGGGGGAAAACAACCAGTGTTATCTCCCCCCCCCCCCCCCAGAACTCATTTTATGGTCACCAGCCTTTAAGGAGAAACAGAGCAAAGAACTATAGAAGCTAGACATCTGCCCAAGTCTACTTAAACCCATTTAAAATATCTTGCCCCCTGAGGTGTGGTTGTCTCCCACTCTTGTGGCCGTCCGGAAGAGCATTAAGATCTGGCTCTGCCAACTGGCATGGGGGTCCAATAGTGGTAGGCAGCCCTGGGGGTGGTTGGTGGCTTGAGGACGCGCTCTCTGTCTTTTTAACTCTGTATATTTTTCTATGGATTTTTTATGGTCTTTTTACTCGTAAGCCGCTCAGAGTCACTGGCACAGTGAGATGGGCAGCGTCTAAGTTTGATTAATAAATAAATTTTTAAAAAATAAAACACTTGGTTTTCCAAAAACAGTCTAGGTGGTTCAAATTTCTTTCTTCAGAATTCTCTCAGAACACCACCAGCAGCAAAACAATTCAAGAGCATCTTCTCTAGAGCCTGGGTGTGTCATACCAGATCCATCCGTGTGATGGCAATTGCACTGCCAATAAATAGGATTTTATCATGGAGAAACATATTTGAAAATCTGGAGGCCACAAGCAGGTTATCTTAGGACGCAGGGATCAAAAATCTGATGTTCTATCAAACACACATCGATATCAGGTTATGAAGTGACACCAACAAATCCAACAAGTGAAAGTATAGTTTGTTTCTGAAGGCCTCCTTTAACCCATTAATGCCTTTGAAACAGCAGAATTGCACAAGAGGCTTGAAATAAGATTGGTATGGTATTGCACTGATTACAGCTTATTTATTGTGGGTGGAAATAAAATCCCTGTTTCCTATTAAACTGTTTCCCAACAGTTGTGAAAGACAGTTTGCAGAATGAACTGTGCTTGCTTTTTTGAAGCTGAACCTACCAGTAGGAGCTTCTGTCTTCAATAATGAGATTTCAGTACACTTTTCCATTTTAAAAACGCCTCTCTCCAGAGGGAGGTTATTAAAGAAAGTTGAAGATGATGCTATGACTAAAGAACTTTTACAGTCAATATCAACAAGACTTTTTAAGGGGATGGGGTGGAGGAAGGACAAGAACCACACAATGAAGCAGCAAGACCACAAACAATGCTTCTAGGACAACAGGGTCCTTTTTAAGCAGGAGTGTCAAAATGATCCCAAGCTCACAATGTTTTGACTCTGAAATGATGGCTTTGAGTGCTCAGAGCTTAGAACCAAACACTCAGTGTTCTGCAGCTTTGTCCCCAATATGGTACAAAATAGGGCATTTGGCGGTTTCTTAAAAAAAAAAACTTTCAAGCTGAGAAGTCTTGGAGAGTGCATTAGCCAATGAAGCAGCAGACGCAGGTTTTACCCCCCCCCCCCTCTCATTGTCAGAAACTATTTGAGAGGGAATAAAGGTGAAGGAGAAGGAGTTAGAACCGTTTGAGACATGAGAAAGAAGGCCACTCCTAGCCAGGCAGATAAGTTTACCGCCGTTTTAAGTTGTTTATAATAGGAAAGTTATTCATGAGTAGCAGTGCAATAGTGTCTCATGTATCGGGCTTTCTTTTCTAGGGAGACTGCCAGATGCAAATTGCGCCATCAGCATGTCTGTCAGGAAGAAGCCTTAAGAATATGCAAAGAACAGGGGTATGCAAAATGTGTGAGAACGTGCGTATCGATAGTTTTGATCCAATCTCAGAACTAAACTTGGCTGATTCAGGTAGTTTTGTTCAGAGTGTTCCAGTCACAGAAAATAAGCCCCCAACAAGCAATTTTGATTGTTTCAAATTCCAAACAGATACACACACCCCAACCCACATATAGTCTGAGAGTTTTGTTTTGACACGGTAGCAAAACACTGAACCTGTTAAAAGTTCAGTTCCAAGCTCAAACATTTATTTCCTATTTTGCACACACATTACAAGAGAAGTGTATTTTTGCTATGATATTGTTTATAGGCTGCCTTAAAGTAAATCTGTTGCATCTTTCCTGAACTCAGTTCTATGGGTACAGTTAGGCTGTAAAAAGCATGCTTTAATCTTCTGCTATGGGACTTTTAAGAGCACTTCCCTTGCTAATTTTTCCTAATTTTGGATATGGGGCATTTAGTGTGGACTTTCTCACTACTTTTGAGACTGTGTGATGAAAAGGAACCCAGCAAGAGACTTGTTTGAAGTTCCCTTCTCTCGCTATGGTAGAATATTCAGAACCTTTCAAGTGGGATTGTTTTCCTCTGAGCTCAAAACAAATTACCTTCCCCCCATTTCATACTTACTCCACTCAAGTCTATGAGCCAAGACCCTCGATACAAATAATCATTACTTGTAATTCTTTTTACACATCTTTGTGGGAATTATTTAAACTGTTAAATAAGAGTTTATCCCACTCTTCAACAGATTCCAGTCTAGCATGTTGAATTACAATTGTAAAACAGCCCACAAGTGTGCTCAGTGGCCCAGCAATTGGGCATTATACATTATTTATTTATCGAATTTGTATGTTGCCAAACTCTTCATTTGGCTCATGAAGAGTTACAGCCATGAAAATATCCTTAGCGGGCTAGAAACCAGGAGACTGAGAGTTCTAGTCCCGCCTTAGGCATGAAAGCCGGCTGGGTGACCTTGGGCCAGCCCCTCTCTCTCAGCCCTCGGAAGGAGCCAATGGCAAACCAGGAGCCTGTGAGTTCTAGTCCCGCCTTAGGCATGAAAGCCGGCTGGGTGACTTTGGGCCAGTCCCTCTCTCTCAGTCCAACTCACCTCACAGGGTTGTTGCTGTGAGGAAAACAGGAGGAGGAAGAAGCATTAGGTATGTTCCCTGCCTTGAGCTATTTATAAAAATAATAAAGACAGGATAAAAAAATCTAAAAAAATTAAAGAATCCACAGTAAACAATGATACACCTACAGAATAGTTTAACAAGCAGAGTAACACCTTACTATCATAAAACATTAATAATCCTTATTACACAATCTGATGAGTCACACCACATCCTGCAGATCAGTTTACAAGGCAGCAATATCCAACTCCTACAGGCCACTAGAATAATTATGTTTTTAGTACTTTCCATAAGGCCATCACAGTGAGGGTAAATCTAATACCCAAATGGAGGCTGTACCATAATGCTGGTGCTGCAGCAGGAACATTTTGCCTCCTGGCTTCAGAAGCCCCCCCCCCCCCCTGAAAATTTGGGATTATCAGGAGCTTCTCCTGTGATGTATAGACTGGATGGGTTGATTACAGCTGGAAGAGGCAGTCTTGATTTTCTGATCCTGCATTCATGTTTGCAATAGACCCTAGCCCCCAATAATCCATCATGTCGCAAGGTTTCTAAACAGTGCATTTGTTGTTTCATTTGACTTTATAGACAACATTCTGTCCAGTGAATGCATCCCAAACTGGGGAAAGGGGACAATATTTTTCAGTCTGTGCTCCATCCCTCTGGAATAGCATGCCCCAAACAACTGGATAGTGCTCTCCTTGACTGTGTTCAGGAAAATGGTGGAAACAGGGAGATTCTAGAGTTTTTAATCTATAATGTGGTTGGGAACTGGTTGCCAAGGGAGGGTTGATAGTCTTTTTATGGTTTTAATTGTCGGTTTTTATGAATATGTTATAAACCACCAGGAGTCCATGTGGAGTCAACAGTATAAAAAAGCGATCAATGAATGTAATAAATCAACATTAATTTTTTTTTTTTGCATTTTTATGGCTGAAAGATAAATATTTTGATGTATCCTGGTAACACTGCTCTAATCCTGAATGTATTTTAGAGTAGGCTAAATCTTGCAGCTCTGAATCTTGCAGCTTGCTAACTTGTTTAAAACCTTGAACCTCTGAATCTTGCAGATTGCTGACCTTTTAAAATCCCCTTTCAACTGAAATGTTTCCCAATGTACAGGCAAACCCTTCAGCCCCTTGTTCTGACATTTTTCTTTAAATTATGTTAATGAATATTCCTCCCTGCCAGAGAAAGCAGCATAGGTTTGCAGCTTGGAAGAAACTGCTGCTATTGCTGAAGCCGTTTGACCACATTTCCTTTTTAAAGATAAAAATGGTTTCCTCTTCATTTCTAGCCCTATTGGGGTTTTAGAGCTGTCATATCCTCCTCACAGCCAGTTCCAACTTTTAAAACAAACTAGCAATCAAATGAAAGTACCTGAGTGGATACTGAAGTCTTTTGAATGGTTTGAACGCTTGAGCCAGGAGTCTTGATCAGGGCCCATGCAGCTTTTCACCCATGTCACCTGCCCGTGGCACCATGGAACAAATAAGACACCTCTATTTACAGAGTTGTTACTTTAAGCCAGGGGTGGGGAACCTTTTTTCTGCCAAGGGCCATTTGGATATATATAACTGGGGACGGGGGGGGGGGGGGCAGGGTTTCTGGGATTTCCGTGGACTGGAGTTTGCGGGTGGGAGCCAATCACAAGCACTGGGGGGCGGGGTTTGTGGGCGGGAGCCAATCGCGTGGGAGGGGCAGGGTTTGCGGGCGGGAGCCCCGCGGGCCTTAGGTGGGAGGCCCGCGGGCCTGACGTTGCCCACCCCTGCTTTAAGCCCAAACCATGAAGCCTGTCTTCTTCTCTCCTAACATGCTTGAAGCCTGTGTCCGCGGGCCTGACGTTGCCCACCCCTGCTTTAAGCCCAAACCATGAAGCCTGTCTTCTTCTCTCCTAACATGCTTGAAGCCTGTGTCCTAGTGGAAGTAACATTGAACAAACCTACCCCAGCTGGAAGAAAGATTCAAGGACGAATTGCTCATTTCTGATAACTCAGAATTCTAAAGAATTCTGATTAGTGCTATATCTAAACAGTGCATGCTATTTCACAACAAAATAAAGTAGCAGCTGCAGTTTTATCTCATGAAAATTAATCTTGGGTGCATTATTAGCTCTAGCTTGTACACAGAAATAATGTTTATATTTCAAGCCTTATCAGTTTTAAAAATAGTACTTAATATATACAAATTTTTTAAAAATACATTTTTCTAGTAAAATATAAAGAAACTTCAAATAGGAAACTGCTTAATAGAGTCACTTGTTGAGATGGGTGGCTATAGAAATCAAATAAATAAGCAAACAAATAGCTAGCTAGCTAGCTGGTACACAGGAGATGAAATCCAATTTTCAGACTGGAAACTCCTGTTGCAGCCAAGATTTACAAGGAAGGTTCCACGTGCCTTAACTCCATACTCTGCTCCTTTTACTTTAATGAATCTACAATATCAAACTAACGTGTACCAGAAAAAAATAGGATATACAGTGGGGCAAAAAAGTATTTAGTCAGCCACCAATTGTGCAAGTTCTCCCACTTAAAAAAATGAGAGAGGCCTGTAATTGACATCATAGGTAGACCTCAACTATGAGAGACAAAATGAGAAAACAAATCCAGACAATCACATTGTCTGATTTGGAAAGAATTTATTTGCAAATTATGGTGGAAAATAAGTATTTGGTCACCTACAAACAAGCAAGATTTCTGGCTCTCACAGACCTGTAACTTCTTCTTTAAGAGGCTCCTCTGTCCTCCACTCATTACCTGTATGAATGGCACCTGTTTGAACTTGTTATCAGTATAAAAGACGCCTGTCCACAACCTCAAACAGTCACACTCCAAACTCCACTATGGTGAAGACCAAAGAGCTGTCGAAGGACACCAGAAACAAAATTGTAGACCTGCACCAGGCTGGGAAGACTGAATCTGCAATAGGCAAGCAGCTTGGTATGAAGAAATCAACTGTGGGAGCAATAATTAGAAAATGGAAGACATACAAGACCACTGATAATCTCCCTCGATCTGGGGCTCCACGCAAGATCTCACCCCGTGGGGTCAAAATGATCACAAGAACGGTGAGCAAAAATCCCAGAACCACACGGGGGGACCTAGTGAATGACCTGCAGAGAGCTGGGACCAACGTAACAAAGGCTACCATCAGTAACACACTACGCCGCCAGGGACTCAGATCCTGCAGTGCCAGACATGTCCCCCTGCTTAAGCCAGTACATGTCCGGGCCCGTCTGAAGTTTGCTAGAGAGCATTTGGATGATCCAGAAGAGGATTGGGAGAATGTCATATGGTCAGATGAAACCAAAGTAGAACTGTTTGGTAGAAACACAACTCGTTGTGTTTGGAGGAGAGAGAATGCTGAGTTGCATCCAAAGAACACCATACCTACTGTGAAGCATGGGGGTGGCAACATCATGCTTTGGGGCTGTTTCTCTGCAAAGGGACCAGGACGACTGTTCCGTGTATAGGAAAGAATGAAGGGGGCCATGTATCGTGAGATTTTGAGTGCAAACCTCCTTCCATCAGCAAGGGCATTGAAGATGAAACGTGGCTGGGTCTTTCAGCATGACAATGATCCCAAACACACCGCCCGGGCAACGAAGGAGTGGCTTCGTAAGAAGCATTTCAAGGTCCTGGAGTGGCCTAGCCAGTCTCCAGAACTCAACCCCATAGAAAACCTTTGGAGGGAGTTGAAAGTCCGTGTTGCCCAGCGACAGCCCCAAAACATCACTGCTCTAGAGGAGATCTGCATGGAGGAATGGGCCAACATACCAGCAACAGTGTGTGCCAACCTTGTGAAGACTTACAGAAAACGTTTGACCTCTGTCATTGCCAACAAAGGATATATAACAAAGTATTGAGATGAACTTTTGATATTGACCAAATATTTATTTTCCACCATAATTTGCAAATAAATTCTTTCCGAATCAGACAATGTGATTGTCCGGATTTGTTTTCTCATTTTGTCTCTCATAGTTGAGGTCTACCTATGATGTCAATTACAGGCCTCTCTCATCTTTTTAAGTGGGAGAACTTGCACAATTGGTGGCTGACTAAATACTTTTTTGCCCCACTGTATGGTTTCTGGAGATCTTGAGGGTAAATGGGTTCAATGAATGAATGAATGAATAAATAAATAAATAAATAAATGATAAAATTAAAATAAACTGCATTTTATGGTGTTTACACAAGAATGCACATGAGAAGAACATTTACATTCTGATATCTAATTTAGTCCTCAGGTCCCGTATTATTGCTAAGCTATTATTTGTAAGCTTCTATAGCAGAGCTTTCCAAACTTTTCATGTTGGTAACACACTTTTTAGACATGCATCGTTTCGCGACACACTCTTACAGCAGGGCATCATTTCGTGATACACTCTTACAGCAGGGCACAAGGCAGGCACTAGGACCTGCGCGGCATCCTGGCAGGGCTCGGAGGCAGCAGCAGCTGCGACACACCCAGACACTGCAGCCGACACACTAACGTGTCCCAACACACAGTTTGGAAAGCTCTGTTCTATAGAAAGCCAGTTCAGGTTGTTAGAAATAAACAGTATTACTCTACTCCATATATTCTAAAGTTGTCACAAATCTTTCTTTCTTTCTAAACAGACAATGGAATCATTTCTAACTCAACTGATTGTATGCCCTTCATCAGTCACCATCCATCAGTTAGTGAGTCAGCATAGCCACAGTCACCACATGGAAAGAGTAAAATAGTAAGAACATACCACTGCCCTGAAAAATACGTTTTCATATTCCCAGCAACCACGTCTATCAGACATTCTTAGAGAAGACACTCAGGTGAGTCACTACTCAAATATCATCATATACAACTTCTATTCATAGGACACAGTGAACAGCCTGTCTGCTTACTAGCTACAGCAATGAAGCCTGAATGTTGATTTCAACTGACCCTGAATCATCTCACTAACCATACAAATGAAATGGCATTCTAATGTTGTAGTTTTACTAAGCACCATTCATAGAAAATTGTGGCAACAAAGGATGGCTTATTTCTATCAGCTTTGTTGAAAACTTTGGTACAGTCTGACAAACATACTGATGACAGGCAATTTTCACTTTTTCAGAAGAAATCTTTCAAAGCACTGACAAGTACTGATTGTGATAATAAACAGCAACATTAGGAAAATAATATTCTTCATTGTAGTTATAATAGCAGTAGTATTAATGATAATATATTTGATGTCTACCTTGAAGTCAAACCCTGAAATCTTTGCCAAGCAACAGCACATTGGATCACTTTGATTTGTGACAGGCCAAAGAGTGTTCTCTATTTACATCACAAACTTCCCAAGGCAAAACTCAACATCAATTATTCAGAAGGGCAACTTGCCATCACTATTTTAAAAGGGATATACACAACTTTCTAAACATTACTAGATCTCCAATATAAGCACTGATTTCTAAAGCTATCTAGATTTTGAAATCTCCAGTAAACACTGCAAGTGAGTTGATAAAATATCTAAAAAGAATAGGGTGCTAATTACTGAGGTCCTGTCCACTGACTTACAACCAACGAAGTAACTCTGAAATACAATTTTCAGAATTCACTGGTCTTCAAGCAATTCCACATGCTGTACTAAACTTAAGAAGGGCCAAATGTTAAAAAAAAAACATTGATATATTTATCCATAATAGCAAAGGAAATAAACTGCCTAGCTTTACTGCCTGTCTCCCACAGTATATGACCAACCTGCTCGACCTGGCAGGGTTGGCATGCTCCAGGCTCCACCAATTAAACCATGCCACCTATCGGGGCCCTGGAACTGTGCCTTCTCTGGAGCAGCACCTGCCCTTTGGAATGAAGTTCCACCTGAGATTCGAATGGCCTTCAAGACTTGGCTCCCTCCTTCTTTTTCTCGGTTTATTTTCTTTGCCATCTTTGTTCTTCTATCTTGTGCTGTTTGTGTCCATGTGTGTTTCTATTGTTCTTTGTTTTTAAACGTTTTAACAATTGTAAGCCGCCCAGAGTCACTGGGATTCCAGCGGCATGTAAATGTAATAAATTATTATTATTATTATTATTATTTATAAATAATGGCAACTATTTAATTGTAGTTTTAGTGTATAGTGTGTGTATACTGCAACCATGTGGGGGAAGAATTTCAGCTAAAATAAGAGCATCAGCAAATAAAAATTTTAAAATTTCAGTATAATGACATTTGAACTATTAGCTATTAGTAGTCAACAGACCACTCTTTCAGCAAGCAAGCAATGAATTTAAACGTAAATATAGGCACATATATATTATGGATAGTTGCATCTGAATTTTATTACGGAGCTGGTGAGGAAATGAGGTTAACATCCAGGATTTAAAAATATGTTTTCATTGCATTTTCTTGCCAGAGGCCATTAGTTTAAGGTTACTTTCTAAGAAATTGTCGTAAGATTAGTAAGGGTTCGTTATAATTATCAGCCTGATTCTCTACTTGGCTGAACAGCAATACAGAGGTCACAAACTAAACTACCTTCATATCCATCAGGGTGCATGAAAGTGTTAAGAGCTGCTGTTTTTCTCAGGCAGAGCTTTCCAAACTTTTCATGTTGGTGACACACTTTTTAGACACGCATCTTTTCACAACACACTCTTACAGCAGGGCACAAGGCAGGCACTAGGACCTGCGCGGAATCACAGCAGGTTTGGAGGCAGCAGCCACGACACACCCAGACACTGCAGTCGACACACTAACGTGTCCCGACACACAGTTTGGAAAGCTCTGCTCTCGGGTCTCATCTCAGCTCCATAGCAGGATTTCAGGAGTGGATTTTGTAGGATAGGAAGAGTTCAGAGACAGGAATAAAGCAATTCTTCCTATGTTAGCTCAAAACTGTTCTACCTTTTCCTTAATGGTCTGCCAGCACAAAAGCTGAATGAAATTGAGCTTTAATTAAGCTCTAGTTCCTTAACCCAGCATGAAAATATTGCTAGATGAGTAAAACTAAGTACCTACCTTGTCCATAACTTTGTTGCTTGCAAGGTAGAAATCCAGAACTATAACGCCTAACATCTTCCCTAATAGTTGGTTTTCAGAGGTATACTTCTCCCAGAAAATAGCATATGACCATCATGACCTGTAGCACTTACTATCTTCGGACAACACCGGCTCTTTGGCTAACAAACGGAGATGAGCACCGGCCCCTAGAGTCGGACACGACTGCACAAATGTGCGGGGGGAACCTTTACCTTTACCTATGTAGACAGAAAAGCATCAAAAGAAGCCAGACCACCATGGAGATGTCTCTCTTGTTACTTTCACAGGGAGAGCAAAAGTAACTCAAAGGTCCTTAGTATCATGACCTATAATCACAACTATTACAACGTACAACTTGTTTTTGAATTGCATGTAAAACTGACAGAAGTAGGCTGAGAATTGAAGGTGTAGCATGATGCTGATCTTCACAGCAAATTATTACAATATGGAGACCAGCAAAGAAAGGTCAGCTTCTATGAATGGTTTAACACAGAAATGTAATTAAACCCTATTAAAATTACTTCCTTTATCTGTAAATAAATGGTACACTATAACCCAATGAGGTGAGGAGGGAGGGAGAATGAATGAATAAAAGTCTACAAATGAATTGCAGTGTTTTCCCTTAAGCACTTATTCGTGGTAAGACCACCACGATTGCCAACTGGCATTCCGCCATACATCTGGACAGCAAACCTCACGGGAACAACCAATATACTGCTCAGCTTTGGAATAATGTCACTCAAGTGACAACGTTTTGATCAACAGAAATAAAAGACTAACTTTCATTCTACAGTCCGAAGAAACAGCAGATGGGATCCTGTCTTGTCATTTTGAGAATTGTTGTTTATGAAGTCAGTAGGGCTTAAAAACAATCAACATGAATTTGTTGCAACGTGAGCAGGAAACATTTTTCCTACCAGGAGATGAATGGGGACCCATAGTGGCAATGGAGGAAGCCACTAATGTTTTTCTCACGTCTCTCCTCCTTCCTCCGTACCAAACAGACGGCTCTTGCTGAATTTCTCCCACTGGGATGAAATTAGGAAAGACCAAGTACAGCTATTGGACTACAATTGCCTACTCATTTTGGATTATGTTACTCCATTTCACTCTAAGCACACAAGAGGCTTCCAACAATAGTATTAAATCTCAACAGAGCTGTGTAATGCTTCCTGTTCAATGGGAAAAATAGTGCTCCAGAATGTGTAGAGAATAAAAGTAGCACCTGTCTCTGATTCATTGCAGCAGCCACATCTGTTCCCAGATTTGCACAGTTGCTGCAGGGAGGTTTCCACAGCAGCCACACCCTCATGGAAATGGTGCAGCTGCTTTAATGAGCCACATATAGATGCGACATCTGTGCTCCTACACAGTCTGAAGCACTTATTCCCAATCCAACCTGAAGCATGCACAAGCCTAATCACAAAATAGTTAATCAAAGCATGCACATTTGGATACAAACATAGGTAGAAGTAAACTTGCCAAACTCTGTTTTCCTGGATTTGAAATAAACAGAACAGAAGCTAGATAAAACGTAGACTTTTAAAGAGTGGAAGCTCTATAGATGATGACCATCCTTGGGAAGAACATCAAGCCCAGGGGGACCCTGCAAAGCAGGAGTTTTGGGCTCACTCTCTCCACACCTCAACCCTGACTGGGACTGACCCTGCAGAAAGGAAAACCACTGTAACTGCGATGGAATGTGAGGGCGACCTTGGAGAACAGAGGGAAGAGATGCTGCCTAGAGAACGATCAGATAAAAGGAAAGGGAGTCCGAGAGAGGGTAACGGTCTAGAGAAGACACTTAGGAAAGACCCGCCCTGACCAGTCCAGCGATAAATAGGGAGGGCGGGAGATTTGTACTTTCAGACTTGCAAGATTCGGTTAATGTAGCCTTACAATAAAGCAGAATTAGCTCATCTGGTTGTGTCTCCTGTCTGGTTTACCTGGAAGGGCTGAAAACAACACAGTGCCTGAACTCCAACTCTTAGAAACTGTCCAGAATGCCATGATCGGTGGTGCTGAAAGTGGCTGAGTTACCAAGTAGGACCAGGGCTGGTCCTATGGCAGTTGCAGGGCTCAGCCCAGAATTTGACTCACTGCCCAGCCTGACCTTGCTCCCACTGCCCACGCGCCATGAAGGCAGCAGATCAAGTGTCCTCTGCCAGCCCTCCAAGTGTGCTAGTTCGGGCCAACGAACTGCTCCCCAGATTGATCCGCAGAAGCCTCATCTGTTCCACACACAACAGCCTCTACTTTCCAGAGGAGCTTACCAAGGTTTGTTGCCACTCGAGCTACCCGAGGCACAGGCACCTTGGTCTCAGCAACCAACAGCTCCAGAATGGTGGCTTCGGGTAACTTCTCGCTTGTAGCCACTGCTATCATTGATGCTGCTTGGGACTCTATTCACACACGCTCAGGCACATTCCAAACCACCTCTCCACTTGACTCTCTCACCCCTACCTTAACCAGCAAACCGTACTTACTCTCTCCTCTACCTCATTAAAAGTAGCCCACTTTTCATGGTGCTATGTTAAAAAAAATCATATAAACACCATAGCCCCAGGAGATGAACATTTATAATATGTCCTCCTCGCATGTTTTCCTCCAATAGAATTGCTCTCACTCTGAGAGCTGTCGTTTTCCCCAAATGTAACAGGCGGCTATGTACAAGATGGCGGTTGAGAAGATGTTTTACAGCAGGGCTTTCCAAAGTTTTCCTGCGGCGACACACCAACCGCCCTTGGTGTGTCGCCGTGGGAAAATCCGGAAGTTCCGCCGCCGCAGCAGCGCGCAAAAACCCGGAAGCGCTGCTGCTGCTTTCGGTCTTTGCGCGCCGCTGCGGCACCTTCGGATTTTCATGTGTCGCCGCGGGAAAACCCGGTGCGGGCAGGGGCGTGCATGGTGGCGGCAGCAGTCCGCAATCCTCCGCTAAAACGCGGAAGCACCGATGGCGCGCCGCCGCCGCCGTGCACGCCCCCGCTGCCACTTCCGGGTTGTGTGGCGACACAGCCGACTGTGTGTGGCGACACACTTTTGTGTCACGACACACAGTTTGGAAAGCTCTGTTTTACAGGATAAACTGTAGCAAGCAAAAGGAAGTATTGTTGTTTCAATGCTGCTGTTGTCCTAGTCACCTTTCTCCCACCAGCGATTTCCCCTTTAGTACTGACAACCTACCACAGGAAGCTGATCAGTCTTGATGCTATCTTTGGTACCTGAACATTTAGCAAAACTATGGCTGGATCATATTATACGAAGTAAAGCTTAAGGCCATGATAAGTCGGAAGAAACAATTATTTATCTCATGTTCATGTATTTCTTTTAGGTAGCTTGTAGCAGGCCCAGCAGCAATTTGCATATACTTGTCAACAGAAATTTCAATCTACTCCAATTCACACCATCTTTACATTTAGAAGTTTCACCACTTTTAACTAAATATTGACACAGCAGTTCAGCCACTGCAACTGTTTTCATAAACTGGGGATGGGGAGTTGCTGGATCAGAGATTTCAGTACAGAGACATACTGAAGTGTTTCCTATATTACTATATCGTGATCAATTACTTAGAATACATCAATTGTGCATCTATTATTGCAAGCTAAATTTCTAATTAAGAGGAATTCTATTTTGGGGCAGACAGGTGAATATTCTAAAGTTGGATATATACATTCTGCATAGAGGACAAGATTCACTATTTGAGCACTAACTGCTCTAATATACCACTTTTGTTAAAACGAAGTATTCCGTTCAATAGGCTAGGGTTCAAGTTTAGCAAACCTGCTGCCACAGAGCTGAATGACGCATTATATACTGTATGTAGCAAGCAGTTATTCTTTACTGTTCTTTATGCTAGAATAATTGCATGCTGCTTGATCCGTATTAAGGGCACGGTGCATGGAAATGGGAAAGTTAATCATATTCACTGGATTATTTATCTCATAAAAATTCACACACACGTGCGCACACACCATGCAGAAACACCTCCTACGCCCTCACATATGATGCTGGGTGAGGCAACTTTTGAGGATTCCATTGTCAGGTGGTAAAAACACTGTGAAAGAAATACAAAGGCACCCGCAGGAGACATGCTTAATATACTGTGCTCTTTAGCTTGCAGTTTAAGAACGCTATGCATAATTGTAACTACTGTATTGTTTTTATAAAACCTGCTGATATCCACTATTAAGAATTTAATTCAAATCACTAGTGTCTTCATGTCAGTTGGAAATCACATAAATCAGGAATAAATATTAAAAGGGTCACTGGTCTGAGATGGGCAGCTATATAAATTGAATAAATAAATAAATACATAAATTCTTTCCTCTAAGACAGGGGTCCCAAACTTGTGAGCCGCGGCCTGTTAGGAAGTGGGCCGCACAGGTGAGCGGTGGTGGTTCGCGCGATTGGCTCCCGCCTGCAAACCCCGCCCCCCGTCCACGCAATTGGCTCCCACCTGCAAAACACCACCACCCCGCCCGTGAAAAATTGTCTTCCACAACTGGTCCCTGGTGCCAAAAAGGTTGGGTTGGGTACCCCTGCTCTAAGAATCAAATCATTATACTGTAATGCATGTTTTTAGCTTCTTCCTTTTTCCACAAAGCAAACATTATTGTACAAATCTTAATAAGAAACAAAATCTGAGCAACAGATACAGCGCTATGACTGTCCCAATATGTTTATGAAGAATAGCTTAGCTTAATATTTCATTACAGTACTTTGTCAAACCATGGGAAAAAAGCAATAGTCATCAGAACTTCTTTGTAATTTGAATCTCTCCTATTGAGATTAAAACAAAGTAAAGTAAACAAGCCCACAACAAATTAAATGAATACACTGAAAATGAAAAAGGACAATTGTAAAGGAGCTTCAATTACATTTACAAGGAATGTACCTTCAAATTTTAACACTGCCAATTTAAAAGTTTACTTCAAAAGTGGTACATGTAGCAGACTAGTTTTTTTTAAAGAAAACTTACAAAATGTTCCTAAAAATATTTATTATTACAATCACAAAGATCAGCACAGTAGAGTTACTTACAAAAGTACACAAGGATCTCTCATAAATACAATCCATAATATCCAGGGTTTAGCTCTAGAATCTTAAACATGCAATCCACCACCACACCAAAGCATGTTAGTTGCGCTTTGCCAGGAACCAAAGCAGAATTTGGGGCTAACAAATTAAGGGGCAGTTTTCCATGTAAAAATTCAATCCAAATTGAATATATCAGGCAAAAGTGAAAGTAGAAGTGATTTTATTTCAGGGTTCTTTTGTTATTAGCTCACAACTTCTACTTGCCACTAGTTGGATTCCCTGACAGTAACAGACCCAAATTGTGGAAAGCGACATGAAAACTGTAACACAAGCCTTCACTGGGTTTTGGAGAACTGCAAAGGATTGCATAGAGAAGCCAGCATACTTAATCATATATGTTCACAACAAACTAAAAATCATGACAAGCATGTCACTGGATGCCCCCCCTTAAAGATTTTTTATGATCAATAATTATATTTCTCTACAGGTGAAGCTTAAATGCGAAGCTTGAAGAAAAAGGAATACATTTTTAAACTGGAAAGGGGTGCAGAACATTCTGACCTGTTCCAAAAATAATTCAAGCACTTTTATAAGAACGGACCGCTTCCAGAGTACACGGAACAGGCTGAAACGTTAAATGATGGAATATTGTGCAAACCTCTAGTCAAATGAAAAAAGCACATTTAAGCTATATGTGCAATTCCTTACCTCCTAATTTTCTAGTATCTAAACTTTTTGCTTCTTTCAGAATTCCTTGGAATATGTAGGAATAGCCAGATTCACTTTGACTCAAAACTTAGTAGTTTTGAGTAAAGCGAATTACTTTATGTTATTTAAATGATTTTAGGCCTTCCTTCATAAACAATGAAGGACTACTGAACAGAATTAAATGTCAAGTTAAGAAGCAGAAACAAAACAGCAATTTAATATAATTATAATTTCTTCTATATGTCCCTGCATAGAAAAAAAACAGGTTAGTATAAGATCTTTCTTCTGAATTTAAAAGGATTTATGAAATAGAGCAACATACAGATATTAAAGAAGCACTCATGTCTGGAGAATTATATATAAGCAAATTTACCTTATATATTTAATTTTCTTCTGCAAAACTACAATGAAAAGCAATAATTCATTTTATTCTTATAAGATATATTAGGCTGAAAGTAGCTTGCCCTAGGTACAGTTAATCAAATACATTCTGTGCAGATTTTATCTAATATAATGTAACCACACTAAGCATTTCAATAGGCAAAACACAATGATGTTAGGCTAAACTAGACCAATGCAATTTTTGAGTTCTAAAAATACACTTGGAATACAAATTCCAAGTTCAAGGTGGGGGTACCTTCACCGCTCACTTTTGAAAGAAAAAAAATGTGATAATTATCTGTGTTTTCCAGTATGTCCCCCTCAAAAAGAATTGCACATGGTGGTGCACCCTTTTCTACAAGTATTTCCTACATCTATGTTGATGAATTGCCATATGTGGAGTCCTTGGTGTTCTCTGAGCCTTGCTGAACACCAAGGACTCCACAGTTCAACCCTGAGCTGCAAATATTCTCTTCGATTGAATTGCCATATGTTAAGTGACCTATGACTATCAATTGAAAACATCTTCATTTGAATGCTGTCAGAAAGTATATGAAGGACTAAATTGCAGCAAACAAATTTGACTCTGCTTTTTAAAGCAGATATAATATTTCATGGAAATGCAATCCAATTTTCTTTCCTTTCTTTTCCAACACTGAAAATCACCCAATGTTGTTGAAGACTTCTCTTTACTTTCTCCGTACCCTAACACATCACTGCTGTCTGTTGATATCCACCCCACATCCTTGCATGCCATGTAGTGTTTCACTGTTCAACAAAAGGAATATCATACAGGGTTATAGAGGAAACTATTGCAGCTCTTAAGAATAATACCGTGTATACAAATTTTAAAACAAGGTCTTATAATAAAAAATATCTAAAGGCCTCCAGAGATAATACACTCCAAATAAGCAGACACGTATTCTTTATAAATAAAAACACAAATTTATCTGCAGAACTGCGACTGAAACAGTAACGTAGGGCTTAAAAATATTTTGCGGGCAGTGTGGACTATTTGCTGGAAACAGCAGAGTTCTAGGCAACTAGTCTCCATAAAAATGGACACATGTATGACAACCGGTTGGGGGAGATGGGTGGTCATATAAATTTAAATAAATAAATAAATAAAGAGCAAATTCATTCCACATAACGATTTAAGGTCCGTACTTTAAGACCTCTGGAAGACGGATCTAGACCTCTGCCGTTTACCCCGTTCCTCCTTACCTTGCCTCCCTCTCTTTCAAAGTCAACATATTCTCGGGTGGGTGTTTGCCGCTGCTCCCCCTGCCAGCTGGCCGGAAAAAACTGGAGAGACAGATTGGTTCCTGTGGCCACAAAAGCCTTTTAGAAAAATCAATACAAACAGGATCAGGGAGCAAGACATGACATAAATTATGCAGGCAGTCGTTTATTTTTACATCAGTTTGTCTTAAAGCTGAACTGCATAGAGAATACTCAAACGTCAAAAACATGCACTCATCATTTTTCTTAAGCACTAAGTTACAAACATCTGATTTCATTTTGACAATATGGGCTACAGGTTGCTGCAGAAATAAGATACTGATTCGGAATCAATACTTTATTACAAATTGAAGATATTAAAATCCTAATTCAAAGTACTATCTAAAAATCCTGCACTACTTTTTAGCAGCTAAAATGTTTTAAAAGATGTCTTCCTATTTTCCTGCTGTTAGTAATTTCATAAAAAAGCTCTTTCAGTTTAGATACATTTACCTTTGCTTTACTACATTTAATCATGCGGGAAGCTATGCGGGAAGTACAGCAAGCAGAAGGTTGAGGATTCTTTACTGAAACTTTGTCAATTTCAAATTCTTTCCGTCACTCACACAAATGGAGGAACACAAGACTAATGAATATTGCACAAGCTGACTAGAGGAACTCCAGCAGCAGAAAGGAAAATGAATGCAGATATTGAAAGTAACATTTTGATTCAAACATTATGGTTCCAAATATGTGGCCAGAAGTATTAATTAACCCTTTCCACTGAAGTCAAGAATTTAGTCTTTACAAAAACTTATGGAACTTTGTTTTTATATACGATAACAGCAGTGAGATTTTTATATGCACAACGGTGGAAAGATTTGACAATGCCCACAATGGAAGAGTGGATCGTGAAGATGACAGAGCTTGCTGAGATGGCTAAATTGACAGACTTGATTAGAGGAAAGACACTGATGAAGTTAATTGGAAACCTCTTCTGGACTTTTTGCATGAAACAGAAAAAAGATGAAATTATGATATATAGGTTTGATGATGAGAAAAAATACTAGATGATAGAAAAAATGAAAGTTATGTTATAACCTTAGAGTAAGAGTTCAATTTAAATCTATAACTATTGTAAAAGAAAATCGGAAGTCATTTCTTTATACAGTATTTCTCTTTTCTTTCTTTTTTTCTGCACTTTTGGCTCTCTTCTTTATTTTTTCTTTTCCTTATCTTAAACATTAGTTTCTGTTTGTTTTTATCTTTCTTGTTTACAAATTTAATAAAGTTATTCTAAAAAAAAGAATTTAGTCTTTCCAGACAACAGCTGTATGTATTTCTTCAAAAATTGAAAGCTAGGATCAAACCAAACCATATGCCAAAGAAAACCAAGCAAACACAAATAGTTTCAGAACATATATATTGTGTTGTATTGTATTGTGAGATATTGTGTTGTGAACCGCCCAGAGTCCCTCCTTGAGGGGGAGATGGGCGGTTATAGAAATTCAACAAACAAACAAACAAACAAATATAATGATGCTTTAGTAAACAATTTAAGAATAAAACAGACTTTGGAAGGGAGATAATGGTTGCACTGTGGATCTGCAGTTCACCAGAATCAACTCCTCTAACAGCAAAGTCAGGTGGTTGAGTATCTGTCTTAAATCAATATGATTCCAGAAAATAAGACAACAATCAGTAGCCCTCCCTTGAGATATAATGCTTCCTTAAGCAATTCTTTAGGTATTAACTTCATAAATGAGAAGAAAAAGAATAGAAATCCTATTCAATAGTTTTTTCAAAATGTACAAAATATTGCACATAAACAGAAAGCTAGAGAGAACTTTCCATCATTTGCATCTACCATGAAGTCAGATCTCCTCCCCTTTGCATTTATCTTTTGCTGTTTTTTTAAATGTTTTGTTTTTTAAAGGAGAGGAGGATCAGATCTGCTTCTCCAATCTGAACTACACTTCTCATTTCTGCAACAATGGAAATATAAGGGCGGGGGTGAAAAGGATCAGAAATAATTCAGTTTGTGTAAAGTGTAGCAAAAGACAATAGCTGAAGATAGTTAAGCCATGCAATACAGGAGGAGTATGTTTATGCTCAGGTATGCAGTATGTAGGGGGCGTGGTGGCTCAGTGGGTAAGACGCCAGGCTTGTCGATCGGAAGATTGCAAGTTCGGAGGTTCGAATCCCTAGCCCTGCGTGCGGAGTGAGCTCCCGCACTAGCTCCAGCTCTTGCCAACCTAGCAATTCGAAAGCATGCAAATGCAAGTAGATTAATAGGTACCACTTCGGTGGGATGGTAACAGTGTTCCATGCGTGTCATGCGGCCACATGACCGTGGAAGTGTCTTCGGACAACGCTGGCTCTTTGGCTAACAAACGGAGATGAGCACCGGCCCCTAGAGTCGGACATGACTGCACAAATGTGCGGGGGGTACCTTTACCTTTTTTTTTTATGCAGTACAGAGAAATGGAGGGGGATTTAACTAAAGCCCCTACATTAGGAAAAGGCAGCCCTTTGGTAGCCAGGGGCTACACATAACTTGGGGAGGGGGCTTATGGGGGAGATTCAGGACAACAGTGGGTATAGTGATGAAGTAAAGAGACAACAACATCATGAATGTGGAATGTGGAAGGGTTTGTGAGGGGCTTTTTAAAAAACTGTGGTAATTCTATTTTAGTGAACACACCGCAGTTTTCATACATCTCTTGCCAAATTACGGTGAGAAATCACAGGGTCTCCAGGTGCTGCAAAAAAGTGCTTGGGGAGATGTATAACCTGTTTCTTAGAGCTCATAAACTACATGTAATTCTTCCGTGCTTCAAACTATACGGTAATTAAATGATAGTGTTCAAGGCTGGTTAAATGCTCCAAACCTGAACTTTTGGCATTATGTAACATGCTATGCAAAGGTTTTGGGAGGATGAGAAGAAAAAGGGTCACAGACAGTACAAGGCTCTTGGTTTGGGCTGATAAAACCTGGAATGAGAAATTCCCTTTTTTTCTCCTGGAATTGGAATTTCCTACTTAGGGCTAAAGCTTATTTATTTAATCAAATTTATCACCGCCCAGAGTCCCCAAGGGGGACTCTGGGCGGTTTACAAGTTATGCCACATCCTTTTGTTACAGGTACATACTGACAGAATCAAAATACAGACTGTGTTCAGAAAACTGCATTTGTAAGGCAGGTGGAATGAAGATGCATCTCCTTATGCTCTGTGTTAAAAATGGAGGAGGCGCACGAGTGAAGCAAACTAAGTAATGCCTCAGAAATAATATATTCAAAAATCTCTATAGGTTGTGAGGTGAGACTCAAATGTTACTTACTTGTAGCCTACAAAGGTTGTCAGAGTATTCGTTGATGTTAATTCTTTAGACCGTAGCTTTCCGAACTGTGTGTCGCGAGACTTTAGTGTGTCGCAACACACAGTTTAGTGCGTTGCGAAGCGGCGGCATGGGGGCGCACGCGGGGGGGGTGCGGGGGTGCGCGCGGTGGCAGCAGTGTGCACGGTGATGATGGCAGCAGCGCGCCATCAGCGCTTCCGCGAGGCCGCTGCCGTGCACGCTGCCGCACGCCCCCACCACTGCCGCTGTTGGTGTGTCGCCAACGGCGGCACTTTGGAAAGCACTGCTTTAGACACAAGGCTTACAGTGAACAAACTATTACCAATTTTGCATTAAAAACACATGAATGAGCTGCTAAATAAATATAAGTAACCACATGGGGTCGAAATTTGTCCCTAAAATAAATTAAAATATTAGTCAACCATTCAACCAAATGGCATTCTTCCAGATTATCTTATCAAAACAGTTTCTGTGTTAAAACTCTGTAATAATGCTTAAGAGGCTTAAAATTTGTGAGTGCAACTGACGGGAAGGACAGTATTTGCACAGGAGCAAGTCAGTCATTTTTACCAGTAACAAGAAAGAGTAAAGAAGTTGTTGGGAACTTCTAAGTCTTTTTGTGCTAATTAGGTTTGAAAAATTACCTGCAATCTCAGTTCAATTAAAAGAACTCAAACTGTATATCATAAAACATTATTGACAGTAGCCAATGGACAATCTTCTTGGGTACTTCATATGATACAATGTGTGTGATTAAACAGATTTTATTCTAATATGACTGATCTTTTAGGTTATCATAAAATTCTAGGTATATTATTACTTGCCTTAGCAGTTGAACATAATCTATCATCTTTTTTAAAATCTATACTTTATGCAAGATTTAATATAACTGACCAACAAAATATAGTTTGAGAATATGTATGAACGCTGCATACTTACTGCTGCTTGTTCTTGAACATTATGGGAAACTATGGATCAAAATGAGAAATATATGCACCTTGGGCCAACTCTTCCCAATGCATTCCACTACACATGTGGAAAACTACACATTCCATAATTCTCAGCCATACTATTGGTCATGTTGGCTCAGAATTATGAGATCCACAGACCAATACATCTGGAGGTCGACAAGTTACAGAAGCCTCTCTGGGACTCAAACTTTTCTCCTCCTTCCTCAGTTCAGCCATAGTTAAATCAGAATCTTCTACTTTTTAACAGCAGTAGTTTCACTCTATATTCAAAGTCAAAACTGTGATTAGATTAACTACAGTTTGTCAGGTTCAGATGAAACAGGCCAAGTTAATTTAAAAAAACACACCACATCTCTTCCTTAAATTTGGATCTGAATGGCGAGGGCTCTACCATGATATACCGTGCTTTAAATAAATGTAGACAACATGCAACTAATTCAGTCAGGACAAATATTACTGTATAGAGCTCATGTCAATGCATGATCTGTAAAAGATAACGTTCTACCTTATTGTTATATAAGATAGACCTTTGGAGGAGAGCAGTCTGCAATGGGGAAAATGGTGTTTTAGTAAGCCCCATGCTACTTACTGAACAACAGTTCAGCAAAAGTTGGATTAATTAGGACTCTCATGAAAGATAAAAGCAGAACCAGAAGCCATAACTTCCATAGAGTATATGCTGTCAGGGGGTCCAAGAGTTTCACTTACAAGTGTCTATGCCAGCCTTCATCCTACTAAACATACGGTTATCCTCTCTGCTGTTTTAATGGTACACCTGAAGACCACAATGGATACAAAAACTCATGAAAATCCAAGTAACTAAATATTGCACATCATGTCATTATGTCATGAAAGTAGAGCTCATTTAAGAAGCAGAAACTAAGATCAAGCAATGAATTTCCATAGTGCTTTTAAAGAATCAACATTATGTCCAGTTACATGGCTGAACCACCTACTTTTTAGCATCAGATAGTCCTGAACCCTGAGAAACCTCCTTTCCTGTAACCAAGCTCACAGAAGTGTTCTTAGCTGTAAAACGTAATATTAAAAAATAACTAGGTAGAGAAGCTAATAAAGCTATTCTGCTCCCCCTCCTCTAGCTACATGTTTTGTTGGTGTAAATGAAGATAGGTTACAGTTTGAACTTATCTCTTAAGAGCCCCTTTTCAGTCTTTCCTGCCTAGCAATAGTTAATTCTGAGGGTTTTTCCTGTTAAGAAAGTTATCAGTGTTTTTGACAGCAAGTATGAACTTTTACTTAGTTTACACTTTTTTATTCTTCCACAATTTTTACTCTATTGTAATTGAACCTAGACAGGGAATCAAGGGTTTTTTTTACTGTTAAAAAGTTTTAAAAGTGCCAAATAATTAAGCATATACTAAGCCACAAGAACATTTAAATGCTGTAAATAACTCAAATGCATAAAGAGTTAGAATGATACAGAAGAAAAAACAATCCAAATGACCAGGTATTTTTTTCCAGTTTATGTGAATTGAAAGGAAATTTGAAGGATTTTTGCAGTTTAAATTTGAATTTAATTTGAATTTAATTAGCTCACATTCTATATTATTTCAAATAAGGCTTAGTTATCTAATCTGTACCTTAATTCCCTCACATTGTGCAGCAAGCAGATAGGGAGAGGCATTGGGAAAGAGAAAGAACAACAATACCAACAGCAAAGAACTGGCATAAGAAATGGGGTAGATTCCTAAGAATTATGCAGTTTATCCTGAGTCACCAAACAGTTCAAAGTGGAGACACAATTACCTTAAATAAAAGTATAAGTACGTAAACTTACTATCTCAGATCGTCCATCCCGGCATGCATTCTGAAACCTGGCCTGTCTTTCTTCATGTGGTCTATCCCTGAAGCCAGTATATTTAATCTGCAAAGAGCAGGAGCTAAATCAAAAATTGAATCATGCCTGTTTTACAATACCAACACAGAGATAAGGGAAGCCTGCAGAGATCATGGACAGAATGTGAATATGCTACTTTCATGGAAGCTGAGCAAGCACAATGCTCCAAAATATCAATATGCCACTACCCACTCCCAACTTTTACTTAACCAAATTAATTTTTTTACAGAATTCCCAACTTCTTACTTAACCACTTTTACATTCAGGTGCTGCAGCAAACTGTAAGAGGCAAAGAAATATTATTGGAGTTGGGAGGAAAGATATCAACATGGTTGTGCAAGAAGCAAATAAATACATGAAGAGCGGCCTGCCCTTCTAAAGTTACAGGGTTTTGCAGTCAGAGGATGGGATTATGGCCATGAAAAACAAAACTCCAGCCATCTTCCTAGGAAGGACACAAGGCATAAACATAACGGGCAGCAGAACATCATACATAAATGAAGAGACACACTAAACTTTTTTTCAATTAAGCAGTCTATTTAACAAAAATATCCTTCACACTAACCCAATAGTAGGTGACAGACTATTGATTCCATATTTTGTATGTGAGATTAGTGCAAATGCACATACACATAAAGGTTAGATTTCCATAATATGTGACTTGAACTGCATGTGGTGTATAAGGCAAAGAGAATGTACCACGTGTCTATCATTCAACCGGGGGACAGCAAGGAAGAAAGTGAGAAGCCTGACTCCAGTAGCAGAAATTAAGAATATAAAGGAAACTGAACTTCTGTTTTAATGGTGTTGGTAGGATGTGAGGCAATAAATGCCCGAGATGAGTGGGATGCTATGAATAGGAAATGAAAAAGGGGAAACAGGAGCTGCCATGGGTGCACAAAATCAGGAACACTCTAGAGAAAAATGTGTCCATATGGAAGTTGGGGTACATTCACAACATGACACCTTAAGAAATATTGTAGGAAAGTTCCCACAATATTTATTTTTTATTTATTATTTGGATTTATCCCCGCCCATCTCTACCATGGTAGACTCTGGGCGGTTATATTTTTGTTGTTATAAATGTTAAAATAGCACTCTTATGCTTGAAAGTGAAATTCTTACTAGCTAATTAAAATTTGATAAATTCTAGCATTTGATACTTATTTACACTGACACATTTGCATATTTAATATACAGGAACAAAAATTCTAGTTGAAATGTGTGGTGTTTACTAGTGCTGATTACCCCCGCTATATGTAGGATCACCTTTAACTGAGTTTAACCTGGAATAAATGTTACTCGTTGATCCATACATAAACAGGGAATATACCAACACTACAGACAGAATTTCCTGTTACTTAATATCAATATACACCAAAGTTATATAAATAAGTGGTTAGATATACTGTATGTCAGGACACAACCACTGGATCCCTTTTTATCTTCCTCCAGGAACCACTCTTATCCATTCCTTGGATGATACAAAAGGATACCAAAAGCATAATTTGCTGGGCTAATATCAAAAATACAATCAAAACATGGACAGTTAACTCTTAATCCTTGCATTCAACCATAGCTGTCATACACACAAAATCAAGACAATTAAGGTAGATTTCGCACCACTCTTCCATGGTGTGTTAAGTTACAAACAGTCATATTCATTTAGATTACAATCCTAACCCCACTTAGAAAAGAGTAAAACCCAGTGTATCCGTGAAAAGTAATCAGTACAGAAGACAAAGGTAACCATTCCTCAACTTCCCAACTAATCAACAGAAATGTAAAATTCTTTTTTAATGGAATGGGGGAGGGGAAAAGTAAAATTTTCTTTCTGTACAGGGCCCTGGAGATCAGTTATGTGCACAAAACAGGAACAGGAAGAAGCTTCACATCCCTAAATTCAGTAAGGATCCCTTTTAATTTTTACTTCTGAGGCTCATGCTATCATGTATCTGCAACTTTAAGAATTCTCCTGCATGGGGGTGGGGAAGGGAGTGGGGTAACTTCCAAGTAAGACTACTTGGAAATGGGGCTGAAATGTTATACACGATGGGTTTTATTTCGGTTTATAATATAAACCTTCACCAACTTCAAAACCTCTGTAGGGCACCAAATACCATCATCTGCAGGCTGTACAGCAATTGGCTAGACTGACTGGGGATGATGGGAACTGAAGCAGTACCTATTTGGAGGGCAACAACACCCTGGAGTACAAAAGCCTGAGAGACAGGCTGTAACATCTGAGAACTGATAGAGGCTTTCTTCCTGCACAGATATATGATGGCAGCCTGTTCATTCAAAAGCACCCAAAGTTTTCTCAGCTGAAGAAAAGTAGGACAGAAGTACTTTTAAAAAATTCAAAATACGTAGATACCTGCACAAGCCTTCTCCCCCACAAAATGCAAGGAAGACCAAATGCTTCCTTTCCTTATTTCATTTCCAGAAGGGTAGCCATACTAGCTCTTTTGCAACAACCGCCAAAAAAAGCACTCTTGTGGCACTTCACAGTTATCATCTGATGGAGTGGACTGCGACCCACAAAGACCTAAACTGATAACCATTACCGGATGGGGACTGCAATTCGGCTCCATCTTTACACTGTGGATGAGGAAACAACTTCAGTTGGACAGCTGCCTGCCTGGAGAGGAGCAGCTTATTTCCAAATCAAGGCTTGGGGGAAGAGTGGGGGCTTTCCGCTCTTTGGAACTTATCTAGTCTTATGTGGGTGCCTCAAAAGGCAGGACCTTCCCCCTGCCATTCTCTGCATGCGGCTCGTCCTCTGAATGTGGCAGAAGTGAAAGCTCCGCAAATATAGAAGGCACCAGTTTAGGGAAAGACTGAGGAAAGGCAGGTGTCAAGGAACAGAACTTGTTGGCAGCTGTGGATGATGGGAGTCAAAACCCAACCTGTCTGGAGGCTCTAGCTTGAGGCTGGCTGGGTCACCGGACGGAAAATTAAGCCTGGTTGGGATGAGAGGGGAGAATGGCAGGGCTCCCGATGGGAGGAGGACTGGTGTTCAGGACCACAAAGTAAAGACGGGCTGGGAATGATGGGAGCAGAAGCCCATCATATCCGGAGAGGGCCAGCTTGGGAAAGGGGAGCTGCTATCCAGAAGACAAATCGAAGACTGGCGGGGAAGACGGGGATGAAAATCTAACTTGTCTGCAAAGCACCCACTGGGGGGAAGATGGCTGCAAAAAGATGAATGGCTGAGGATAATGGAAGAGGAAGTCCAACGACTCTATTGAGCACCAATCTGGGGACGGAAAGGAGAAGGTGGTGTCCAGGAGCACCACCGGAAATCTGGCTGGACACGATGGGAGCATGAAAACCCCAAAACCTGCCGAGGGGCAGAAGGGGGTAGTCGGTGTCCAAAAGAAAAGCTGGCTAGGGAAGATAGGAGTCAAAACCCAGTGAGAAAAGTGGGATGCAGAGGCACAGAGGGAAGGCTGGCTGGGGACGATGGGAATCCAGACCCAGCGGCTGGAGGGAAGTGGGATGCAGAGGAAGCTGGCTGGGGATGATGGGAATCCAAACCCAGCGACTGAGGGGGAGATGGGATCCAGGGGCACAGAAGGAAGGCTGGCTGGATATGATGGGAGTCCAGACCCAACGACTGGAGGGAGTGGGGTCCGGGCCACGGAGGGAAGGCTGGCTGGGGATGATGGGACGAGAAAGGCAGCACCCCCGCCGCCGCCCCACTTCCGCCCCGCCGCTCACCTCGCACTCCCGGCTCAGCTTCCTGAAGAACTCCTCGTTCTCGAACTTGCTGCGCTGGTCCGGGACGACGCGCGGCATGGTGCGCTGGGCGCCGCGGCCAGCCGGCCGGCCGGCGAGCAGCAAAGGCGTCCCGCCGCCGCCGCCCTGCGCGCCCGGGGCGAGCCGGCGGGCGGCGCGAGGCACGCAGGTAGGGAGAGCGCGGGAGAAGGAGGCCCCCGCCCGCCTGGCCGGTCAACGGTTGACGCTGCCGCCGCTGAGGCGTCTCGGGAGCCTCTGAGGAGACCAGGAGGGGGCGGAGGCGCCGCGCGCGAGAGAGCGGCGAGCGCTCCCCGGCGCGCGTGCGCGGCGCCTCCCTCCCCTTCCTCCCCCCCGCCGCCCATTAAGGAAGGGGAAGAAAAGGTACGCGGCCGAGGGAGCCGCGCCGAAGGGCTGCCCGCGGGGAGGGGCGGCGCGCATGCGCGACGGGGGAGAGGCGCGCGTTCTAAGCGGAGCGCCGCGTGCATCTCGGGGTGGTCTCCTCTCTCAGCCCCCTGGGGGGACTGATTTCGGGGTCCCTCGGGGGGGGGGGAGGCCCGCTTGAGTTCCCAAGACCTCGCTTCCCGTGTTCACACCGACCGAGTAAGCCAGGTCGGAGGAGAGCGGGCACCTGTAAGGGCTCTGCCACGTGCTAAACTTTAGTATTCGTTTGACACGGTTTTGTTTTTGTTTGGGTTCGTTCAAGGGCGCATTGTGGGAATCGAGAAAGGGGATCTGCTCAGTGGATCGAGTCAAGCGTGCTGGGCAAGCGTAGCATCCCCCGGACGGAGAGCTAAACATGCCTAACCGGGTCAGTTAAAGCTGCCGTGAGGATGCATCCACACGTGCTATGCGTGACTAGCGTTCACCTTGCCTTTTGAAGTGCAATTGCAATTGCCCTTTCTCGGCCTTGAAAAGGTCCTGGCTGCGAAGGATGGGAGCTGTCGCCTATCACGTGGAGACGAGCCCAGAGAGCCGTTGGAGAAGGGTGGTCGCTCCTTGCTGCTTTCCAAACTCGGCGTGTGTATTTTGCACGTGCTTGGCGTGGACCCCTGTCCCGTTCAAGTTCAGAAGTTTGCTTCCCTCTCAATGCAAAACTGGGCGATTATTCCCATACGAGTCCTTGGTCCAATCGCCCCGATCCTCCCCCAGGTGGGGCTGCCTCAGGAGCGCCTTGGAGATTTTGGACTCCGGCTCCCATCGTCCGCTGCCCGGGACTGGCAACCTAATCGAACCGGCGGGCGCCCGGTTGCCTACCCCGGCCCTGGCCACTACGCCACGGGGCAATACTACGCCTTGCTTTTTACTCGCGAGGAGGGCGGCTGGGGGGCTGCGAGCGCCCGCCCAGCTGGACTCAGCCCCACCGAGTTCTCGGGGTTCCTCCTCGCGAGTAAGCGAGCGTGCGCTTTCCACCGGACCCTTTCCTCGCCGTAGAAAGCGCCCAGCCGGGAAGCCAGCGTGAATCCGGGGCGAGGCTGGGACCGGGAGAAATCTACGAGCAGCGGGGCCCGATCCGGAATTTTCCCGCCTGGGGAAGGCGCCCCCTTTGCAGAACCTCGCAGCGGCCGGGTCTGCGGGACCCAAAGCGCAACCAAGCCGCGCGGGGCATTCCCTTGGCTGCTGGCGCCTAGGGTCGGGCTGTGAAGCACCCGCGTTGCCGCTCGGGTCCTCTCGTTCTAATCGGTGGATCTGGCTTGAGAAAGGGCCGAGCCTCGGGCGGGCCGGATCCAGCCGGGGCGGGGGGGCAACTTGCGAAGGGGCAGTCCGCTGACTCCAGCCGGGAGGAATCGAGCTTGCAGACGGCGCGGAGGAGGGGGCGTCTTAGGCTGTCGCCCGTTGCAAAAACGGGAAAGGGAAAAAGAAAGCGGAGAGCGGAATCATTGCAGCCGCCCCCCCCCCCTTCCGCGCCATCCCGCACAGCCTCGCACATCCTGCTTGCACGCGCTGGCTCCCTTTCTGTCTCTTGCACACACAGTCGCCTTGTCTGAACGGTTTCCGGTTTCCTGCTTTGCAGCGAGCAGCGGTTCGCGTTTTCGTTCTGCTGGCTTCTTAGAAGGGCTCCCCTCAGCCTCCTGGGTTGCCTGGGACGCCCTGGTCCTGGAAAAGCGGCCTGGGAGGCTGGGCATCAGAAGGGCCGAAGAGGCGGGCACCTGGCCTTCTCACCTGAGCTGCTCTGAAGTGGAAATGCTGCGCAGGATCCGGCCAAAAGGCCTCTTAGGGCACATTTGGCATGCCCCCCGTGGCATAGGCCACAAGATTTGGGGGCATCGTTAAATGCCAGGGGTATTACTTGAAGAGAGGCTGTGCCATAGCCAAGGTGAGGTTTTCCAGCTGCTGCAAGATGGGGGCTTACATAGCGAAGGACAAATAAACCAATCGCATCGTAGCCTCTTAGTTGTGTGAACCCAGCCTCTGAGGTTTCCTTGATGGTTCAGGTCAAGTAAAACTGCGGTTTGATCAAATTGCCCAACTTGGGGGGGAGGACATGTCATGCTATCCCCCCCCCCCCCCAAGTTGGGCGATTTGATCAAACCGCATTTCGGCTCACCCTGGATAATTGTGTGAACAAAGCCTTCACTGTCTCTTGTTTTTGCCTCAACAGACCACAGTTATCCCTCTGGAAACTGGCAAACATGGCTGTGTTCATATAACATGCTTGATTACTGAATTGGCCCATTGTCTGGGTACACACAAGCCACTGAACCCTAAGCCAACTCAATGCCTTGAGTTCAGTGGTTAAACTAACTAAGGTTAGTTTGCAGATGCTGCTGGGTTTTTAAATGACCTGGTTAAGCACTTTGGGGGAGACAGGGATTCTAAATTTTACATATAAAAGGGAGTGCGTGATTTCACACTTCACCAATCCACCACATTTCTTCCCCACTTGGGTTCTCAGGAGAACAGACTTCTTGATTCTCAGGAATTGACAAAGAAGGATAGACTACTTCTGAACAAAGAAGCTCCACCTTTTCCTTGCTTGCGCATGGCCATCCTGAGCATGAATGTAATGTTCTGATTGAAGGGCTGGGGAACGCGTGTTGCCACAGCTCAACTGCTGTTGTGTGGGAAATCGCATCTAGAAAAAAAATTATTTGTATATTCTGGTATGAGATTTCAGAGGCAAGAATCTGCTTGCTCGGCTGAGAAGACCAAAGAAACGATGGATAATTAGGTGAATGTTGGCATTTACCACTCATTTTTTGGAGGTTCTGAAGGCTTTGGAGGAAGTGAGAATTACATTGTAGCCTCACAAAATCTTAAGAATTACTGATCAAACTCATTCATTGAGTCGACTAAGCTGATTTACAGGGCTGGAAGAAAGTTAAAAATACAATAGAAAAAATAATTAGGACAGTTAAGTGTGCTAAAGATGAGTCTGAAAACAGAGGTAACAATTATCCAGAGATAGGCGTGCATTCGAAGATTGCAGTTTTATATGTTTGTATAAATTCTACCCAATATAGTGCAAAAGTATCAGGAGGGAATTCATAACACCGCAGGATGAATGCCCCTCTTTGCTACAGACATATCCTGTATTCTGAGATCTTTCCCTGGGGCAGTGGGGAAACACCATGTTCCTATTCTGTCTGTCTGGGAAAGTCAGGCCTGTTTTTTTCAGAATTAAATTTGAAATGGAGATCTAATGCATTTTGACTTCAAAATGCTAGTACCCCATTGCTTCTGATTCATCTCTTTTTAACTGTCTGCCCTGATTGTAAATGTTCCTGAATGTGTTTGAGTGGAGGTTATTCTATACTAAATACAACCAGATTTTGTCAAAAGAAAGAAACGGCAACGTAACTTTGAAGCGAACATTTTACGAACCCTTCTGTCTGGAGAGATAAATTAATTCTGCTTTCTCCTTCCTCCTCCATCTCAGGTTCTCTCCCTTTTATTTAGGGTGACGTTTGTAAGTTTCAGGACTTTCTGGTAGAAAAACGAACAATAAAATTCTCACACATCCCTAGCCTTTGGCATATCCAGTTGAAAGATTCAGTAGCAGAGATTGGGAAAGATCTTCTGCCAAAGAATCACCATCAAAGGCTAATTCATTTAAAAATAAATAAAAAAAAATAAACGTGCATACTTTTCATTTTAAAAACTATATATACCAAAGCAGTTTGCAGGAAAGATGATCTTATTCTACAGCATTGCTAGCTGGGCCAAAGATACATTTAATACAGCAGTTTCCTGTGTTCTTAGAATTCTTCGTAGCCCAATAAGTCTTCTCTCACCGAACTATTTTTACCTTTTTATAATATAATGTTTATAATAGCATCTTCAGAGTCAGATTTGGTGGGGGGAAGTCAAAGACTCTGCTTAGCAGTAGAATCCTACCACATAAGTCGCTCCCGTGAAGATTTTTAAATTCAAAGTTTAAAACTGACCATATCCCTGATTTTCTGGAAAAACCCTTCCATATTGCTTCCTAGAAAATAAGACACCAGACCTGGGTTCAGCTCCAGGGAAACTTGATAATCTTTTGCTTATCATCCGTAGGGACTTGAATCGGTGGAAATGAAACGGGAGAGATGAACAAGGCTCTCAGGCTTACAATGAGAAAAAAAAAGATGAACAGGGGCCATGTTGGCTTTCTTCCGCACAACACATTTAACTGGTCCTGGCTAAATGCAGACTGCCTTATCTTAACTGGATTAACCCTAAGGAGGTAGGTTGACCTCCAAATAGCTCCAGCTGATGGATTGATCAATCTGCCGGAGTTGGGCAGCTAACAAATTCAGATAAATAATAATAATCTAAATAACCTTCCATGACAAGGTCTAGGGAGCCCCCCGTACATCCAGGTGTTGCAGGCACGTCGTCGGTATGGCCGTTTAGGTTTTCATCTGGCCACCCTGTGGAATGTGAAAAAGGGGAAGAAATGGGTGGCAGTGGGCCCCGTCTGTGGTAGTGCTGGCCCTACTTCAGCGTGTGTCAACCTTGGCAACTTTAAGAGGTCTGGACTTCAACTCCCAGAATTCCCCAGCCAGCATGCTGGCTGGGGAATTCTGGGAGTTGAAGTCCAGACCTCTTAAAGTTGCCAAGGTTGAGAAACGCTGCCCTAGTCTCTCCACCACAGATCTTGGTTGTCGCTTGACTGAAAAACAGGGAGTGGGGTCAGTCTTTGGCTGTAGGACGACTGAGCAATGATTCAGTCATCTGGCCTTCTCACTTGGCAGGGAAGGCTTCGCCAGTTGGTAGGTGAAATTAGAAACTTCATCTTCTGTGGTCAGATACACATCGGATAGTCTTGACTGAACATTCCCTCCATCTCCTGGCTGGGAGAAACGCGGGAAGAAGCCCTGGGTTGGAGAAATGCAAGCATTTCCTTCTGCCTGTTGATTCTCCGGGGTTGTCTCTCCTCTCGCCATCCTTGCATCATTATCAGACACCGGTCGAATTGGCTTTGGTAACGTCTCCAATCAAAGGCTCCTGCCTCAAAATGGTTAGAGCCATTCAGGGCATTTGGCAGCCCACTTTCTACCCTCCAGTTCCATTGTGCTCAAGATTTGCACCCATTTAGTGGAAGCAATTAGGTTATTTTAACGAATACAGACACGTTGAACTTTCATCTGTGAAAAGCAGGCATCCACAGGAGATCTGCCAAGTCATCTATCATCCTAGAGATCCAGCCAGGTCTTTATTGCCAGTAATCCTTCATCAGTCTGTGTGATTCCAGCCGGTTTACACAATCTATTAAACGTCACATTGTCTCTCCAATCATGTCTGCGGTCTTGATGCTGGTATCAAAAATGGGAGTTTCTCCATTCCCTAGGCCCCTCTTTGCACAACACTTACCTCTCCTGGCCATTTAACTCACCTCCGAATGCTGGCAGCTCACAGGCCAGGATCGCTGGGTTTGTCATATGCCAGCCATTTCTAGAATCTTTGTATAGCTGGCAGAAAGGAAACTGTTACTTCCTCTCTTGTTTCCTTTTTTGTTGTTGCTGGAGTGAAAAGAAAAAAAGAACAAGAAAATATGCATTTGGGATTGGAACTACAACAGCCACCCATCCCCACCCATTTCTGCCCCATTCTTAGGGTGGGTGGGAAATGCAAAGATGATATTGATTGATTGATTGATCACATTTATATCCCGCCCATCGCCCTCACAAGGAGGGACCCTGGGCGATATATAGGTCATATTCCTAGATTGATTGATTATGTGCCATCAAGGCATTGTTGACTCAGATCGTCTCCAGAAGAATTTGCCCCCTGCCTAGTCCTTCAAGTCTTCCAACTCTGGACTCATGGTCGCTGTAACTGAGTCCACCCCCTTTGTTGCTGGTCGTCCTCTTCTTCTCTTTCCTTCCACCTTTCCCAGCATGACAGACTTCTCCAGAGTGCTGGGTCTTGCATTGATCGATTGGTAGATTGTTTACAAGCTTTCAAGCCTCTGCAACTACGTAGATAGATTTTCTCCATGATGATCTGTCCATAACTTGGTCTTTCAGGTCTTCCAACAGTGAGCCCATCACTGCTGTGACTGAGTCCACCCCCTTTGTTGCTGGTCATCCTCTTCTTCTCTTGCCTTCCATCTTTTGTAGCCTTAGAGTCTTTTTCAAAGAGGCAGATCTTCACATAATGTGTGCGAAGTAGGATAACTTGAGCCTGGTCATTTGTGCCTCAAGTGAGCACTTTGGGTTGATCTGTTGGATGATCCATTTGTTTGTTTTCTTGGCTGTCCGTGGTATTCTCAGGAGTCTTCTCCAGCAAAGGTGTCAATACTGTTCCTATCCTGTTTCTTCAAAGTCCAGATATTCCTAGAGCAGCTCCATTTTCTTGACATCGCTAGAGCAGCTCCCTGTCTCAGTCTGAGAAATGAGAATCATTTAAACCCCCGGCCAGCAGGTTCGATGACGTGGTTGCACAGGGACAGTTAATTTAACCTGCATTGCAGGGATCTCTCTTCCTCTACTGCAGCCATGTTGTCTGGCTTAGCCCAACTCCAAGATTAAACTAGAATGCGGTTGGGGAATTCTGTTGTTATGGGAAGCACTCTCTTTGCAGCTGTGTAAACCAGACCATCACTTGAAGGCATAATGTGGCTTTTGCTGTAGCATAGCATGTTAGGCGAGTACAGGATTTATAATTTGTTAACCCAGGTTTAGAGTTAAGCCTGTTGTGTGAACACTCGTATATACAGTACATGGAGAGATGTGAGTTCTCTGGTAGGAACTAACACTAGGTGGCAGTGTTTTATGATTTCAGTGTTGTGTTTCAAGGGGAGACATAGACAAATCAGCACAGTAAGCATTAGGCAGAGTAAAACAGTTACCTCTGGTAGCTGATTTCAGTCACTGGGGACAGGAGGCACATTTCTTGCTGTTTAATCTGCTGTTGAATTTTTTCCATTGGGAAACAGCACTTGTAGAATTTTTTCCCAAACATTTGAGAACTAGATCACTTCACTGGAGAGTAGGTGACTGCCTGACTTCAGGCACCAAAAGGTCTTGAGCAGGCCTGTTGTGGTGGGAATTGGTTAGATTCTGTGACTGTCTGACTGGGGTCCAAAGTAGTGTTAGGCTGAAAAATTCCCCTATTTAGATTTGTGCAAGCCAGAGCTTTACAAACTTTTCATGTTGGTGACACACTTTTTAGACATGCATCATTTTGCGACACACTCTTACAGCAGGGCAAAAGGCAGGCACTAGGTCCTGTGCGGAATCCTGGCAGGGCAGGTTTGGAGGCAGCCAGGCACAAGGCAGGCACTAGGACCTGCGCGGAATCACAGCAGGTTTGGAGGCAGCAGGGCACAAGGCAGGCACTAGGACCTGCGTGGAATCCTGGCAGGGCAGGTTTGGAGGCAGCCAGGCACAAGGCAGGCACTAGGTCCTGCGCGGAATCCTGGCAGGGCAGGTTTGGAGGCAATCAGGCACAAGGCAGGCACTAGGTCCTGCGCGGAATCCTGGCAGGGCAGGTTTGGAGGCAGCCAGGCACAAGGCAGGCACTAGGACCTGCGCGGAATCCTGGCAGGGCAGGTTTGGAGGCAGCCAGGCACAAGGCAGGCACTAGGACCTGCGTGGAATCCTGGCAGGGCAGTTTTGGAGGCAGCAGGGCACAAAGCAGGCACTAGGACCTGCGCGGAATAACAGCAGGTTTGGAGGCAGCCAGGCACAAGGCAGGCACTAGGACCTGCATGGAATCCTGGCAGGGTTTGGAGGCAGCAGCAGCCGCGACACACCCAGACACTGCAGCCGACACACTAACGTGTCCCGACACACAGTTTGGAAAGCTCTAGTGCAAGCCATGAGATTTCCTGTGACATTCTATGGAAGCGAAAGTTGGACTTTGAAGAAGCAGGAGGGTATTGGATGCTTTTGGACTTTGGTGTTGGAGAAGACTCCTGAGAATACCACAGACAGCCAAGAAAACAAACTAATAGATCATCAAACAAATCAACCCAGAGTTCTCACTCAAGGCACAAATGACCAGGCTCAAATTATCCTACTTTGGACACATGATGTGAAGACTAGTGCTCTGGCAAAGGCTTTAATGCTGGGAAAGGTGGAAGGAAAGAAGAAGAGGATGACCAGCAGCACTGTTGGAAGACCTGAAAGACCACGTTAGGGATAGATTGTCATGGAGGAAATCTGTCTACAGTATGTGGTCACTAGGAGTCGAAAACTACTTGATGGCACATAATCAATCAATCAATTTATTATTCAGACTGATGGAAGAGCATTTGCTTTTTTTTTTTTTGGAGAAGAGAAATTTAGGATGCTTTTGCACTTACGAACTTATGAGGTAGCCCGAGGATGTGTTTGGATGGATCTCTTCTTTCATTGTACACTTTTTTCCCCAAGCAGTCTACATCTAATGATCTTCTGGCTTCTCCCCACATTCTCATTAAACCCCAAGGGAAGGCACCGGGGGAGAATGACACCAATGGGGTCGTTCCAGATTGAGAAATATGGACAACCTGAGAGATTTCGGGGTGATGGGAGAATGTAGCACGGGAAACAAGAATATATCAGCAGTAGACCCTCTTTGCTACCTTCAACAACATAAGCTCAAAAAGCCCCATTAAGAGGAACTAGAAAGAAATCCTCAAGCATTCCAATAATAAGGGAAATGCAAGGGAACAAATCTTGTTGCAAAGCGGGTTTTTTTTTAATGCCCTTTTCTAAATTGCCAATGCAGTTTAGAAAACATCCATGATCTTAGATTAACTTCCAATAGCTTGAGCTTTTAACTGGGTGTTTCTGCCCCAGAATTTGGCCAGTTTCTCCTCCTTGGATGATGGCTCTTTTTTTGTTACCTCCTTGCAGTTCTAATGTCTGTATATACGTGGCCGTGAATTCATGCCCGGGTCTATGAGCAAGACACTATCCATCGTTCTTCTTAGTTGCCGATAGATAGATAGATAGATAGATAGATAGATAGATAGATAGGTCCCCCCACACATTTGTGCAGACATGTCCGACTCTAGGGGCCGGTGCTCATCTCCGTTTCTTAGCCGAAGAGCCAGTGTTGTCCAAAGACGCTTCTGTGGTCATGTGGCCAGCATGACGCATGCGGAACGCTGTTACCTTCCCACTGAAGTGGTGCCTATTCATCTACTTGCATTTGCATGCTTTCGAATTGCTAGGTTGGCAAGAGCTGGGGCGAGTGCGGAAGCTCACTCCGTCACGTGGGACTAGGGATTCAAACCTCCGAACTTGCGATCTTCCGATCGACAAGCCTGACGTCTTATCCGCTGAGCCACCACGCCAGATAGATAGATAGATAGATGATAGATAGATAGATAGATAGATAGATAGATAGATAGATAAGATAGATAGATAGATAGATAGATAGATAGATAGATAGGAAAGAAAGAAAGAAAGAAAGAAAGAAAGGAAGGAAGGAAGGAAGGAAGGAAGGAAGGAAGGAAGGAAGGAAGGAAGGAAAGAAAAGAAAGAAAAGAAAGAAAAAGAAAGGAAGGAAGGAAGAAAGAAAAAGAAAGGAAAGAAAGAAAGAAGGAAAGAAAGAAAGAAAAGAAAGAAAGAAAAAGAAAAAGAAAGAAAGAAAGGAAAGAAAAAGAAAGAAAGAAAGAAAGAAAGAAAAAGAAAGAAAGGAAGGAAGGAAGGAAGGAAAGAAAAAGGAAAGGAAAGAAAGAAAAGAAAGAAAGAAAGAAAGAAAGAAAGAAAGAAAGAAAGAAAGAAAAGAAAGAAAGGAAAGAAAGAAAAGAAGGAAGGAAGGAAAGAAAAAGAAAAAGAAAAAGAAAGAAAAGAAAGAAAGAAAGAAAGAAAAGGAAGGAAAGAAAGGAAAGAAAGAAAGAAAGAAAGAAAGAAAGAAAGAAAGAAAGAAAGAAAAAGCAAAGCTCTATTAAAATGTACAAAATGCATGTTTCTTGCTATGTCTGAGATTCAGGAGAAGGACTAGAATCTCCTCATTTCATCTAATTGATCTGGACCGCATATTGCATCAAGTTGTAAAGCGGTTTGTTTGGTTTTAGCAGAGCATGCTCTGTGACACCACTCAGTTTGTCAGCCATGGTTTAGGGCAGGAATATGCTTCCTTTAGAGGATCACAGCAAGCTTTGTATGGCCTGTGGAGCCCAGCGATGGGCTAGGCCAGGAGCTATTTCAGGAGTTTTAAGGGATGAAATGGGTGCCCCTGAAGTCATTCATAACCCTTAAGCTCTTGCCAACCTGGCAATTCGAAAGCACACAAATGCAAGTAGATAAATAGGTACCACTTCGGTGGGTAGGTAGCAGCATTCCGCGCGTGTCATGCCTGCCACATGACCGCGGAAGCATCTTTGGACAGCGCTGGCTCTTCAGCTAACAAACGGAGTTGAGCACCGGCCCCTAGAGTCAGACACGACTGTGCAGGGGAAACCTTTACTTTTACTTTTACTATATGTACATGTATCAAATGCAGACAGACTCCCACCCTCCACTGACTGCATCCTATGGTGTCCCCTTCCACTGGGATGGCAGATAAATGTCCCACTCGTATGGCAAACTACCATGAGCTCTACGTTCCAAGAAAGGTCCATCTGGGAAATCCTGCAATCGTCTTCCATGGCCTTGCTTTGGCAGTTCACCACCAAGCTCAATTTGTGAAACTACATGGGGGAGGGGTGATCGCTTGGAGAAATAACAAGGGTCACAAAATAAGTTCCTGAATATGAAAAAAAGCTCCAAATATTTGGCTTCATGCACACAAGCTTTTTTTGCACCCCTGGTTTATGGCTAAGCCCAAGCCACCATTAAGTAAACCTTGGGTATTCATGATGTGCGAATCAGGTCTTAACCATTAGCATTTCCAGATCAAATCTGGGTGGTCCTATGTCACAGAATTAATAATTTCCAAACATTTATTCGTTGCCCAGCGACTGTCCCAATTAAGCAGACAACAGTAGGAAAACAACCAGTATTTATTTATTTTATAATTGCAAACCATAAACATTGGATCAAATGCGGTGCCTCCCCAGCAAACAAGCTGAGTGAAGGACCCCTAATACAAAGGAACGTAAACTTTTATGCCAAAAAAATATGCAAATACAATTGCATCATGGTTTCCATGTTAAAATCAGGCTATAACCAGAAATAACAGTTTTTACTACTGACCTTTAGGTTTCAAAGCTTCTCCTTACTGTCACGAATGTACTTTTACCTTACTTAATATTCTTCTATCTAAAGTTAGCCTAACTGATGCTGTTTTTAAATTCTCTAACACCTAGAACAGTGTTTCTCAACCCTGACAACTTTCAGATGTGTGGACTTCAACTCCCAGAATTCCCCAGCCAGGGGAATTCTGGGAGTTGAAGTCCACACATCTGAAAGTTGCCAAGGTTGGGAAACACTGGCCTAGAATGTTCACCATATGCTTGCCCAGGGCAGAAATTCAGGGCCTGGTTCTTTTTCTCTTTTTGCCCTTTTTCTTCTCTTTCTTCTTTCCAGTACTCAGTACTCTTCAAGACAACTTTTGAACAGAGGAAAATAAAGCGAGATGGATAACTTCAACAAGGAGCCCACAGGAAATCAGCCTGTGCAGCAAAGTCCTAGAAATAAAATAGGCTGGCGCATACGCCCACGGAGCATTCTCATGTGATCATTTGTCCTTCACGGTTGAAAGAAGATGTGCTGTTCTAGAGAGGAAGTGTAACAATCGTCTGTGTTGGTGTTTTTCAGATGTAGCAGGGGGGGGGGAAGAAAAGAAAACAGACGCTTTAAAAATATTGATGGGCTGTCTTCCCAG
Source organism: Charina bottae (assembly GCA_023362775.1). Lineage (NCBI taxonomy): Eukaryota > Metazoa > Chordata > Lepidosauria > Squamata > Charinaidae > Charina > Charina bottae. Next base: position 4,903,573 of record JALMGJ010000015.1, read on the forward strand.
GGCAGAAGATCATTTTTATTAATTAATTAATTTATATCACCGCCCATCTCCCCCAACCGGGGCACTCTGGGCAATTTCACATTGTTTTGTCGTTTGTAGAGTTATCAGTGAGACTTGATGCTCTGTCTTCTACCTATAAATAACGTTTTCGGGGAAAAGGGGAATCCAGGAAAAGATGGCAACAGTCTCAAACCCAGAATTCCAAATAAAATCAACACAGGCTGGCTAAACTGGTTGCTTATTCCCTCCTTGAATAAGCTCCTAGGCTTCCGCCTGGATTCAAAGCTCATTGCAGAGCTGAGGGTTGGAGAGGGAACATCTGAACACCCAGCCTTCCTTACCACCACCCACCCTCCTTTTCTTCCTACAGGCTGTGACGGCGCAATGGAAGCTCTGCCTACACCTTAAAAAATGGCCAGAGCTTTGATTGCAAGGCTGTGGCTGCCACCTTGACTTTTTTCACCTTCAGACCCCCCCTGCTGTCCTCCCTTTTCTTTCTTAGCACTACTCTCAGTTTTATGGAGGACATGCCACTGCCATGTAGGGTTGGAGCAGCAGAAATGTGGGTTCAAGTTCACCCCTCAGCTTCCGCGGTCATGTGGCCGGCATGACGCGCGCGGAACGCTGTTACTATCCCACGGAAGTGGTACCTATTCATCTACTTGCATTGGCATGCTTTCGAATTGCTAGGTTGGCAAGAGCTGGGGCGAGTGCGGGAGCTCGCTCCGTCACGTGGTGCTCGGGTCTCGAACCGCCGACCTTCCGAGTGACAAGCCTGGCGTCTTAACCACTGAGCCATCGCGCCCCTAGGGATAAACATACCATAGTACGTAGTACAGAAAAATCAAGAGCGTATAAAGAAATAAAACGTATTAAAGGAAAGGCAAAATCTCTTTGTGGGCCTCAGTTTCCCACCCCAGCCTAGATGGAACCGTGATCAGCCTAAGATAACTAGCTGGCACCTCTTTTTTTTTGGGAGGGGGTCCTCTGGCTTCATCTCCATAAACTCTGTGAACCTAGTAAGTTCCTAGAAGCGGTTTCCAATGACTTTATTTGAACTACCTGCTACAGGTAGAGTCATGTCTTATTTACACACCGATTTTGGGGATTAAAGAGAAAGCAATGCAGGGGGAACCGCTGCTATCTTTCCCTTAATCCCAAGCCCCTGATGTGTGACATCTGGATTCTGATCTGGGAACGGGCAGAGGTGAGAGAGACAAGTAACCACAATTACAGTAACTCCCTGATCAAGTCAAATACAATGGCTGCTTCAAAGCTATCAGATGCAGCAGGTGTGAAATCTGTTCCGCCCACTGAAAACTTGCCCGTTTGGGTTCAAGCTCTTGAGCACACAAAAGCTGAACTGCTGACTTTCTTAACCCAGTGTTTCTCAAGCTTGGCAACTTTAAGAAGCGTGGACTTCAACTCCCAGAATTCCCCAGCCAGCCTTGCTGGCTGGGGAATTCTGGGAGTTGAAGTCCACGCTTCTTAAAGTTGCCAAGCTTGAGAAACTCGGGCTTAACCTATCTGTGACTGAGGGAGGCAGGCCATATCTCCACCTTCCTTGCCCATTTTCTCACCTGGATGTCAACCTTGCAAGCACCTGTGTGGCTGGGCTTCAGGCCTATTATGGGAGCATCAAGGACTGGGCTAAGTCAGAGCTCCTTGGGAAAAAATGCAGCGCTTGAGCACTTTTCCTTCTTGGAAAAGTGACTGTGGCGATGGTGAAGAGACTCTTTTTGAAAAAGCAGGTGGGCCTTGGAAACTTCCAAGGGAAGCTTTTGATGAGCACCTTTCCCACATATGCAATTGTGCACCCAGTTCTAACCTCACTTTTTGGGCCATAAATAAGTGGTCCTTGGGATAAGACATGGAGGGTGCATTTAGCAGCTGCTGCTCCTGCTCTGGTCTCCACTGAGAACTTGAAAAGTAGACCCCTTGAGGAGTTGCACTTCTGCTCCCGGCTATTTCTGAATTGTTGTCCGAAACCTTTGGGGAACCAAGTGACATCTCGGCACGCGGATAGTGGAGCGACTGTTCTGCTTTGAAAGAGCTGCACTTGAAAGTGGTCCCCGTTAGTCCTCTCCATCTATCCATCCATCCATCCATCCATCCATCCATCCATCCATCAACGGGAGCTTGTCAAGCCCTCCAAGCAACCCAGATGGAATGAAGCCCAGAGAATGTCAGAATTGGCTATTCATTCCTGATGATGCAACAGGGAGTGAATGCTACTGTAGGTTAACAGATGTTCCCAACATCCAGCTCGATGACTCCCTCCGTTCTTGGAAACTGCCAAAAGGTAAATAACAAGATGTGGGCATGATTCAGTGCTAACGATGTGTATGTTGGCAGGGGAGTACAGCAGTTTTCTCTATTTCCAGCAAATGCCATTTTTTTTCATTACATTTAAACACACACACAAACAACGGATATGCAGAATTGTTTCAGCTGTGTACCCACGTTCGTGTCTATTTCTGCAACGGACAGAAAGAAGGGGGTCTTTAAAAAGGGATATTGGGGTGGATGACTTGGATGCGTGGCTACGTGCAGTGGGTCCGGGACCAGCCAAATTGCAAAGGCAGACAAGGAAGAGGGAGGCCAAAATTCCTGGGATTCTTGCATTAACCTTGTTAACTGGTTTGAGCCAGAGACAATGGGGGAAGAGGGTCACAGCTTCAGTTCAGCACTGTTGTCTCCAGCGATAGGTCTTGCATTCCAGGGGACATGATGGAGCTGCCTGCAGGACTGGCATTAATGTCAAATGGAATGGGGAATTAATGTCAAATGGAAGAAATAAAGGTGCCATAGAATCCTTAATAACGTCTCCCGGAGTCAACCTCAACTCCTGGTAACTACAGGTAGTCCTCGACTTACAACCACAATTGGGAACGGAAATTCCATCGCTAAGTGAGGCGGTCTTTAAGCCTGATTTTATCCTTCATGCCTGATTTTATGACCTTTTTTGCTGCAGACATTAAGCGAACCCGGCTTCCCCCATTGACTTTGCTTGTCGGAAGCTGGCTGGGAAGGTGGCAAATGGCAATCACGTGACCCTAGGATGCTGCAACCATTGTAAATACATGCCAGTTGCCAAGTGCCTAGAATTTTGATCACGTGACCGCAGGGGCACTGTGACGGTCGTAAGTGTGAGGACCAGTCATAAGTCACTTTTTTCAGCACCATCGTAACTTTGAACGGTTGCTAAGCGAATGGTCATAAGTCGAGGACTACCTGTGCCTGGACATATCATATTTTATATTTATATTTTTTATGTCATATTGTATTTATATTGTATTTTAATCTTGTTTTTATTGTAAGCCGCCCAGAGTCCCCCGTTGGGGGAGATGGGCGGTCATATAAATTTGAGTTTTCTTGGAGATAATGCGGCACTGGTATGCCACAGCTTTCTTTTTGGATTTGTATTTTAGTTTTTAGTTCTAGTGTTTTTGAGTTATCGGGCTAACCTAGAATCCTGTGATTTTTCGCGTGGTTTCTCGTTCCAAGGCCAATCCTGATTAGCTTTCTGGGATGAGCCTAGGAACTGCCACCTAAAGTGAGCAAAGATGCCCCAGAGGAAATGGACAAAGGTGGCATGCCAGCACACACAAATGCTTGGTTGTTTTATGGGCCACGTTAAAAGAGCTCGGCATGCAGACAGGGGTCTCTTCAGGGTGTAGTCCAAGAAGTCAAGGTGGTAGCCACAGTGGTGCAATTGAACCTTGGCCTTTTTCTTATGTCGCACATCAAAAATGGTCCGAGATTTGATTGTACCATCGCGGCCACCATCTTGACTTTTTGGACCATGCCCTGTGGACAGTCCGGCATACAAACTAATTTATACGGGTGCAGATTTAGCTAGATAGGGACCAAGAAAAGCAAGAGAAACAAGAAGGATCCCAATGAAATAGTTAATTTGATTTGAAATTGCAATTTGATTTGCTGAATTAATTCAGTTGAAAGGGTTGATTCAATAAAAGTACATCTGTGCAGGCATAAAAATCCACTGAATATTGGAATGAGTTTGAAGTGATCCGTTCTGTGGCATTATCATATCAGTTCAGTCATTTGATTCAAAGTTTTGATCTGGAAGGGTGAGTCGTTTAAACTGAATCTTCAAACTAAATCTTTGAAGCTCTTGTGACTAATGTACCCTGGTCGGTTTCACTTTCTTTGGAAGTTAGTAATAGTAAGAATGTAACAAAGGGATAGGAAGATCTTCGCTTTGTAAAATTTCATTTCATTTCATTTCATTTCATTTCATTTCATTTCATTTTTGCCCTTCTTTTCAACAAAGAAAACATCAAGACAAAAACTAAACCAGAGTTTTAAAAAGGGAATAAAACCCTTTTTAAAGGAAAGAAAAAACACTTCAGATGTACACAAATATGTATATTTGTGAATACAAACATATTGTGGAAACACTGCATGGTGGAAAATTCAGGGACTAAGTTCCATCTGTTGTATGAGTGCAGCCAAAGACTACAAATTTGTCTTGTTTTCATGATTCGGTGTGCCGATTTGCATTTCAAAGAGCAAGGGGTAAATGCTTCAGAAATATGCCAACAAATTTGTTCTGGCTTTAGCTGCAGTTTTCCGTGACCATGTTATAAATGGCCTTTTCTTTTTCTTTTTCTTTTTCTTTTAAAGTTAACATTTTCTGGTTTAAAATAAGTGATTGTCCGGGATGCAGTATTTATTTTTAAGTTTATTTTTTAGATTTATACCCACCTTTCATTTCGGAGCTGAAAGCAATTTACACAATGCATCTCGATCCTGTTTTCCCCTATAACATAGCTTTCCAAACTGTGTGTCGCGACACTTTAGTGTGTCGCAACACACAGTTTAGTGTGTCGCAACACAACCCGGAAGTGGCGGCGGGGGCGTGCACGGCGGTGGTGCGGGGGCGCGCACGGTGGTGGTGTGTATGGCGGTGGCGGCAGCGACGACGGCAGCGGCGTGCCATCAGCGCTTCCATGTTTTAGTGGAGGCTGCTGCCGCCGCTGCCACCACCATGCACACCGCCGCCGCCGTGCGCCCCCCGTGCCGCCACTGTGCACGCCCCCGCCGCCCCGTGCGCCCCCGCGCCACCACCGCTGCCGCCGTTGGTGTGTCGCCAATGGCGGCAGTTTGGAAAGCACTGCCCTATAACAACATGTATGATGCAGACTGAGCTAAAAGATCCCCAGTTTAAGAACGTCCCGGTTTACGGACGACTCCTAGTTAAGAACGGACTGCCATAAAGACTATTATATTAAAAAATTGAGTTAAGTGCAATGTTTTGGGTTAAATACACAATACTACATTCTGTATTATTATGTCTAAGATGTTTTAGTGTATTTGGAAGTGTTTCTTAAGTGTTTTATATGCACAGAAAGGTCAGATATATACTATATAGCAGTGTTTCTCAACCTTGGCAACTTTAAGGTGTGTGGACTTCAACTCCCAGAATTCTGGGAGTTGAAGTCCACACATCTTAGAGATGCCAAGGCTGAGAAACACTGCTACTGTATATACTAAGACAAACATTTGACTAACTGATGCTAAATAACTGTTCTGACTTACAGTACATACAAATTCGACTTAAGGACAGACTTAGGAACGGGACTCGTTCTTAAACCGGGGACCTGCTGTAGTAAGATAGAGCAGCTCTATTTTATACTGTTATTGCTAATGGCTAAAAATACAGCAAAACCTGAAGCCTATGGATTATTGCCCATCTAAGATTGTCTTAACAATTGCTTCATTTCTCCCTTCGTGCCTTATTTTGCGTTGAGCAATACAACACTAGGCAATGATCAAGTAAAGGGTTTTCTCATCTGTGTTTGCAATGTGTCTGGTTCTTCCATTCCCCTGATTTTATCTACAACCAGTGTTGATTTAATCGCTGGAGTGTCTGGGTGGAAACGGTGAAACAGGAAAGAGCCAGGTTCAAAGTCCTGTATGAACTGGGATCCGCACGGGATGACTTGCAACCAACCACTTTCCCACATTGCCAGGAGGTGAGAATAGATGGGATAGCCCCATCCTAAAGCATCTTAGAGAAAGGGTGGGATGGGAATACGACAAACCAAGTAATGTTTATTTACAGTTTGTTTAAATGCTTTTGTTACGATGAGAACAACCAGGTCCTGTTCATACCACTCAAGAGGCAGGCAGGGAAATGTGCGCTGTGAACTCTTCCATCTCATCTTGTGACTTAGTGTTCTAACTCCAAAGAGTTACCTTTAGCCCCAAAAGACCAGCCTTGCTTGGGGTTTAATTGACCCCCCCAAGTGGCCAGCCTTGTTGTCTGAGCTGAACTGCTGATTTTGGAGTGGGCCCGTGGCTCAGCGGGTAAGACGCCAGGCTTGTCGACCGGAAGATTGCAAGTTCAGAGGTTCGAAACCCTAGCCCTGCATGCGGAGTGAGCTCCTGCACTCGCCCCAGCTCTTGCCAACCTAGCAATTCGAAAGCATGCAAATGCAAGTAGATGAGTAGGTACCACTTCGGTGGGAAGGTAACAGCGTTCCGCGCGCGTCGTGCCAGCCACATGACCGTGGAAGCGTCTTTGGACAATGCTGGCTCTTCGGCTAACAAACGGAGCTGAGCACCGGCCCCTAGAGTCGGACACGACTGCACAAATGTGCGGGGGGAACCTTAACCTTAACCTAGTTTAACAGGACCTTTCTTCTCCCAGGACTGATATAATATCCTAGAGAGGTCCCTTCTGCTGTAGGGATCTCATCGAGGTCATTGTTCTGACTTTCACCTCTCCTCCTGGCCACTCGGAGAGGTGAACATGGGACAGATATGGGTATGTGATAAGACCACCTTGTCTGTTATGTAGGGCACCAATCCTGGTTTCACTGCTGCTGACTTTTCTTAATCTTGTTGTCACTCTACAATAGGAGGAACAAAAGGGATCCAGAATCTCTATCTCCTAGCCTCCTTTTCACTGGATGGGAGAACTGTAAAATGGGTGGTCCACAATGAGCTCCTGTTACTGCTGGTGGACCAAAATGGATTCAATGACTGTGAGAGGAGATGGATGAGTCATTCATATCATGTGAACCAAGCCAAAACGAACCAATCCGCAACAGGACTGGAGGTATCCTGGTATCCAGGTCTTCCCAACCCAACAAGTGTTGAAGAATCAGAAACAAGGACAGCAAGAAAAACCAGGGAGGGGACCGGTTTAGGCAAGGAGGAGGAAGCCACTGTTGAGGTTACTAGCCATGACCACACTATGGCTCCAAAGCACAAACTCCACAAAACAGTTATGTGTAGCATTTAGAAAGGCACCCGTCATTTTCTCTCTCTATCATTCCTCCTATTCTGGATCTTCATGTTATGAAAGCTCTTACCTGCAAGTTTGGGGGAAAAATCCTGAGAGTTGTAGACACACCAAGGAACCTTTTGAGAAGACCTAATGCTGGGGGAAGGACCCCAAATAACTCCATGAAGATAGCTACGTGGTGGCCAGAGCATGGTGACTGGCCATTGTATGTGTGTCTGCGTATGGGGTGGGAAGAATAGAAAATCAAGGTGACAATGTTAGGGAAATAGTGTGGCCAGCACGACATTCCTTCATCTGATTCGATATATTGGGTTTTGCCAATGTTCCACTGGGTTTCACTCATCAGATGCACTGGATTCTACTTGTTGTTGTTTCATGTCAGAAGCTTTCGCTTCTGTAGTGAAAGGATTTGCCGGTGACATCACCGTTGCCCGGGGGACACCCAAGGAGGCTCCTTTCGTGTCCCTGTGATTTGATTCTTCAGGATTCTACTGATGGGGAGCTGGTGGCCCTTCAGCTGCTGTTGAAATAGAGCTTCTAGCATGTCTATGAAGGTTCTCAGTCATCCAGGTGGAATTGTCTGTAGCTTGAATCATGTCAACTGGATTTCTGTTTTCTCAGTGGAAACGTTTCGCTCCTTATCCAAGGAGCTTCTTCAGTCTGAGCAAAGTTAGTAAGGGAATCCTAGTAAGGGAAACATATTTAGGATTCCCGTACTAACTTTGCTCAGACTGAAGAAGCTCCTTGGATAAGGAGCGAAACGTTTCCACTGAGAAAATAGAAATCCAGTTGACATGATTCAAGCTACAGCTTCTAGCATGGCTCACCATTGATTGGGCTGGCTGAGGATGATGGGAGCTGTGGTTCATCAACAGCAGAGGGCTCTAGATTACATGCTGCTGTGAAAATCCATGCCATGGGATTCCGCTCATCAATTTTATTTTGTGCTCACGGACTGGAAATGCGGTCTAACCCGTATGCCCCTAACGCTTGCCTTTCGCAACCCTTTTGAAGGAGATATTTGGAAATCTATCCAATGCAACCAGGGGAAGAAATGATCGTTTTCCCTCCCCAGAGTGCCAAGAAAGAGGTGGTCAGTGGTCTGCCATAAATTCAGAAGGCTGGATGGCTTCCAACAAACACTGGAGGTCTACATTTTTCATCGGGGTGGGGAGCCTGCCAGCCTGATAGAACCATTGCAGGCGACTGGTCTGCTTTCTCCAAATATAGCGCTAAATAACCTGAGCTGCTTGTTCGCAGTTATTTACCTAAATGGCTCGAAAAAACAAGAACTGCTTGTCTGTTTTTATATTGGTGCACCCCCCCCCTTTTTTTTTTTTTTTTGTATCGCTTCGCTTTTGGCCATTTGCAAATATCTGCAGATCATTAATGTCTAAAAATACTCCCTGGTTTAAGGTCCTGGATCCAAACTAAACTTGCGGGTAATAGCTGAGAGGTAGAGGCGAGAGAAAGAGTTTGTGTATCAGGAAATCGCAAGTTTCTCTTCCCCCACCGCCCCAGGACGAACAGAGCAGGGTGTAGCCTAGATGCCTGGGGATTCCTGCACCAGGTGTTCAAAAGGAAGTCCAATTTGACGGCCCCCCTTAATTGCCCCCCTCCCTAATTTTCTGGAGCCCAGAAGAACATTTATTCTCATTCAAGTAGGCAAGATTCAGTAGATATCATGGAACCAACCAAACGGATTTCACCTCTATGCACAAATCACCCTGGCTGTGTTCATACAAAGCACAGCGTCATGATTTCATTAAACTGTGGTTTGTTAAACATGCTATCATTGCTCATTCATGTGTAACATTAAGCCATGATGAGTGAGTTTCTATATCACCCTGAACCCAAAAGCACAAAAGCAAATTTATTAAATTTATAGATCATTGGTATCAATTCAACTCCCAGTGGTTCACGGCACATATGTAGGTTTGAGATCGACACACAAACCAAGTTGGTTATTATTCAGAGCATGTACCTGTCCTAATGTTGCAATGCACTGAACAAAGAAAAAATATTCATCAAAATATAATATAGAGAAATGCATTATGGAAGGGCAAATCCTTTGCAAAAATTGTGCATGTTACGCTGAGTCGATCAGAGCAGTTTTATGTTCCCCTGTTGCTGTCAGACAAAAACAGCTCCATTACATATAACGTTGTAAAGTTTTACCTGATCAAATGTATAGTTTGGAATAAGATAATGTCTAGCCCAACTTTGTGAATTAGCTGTTTCATCATCAGCTATATGGGGATTGCTATTTCTAGCCAACACAACCACTGGGAACATAGATTGCAATGTCACTTGTGTCATGATTACTATTTAGTATTGTTATTGCAGTATTGCAGTATTGGTATGTACTGAAGCTGAAGCTCAAATACTTTGGCCACCGAATGCGAAGAGAGGACTCACTGGAAAAGACCCTGATGCTGGGAAAGACTGAAGGCAAAAGGAGAAGGGGACGGCAGAGGATGAGATGGTTAGATAGCATCACTGATGCAATGAACATGAACTTGAGCAAACTCCAGGAGACAGTGGAGGACAGGAAGGCCTGGCGTGCTATGGTCCATGGGGTCACGAAGAGTCAGACACGACTTAACGACTGAACAACAACAACAACAATCGTTATTGCAGCATTATCCGGATAAAAACCATAGTCTAAGACTTGAAACAAAGGGGGGAAAAGTCAGAAAAAGGTGAGAATTATTGGCAAACCAAATAGGAACCAAGACATTTTAATATTTTTGTACAGGTGGTAACACCCAGGCCATGAGGACAACAGCCTTGTGCCAAAGGATTCGTGGAAAAGGTGGCTTTGAGAAGGGATTGGTGGTCTGTTGTTATAACCTCATATTACATGCATCACAGGGTATATAGAAGAAAACTTTGCAGAGACTTGTTTTCTATTGCAATTCACTTCTGTTTTGTTTTTAAGTGAAGTAGAAATCGGGCATTGAAGTAGCCTGGAAGTCCTCACATGTGAGCAGTTTAGCTGAGGAAGGAACGGTGAAGAGTTTGTGGCTCCAGCACTGACCTCTGATTTAACTAAGTCCCAGAACACAGATACCATTGTTGTGTTTTTTAAAAGAAAGACAATCTGAACTCTTTTTCCTACAGCTTTTGTCCAGCTCTTTTTTCCTTTCTTGGTAATCTTAAATCTTGCTCAACAGAACTTTAGGGGAACATATAAAGAAGAACCTTAACTTCTTGCAGATGGTCCAGTTCTTCAAAGCTGGATGCAGGGGCATCTGCAAGAGAGGTAAAAAAGAGTTAAATTGGTAGGCGTGACCCCAAAATTGAAGTTCCACCCCTTTTTAATGTGTGACTTTTTAATGTGTGAAGCTCCGCCCACTTTTAATGTGTGGGGACCACCTTTCTTGCCCACTCTGGAGAATAAAATCTTTATCTGGATCTGACCTACAATACACTGAGTCACGGCTTCCTTAACCTGGTTTCCCAGAATAAAATACAACCACTTGGGTCCACAGAACACATTAAATGAGAAATAATGTTTACAAATAAAATGCCTGCATTCACACAGAATTTTAAGCCAGCAGCCCAATGTATTTAGGCTTAGTGAGGCCTGTGAATTTAGCTAAAGAGGCACTTGGTTCCCACTGAGGTTTAAGCAAAGTTATACCTACTTAGTCACTCATTCCAAAGTGTAATTAAATTACCTTGCTACCAAGCTGAAGTGGTGCAAGTCTTTTTCTGCCTTGGAACGAGTGTTTTCAAAAGTTAGACCTCTCTTGGAAAGTGTACGATTAAGAATACATTTATTGAAAATATGCAAAGTGGTTCTCATTTTAATTGCCTGCTCATTCAGGGAGTTTAGCTTCAGAAGCGGCTCATCCCCCTGCTGTCTCTTGTAGTGCAATTAATTTGATGCTCTGTCTGCATTTTTCTCTCCAGTCTGCCTTGAGAGAAGCTTTGTACTTTTTAAGACTTGTTTGCTGAAAGGGCTGGCACTCAGCCTGTCTGCAGTTTGTCTTCACCTGATTGGCAATATATCCATCTGGTACTTATCTAAAGAGAATCCTCTGCCCCCCTTTTTTTGACACCCTTTTTTCCTTGCACTTTTTCTAATGTGGTTTATCATTCTCTCTCTAGATCCCCAGAAGTACAGAATATATTAGTGCCCTTTTCTTCTCTCTGGGAAAGCTCCTATCCCCAGAAATTCAGCATCTGCTCAGTCTGTCTTGGCACCGTGTCCTGCTTTACAAGGACAGTCTTTTGACGGAATGGCTAGCTTTTCAAAAACAGGATGTTTTCAAAATACTTAAAAAGCAAATACCATTAAGAAAGAGACCGGGCAGATGCCGATCTATTGTAAATTGCAGACTGTCCAGTTTGAAGAGAAAGGCCATGTATCTAGACCAGAGCTTTCCAAACTGTGTGTCGCGACACAAAAGTGTGTCGCCACACACAGCGTGGTGTGTCGCCACACCACCCGGAAGCGGCGGCGCGCGTGTGCACGGTGGCAGCGGCAGCGGCGCAGCATCAGTCCTTCCGCATTTTAGCGGAGGCTGCAGCCGCTGCTGCCGTGCACACACGCGCCGCCACACGCCCCCTGCGCCACCACTGTGCACGTGTGCGCCGCTGCACGCCCCCCCGTGCCGCCGCCGTGCACGTGCGCCCCCCCCCCCCGCGCCGCCTGATCTAGACATCCGGTAGGGAGAATTATAATGCATATTTGCGTGGAAGTTTCTGCAGTCCAAATTTGCATCTTGACACATAACACAGAAAGGCCCTTTACAGGACTCTCGCAAACCTGGAATTTGGCCGTGGGGCTGCTTTGAAACTTGTTTCAATATATAAAGCTTTGTAGTTTTTTTTTTAATCCATTCAATCGTGACAGATTCTCAGAGACTGCCTGGACAAGTCCTTGCAGTGTTCTTGGCAAGGTTTTCAGAAGTGGTTTGCCATTGCCTCCTTCCTAGGGCTGAGAAAGAGTGGCTGGCCCAAGGCGACCCAGCTGACTTTGTGCCTAAGGCGGGACTAGAACTCACGGTCTCCCAGTTTCTAGCCTGGTGCCTGTAACCACTACACCAAACTGGCTCTTTTTTGCAGTTATGGCAGTAGGTAAAAATGGCTCTTCCTCTCCTGGTCACATGACATATTCTGGCCTTGGGTCCACTCCAGCTACTATTTTTAAAAAAATAAATTCCAGCAGTACAGATACATTAAATGCACACAGTAATGACCCAATGGCCCCGTTCTCACAACACGTTTCATCCATCCACTAACCTGATCAAATTGCTTTATGCTGGTTCTGGATGCAGCCAGCACGCTCCCTGGGCCAAAAGCCATTATCTGGAGAATGCAACCTCTCCATCCACCTTTTCCAAGGAAGCACAAGGCTTAAGGACATCGCTAGGCTTTTTACATTGCCAGGGAGACAACAGAAGAAGGCTTGGCCTCTGCAAGCAATCCATGTTCTGTAATAGAGAGGAGAGGAGAGGGTTTTCACCTATTCTTTCTCTCCAGCTTTTTATTTTTATTTGCACAGGCCTAAAGATGGAAAATAGTGGGGCCAGGTGGCTCAACGGGTAAGACACCAGGCTTGTTGATCGGAAGATCGCAAGTTCGGAGGTTCGAGACCCGAGCGTCGCGTGACGGAGGGAGCTCCCGCACTCGCCCCAGCTCTTGCCAACCTAGCAATTCGAAAGCATGCAAATGCAAGTAGATGAATAGGTACCACTTCGGTGGGTGGGTAACAGCGTTCCGCGTGCGTCATGCCGGCCACATGACCGTGGAAGTGTCTTCGGACAGCGCTGGCTCTTCGGCTAAGAAATGGAGATGAGCACCGGCCCCTAAGGTCGGACACGACTGCACAAATGTGTGAGGGGAAACTTTACCTTTTAAAGATGGAAAATGGATCAACTTTATTGGGTTTAATTATTCCCAGGACATGACTTACTGGGTGGAGTGAGTTTAATTCTATGCACGACTGGGTTTGTTTTGGCCTAAGCTTAACTTCCTTTGGGGTAGATGACTAGGGTCTCTTCATTATGGCTGAGTTATTCTCAGCCAGGCAGTAAAATATACTGGCATAAAATGTGTTACTCCCATTGCATAACCTGCTCCTGACACAATAATGAGACTTGAGAATCCTTCCTTCCTTCCTTCCTTCCTTCCTTCCTTCCTTCCTTCCTTCCTTCCTTCCTTCCTTCCTTCCTTCCTTCCCCTAAGATAAGTATCAGATTGACTAATCAAAGTTCATTTGTTACGTTTTTTTGTTTTACAAAATTCTAGACAAGGTTAAAAATTCAGTTGGATTTTGTTTGCCATCCCTGTTAATTTCCCAGAAATCTTTCATTGTGATTTGTTTAAAGATGATATTTCTTTAAAGATACCTTTTAAAACAAACAGGATGTTTCTTGTGTTGGGGTTGACTGGATCAAGGGATTTGAACACAGTAATGTGAAAAATTGCCTCCCTTTGGATTAATTGAATCACTGCAGTGGATCAAGAATCTTTTTACAGGTGGAAGAAGAAGAAAGAAGCAGGATTTTTTAAATTGTTGTCATCATCATTGGATTTGAATTGGAATGGACTCTCTTTGTTCTTGTTTTCAAGGATGTTCAGTTCATCTTATTTATGGCAAACGTACAAGATCATCATAGAAAATGCCTTCCTTCCTTCCTTCCTTCCTTCCTTCCTTCCTTCCTTCCTTCCTTCCTTCCTTCCTTCCTTCCTTCCTTCCTTCCCCTCCCACCAAGCATCACCTGCCAGTAGGAGAGCTTTCTCCCTATCTTGGGTTGGGTTGAGTTTAGATGGATGCTTAGAACAGTGGGTTCACCACCTGTCAGGTTGCCTGTCAAAGAGGGCAGGTGCTAGGGGGGTATAGGTTGAGCTCACTCAAGCTCTTTCCCACACCTATACTGGTCACATCCAAGCCATTTCTGAACGTGGGTGTAGCGTTCTTCTGAAAGAGCTCGAAACCCGTGTCCAAAAATAGCCTGATTGCCAAATTGAGGCCATGAGGTGAAGTGGGAGAGAACAGCTGATAATACGTGAGCTGAAATGAATGTCAGCACCGCCAGCCGGCGTCCACTTCTGACCATCAGCATCTGGAATTATGGTTATGGAGAACATACCCTTGTGTTTACCCCCCACACATCGTAACATAGTTATCACCCCAGAATGTCATGCCCCTCCAAGGAAGACACAAATAGCTGTGTTGGGTGGACAATCTCAAGAACGGTGGCTGCATTGCATTGGTCCCAGGGACGTTGACCAATCAGGATGACAGTTGTAGCACTGATGCCCAAGCCCTCGGAAATAATAAAAGCAGTAAAAACCGTTTTAAAAAAAGTCCATGCAAATCCTGTTGTTGGCAGAAGCAGCAGAAAACCTGCTGTGCACCTGACGGTGGCAGAACAACTAGCAACACACAGTTGGCAGAACCTGGCTCTCTCTCTCTGTGCAGCACAGGACTAGCGCTCTTCCAGAAGAGCACTAAACCCACAACGGGCTGACGTGAGACCTGATGACTCCTCTGGAAAGTACCAGTCAGGCAAAGGATGGGTCAGTGCCATTGCAGGAGCAGGTTTCCAGCCTCTTGAGCAGCCAAAGCAAAAGTGGTGATGGAGGATAACTCCAGGGATTAGAGGGGAGCATGCCCACTGCAGCCTAAAGTGCAGGCAAACTCAACTGGAGCCCTCAGCGGGTACCTTTGTGGGAAGACCGTTCCAAAAATTCTGGGAGCTGCAGATTCTCTGTACTCCTTATATTCACCTGCCTGGGGAATATAAGGAGGATATATGCTCTCGGAGGATGGCTTTATCTAGAAGAAGAAAGGCCTGTGGAGTATTTAATGAACGCAACACAAAGGTTTGATTTCGTCTGGGCGCGGAGCTAAATGACATCAAGTGCTTTCATTTTAAATACAGAATGACTTTTAGCTAACTTCTCCAATCTCTCCCATTAGAAAGGTGGAGCAGCTCTGGAGTCTGTAACAAGGGGAAGATGCTCTTGAGTGAGGAACTCAACTCCTAGCGACTGCACTTTTCTTGGCAGAAGTAGCTTGCCATGGCCTTTGTTAGGGATGCTTTCTCTATGTACCTGTTTAGCCTCTTGCCATGGTCTCTCATCCACCTACTAATCAGGGCTGCTCTTTTTGGAGCTAGATCAGGAGTCGGCAAACTACAGCCTATGGGCCAAATCTGGCCCACCTATTCTTATACAGGTAGTCCTCGCTTAATGACCATTTGTTTAGTGATGGTTTGGACTTACAACGGCACTGAAAAAACCAGCTGGTGACCAGTCCTCACACTTACGACTGTCACAGCAACCCCGCAGTCACGTGATCATGATTCAGGCACCTGGGAACCAGTTCACATTTACAACCGTCGCAGCGTCCCGCAGTCACGTGATCACCATTTTCGACCTTCCCGGCCAGCTTCTGGAAAGCAAAATCAATGGGGAACCATGTGATTCGCCTAATGACCGCTGCAAAAAGGTCATAAAATTGGGTCAGATTCGCTTAACGACCGCATCACTTGGTGACCGAAATTCCGGTCCCAACTGTGGTCGTTAAGCGAGGACTACCTGTACAGCATGTGAACCCAGCTCCCGGGGCAAGGAATAGGCCAAGGGGTAGGGGTGGGGCTTCTTGGGTGGCGGCAGCAGCAGCCTATCATCGGCCTCCTTGCTGGTGGGCTGGCGCCATTCAATGCTGTGCTCATTGGCCTGCAGACCTGTCAGCTGTGCCTGGGGGGGCGGGCGGCGGAGGAGAGGTGAGATCTGGCCCTTTACAGCAGGGGTGGGGAACCTTTTTTCTGCCAAGGGCCATTTGGATATTTATAACATCATTTCTGGACCGGGGGCGGGGTTTGCAGGCGGGAGCCAATCGAGTGGCAGGGCCAGACCAAATGATTTCGCGGGCCTTATACGGCCCGTGGGCCAGACGTTCCCCACCCCTGCTTTAGAGGAAGAGGTTTGCTGATCCCAGGCTAGATGCTGCCATCTGCTGCAATGAATCTTTCACAAAGCTTTCTCAGCAATTGTCAAACTATCTGGAGCCTACGATGCCAAAATTTCTTCCACTGAACCAGCACACTGTAAACCCTAGTTGTTTTCCATGCTATCTAAAGCAAGCAGTACTTTGAGAGAGAGCAACTGTAAAACAAAGGATTGGTTGGAGAAAAGAACTCTGCCACATCTAGAAAAACTTCTGAAAGCTGGAACCAAGGAAAAAGAGAGAGGAACTATAACATTCCTGCTTAAAATAAATGCCTCCCCAGAGAAAAGTATTCTTAAGACATCAGTTGCCCACTGAATGTAATTTAATGCATTTCCACTAAAGCCCAAAACAAAAACAAGCCTGTCGTAGTTGCAGCCAATAACTGAGTTGCACAAAATCCCTGCTGGTCGTCTGTGCTCCAAAACCTGTGGATGAATTATTAAAGAACTCTCCCTGTTTTTTTAAAACCTTGATATGTGGAGACCAGACCTACAAAGGTTAAAGAAGAAGAGGAAAGAAGATTGGCTCCAAAGAGTCAGAATTCATAACAAAGAGTGGTGTTTAGGAAAGTATGTAGACAGTCATTGTTGGTCTTGGTTTTCTGGTCTTCAGTGCAAAAGCCAATGGCCTTCCAGACATTGCTCAGTTACAGCTCCCAGGACCCCCCACCAGTGGTGGTGCTGCTTGGAGCTATGTCTCAAAGACCTGCAGGTCCCCATTCTTTCCTTGGGTCCTTCAAGAGAGTTGCTGAGCAAACCTCTTGTTGAAATACAGCACGTGTGTCTCTGGTGGGTGGTGGACACTGATGGTTTGTGATGTCACTGCTGCTGTAGAAACCAGGTGTCCACACCAAGGACAAGAGTTCTGCACTCATGCAGCAGAAAAAAACACAGAGAGGAGGGAGCATCTTAAACCTGGCAGAGTCATCCAGGCCAGCCAACTGAAAACTGAACCCTCCGAAGGCCTCAGGCTTCTACTATTCCATTTCCAAGTCACAAAGATGGCTCAGGAAATTGATTGGTTAAATAGCCGGGCAGCGTTGTGTCGAGTAGACTTGTACAAACACGACATTCCCAGGGATGAGAACTGTGAGGTGGTGTGCTTCATCGACATAGCCAGCCTGAGCTTCAAGGAGAAGGACCAGAACAAGGCCAAGAAGACCACAAGTCAGTCCAGCATTGTTTCAATGTCCTCCAATGACTTTGATCTGGCCTTGGAGAACTTGGAAGAGAAAGATGTCATTGTGATCAAGGATAACGAACGGAACAATGCCATCAACACAGTCTGCCTCTTCAAGCAAGGCTCCTCGGAAGAAGCCAATGTTGTGAATTGGCTCAGCAACGACCTTCAAAAGTATGCCGCTGGGTTCCAGCAGGCACTGTCCAATTTCAGCCTGGCGCCCAAATCCAAGCTACCTTTTCATTCATCGGTAGCTGAGAAGATCTTCCAGAACACCAACACTTCTTTCCAAGATTCCGACACAAATCTGCTCATGATGCCCGAGTTTGGACAGGACGGCTTAAGTCATTCCTAACTTCTAGATCATCTGCCCACCCAGAAGAGCTCGGATTTGAGCTCCCTTTGGAAGCACCACCACAGCCACCCCTTCTGAACAGTTCATTTGACTGCACAATATACGGCAACTCCCATTGGAGTTTCAGTATCTGGTATCTAAAATCAGGAGTTGGAGATTCCTAAATAAGAATAATTAAAAAAAATGTTATTGACGTTAGTTTCCAGAGATTTTCCTTTGGTTTGTCTTTTTAAATGTCTTCAAGGAAGTGACAGTGGTTGGGTGGCCTGGATCAAAAGGTTGGATTGGAAATGATCAAGCTGGAAGGATGGACGGCAAAAGATGCTTAGTTCCAACCAGCCCCTTTGTCCCTTCTCCTTAGTAGCTGCCCATCTGGCAAGGAAGGACACCCAACCTAACAACCTGAGATGATCAAATACCCTCCACAATCATCTGGGGGGGGGGGGGGGGGCTTGGGTCCTGTGGCCACTTGCTGTGATTCCTAGAGGGTGATACGCGTCACTTCCCCATGGCAGAAGACCAAACCCATTTGGGGGAAAAGAGAGGAGGACAGTCCTCATTTTTTGCAGGGTTGAAATTGATGAGATGGAGTCTTCCTGGAGAGGGTAGGCCCATGGCTTCCCCCCACCCCACCCTTTTAAAAATCTCTGCTTATTTGCAGGTTTTAAAAAGGCTTGTGGGTTTCTGTTTCTCTGACCAAAGACATGATCTGATATATCCTGGTTGGGAACACATTATGTCCCTAACTGGATGAATGGTAGGGGTAGCATGTTGTGAGAGCTAGTAGCTAAGTCAGCACAGGGCAGAAAAAGAAGCATTGAACCACACTCAAGGACAACTGAAAACCAACTTGGAACAAGGGCAATTGTAAATAAAATAACCCAGGGGTCCCCAACCTGTGGGCCGCGGCCTGTTAGGAAGTGGGCCGCACAGCAGGTGAGCGGTGGTAGTCCGCGCGATTGGCTCCCGCCTGCAAACCCCGCCCCCATCCGCGCGATTGGCTCCCGCCTGCAAACCCCACCCCCGTCCGTGCGATTGGCTCCCACCTGCAAACCCCACCCCTGTCCGCGCGATTGGCTTCCGCCTGCAAACCCCACCCCCCAGTCCGCATGATTGGCTCCTGCCTGCAAACCCCGCCCCCCCAGTCCGCGCGATTGGCTTCCACCTGCAAACCCCCCCCAATCCGTGCGATTGTCTCCCGCCTGCAACCCTCACCCCCCAGTCCGCACGATTGGCTCCTGCCTGCAAACCCCGCCCCCCCGGTCCGCCCGATTGGCTCCCGCCTGCAAACCCTGCTCCCCCCGGTCTGTGGAAAAATTGTCTTCCACAACCGGTCCCTGGTGCCAAAAAGGTTGGGGACCCCTGAAATAACCCATCCCCAATTATCTGCGTTGTCTGAAATTCAGTCAACGATGAGACAGTGCGTGAGCTTCCCCCAGCTGGTCCTCCAAGGAAAAGAGGGGGAGCAATTAAATGGCTGAAAAAACCAAGCTGCCCGATTACACAAATGAAACTTGCTGCTGAGGCCTGAGGGCTTCAGACTGATTGATTGCAAAGCCCGTGTCATCATCGCCACGACCACCCTTGTCTGTCTGGACAACAGGGAAAAGGCAAAGAAGACGGTCTGCGGCCTTTCTAGTCCTCTTTTGGAGCAAGAGTTCATGGGTTCATGGGTCTGGAGGAAGGGATGGGAACTCTATCCCAGAATGATGGCTCTTGACCGCTTGTAGCATGACTGCATGCTGCCAGATCCAACAGAAAGGAATTTGCGGCTTCCCGGATTAAGTGTGTTTTGCAAACCCAGACCCTAACTGTTGTTGGTATATTGCATTCAGCTCTCTGGCTCAAAACCCCAGCCTTTAGTCAAATATTGTCAGCCTTACCAGGCAGGCCATACAGGAAACACGACCAGTTGAGCTAATTCTACTTTATCGTAAAGCTACATTGACAGAACCTTGCAAGTCTGAAAGTACAATCCTCCCGCTGTCTCCTTTACAGCCCGAGAAACTAGGGAGGGTCCCTTCTGAGCCTCTTGCCCCGCCATCTATCCAGCTGTGGGCTATGCCATCTCTTATCTGACCGTTCCCTAGGCGGCATCTCTTTGCCCCGTCTCCCAAGATCTTTCCCACATTCCATTACAAATATACTTAATTGGGTTATTGGTCTAACACTCATTTTTCTGGATATGCACAAGAGATCAAAGTGCAAGCTAACCAAATGAGTGGGTTTGCCCAACATGGTTAGCCACACAAAACTCTAACCAAGCTGAACCCTAACCAAAATTGGCTTGTGTGCACATTTACCTGGTAGGCAAACTGACCCAGTTAACCGATCTGGTTAAGTGTCTTACGCGGCCCTTTTGAGTCTTAGTTTTACCCTGGAAATTGGGCATGCCTGCAGGGTAGCAAGTTAGCTTACATGATCGGCAGGCAATCTGGTACACAGTTCTGCCTTTCCAATATTTCGCCCTTCATGGCTGTTTATAACAAGCCACGATGATGTCAAAAACGACAACATGTGGTTTGTGATGGCATTATGCAATTGAAATTGCATTTCAATTGTAAACCGCCCAGAGTTCCCTTGTGGGGGGAGATGGGCGGTGATATAAGTTAGAAATAAATAATAATAATAATAATAATAATAATAATAATAATAATAAATTGACCTGCTTCTGTAATTAGGTTATGTTTTGTGACTCTTTTAATGAATAGCAGAGAAGTGCTGTGCTGCCACTTAGTCCAATCGGAAGCATCTTCCGAATCATTGTGAAAGTGTGCCCAGCCCTGATACAAACCACAAAGACTGTGTTCACAACAATATCCCAAGCCAAACTAACCACACGATTGTTTAGGGCAAGGTATGAATTGAGTGGCAAAGACATCAGTTGCCTCTCCTAAATCCAAAAGAATGTACCTAAAAATCCATCGTGTTTTAGAGGGAGAACCTGGGAGATTAGCAACGGATGCTCCTTTAAATCACCTACCAACATAATTACTTTTTTTAAAAAGTAAGAATAAATACGTCTAGAGCTGAGCTACTAACTGGGAAAAAAAAGTGGATGATGTTTTTCGTCTGGCCAAAATAGCAACTCAGATGAAACGGTTTTGATAGAAAACTTCCCGAGGAATCCAGAGGAAGCATAGATCTTGAAGTCAACAGGATCCATATATTGGAACACTCCATCTTCGTAGTGGTTTGGAAGGTTCACTATAACGAAGATCCTCTATAAACTGGCCGATGTTAATCTCCCTGGCTTCAGGCCAGCTTGCTTGTCTGGGTGCGCAACAGCTTGTGGCTTTTGCTTGTCCCATCTCTTGATGGAGGTGTGGGCTTAAAGGACGGGCATCAGGTGTGTAGCTTTATCTGGAGCACTGCAGAGTTAGACCATGGCGTTCTCAGATGTTGCTTTTAGCTGAGTGCAGGTATGAACTTGCCTTAATAATTGCAGGGCTCCTGAGCGCCTCAGTTTTAAACAATCTTCTTTCCCCCAGTAGGCTATCTGAATGTGATGCCTTGCTTTGTGCAGGCTAGCGTAATAACATAACAACTATAATTTCCACCAGACACAGCAAATGCCGTGGGCTTGCTCAGCTTTGCCGGTCTCTCAGGAAGCATTTACTTGCACAGATCTGGATCACCACGGCAAACGAAGGGTCTAGGGCTGTGTTTCTCAACCTTGGCAACTTTCAGATGTGTGGACTTCAACTCCCAGAATTCCCCTGTCTGGGGAATTCTGGGAGTTGAAGTCCACACATCTGAAAGTTGCCAAGGTTGAGAAACACTGGTCTAGGGAGAGTGGGAGTTCTTAAAACACCTCCAACACAAGCATCTGGATGCTTCTGATTTTGTCCTACCTCTAAAGTAACATGGAATGATTTACATCAAGGAAGGCAACCTGTGCTTTCCAAGTTTGCCCTCCTCTGATCCTCCTCTCCGGAATCCTGAATGCAGACAGGATGAAATTTTTGACTTCCTCACTCCAAGGATGTCACCACATCCCTGTCTATTCCCCTGTGACCCCTCAGACAGGGCACAAGATGATTCATTTCCCATGCTTGAATATGCTTAAATCATAACTTTCCAGCAAGGCTGCCTAAGTTAAATCTGTTGCGGTAAAACCAATAAAGAATCCTATCACATCTCAAGAACTTATACACAGGGATAAGTATTCCTGGCCTATACAGCTTACGACCACAATAGGGACCAGAAACTTTGCCATTAAGAGGTGTGATTGTTAAGTGAGGCATCATGTGACCGCACCCGATTTTATGACATTTTTTGTGGTGGTTGGTAAGTGAATCATGTGGTTGTTAAGCGAATCATGGTCATTAAGTGAATCACGTGGTTCCCCATTGATTTTGCTTGTCGGAAGCCGGCTGGGAAGGTTGCAAATGGTGATCACGTGCCTCCAGGATGCAGCAACTGTTGTAAATATATGCTGGTTGCCAAGTGCCTGAATTTTGATCATGTGACCACGGGGACACTGCAACGGTTATAAGTGCAAGGACTGATCATAAGTCACTTTTTTCAGCACCGTCCTAACTTCAAACGGTCACTAAACAAATGGTCATAAGTCGAGAACTACCTGTAGTTACAGTGACTATACTGTACATCCTTTTATTATAAAGGACAGTCCTTTATTTCAGAAAGCTGTCCTTTAGATTTATTTATTTTTCAAAAACTCACTTGTCCTTTATTTTGGTCATTCCCAGTCTTTCACATTCATGTGAAAAAATGGAAATTGAATTGTCTTTTTAAACTAAATTTACATACACACTTTGATTTTAGATATTTTTATTAGACTATGCATTTTTGTAAAGTTTTTCTTGGTCTTGCTCTTGAATTTTCCTTTGTAAAGCAACATTATAAACACAAACAATTAAAATATTTTACCCTGATGAACCTCTTTCAGATCTGCCCCTTTTTCAGGTTTGTTCTTTATTTTTCCCAAGAAAATATGGTCACCGTACCTATAGTCCACTCACCAGGTGCGTGGAATGGATCACAAAAGTTTATGTCACAATCAATTTCTTTCAAGGGCCTTAAGATTCTTTACTTACCTTGTGACACGCTGTTGTCAATAATTGGCAGTTCTAGGAATTCCTTCTGGCCAATAGCCATCAGGCAAAAATGGGTATGATCAAAAACAAAGATGGTAAGGACCTAACAGAAGCAGAAGAGATCAAGAAAAGGTGGCAAGAATATACGGAAGATCTGTATAGGAAGGATAATAATATTGGAGATAGCTTTGAAGAGTGAGGTTGAATGGGCCTTAAGAAGCATTGCTAATAACAAGGCAGCAGGAGACGATGGTATCCCAGCTGAACTGTTTAAAATCTTGCAAGATGATGCTGTCAAGGTGATGCATGCCATATGCCAGCAAATTTGGAAAACACAAGAATGGCCATCAGATTGGAAAAAATCAACTTATATCCCCATACCAAAAAAGGGAAGCACTAAAGAATGTTCAAACTATCGAACAGTGGCACTTATTTCACATGCCAGTAAGGTAATGCTCAAGATCTTGCAAGGTAGACTCCAGCAATTCATGGAGCGAGAATTGCCAGATGTACAAGCTGGGTTTAGAAAAGGCAGAGGAACTAGAGACCAAATTGCCAATATCCACTGGATAATGGAGAAAGCCAGGGAATTTCAGAAAAACATCTATTTCTGTTTTATTGACTATTCTAAAGCCTTTGACTGTGTGGATCATAACAAATTGTGGCAAGTTCTTGGTGGTATGGGGATACCAAGTCATCTTGTCTGCCTCCTGAGGAATCTGTATAACGACCAAGTAGCAACGGTAAGAACAGAGCACGGAACAACGGACTGGTTTAAGATTGGGAAAGGAGTACGGCAGGGTTGTATACTCTCACCCTACCTATTCAACCTCTACGCAGAACACATCATGCGACATGCTGGGCTTGAGAAATCCAAGGCTGGAGTTAAAATCTCTGGAAGAAACATTAACAATCTCAGATATGCAGATGATACCACTTTGATGGCTGAAAGCGAGGAGGAGTTGAGGAGCCTTATGACGAAGGTGAAAGAAGAAAGTGCAAAAGCTGGGTTGCAGTTAAACCTCAAAAAAACCAAGATTATGGCAACAAGCTTGATTGATGACTGGCAAATAGAGGGAGAAAAAGTGGAGGCAGTGACAGACTTTGTATTTCTAGGCGCAAAGATTACTGCAGATGCTGACTGCAGCCAGGAAATCAGAAGACGTCTACTTCTTGGGAGGAGAGCAATGGCAAATCTTGATAAAATAGTTAAGAGCAGAGACATCACACTGACAACAAAGGTCCGCATAGTTAAAGCAATGGTATTTCCTGTAGTAACCTATGGCTGCGAGAGCTGGACCATAAGGAAGGCTGAGCGAAGGAAGATAGATGCTTTTGAACTGTGGTGTTGGAGGAAAATTCTGAGAGTGCCTTGGACTGCAAGAAGATCAAACCAGTCCATACTCCAGGAAATCAAGCCAGACTGCTCACTTGAGGGAATGATATTAAAGGCAAAACTGAAGTACTTTGGCCACATAATGAGAAGACAGGATACCTTGGAGAAGAAGCTGATGCTAGGAAAAGTGGAAGGCAAAAGGAAGAGGGGCCGACCAAGGGCAAGATGGATGGATGGTATTCTGGAGGCGACGGACTCAACCATTGGGGAACTGGGGATGGTGACGGCCGACAGAAAGCTCTGGCGTGGGCTGGTCCATGAAGTCACGAAGAGTCGGAAACGACTGAACGAATAAACAACAATAGCCATCAACAACCTCCACTTGAAAATAGGACTACCCCTTTAGTTGAGTCAAGAATGCAGAGAGGGCATGTAAGAGATTTCCATCTGGTGGGGTCCAGGAGGCGGGCCTTCTCTGCAGTCGCTCCCGCCCTCTGGAACATCCTGCCCCCGGAGGTGAGGTTAGCCCCATCGCTCCTGACTTCCCGGAGGAACCTGAAGAATGGGCTCTGCCACCTTGCTTGGGGCCGGGAAGGGAATAGATACTCTTGGGGATGGCTAGTGCCTTCGAGTGCTCCTCACACAGATGGACTGTATTAGATCTTCCTGCCACTTGGATTTTATTCTTATTTTATAATTATTTAATAACTCTATTTATGTTTTATATACTGTATTTACATTTTATGATTATTGTTTTAATAGAACATTTTATTGTAAACCGCCTAGAGTCCCTCCTGAGGAGGGAGATGGGCGGTGATAAAAATTTGATGAATGAATGAATGAATGAATAAATAAATAAATAAAATAAACTCGGTAAACAGGTGACAGATCACAAAGATTGGTGGGTTGGGAGGCTCCCTCAGGATGGTGAAGTCCTGTGAAGTCCTGTGATGACTGTCCCCAACCTTTCTGGCACCAGGGACTGGTTTCAAAACAAGATTTTTCCATGGACTGGGGGGGCGGGGTTTCTGGGATATCCGCAGACCGGGGAGCGGGGCTTCCGGGATTTCCGCAGACCGGGGGGCAGGGCTTCCAGGATTTCCATGGACCGGGGGGGCGGGGTTTGCGGGCGGGAGCCAATCGTGCGCATCAGGGGTGGGGTTTGCGGGCGGGAGCCAATCACAAGCGCTGGGGGGCAGGGTTTGCAGGCAGGAGCCAATCGCACAGAAGGGGGTGGGGTTTGTGGGCGGGAGCCCCGTGGCCCAGTTCCTAACAGGCCGCGGCCCACTAGTGGGCTGCAGCCCTGTGAGATGCCGCCCATGCAAGCTACGCTCGTTTCTCCCAAAATGACTTCAGCTCCACCAAGAAAGACTTCAGCTCAGGTGTTGGGAAGTAAACGGTTTATTGCTAGTCATGGGTAGGCAAGTAAAGGCACGAATGGTTCCCGAGTGTCCGGCTTGGCTTTTTAAACCATCCCGCCAGAGTGCCCGCCCCCTCCTTGTTGAAGGCTTCCCTCTGGTCCGCTTCTGGTCATTGACCTGGAGTACCCTTCACTGGGAGCTGTGGTTGATGTTTCTCATCCGGCCGCGCTGTGGTTCTATTGTCCTTTTTGTTTAGTAATAATGGTCCCTTAATGGCAGGGCTCTGAGTGCTTGCCAGAGTCCTGACATGCCTCCCGCCCAAGATTTTCCTCCCCCTCCCTCTCTTTCGCCTGTGTGGGTGTGGTCGCTTTTCTTGGTGTTCGTCACGGTATCTGTGAAAATACAAAGAAAATTTTAGTGTGTGTTTCATTGGGGTTTTTCGGGGAATTTGCGGTGAAACCGTCTAATTAGGTCAGGGGCTTGCATGTGTCGCGCCGCCACCCATTCTTTGAACCCGACGGGTAGATGTTGCCATTTGACCAAGTATTGCAGTTGTCCTCTGTGCCACCGTGAGTCGAAGATGTCATCAATTTCGAAGTGCGGTTCTCCATTTACGACGGTAGGTGTTGGTTCTGGGGTTACTGGGTGCCATTGGTCCGACGGTTGGTACTGTTTCAGTAAACTAATGTGGAATACTGGGTGTACCTTTTTTAGTGTTTTCGGAAGTTGGAGTTTTGCTGTTACTGGGTTAATTACTTTCGTTATAGGGAATGGTCCGATGAACCTTGGGGCCAGTTTCCGCGATGCTTGTGTTGATCTGAGGTTTTTTGTTGAAAGGTAGACCTTGTCCCCTTCTCTGAGTTCCCATTCGGTTGTTCTTTTCTTGTCTGCGTACTTTTTGTACGCGGCCTTTGCTTCTTGTAGTGTTTGCAACATCACTGGCCAGTTGCTGGTTATTTTGGTAATCCACGCCTCTGCTTGTAATGGGCCTTGCGTTTTGTCTCTGTTGATCATGGCCACCTCTGGTATGGTGGCAAAGTCTTGTCCGGTGGCTATTTTAAAAGGTGTAAATCCAGTGCTTTGGTGTATGGCGTTATTATATGCCACTTCTGCGAATGGTAGTAAGTCTACCCAGTCATCTTGCTGATAACTTATATAGCACCGGAGGTATTGTTCTAGTATGGATACCAAACGTTCTGATGCCCCGTCTGTGCACGGGTGGAATGCACTGCTCAGCCCTTGTTCTGATCCAATAAGCTTGAGGAATTCTTTCCAGAATTTTGATGTAAATGTGCTTCCACGATCGCTGATGATGCGTTCAGGTGTACCGTGTATTCGGTAGATGTTTTGTATGAACAGTTTTGCCATCTTTGGTGCAGTCGGTATGCCGTGGCATGCGATGAAGTGGGCTTGTTTGGAGAAGAGATCTGTTATCACCCAAATTGCTGTTTTGTTTTTGCTCGCGGGGAGGTCCACTACGAAGTCCATGGCGATTTGTTTCCATGGTTGGGAACTCTAATGGTCCCTTAATGGCAGGGCTCTGAGTGCTTGCCAGAGTCCTGACAAGCCCACAGGTTGGGGACCCTTGCTTTAGTCTATGGTATGTCCATACAAAGTATGTCCATACAAAGTATGTACATACTTTGGTGGGTAGGTAACAGCGTTCCACGTGCGTTATGCCGGCCACATGACCGTGGAAGCGTCTTCGGACAACGCTGGCTCTTCGGCTAACAAACAGAGATGAGCACCGGCCCCTACAGTTGGACACGACTGCACAAATGTGCGGGGGGAACCTTTACCTTTTTTATGTCCATACAAGCTTCATAATTGAGTTAAGCCACATGACAGGAAGCTCTGGCGTGGCCTGGTCCATGAAGTCACGAAGTTGGAAGTGACTGAACAAATAAACAACAAAAGACATGACTAAGTTGAAGACTTAGCAGCTTTGTCTCCATGTTTTGTAAACCCTGGACATGGTTCAAGTATTCAAGTGTCTCTCTAATATGACCACTCTTTCCAATATCTCACTACGAGTATCTCAGTTTTGTGGGCTTGGGGCACCCCTTGAGGAAACTTTGCTTACAAAATCCCAGCAAATAGTCCTTACCTTCATCAAAACGCAGTAAATAATAATTTCCAATGTTGTCACAAAATTCTCCAGCGTTTATAGGAAGATCCGCCAAAAACATTGATTTGATCTCTGTCTCCCCCAACTTTCAAAGATAGGAGAAGAAATAACAATTTTGCCATAAGAACTAATGTATACATGGCCAGCCTCTGCTTTACTAGGAGATTAAGACAACATTTTTTTCTTGCATTTTGCGATAGATTTTTTTCTTTTTTTGCCAGACAGGCAGACCAAAGCATTGTCCACCCTTTTTTTTCCAATTGAAGGTACTTTTTTTTTGAGTGGCACTCTAGAAGCTTCCCTCCCCAAAATGGGTGGGCCCAGAGCAAAAATAACATTTGATTTAGTTTTCCATTAGATGTAACTAATTCAATTTAACTAATATCTATAATTACTCCCTTTCATTCGCCTGAGAAATTACTGCCTGATAGCAAGTTTTGAAGGAACTTGTATGATGGTGGTGGGGCATTCAAAGTTTTTAGGGGCGTGGTGGCTCAGTGGTTAAGACGCCAGGCTTGTCGATCGGAAGATTGCAAGTTCAAATCCCTAGCCCCACGTGACGGAGTGAGCTTCTGCACTCGCCCCAGCTCTTGCCAACCTAGCAATTTGAAAGCATGCAAATGCAAGGAGATGAATAGGTACCACTTCGGTGGGATGGTAACAGCGTTCCACGCGCGTCATGCGGCCACATGACCGTGGAAGCGTCTTCGGACAGCGCTGGCTCTTCGGCTAAGAAACGGAGATGAGCACCACCCCCTAAAGTTGGACACGACTGTGCAGGGGAAACCTTTACCTTTGCCTAGAAGCTTCCCTCCCAAAAATGGGTGGGCGCAGAGCAAAAATAACATTTGATTTAGTTTTCCATTAGATGTAACTAATTCAATTTAACTAATATCTATAATTACTCCCTTTCATTCGCCTGAGAAATTTTATTTTATTTTATTTATCAAATTTATCACCACCCAACTCCCCCAAGCGGGACTCTGCTTGATAGCAACTTTTGAAGAAACTTGTATGATGGTGGTGAGGCATTCAAAGTTTTCAGGGACATATGGCCGCCTTGGCCTCGGATTGCGCATATATTTCAGAAAGATATGTTCTTGGAGACTATTTTCCAAGCAGCTTCCTATTTTAAACTCATTTTGGGGACCACTGAGAACATTTCCAATCAGGCCAAATGCAATTGTGTGTTTACTTTGTTCTAGCTAACCATCTCCTCCTTCCCAGCCCAACACCAAAGGTCTGTTGGGAGCCTCCTTTTTTGAAATATTGGCTTGGCAACAGGCTAAAAATAAACACTCAAACATTACTATAAGCTGTCTAAGCTACTCCACCGTACAAGAACATGGCGACAACAAAGGAAAAGAATGCAAAATAGGGGGAAAAACCCCCAGATCATTTACCCTCCTTAATGCTTCTAATCAACTTTAGAAGGCATACAGCCTGGGATCACTGATGAGCTGCGGAGTAACCGTGTTCACACCATGCACTTAACCAGATCAGCTGAAGGCCTGGGGATGCATTTCTGCCACATGTCAAGCTTGTTAGGATTAAACTTTTCAAGTTATTTGTGGCTTAGCATGTTGTGTGAACCTTTAGTTAGTTTATGGTTCACAGTGTTGCAGAAAATGAGTCAAGTCAATTCATCACGGGGTTATGCATGTTTCGTGAATACTGCCAATGAATATCAGAAGGGCAACCAAAATCCACCGGGGGGGGGGGGGCAGAAAAAGATATATCTACAACATAATCCTCAATTTACCACCACAATTGGAACTGGAACGTCCGTTGCTAAGCAAGGTGGTTGTTAAGTGATTCATGCCCGATTTTACGACCTTTTTTGCTGTGGTCGTTAAGCGAATTACCACGGTCATTAAGCGAATCCAGCTTCCCTCATTGCTTGTCGGAAGCCAGCTGGGAAGGTTGCAAATAGTGATCACGTGACCCCAGAATGCTGCAATCGTCATAAGTGCGAGCCGGTTGCCAAGCGCCTGAATTTTGATCATGTGACTGCAGGGACATTGCAACGGTCGTAAGTGCGAGGACCGGTCGCAAGTCACTTTCCCCAGTGCCGTCGTAACTTCGAACGGTTGCTAAACGAATGGTTGTAAGTCGAGGACTACCTGTATTTCTCTCTACACCCATCTAGTGGTGGTCTGGCATTTAGCATCCCAGATTTGGTAGCTCTAAGGCAGTGTTTTTCAAACTTGGCAACTTTAAGTTGTGTGGACTTCAACTCCCAGAATTCCCCAGCCTTCTTTTGCTCACCAAATACAAATTTAATCCATGTCTCTCCTGCTGACTTCACTGAGTCAGACAACCCCCGAGTTTTAAGATGGGAGACATCCCTTTTGTTAGCTCAGCTCAGGGGAACCACCAGACTTTGCAGGGCATCTCAATTCCGCCCATCTCCCTCTCAAGGAGGGACCCTGGGCAGTTCACAATAAAATAGTTTAAAATCAATAAAGACCATAAATAATACGAATAATCATTAAAATACATAGCTACAATCAGATCCAGACAATGGTAGGTCTTATCCCATGAGCTGGTAGGGCTGGTCGAGGGAGATCTAAGAAACCAGCCAACCCGAAGACTGGCTGTTCCCCTCCCCTCCCCAAGCATGGTGGCAAAACCAGGTCTGTAGGTTTTTTCCAAAGTCCAGGAGAGAGGGGGGCGATCTTATTTCAGGAGGGAGAATGTTCCAGAGGGTGGGGTTATGCCTTAATGTGCTGTGGGAACCAGTAAACCATGGTACATAGCTGAGCATTGGATGCAATCCCAGACAATGATGACTTAGCCAGTAAACCATGATTAGTCAAGCCAGGGCGTAGCACAATGTATGAACCCAACCGAAGTCATGAAGAGTCCTAGTGATATACCTCCACGCACAAATGGGCTAGGGCTCAATATGTTTTACCTAAAAAACTCATTAACGTGTGTGTTAGATGTACAGAATTTGTGAGCCCGCATTATATATAGCAAAGGGCACTTTTAATTAACCTCCCCTTGCTGCAGAAGTTGTGGTAATTATGGATCATAATGTCTTCTTGTGTTTTGCATTTCAAGCTGCTGTTTTGTTAGAAGGTTAGGCGGTACTCTTTGGAAGGTATGTGCAGGTTATTCTGCAAAAATTATGCTTTGGGGGTGGTACATCAATGCCGGATGGCATCTGCTGGGGTTCCAAAGTGCCTGAGATGTGGCAAGCCATTGCACTCTTGTTCCTTAAAGGCAGAGTTCATCTCTGGGTTTTTGGAGCACTGCCGCGCATTCCACCAACAGGATTTGGCCATAAAGAAAACCGTAATTGACATGTCAATATGCTTTTCCTGGAATGGAGAACTGTATGTCAAGGCTGATTTCAGGGACAGGGAACGAGCATTTGATCTGCATTGGAAACATCTGGGTATCTGTTCCAGCAGCTGTGACCTTCCCCCGTTGAAAATGGGACTTGAGGAAAGAAGACCCATTTCCTCTTTGCAAGCGATCACATAACACGCATGCATACAGAAAACTGGCAAATTGTCGCTAATGGGTTTGCTTAAAAGCTGTAATTGGGCTAATATTGATATTCTACCCTTTCTCTACAAGGGGATGGAGTTGATCTGCCGGATTTTCTCATTCTTTCTCCAAATAGGAATGCTCCAAAAGCAACATTAGGATGAGGAAAGAGGTCTACTTCACAGGAGGGAGCCCTGTGGTTCTCCAGATATTGCTAAACTTATGCCCAGGCAGCCAGGTCAATGGGGAAAGATAACAGAAGATGCCCCACCGCCTGGACAAGCCACAATTAACCAAAGGTTGAGATCCAGCTGAGACCACGTAACATGCTTAACCAGGTCAGTCTGTCACCCAGACTCAACTATTTAGGAGTCTTACCGGCTATTGGCCCTGCACTGCTAATCCCTGAATTAGTTTATAGCCAATGGTCTGAATGAACGCAAACTATAAGGGGCTAATTGTGACATACCTACTTTTTGTAGCATCCTACTTTATAGGTCAAGGTAAAGGATCCCACTGCACATTTGTGCAGTCGTGTCCGACTCTAGGGGCCGGTGCTCATCTCCGTTTGTTAGCCGAAGAGCCAGTGCTGTCCGAAGACGCTTCAAAGGTCATGTGGCTGGCATGACGCACGCGGAACGCTGTTACATACCCACCGAAGTGGTACCTATTCATCTACTTGCATTTGCATGCTTTCGAATTGCTAGGTTGGCAAGAGCTGGGGCTAGTGCGGGAGCTCACTCCATCACGCGGGACTAGAGATTCGAACCTCTGAACTTGCGATCTTCCGATCGACAAGCCTGGCATTTTACCTGCTGAGCCACCACGCCCCTTCTATCCTACTTTATAGGAGACCCTTTATTTGCATTCTGTTAGCCCTGCGAGGTAGTCCAGACAAGAAGCACACCCAGGAATACTAGCTCTGTCTCTATTGTCAGGTTCCATTAACAGAATCTTGCAAGACTGAAAGTTTCTAACTTCCCGCTTTTTGTGCCTCTACCAATTTGCAGTGTTTATAAGCATTTAGGCCCCCTTACGTGCCATACTGTCTTATATCTGCCATGCTGCATAATGTATTGTATATATGGGAACCATTCTTGCCATTTGACCACACCCTACAGCAGCCTTTCTCAACCTTTTGCCCCTGGAGGAACCCTTGAAATATTTTTCAGGCCTCGGGGAACCCCTGCACATTCAGGCTCAAATACAGTCCAGAAGTTACCAAATTCTTATATTCGTTTCATGGGTCGGCCTGTCTGTATGCATTAACAGTGTTCTTAAACTGAAAATAAAGAATGAAACTTACCTCTTTAATGTGAAGTTGCCCAAATTTGAAATCATTTTTTAAATAAATCGTGATCTCCCAGGGAACCCCTAGTGACCTCTTGCGGAACCCTAGGGTGCCACAGAACCCTGGTTGAGAAACCCTGCCCTACGGACATCCCTGATAAGCACGTTGTATGAATCTGGCCTATATGTTTTATGAAGCTGTGAGTTCAAGCTTTGCAGAAAGGCTATACCTGAATGGAAAAACATCCTCGTTGCACCTGGAAGAGGCCAAGTCTATTCTTTGTGTTTCTCCTGCTGTCCTTTCCAAGTGATCTGGACCATCTCCCAGAATTCTGAGCCAGCAGTGTCCATTCTTAGCCACGATTGTGCCGAAACAAGGAACCCTACATCATGATATCATGACCCATGCTCTGCCCTTTCAGACTTGGGTCATGACATCACACCAAGTACAAAAGGGACAGAGTTTGGATCCTAATACGCATTCCATCAGCTGCCCCCTTCCCCCCTCTGGTTGACCATACCAGCTGATGGCTAGGAGTCTTGGGAGATGTCATCCAACTCATCTCAAAGGCTCCAGATTGAGAAAAGCAGGACTTGATTGAACGGGGGAAGAAACCTATATGGCACAGCTTTCCAAACTTTTCATGTTGGCGACACACCAATGGTGGCGGCGGCGGCGCGGCCTGCGGTGTCCTGGTGTGTCGCACGCAATCCCGGAAGCGCTGATGGGGGGAACCGGAAGAAGCAGCACCCCCGCCAATCAGCGCCGCCGTTCCCTCCATCAGCGCTCCCGGGTTTCCGCGCGACACACCAGGACACCGCAGGCGACACAGTAGTGTGTCGCGACACACACTTTGGAAAGCTATGCTATATGGAGTATGGATTGTAGGTGGTTCCCAGAAGCCCCCAAACAGTGGTGCTGAAATTGGGGAGCAAAAGCACTCCTTTTTTGTCTGCCCTATTTTCCACATTCCTTCCAAACTGCACTGGATATATTTGGTTACCCCACATTGTTCTCACAACTTCATCATGACTTCTGGCCTTCAGAGGCTTAAAAAAATTACAAAAAAGTTATGTTCAGCTGCCACTGGGAAAAAGTCCACCCACCCCTGTAGCTTAAAGCAGCTTCCTATATCGCACCTCCCTGATCCAGGTCAAATGATCTTTCTATTGCTGGAAAATCGCCCCCTCCGTGGGGTGCCTGCTTTCTGACAGAGCGGATCAGCCTCGCCTGGGCCCAGCTCCTCAGCCCTGCTTGGATCTGAAAGCACCCAAACCCCGCTGCTTCATACAACATTCATGCAATTATAGCTAGCAAAGCCCGACTGGCAAATGAGAGAACTGTTTCTTTTAAAATATTTGCTTCCTTCGGGCAAGATGCAGCAAGCTATTTTCTCCCCCTCTTTTTTTTTATACACATGGTGCCTCTTTGTCTGTGCTTTGACTTAATGCATAACAAAATAGAGAGGAGGGGAAAAAACTATAATAGAGCTACAGAGAAGATGCAATTGGCAGTTGAATTATTAAAGCCGGCAGAGGAATCTAAACTACAGTTACTGGAATCAGCAGCTTGGGTTGCCGCGTTCCCAAGTGTGGCGTGAAGGGAGGAAATGCTGGAGCATGGCATTATTTTCTTAAATAACTGTCTTTTTTCCCCCTCCTTCAAATGTCACAGTTAACATAATTTTCATGCTTTGATGTCCTTGGCACTATCTTTTGCATCACCCCCCGACCCCCGGACGTTATCCATCACATCCAGAACAATACCTACATACTCATTATGCTATTCACTTTTAGGGTAAGCAAGTTTATGCAGGGTGCAGGAAGAGAATAAGAAATATTAAGCCAAAGAAAGTAAAGGAATGAAATAAGAAAGAGAAATGTTCTGCAAGTTGTCAATTGTCAGCCCTACGAAGTAGGCCAGACCTGAACACCAAAGTCATCAATACTAAAACTACTTTTATTATAGTAGAACAGCCTTTCTCGACCTTTTGACCCTGGAGGAACCCTTGAAACATTTTTCAGGCCTCGGGGAACCCCTGCACATCCGGGCTCAAATATAGGCCAGAAGTTCCAAAATTATTCTATTCGTTTCAT
This sequence comes from Charina bottae, assembly GCA_023362775.1. NCBI lineage: Eukaryota > Metazoa > Chordata > Lepidosauria > Squamata > Charinaidae > Charina > Charina bottae. The sequence goes on from JALMGJ010000015.1 coordinate 4,938,130, forward strand.
GGGTAGGCCTGTATTAACAGTGTTCTTTCGATTTCTCAAATTACATTCCTGCTTTGGACTCAGATTTCTCTTATCTGACTGTTGCCTTGGCTGCAGCTCTTCCTCCTGTTCCTCAAGGTTATTCTCACAACCCATTATATCAATACACTCCCTGTGCCTCCTAGTTAGTAGGCTAACGTTAGCAGTACGTTAGCTTGCAATTTAGTTTCCACATTGGAGATCCTTGCTTGCATAGAAAAACATGAAAATGCTTGGGTGAAACTGGGGTTTGATTGTGCTGTGGCATACTGGCCCCAATGTGCCCTGATACTTGAACGTAGCAGGGAATGCTGTATACAACATGAGTGTCACAAAGGTGGTACTTCTCTTTCTTGCTAAAAAAAATTAGCAATTAGAAATTCTGAACAATGCTTCCACATTTAATGGACCCAGCACATGCAAGTTCTGAAAGTCTGTTGAATCCAAGAAAACTCCTTAGGTGTAAGTTCAGGCTGGATGTACCTAATTCCCCTATGCCAGTGTTTCTCAGCCTTAGCAACTTTAAGATATGTGGACTTGAACTCCCAGAATTCCCCAGCCAGCATGGGGAATTCTGGGAGTTGAAGTCCACATATCTTAAAGTTGCTAAGGTTGAGAAACACTGCCCTAGTGCCTTCCAATGGGATGGCACTCCACCATAACCCTCTGTCCTGGCCATCTGGTCAATGGATTATGGGAGGGAGGAGGTCAGGAAAGATGGTTTCTCTTTTGTCTCCAGGACTGCAATCGGGGAGCTCACCTACACCAACCTAATCGAACTTTTTCTCCACCAAATTGGACAACATTGATTTTCATTGCCCCTGCCCCTACATCCACAACCATCTTTAGCCCCTAAAGGTATGCCCTATCAACCCAGTCTATCTTTCTCCTCCTTCTGGGCAGGCGGGAACACTTTTCGGCAAAACAGTAGGTCGTAACTCCCCCTCCCCCACTTTTTAAAAAACTAATGCAATTCATTGCTAGAAGATGCAGTGATGGCCCCAGGTCTGGATGGCTTTCAAAGAGGATTGTATAAATCAAAGTGTTGGCTCTGAACTTGGGGCAGCTTGTCCCCAAATACCAGTTGTAAAGGAACAATGGTGGAAGCTGGATAGGTCTCCACACCTTGTTTGTAAGCACCTAAAATGCTGGACTAACATGGATCTTGGTCTGATTCACTAGGGTCTTTTTTGGGATGACTCTTGAAACCAGAAATGACAACCTGAGATCCCAGGGCCACACATAACATTGATGGCCATTAGTGGACTGCTAGGACCACTGAATGGAGCAGAGCTTAGTGCAGAGGAGCAATAAGCACACATAGAAAGGAGTTTTATTCAAAATAGAATTAATGAGCATGCTAGAGAGATATAGGTTATTGATCTTACACACTTAGCCCACCCAGGCATAAAGAATCACATGCTTAGACAAAGCAGTTCCAAAAGTAAGTACAAAAGAGTTCTTACATTTATTTGGTCCAGTTACATGAAGGATTCTTGGTCTTCTTTTTCCCTAAACTGTGTTCGCCCCTAGCCCTCATTGCTGCCAGAGGCTGCATGCAGAAAGGGGAAAACCTCCTGATTCTAGGCCGCATGGCCTCAAGATGGAGAGGACCAGCAGCCGCATGGTCCTTCTCCTCTGGTGGAAGGAGGCAGAGAGAGAGAGAGAGAGAGTGAGAGGAAGTGGGAGGAGCAACAAACAGCTTCCTCTGGAAGCATATAGAGAGTCATCCTAGAGCGCTCATCTACATGCTAATGAGGCATGATGATTTGCCTGGACCTCCAACAGTAAGCACCTAAAATGCTAGACTAACATGGATCTTGGTCTGATTCACTAGGGCAGAGCTTTCCAAACTGTGTGTTGGGACATGTTAGTGTGTCGGCTGCAGTGTCTGGGTGTGTCGCGGCTGCTGCTGCCTCCGAGCCCTGCCAGGATTCCACGCAGGTCCTAGTGCCTGCCTTGTGCCCTGCTGCCTCCAAACATGCCCTGCCAGGATTCCCTGCAGGTCCTAGTGCCTGCCTTGTGCCTTGCTGCCTCCAAACCTGCTGTGATTCCGCGCAGGTCCTAGTGCCTGCCTTGTGCCCTGCTTTAAGAGTGTGTCGTGAAATGATGCATGTCTAAAAAGTGTGTCACCAACATGAAAAGTTTGTAAAGCTCTGCACTAGGGTCTTGTTTGGGATGACTCTTGAAACCAGAAATGACAACCTGAGATCCCAGGGCCACACATAACACTCCCAGCCTATTTGCAAGCTCCAGAATTGCATCCTGTCAGAATTGCTAAACTTTCAGGTCCCACCCGTCTATCACTGGTGGCTTTGAAATTAGGGCACAGCAAAAGCAAGTTAACAGCAGGTGTAGAGAGCCTTCAAGAGGCTGAGAGTGGGAAGCTAGTGCCGCTAACATGGGAGCGTTCGCCACTAAACATCAGCCAGATGATGGGGCTGTCTGTGTGTGTGAATCCTGCAAAGCTAGGATTCGAGGAATGCACGTGATTGGCAGGCTGCCAGCTGGACACCCCCTTTTATTGGAACATCACATGACCCAGTGTAGGAATATGGGTCTGTCTCCCACGACATGGAGTTTGATTTGATTGTATGCAAGTAATTTATTCCCCTTCCCCAAAGCCTTTACTAATCTGTTTCCATCAACACTCATTCAGGCTTTGCACAGCTTCGGATTCGCAGGGAGAAAGTTGCTTTGGGATGTGCAGGGGGACATGGATCTGCCCCTGGCAACACCTTAAAGCCACTGTGCTATTTCCCAGGCTTGTCCAGCTGTCCTCCACAATTGCTCTGCAATCCCAGGAAGAGTCTGTCTGTCTGTCTGTCTGTCTGTCTGTCTGTCTGTCTGTCTGTCTGTCTGTCTGTCTATCTATCTATTTAACAAATTGGTATGGCCGCCCAACTCACACATAGTGACTCTGGGTGGCTTACAAGATTAAAAAGCAATAAAAGACCCGGTGGCGGAAACACACATCCTCTAGACTAGCCGTTTAGTCGGCTCCGTATCGGCCTGGGCTCCCCAGGCCCGCTGACAGAACCACATCTTCAGTTTTCCTTTCGGAAAACCATCAAAGTGGGGTACAATCTTATCTCTGGGGGAATAAGATTCCAAAGGGAGGGAGCCACCACGGAGAAGGCCCTTTTTCTTGGTCCCACCAGATGTACCTCCCTAACTGAAGGGACCCGCAACATGCCCTGCCTCCCCGCTCTGGTGGGCCGGGTAGATGTAACTGGGTCCTTCAAATAACCTGGCCCCAAAGACATGTCGGTTTAAAGAGTTACAGGCAGGTGCTTTGGAGGGCACCACACCCCCCAAAGCGCCTTTCGCCTTCAAATCCTAAGCTCATGATCTGGCCCAACTCAATAGGTTTACCATCAGAACTTGATTTAGGACAAAGATTGTGAATGTCAGGCCTTGTCTTGGTGTGGAAGGTAGCTGCCTGGGATGGTTAACACTCTCCCTCTGCAGCTGTAAATCAGGCAGGCAAGGGTGCTAGCCTGGCGTTAGAGGATGCTATGACTCACGACCATAAGTCTCCCAGAAGGGTTCCTGTCAATATGTTTTTTTCCTGCCGCGCTTTACGCTTCCAGACAGAAGCTTTGTTGTCGTCAGTTGAGAAACTCCACACAATTCAAGCTTCTGCCAGGAGCCCAGAGAAGGAAAGGAAAGGAAAGGAAAGGAAAGGAAAGGAAAGGAAAGGAAAGGAAAGGAAAGGAAAGGAAAGGAAAGGAAAGGAAAGGAAGGGAAGGGAAGGGAAGGGAAGGGAAGGGAAAGGAAAGGAAAGGAAAGGAAAGGAAAGGAAAGGAAAGGAAAGGAAGGGAAAGGAAAGGAAGGGAAGGGAAGGGAAGGGAAGGGAAGGGAAGGGAAGGGAAAGGAAAGGAAAGGAAAGGAAAGGAAAGGAAAGGAAAGGAAAGGAAAGGAAAGGAAAGGAAAGGAAAGGAAAGGAAAGGAGGAAAGGGTTTTTTTTTTTGCAGCTCAAGGAAGCCAGCTCCAGCGTAAGTGGCTTGGTCTATGCGAGAAAATGGGTCTCGCTGCGCGGGGCGGCTGCGTCTCGTCCACGGGGTGCAAGAGGAGATGTCTGGGGAAGAAGAACAAAGAAGAAATGTGGTTCTCATTAGCAGCCGGGAAGCCAAGGGGCAGCGGAAGAAATAATAACAGGCTGGGGTGGGACGCGGTCCCTTAGAGGGTGTTCCCTGCTTAATTGCGGAGTGCAGGAAGCGCATTCCAGCAGGAAAAGTGAGATCCGAAGAGCTCGATTTCTGAGGTCGGTCTCCTAGCAGGCCCAGATTTACGGCAGGCACACGGAGTCCCGACACGTGGAAATAGTTTTCGGTGGCAACCGCATCAGCGCTATAATGACAGAATCGGGTCTAACTTTTCTGCGGAGAGGAGAGATTATAAATTGGAATCGGTGCTGGGGTGGCTTTGGAAGAGCGGCCGCCCTAGAGCCTTTGGCGAGAGGCCGCCCCCTGTGACATTTTGGGCTCCAGGGATTCAACTGGCATTTGTCCCAATCTTGTTGTACACGCTTGCCAGAGAATAAGCCTCACCGATAGCTAATATCCTACAACAAACGTAGTTGGGTCATGGAATTAGCCCATTTTCTGGCTCTTTCATATTCTGGAGGTGACGGACTCGACCTTGGGGGAGCTGGGGATGGCGACGGCCGACAGGAAGCTCTGGCGTGGGCTGGTCCACGAAGTCACGAAGAGTCGGAAGCGACTGAAGGAATAAACAACAACTGGCTCTGGGAGACACTTTGATTGAATCATCAAGGAAGCAAACAAGCTGGGTTCCCACAATAGCCCATAACAGCCAGGCTAAAATGGGACGGGGGAGTCAGCGCTTCAGCAACGGGAAAACCCAGCCATTGTCTTAACTCACACATTGTCTTGTGTGAACCTGCTCACCCTGCTAAGGCAGAAAGTCTCTTTTTGGGGCATAACACATTATAGAAAGATGACATTTGCTTTGCTGATCCAGCTTTCGGGTTTGTTTGTTTGCTTGTTTGTTTGTTTATTTATTATTGTATTTATACCCCGCCTATCCCCTCCCTAACGGAGGACCCTATCGTTTAACATGTTGGATGGTGTCACTGGCCTCTTTGAGCAGGTCATGTGAACCCATCCCATAAGGTTGGTATCTTAGAGAGAGAGGATTGCCCTGCTGAAAAAGAGTTCACCAAAGACACGTCAAAAGAGCGATGCATGGTTAAGGGGACTGGGAGTGGGGAGGCCCGGGTGCTGCTCCCTCTTCTGCCAGAGAAGCTCCCTGGGGGTCCTCCTCTCAGCCCGAGGGCCATCGTGGCGTAGTGGTGAAGGTGCTGGACTGGGAGGGGGAGGTCCGGATTCGAGTCCCTCCTCAGCCATGGAGGCTCCATTGGAGCAGTCTCCCTCAGCCCAGCCCACCCGACAGGAGTGTGGTGGAAAAAAATAGGACAAGGAAGTGCTATGACGCCTGAAGAGCTTCTGATTGAAAGGCAGGATATAAATCTAAGAAATAAAAAGTTTTTCTTTCATAGGTGTGGAGAAAGTCAATTGTCAAAATGGTTTCTATCCTGCCCTCCCAAGCCCTTTTCTGGGTGTTTCCCCATACTTTCCTCTCTCTCTCTCTCTCTGTTTTCCCTTAGCATTTTCTCTCTCTTTTCTCTCCTCTGCTCTTCATACCACTATACCTGCCACTTCCTAGGTATCTCCTCCCTCCCCCCTCCCCGTTTCCTCCTTCCCTCTTCTCTTCCCTTCCTCCCTATCTCCTTCCTTCTTTCCTCTGCCCTGTGTCCTTCCTTCCTTCCTTCCTTCCTTCCTTCCTTCCTTCCTTCCTTCCTTCCTTCCTTCCTTCCTTCTCCTTCCTTCCTTCCTTCCTTCCTTCCTTCCTTCCTTCCTTCCTTCCTTCCTTCCTTCCTTCCCAAGGCCTTTCTGCCAATGAAGAAATGGAAGCCCAGAAAGGTTGGCCTCACTGTTGAACCTCCAAGGGCTGCGTTGTAGCATCTCCTATTCCTCACCAGGAGCAGTTTTGCAACTCCATCCCCTTCTATTTCTCCTCTGGAAAGGCGAAGGGCAAATGAGCCAGCTCTTTCCAGGTGCGTGTATGAAAGACGAGGATCTCTCCTCCCCCTCTGAGCGTGCTTTGCATTTTTCTCGATGCAGCTTCTTATGCAACGCGCATGTTGTGCCTTTAAAGACATAACCATCGTAGACAATGTTCTTTTATTTGGGTGGCTTTGGCAACAGCTCCTTCCTCTTCTCTAAACTGGTTTTCCAGCCACTATATTGTCAGACTTATTTGCCTACGGGTTCTGCATTGTCAACCTAATCAAGTTTATTTAATGGGTGTGGATAGATGATTGTTTTGCTCAACCCTGAGTCCAGCAACCAGAGCTATCTATCCCAACCCTAGTGCAGTGTTTCTCAGCCTGGGCAACTTTAAGATGTGTGGACTTCAAGTCCCAGAATTCCCCAGCCAGCATGGGATGGCACTCCACCATAACCCTCTGTCCTGGCCATCTGGTCAATGGATTATGGGAGGTCAGAGGTCAGGAAAGATGGTTTCTCTTTTGTCTCCAGGACTGCAAACGGGGAGCTCACCTACACCAACCTAATCAAACTTTTTCTCCACCAAATTGGACAACATTGATTTTCATTGCCCCTGCCCCTACATCCACAACTACCTTTAACCCCAAAAGATATGCCCTATCAACCCAGTCTATCTTTCTCCTCTTTCTGGGCAGGCGGGAACACTTTTCGGCAAAACAGTAGGTCGTAACTCCCCCTCCCCCACTTTTTAAAAAACGAAGAATAACCGTAGTGGCCCACGATGAACTCGTTGGAAAGAAGACTAGTGGACTTCACCTTTAAAACAAAAATAAAGGATCTATAAAGAAAACTAAAGCCAGACAGGGCAAGAAACAAGGGAGAAGACTGCTTACCCATTGATCACTGTAGGCACCATATTGGTGATGTCAGCACATTGGGATTCCCCCCTTTCCCCCCAGAGATAGAGAAATGGGAGCTTCTGTATGGATACTGTAACAAATGTTCTGTTGAGATAAAAAGTCTGTAATGGGTCCATACAGTTTTCCTGGCATGATATGGAAATGAGTTGCTGTTGTCTTCTTCCTGCATGTTTCTTCAACTTCCCTGTGGGTGGTTTCCCATCCAAGCACTAACCGGATCTGACCCTGCTTAGCCTTTTGGAGGCTCCAAAGTGATCAGCAATGTAATTAAATGGCTTAATAGGCTGCCTTCCTCTGTTTCTTATCTTAAGAAATAAAATACAAGCTAGAGAAATTCAGTCAGTGTTGAAAGGTTACCAGTAAAGACCTCAGAGGAACACTGCATCTATTCTGTATTTTGAAACTCAGTGAGACGGATCAATGATCTTGTGAGAATATATTGAATTGAAATTCACCATCACCTGCTTCTAATATCTCAGGAAAATGCCTTTGAGATACATCATGTAAAAGATTACAGCAGAGCTTTCCAAACTTTTCATGTTGGTGACACACTTTTTAGACATGCATCATTTCGCGACACACTCTTACAGCAGAGCACAAGGCAGGCACTAGGACCTGTGTGGAATCCTGGCAGGGCAGGTTTGGAGGCAGCAAGGCACGAGGCAGGCACTAGGACCTGCGCAGAATCCTGGCAGGGCAGGTTTGGAGGCAGCAAGGCACGAGGCAGGCACTAGGACCTGCGCAGAATCCTGGCAGGGCAGGTTTGGAGGCAGCAAGGCACGAGGCAGGCACTAGGACCTGCGCAGAATCCTGGCAGGGCAGGTTTGGAGGCAGCAAGGCACGAGGCAGGCACCTGCGCAGAATCCCGGCAGGGCAGGTTTGGAGGCAGCCAGGCACAAGGCAGGCACTAGGACCTGTGCAGAATCCTGGCAGGGCAGGTTTGGAGGCAGCCAGGCACAAGGCAGGCACTAGGACCTGCGTGGAATCCTGGCAGGGCTCGGAGGCAGCAGCAGCTGTGACACACCCAGACACTGCAGCCAACACACTAACGTGTCCCGACACACAGTTTGGAAAGCTATGGATTATAGTTTAGATCCCCACTGTTAATGTTTCTGTGCCGTTTCTGAGAACCAGTTGTGTGTAGCAGTTAATGGTGCTGGATTAGAAGCTGGGAGACCATGAGATCGAGTCCTGCTTTAGACACAAAAGCCATCTGGGTGACCTTGGGACAGTCAATCTCTCCTAGCCTCAGGAAGAAGGTATTGGCAAGCCACTTCTGAAAAGGTTGCCAAGAAAACTGCAAGGACTTGTCCACACATGTCAAACACTCCAAATTCAGTCTCTACCTTCACAACTGGCCGAAATCTGCAGAATATACCACGAGCCATTAACAACCTTACTGGGACTGGACGGACCATCAGTTTGATTCAATGCAATGTGTCCAGAACAGAAATTGTGGCACTATTTTTGAACCGAGTTGCCTGACCCAAAGCCTCAGGATTGCCTGTGGTCTTCAAAAGTAGGATCTCTGGAGCTCTTCCCAGTCATGGACAGGATTATATTTCAACTTCCTGATCCAAACAAGTCAAATGTGTCTTTGGTCTCAGATCAGGGGGGCTGGGATTGTACAACGTTCTAGGTTGAAATATGGCTGGTTAGTTTGCGGTTCAGTTCGTTGACTGTTGCAAGCCGACTGTGGTTGCCTAGGTTGTGGCGGTGGCTACGAGGGAGCTAAGTTGACCTGATTAACTGCACCTCTTCCTGGAAAAGTTGGCCCTGGCTCAAGGACACATGATTTTGGCTGCTGTCTGATGAGACTCCTGAAAGGTCTTGTAGGGGCAGAAATGTCTGCACCCAGCACTGTCAGCTGGTTCAGGCGACTGAGTAGGGCCACTTGTAGGAACTTTGAGACTCCTACATTATAGCAGCACAATTCAATTTGCACAACACGTTGAACTGGCTTGGCTACAGGCAGTTGGGATTGGCGGAATTTATTTGCAAGAAAGACTATCCTCCTTTTCTGACACTACAGCAAGTACGGAGAGAACATTCCTCCGAATGTTCAGCCTAAATCTCCTTTCTTTTAAGTGCAATCTCTTGATCCTTCTACTTTTAGTCGCAGCAAAGGACAGCCAATAAGAACAACCTTTTAAATATGTGTAGACTGCTATCATATCTTCTTGTCTTCTCTTTTGCATGCTAGACGCGCCCAGCTCCTTCAACTATCCCTCTTAGAGCTTAATATCTAGACCTCTGATCATCTTCTCTGAACCTGCTCCAGTTCCCCCATGGCTCTTTTAAAATGGAGTGCCCAGAACTGGACACAGAACTCCAAGCCTGGTCCAACCAGAGCAGAGTACAATGGAGCTACCAGGTAGTCCTCAACTTACAACCATTCGTTTAACGACGGTCTGAAGTTACGATGGCCTTTAAATGGGTGCTTTACGGCCTGTAAAGCACTTCCGAGCGTCACAAAACGTTGCAGCCCCCCGCAGTCACATGATCGCATTTTGGGCGCTCGGCAACCAGCTTGTATTTACAACCGGTTGCAGAGTCCTGCAGTCACGTGATTGCGTTTTGTGACATTTTTTGCCATTTTCCAGCAAAGAACGCCCGTTGGGGAAGCTGGATTCGCTTAACGACTGTGGTGATTCGCTTAACGATCTGTGATTTGCTTAATGACCACTGTAAAAATGGTCGTACAATTGGGTATGGTCACTTGGTGACTCACCTTACGACCACAATGACTTACGATGGAAATTCCGGTCCCAATTGTGGTCGTAAGTCGAGGACTACCTGTACTATCTCCTATGATTTCTTTCTGTCAATGCACCAAGGTTTCATTGCCCTTTTAAGCTGCTGCACGTCCACTTGTTGTTTGGCTGGTGGTCTGCTAAGACTCTTAGATCCATCTGACATGCACTACCACCAAGCCAGGACTTCCCACTCCTATAGTTACACAGTTAATGTTCCCCCCCCCCCCCAAACCCAGTAGTTTGGTAACTTGTGCCTCCTATTGACTTACTTGGGGAAAACACAAACACCTGTCCTTACTTTGCAACAGAAGATAATGCCATTCGCAGGCATGGTAGACGCTTCTGAATATCTACTAGGCCGGAGCAAGGCGTTCCTAATTCTGCCTGATGGAGTGATGCTATCCACCCCATTGAGGTACTTTTCATAAATTCAGCTGTTCTTCTCAGGCATGGCAAAGCAGAATGACTCAAAGCTTTTAGGAACATTCCTTTGAAGTTTTGACCAGTTCTACTAACCAAAGGATAAACACTTTCCCATTTCAAAGAGCTAGGCAAAGGCTTGAAGAACTAAAACAAACACACAAACAAAGAAAAAGAAGACAGAACACCACTGAGATGCCCTTGGATCACTTTGATTCCTCCTGACTTCCTGAACGCCACCTTGTAACTTTCTTTCTTGACAACATTACCAAAGCTATCACCTTCTTCTGGGATGTTTTTTAATTTCCCAGTCTAACCTATAGCATTAAATCCTTTTTTATTATTATGTTGTTGTTGTAAATCTTAATACATTATATTACTTGGACGCAGTGATATTTATACAATATTGATTGAAGATTTATTAACACACTATTGTTTAGAGAACTTAGGCTGTTGAGGATAAGGAAAAGAGAAAGAAGTATTAGATCAATGTTAATTACAATTTAGGACGCCAATGTTGCTGAGAGTGAGATTGTTTGGCTCTTACATCCAGAATTGAATACTGTATAACATTAAAAAACTACTGCAGATTGCATCAAAGTATTTGCTGTACAATAAAGGTTTGAGTCTTAAGCTGATTATGTACTATGAAGGTCTCCATTGTATTGTTACGTAATGTTTTTTGTACATGTTAATAAAGGAAAATGTAGTTAAACAAAGTGACTTCGACAACAATTAAAATTCCCAAAAATAAAAGAAAAAAGAAATTTAAAAAGTGTTAAATCCTAATCACCACCTTTTGCTGATCTTGGACAGAATTCAAGGACATTTACAGAAAAAGTACAGGAAGTCCTTGCTTGATGACCGGAATTGGGACCGGATTTTCAGTTAAGCAAAGCAGTCATTAAGCAGATCCGACCCAATTTTATGACCTTTTTTGTGGCGATCGTTAAGTGAATCACCACATCCATTAAGCGAACCATGTGGTCGTTAAGTGAATCATGCGGTTCCCCATTGATTTGGCTTGCCGGAAGCTGGCTGGGGAGGTTGAAAATGGCGATCATGTGACCGCAGGACACTGCGACGGTCATAAATGCGAACTGGTTGCCAAGTGCCCAAATTGCGATCACGTGACTGCGGGGGAATGCTGCGACGGTCGTAAGTGCGAGGACCGGTCGTAAGTTGGTTTCTTCAGCACCATCGTAAGTCTGAACCGTCACAAAATGAATGGTCGTTAAGTGAGGACTACCTATACCTCTTATGCGTGTCTTGACACATTTTAGCCAAACAGGTGCAGAAGAATTGGTGCAAAGGTGTTCCAGAGATTTGTGGAACAAGGGAAAATATTTCTTTTTTTGCTCTCTATGTTTCAGTGGGCTTTGTCGTAAAACCACAGTAATGAAATTGTCCACTGGCACAAAACACCCCCAGTTCCAGAGAAATAGGGTTAGGGATGTTCAAAAGCAAGCAAACAATGGGCAGAAGGAAGCTTCAGGTGTGATGCCACCTATGCTGTTGCTAGAAACAGAGAAAGTGGCAGTCAATGGGCAAACCGTTTTCCATGGGAAGCTACTGCAGCAGCCCAAGCCAGAGGCAAAACATGGTATTTCAACATATGCTACAGTTTTACTCGGATTTCCAGAAAGGCCCTTGCAAACGAACCACAAGAGAGACATGTGGCTGCCACAGCTGAAACAAATGTGAGATCAAGGTAGGGAAAGCCAAAAGAATTGGCTTGGATTCAGGAGGTTCCTACCATCCTGCACAGAGATGGAAAGATTCGACACTGCCCACCATGGAGGAACAGTGGGTGGAATTGACAGATCTTGCTGCAATGGATAAATTAACTTCCTTGATTAGAGCAGTGTTTCTCAACCTTGGCCACTTTAAGATGGGTGGACTTCAACTCCCAGTTGTGCTGGCTGGGGAATTCTGGGAGTCTTAAAGTGGCCAAGGTTGAGAAACACTGATCTAGCCTGTTGTACTATTGAACAATCACATCCAACCAATACTGACCAGCAGGAGATTAGCAGGGTTGTCTGCAGGGTATGGTCAACAAGTCAAGATGGCAGCCTCGATAGTGTGACCAAAGCTTTGCCTGTTGCACATAAAAACAGGTGGAGCTTCCATTGTACCACTGTGGCCACCATTTTTGTTTTTTTGACCATACTCAACAGATGCCCCTGTGTCTGTTTCTCCTCTTCTTTGTCCTTGGTGGAGTGCTTGATGCTCTCTGAGCCTTGTTGTTTTCTTGCAGATGTTTCATTGCCAGACTAGGCAACATCTTCAGTGCAAAAAGGGAGTGGGACTTGCTCTCTGTTTATATACCATGGCTTGTCCTGCTTGTGTTGGTGGAGGTGTTGTTCTCTCCTTAGGCATTCCTTGATTGGGCTGTTGTTTGCTGCTTGGTTGATTGACTGAGTTAAGAGTTCCTTGATTAGGGTATATTGTGCTGTTTGCTTGTTCCTCTGGTGCTAATCCTGGTGTTAATCTTTGCATATCTGGGGATTGATTGCTGGCAAGGAGATGTTCTGGTCTTTTGGCTTTTCTATTGTCTCTTATGAATGGTATGTAAATGTTGTTTACCTCTATGTGTCTATTGATGGCTGCTTTGTCTGAGTGCCAAGCTTCCAGGAATTCTCTAGCATTTTTGGATTTGGCTTGGTTTAAGATGCTCACAGTTTCCCAGTTGAAAGTATGGTTGAGTCTGTCCATGTGTTGTGAGATTAAGGACTTTTCATTGTGTCTTCTGACTGCTAGTTGGTGTTCATGGATGCGCTCTGCTAGTCTTCTGCCGGTCTGTTCTACATAGTGGCAGCTACAGTCCTTACACTGTATATTGTAGATAACTCCTGTTTTTTCTTCTTGGGCTACTGGGTTGGTGGGTTGAGTGGCCAGGCACTTTTTGATAAAGTTGTGTGAGTAACCATTTTGCTGGAAGATGCTATATAAGTGGTCTGTTTCCTTTTTCTGGTGTTCTGGGTTGCTGCAGTGCGTTTGTACTCGTCTGAATAGTATTCTTACGCAGCTCCTCTTGTGGGAGATTGGGTTATTGCTTTAGTAGTGGAGCACTTGGTTAGTGTGGGTAGATTTCCGGTAGATTTGTGTTTCTAGAATGCCATTATTTCCTCTACTGATGAGGATGTCCAAGAAGGGTAGTGTGTTGTTGTTTTCTTCTTCCCTTGTGAATTTTATTCCTTTGAAGATGTTGTTGATGGTTTCATGTGTTTCCTCCAGTTGATCCTTTTTTATTATGACAAAGGTGTCATCTACATACCGGATCCATACTTTGTGTTGTATGCATGGGAGTGCTATCCTTTCTAGACGTTGCATTACAATCTCTGCTATGAGTCCTGAGAGTGGTGATCCCATAGGTGTTTCTTTGTCCTTGGTCTCCTGTGTTTGCTTTAGCCATTTAGTCTCACCAGCCAGGGCAGTTCATGGGGTTTCGTTTAGAGGAATCCATGAGCCCATCAATCCAAAGGCAGTCTCGTGATATCCTTGAAGAAATCTTGATGATGTAGCTCCAAGAGCCCATTTATCCCCTTTTACTCCTGGGAGCGTTTGGGGTAGAGATAGCTAGCAAGGGACCCTGTGTTTCGTCCTCTCTGCCTCTGCTTTCCTCTTATTGAAAGACTGATTAGTCTCTTCCCTTCTTTCTACTTGCTACAGCTTTCCAAATTTTTCATGTTGGTGACACAGTTTTTAGACATGCATCATTTCGCGACACACTCTTACAGCAAGGCACAAGGCAGGCACTAGGACCTGCGCGGAATCACAGCAGGTTTGGAGGCAGCAAGGCACAAGGCAGGCACTAGGACCTGCACGGAATCACAGCAGGTTTGGAGGCAGCAAGGCACAAGGCAGGCACTGGGACCTGCATGGAATCCTGGAAGGGCTCGGAGGCAGCAGCTGCTGCGACACACCCAGACACTGCAGCCGACACACTAACGTGTCGCAACACACAGTTTGGAAAGCTCTGTGCTACAGGAAGAAGAGGGAACTTCTTCTCCTTCCATTCATGAGGCTAGAAAACACAGTTGCAGAGTTTCTATCAGAGAAAGGCACTTCCTTGATAAATGTGATTTCTCCTTTGGGGCTTTGCATTTCTGGCTTTAGATAGTCTTCCTGAGCTGGTTGGTTCTATACACATGTGCTCTGATGAACACAGAGGTCAGGGAATGAATTGAAGGATTCCACTCTGCGTTGCCTCTAGAGCAGTGTTTCTCAACCTTGGCAACTTTAAGACATGTGAACTTCAACTCCCAGAATTCCCCAGCCAGCCATCTTAAAGTTGCCAAGGTTGAGAAACACTGCTCTAGACCTTCCTTTCACAAAAATCACCTCAGACACGACAGCCCATGAGGATGAAGGAATGGCATGAACAGAGTGAGGGTCAGATAAGGCTCTATTGCACAGAAGAGAAGTTAGATAGAAATGATGAAGATGCTCTTGAAATAGGTCAGGCAGAGATGTAGCATCTTAGCAGCACAGCATCCTAGCCGTTTAGCATCTGAGGGACTTAATACTGCAGTAATGAATTGAGCAAGTTTGCTTCTAGTATTTTAGTCTTTGCATGCATCTGCAGTACAGGGGCGTGGTGGCTCAGCGGGTAAGACGCCAGGCTTGTCGATCGGAAGATCGCAAGTTCGGAGGTTTGAATCCCTTGCCCTGCGTGCGGAGTGAGCTCCCGCACTCGCCCCAGCTCTTGCCAACCTAGCAATTCGAAAGCATGCAAATGCAAGTTGATGAATATACCACTTCGGTGGGTAGGTAACAGCGTTCCACGTGCATCATCCTGGCCACATGACCGTGGAAGCGTCTTCAGACAACGCTGGCTCTTCAGCTAACAATCGGAGATGAGCACCAGCCCCTAGAGTCGGACATGACTGCATAAATGTGCGGGGGGAACCTTTACCTTTACCTATGCATCTGCAGTAATAAAGTTTATTTGTGGTCATTGACAGCCATATGTAGCATATATTCTATCACAAAAGCAACACAGAGAATGTAAAATGAGAGAAAAATCAGAAATAAAACCCTTGGGTCAATAAAGGGAGAGAGAAAAGTAACACGGACCTGTTGGTTATGGTCTAGAGCAGGGGTGCCCAAACTCTCAGCATATCGACCCCTTCATGAAGTTTCAGATTGTTCATCAACCCCCAAACATTTATTATATGAAAATAATTTAATAAATACTACTTTAACTACTACTACTACTACTACTACTACTAATAATAATAATAATGGATAGTCCCATCAAACCTTGGGGGTCAATGTTGACCTCTCTGGGGAACCCTGGTCTAGAGGGACTAATCTGGGTCAAGTTTTTGTCTTTGGGCTCTAGACCTCAGATCTAGATGATGTTTAGCCTGTAGCAGCAGTGAAATTAACAATTAGGATGGTTTTATTTACTTACTTACTTATTTAATTCAATTTCTATAGCCGCCCATCTCAGACAAGTGACTCTGGGCAGCAAACAATAATAAAAACAGTTAAAACCAATACAAAAATAATACATATACATATACATTTTTTGTTTATTTATTCAGTCGCTTCCGACTCTTCGTGACTTCATGGACCAGCTCACGCCAGAGCTTCCTGTCGGCCGTCGTCATCCCCAGCTCCTCCACGGTCGAGTCCGTCACCTCCAGAATATCATCCATCCATCTTGCCCTTGGTCGGCCCCTCTTCCTTTGGCCTTCCACTTTCCCTAGCATCAGCTTCTTCTCCAGGGTATCCTGTCTTCTCATTATGTGGCCAAAGTACTTCAGTTTTGCCTTTAATATCATTCCCTCAAGTGAGCAGTCTGGCTTTATTTCCTGGAGTATGGACTGGTTTGATCTTCTTGCAGTCCAAGGCACACTCAGAAATTTCCTCCAACACCACAGTTCAAAAGCATCTATCTTATATACATATACTGTACATATACATATACATATACATATACATATACATATACATATACATATACATATACATATACATATACATATACATATACATATACATATACAGTACATATACATATACATATACATATACATATACATATACATATACATATACATATACATATACATATACATATACATATACAGTACATCAGCCGAGAAAATTATAACTTTAGGTATCAATATAGCTATTTATTTAATTCAATTTCTCTACCACCCATCTCAGACAAGTGACTCTGGGTGGCAAACAATCATAAAAACAGATTAACCCAATACAAACAGCATACATACATACATATAGAGCAGCTGAGGAAATTATAACCTTATAACCAACATATTTGGTGGATGCTCTACTATGTCAGATAGAACCTGGGTTCTTGTGGCCGTTAATCAGAACTTGGCTACTGAACAAGTGGCCTTGGTAGAAGAGTCTGCCCGAAGAAGGAGGCACTCTATTCTGGCTCACTTGATTTTTCTTTTTTTTGTAATTTATTTGCTAATCTCCCTCTCCCCATCCTCAGCATCCTGCAACTTTTGATACCCAACTGTACATATAAAAAGGGTCAAAAGAAAGGAGGGGTTGATGGATAAAACCAGAGCTGAGGCCAGCTGAGGAAGGGGATGGCCAGGCCAAAGGAATGCCTGACGCGACGCCCATGTGTTTGCAATACGGGCGCCTTCCAGCACTCCTGAAAAGGAGCATTAAGGGAACTAAATGGTTTTCAGGCTACTTCTGTATCTGATTGTAGAACTGTTAGGCTGCCTCCCCAGCTTCAGCTGAAGAAATTAGTAGCAAAAGACACGGTTCCCATTTAAACAAGAACAACATGACACTTTCTGGCATCAGCCGTGACAGGACACCGCACCCGGATCCAGAGCACAACAAGATGGGGGCAGATGGTTCCTATAATGCTTTGATCTAAAAATTCACTGCCATCTATTCCCCCGTGGCTTGTATTGTTGCTGTTCTGGCAATTGTAGCTTTGATTCATCCGCTTTTCTCCCTCTCTTTCACCTTGCTTCTTGTTTACGACTTTAGCATGGGGTAGTGGGGTTTCTTGCTAGGGGACGGGCAGTGCAAGGAAATACATATTCCTCCCACCCCACAACAGCTCATTACAGGTAGTCCTCGACTTACGACTATTTGTTTGGCGACTGTTCAAAGTTATGACGGCACTGGAAAAAGTGACTTGTGACAGGTCCTCGTACTTATGACCGTCCTCACGGTCACGTGATCAAAATTCAGGCCCTTGGCAACCGGCATGTATTTACAACAGTTGCAGGGTCATGTGATCACCATTTGCGACTTTCCCAGCTGGCTTCTGACAAGCAAAGTCAATGGGGGAAGCCAGATTCACTTAACAACCATGTGATTCACTTAATGACTGTGGTGATTTGCTTAACAACCGTGGCAAAAAGGACATAAAATCGGGTGTGACTCACTTAACGACCACCTCGCTTAGTGGCAGAAGTTCCAGTCCCAATTGTGGTTGTAAGTTGAGGACTACCTGTATTGCTTATTGCGGGCATCATTAAGTTATGATGTGTGGGTTACCGCTGCAAAAAAGTTTCCAATCACAGTAAGGAGAAAGTCTTTTTCAGCCATTTGCCTCCACATATGAGAGCTTCAAAGTGGGTGGAGAACATCTTCCTTCCCTGCTGGCTCCTGCACGTTCAGCCAGGAGACCTGAAGGAAAGCTATTCTTGCATCTATGAGTCTGTGTTAATGCAGAGAGCTGTGCTCCCAGAGCCCAACCCCCTTCAGTGTCTCCTGGCTGAATGTGCTGGGCTGGGAACATTCGGGGCAAGAATCGCAGCCAGCCGTGGCTTCCTCCTCCATCCACTCTGCAACCATCATTGGTTCAGTCACATCTCTGACAATCTCTGCTTTACTCTGCGCTACTTTCCACCAAATGGGACATTTAACTCTGGGCTGCGGATTTTAAGAAGGCTTCTTAAAATGCACGCGGCGTTGCAATGCATATAGAAAAAAAGGCGGAGCTTGCGGCATCAGGGAGTAGATTTATTTTATTTATTTTATCAATCGAGAGGCCTCCCAAATCCTAATGTTATTGTTGTACATAGAAGAAACAAATCTTGACTCTCGGCCCCATCCTATAACAGACAAAATCAAGGTGGGATTATTTTGAGTTTCTTTCTGATGCTTTCCACTTCCTCAGGACTGAGTTACTGTTTCTCCTCCCTCCCTCCTTCCCTCCCTCCTTCCTTCCTGCCCCCTCCCTCCCTCCCTCCCTCCCCCTTCCTTCCTTCCTTCCTTCCTTCCTTCCTTCCTTCCTTCCTTCCTTCCTTCCTTCCTTCCCTTTTTCTTTCCTTCCTTCCTCCCTCCCTCCCTCCCTCCCTCCCTCCTCATAATAAAAGCTTTCAGAAACTGGAACCCCCATGTTCATTTTTCCCCTCCCCTCCCCTCCTCTGTTTTCCTTTGGTTTCCTGCCTGTTAGACTCTCAGCCTAAAGGCAGGGATAGTTCACTTAAAATGCATTGTTTTTATATAGGTCACTGGTAACATATATATTCCTTGGGTGGACAAGGACAAGATCAATATGAATAAAGAGAAACAAGGAGAAAAAAAAACTCTTTGAAGTTACAGGGGAAAAAAAAGATGAAACCAGCTTAGCAGCAAAATAAATGACACATCACACATCAAAGAACTCAGAAGGGAAGATCATAACTAAGTTAATGAAAAGGTATTTGCAAAGTCTGGGGAAAAAAGGAGAATATTAGTCAAGCCTTGTTGGAGAAGCTTTTTTGCTCGTCTTCCTTGCAACCAAGCACCTCTCTGGAATCCATAAGCTTCTGCTGCTTGGGGCAAAGGACAATTTTTCATCCTTCAGTCCCAGAAGCAAACAAATCTGAGATATGCCGTTCATTGCAATACTGACTACAAGGGACAACTTAAAAAGCAATGCTTCAATGCACGGGGGTATCCGCCATCTTGACTTTTTTGACCCACTTCCAGGTCCCTGGTTTTCTCACCTTGTCTCCTAGCAGGGCCAGCCTTTCCCTTGGGTGGGGGGCACTTGGAATCCCAATTAGTCAGATAAATCAATGTCTTACATCCAAAGCAGCAAAACTAATCCATTTTGCCATTTTTAATTTTTAAATTTTAATGGCAAGAGATACCATAGGTTGCCCACGTTATTAGTCTATTGACCTCAATGGAGCAAAAGCAGTAAAAATGGCTAAGTTTTAGGCAGGCCATAGATAACTGTAAGATGCTGCAGTTATTCAACTTTGTCCCAGCGTCGTTTAGTGACTGCCTCATTTAGCGACTGAATTGTTGGGCCCAATTGTGGTCGCTAAAGGAGGACTACCTGTATTCAGGAGTTTTCGACTGTCAATGCAACGTAACATTGAAAGGAGAAAATCAATCCATCCAGGTTGGCCTTCGAGGGAGGGAGCCTGCGAAAGCCTTTGGTTAAGAAGAGGAACTCAAAGGCTCAGGGGCCATTATCTTTATTACAGTCCTAATCTTGTGGTTTGCTTGGATGCTGCACATGAAAAATGTCCCTTTGGAGAAAGAGAAAAAAGCAAACAAGCTTATCATATAAAGGGGCAGGATAGGATTTTCTCACCATGCTTGCGGTCACTTCCATTTTGTCTCTGTGAAAGTTAGTGGGATTTTTTTTTACAATTTTTTATAGTATTATTATTATTACGGTTGCTGTG
This sequence comes from Charina bottae, assembly GCA_023362775.1. Taxonomy (NCBI): domain Eukaryota; kingdom Metazoa; phylum Chordata; class Lepidosauria; order Squamata; family Charinaidae; genus Charina; species Charina bottae. The sequence goes on from JALMGJ010000015.1 coordinate 4,957,920, forward strand.
AAGCATCCAGTGATTGGAAACAGGAGCGGCCTTTTCACACTGCTGCTATTATTTCGCAATGAATCTAAAGTGCTTGGCAATTACGTTGGGAGAAGAGGGCAAGGCCAGGATTAAATTACACTCTTCGGCTACAGAAGTGTGCATAATTTCAGCTCTGTTCAGAGAAAAGCGGACGTGTCTAAATACTGGAAGGGCTCGCTAAAAGTTCCTCTTCCCAGGAGAGAGATGGAAAGCCTTTACTTTCAAAACAAGGGAGGCGAAAGCTCTTCGTATTCCCCCTTTCTCTCTCTCTCTCTCTCTCTCTTCTGGAAATGCATGAATAAATCAAAAAGACTCATCGTTGGGGAAAAACATTTCCAACTGCAAAGGATTGTTTATTGTGAGTCAGATCCAACCGGTTGCCAGAGATACCAACGTTAGCCTAACTGAGTACTGTGTCTCAGATTTAATCCTAGTCACCTCCCTTCAGAACAGATCCAGATGTTAACTCCCTTCCCCATATGTTAGTCTTAGAAACAGCTAAGTTCAAATCATAGAACCCAGTGTTTCTCAACTTCAGCAACTTTAAGATGGGTGGACTTCAACTTCCAGAATTCCCCAGCCAGCACAGCTGGCTGGGGAATTCTGGGAGTTGAAGTCCACCCATCTTAAAGTTGCTGAGGTTGAGAAACACTGATTTAGACTATGGCAGAATCAAAGCTGAACAGATAGATGGCTCTCTAGCCTTGACTTGAACCCATCCAGGAAAAAGGAGTTAATTTCCTTTGGTTATCACTTCCCTTGTCTTACTAGAAAGACTTTTTAAAGATTTAACTGGAATCTGCCTTCTGGATCATAAAGCCATCGTTTTTGGTTCTCGCCGAGATCCGTGTTTCTCAACCTCAACAACTTTAAGATGGGTGGACTTCAACTCCCAGAATTCCCCAGCCAGCCTGGGACATGTAAAGGGTTCGAGCAATTGGGTGTGAGCAAATTAAGGCGCTGGGCCAGCCCTACCGTTGGGTGGAATGAAGCCGCCATTTTGGACAGCCAGCTAGGATGGAGGGCAAATTGGGCGAGCCCGCCGGCATTCCCCACTTTACAACTGCTCTTCCAAAAAGGTGTCCAGGCACCTCTGAGGACTCCCTCAAGGCAACGCTGGAGACTGGCCAGTTGGAGGGCAAGGAATGGTGCAGCTTTCAGTGGGGAAAGGGTGTGTCTGTGGAAGCTCCGGATTCTCTCCATACCTCAAGAGAGGCCTTTTTGGACCGCCTTTGCTAAGATTGTGGTAATAGGCAAGCTCACTAAAGTAGTAATCTTACCAAAGCTCTAAATAGCAGGGCTTATTTCTGCCTAGTAAGCATGCAAGGATTCCTTTGTAAGGAATCTCCTACGCTCTAGCACCAGAGTCAGCCCCCCCTGAAGATGGGCGCTTAAGTTACTTTACTCGCAGTTCAATCCGAAATTACATTCCTTTTTCTTTGATCTTCCTGCTGTCTCTCCATCGCTCCTGGCTTGTTCAGATTAGCATCTAGATTTTACCAAGCACTAAAACAGGTTCACTCATCATACTAAGCCATCATTTTAGCAACGGCTGGGTTTGCACAACATACCAAGTCATAAACCATACATTAAGCCACCACCAAGCAAAAGGGTATCTTGGCTTTGGGTCAGGTATATACCTAGCCTGAAAGAGTTCTACAGACAGATGATCCGACGGAGCTAGTGCAGGAGCATACTCCGCACGCGGGGCTAGGGATTCGAACCTCCGAACTTGCGATCTTCCGAACGATAAGCCTGGCGTCTTACCCGCTGAGCCACCATGCCCCTTTTAAAAAATACATACCACTCTTCAAAATTGTGCTTCCATATTTTATGGAATGCTTCATAAAAACAGTGTAAAAAGTAAAGTCTGCAAATCAAATTTGACTCCTGGTGGCTTCAAGGACATAACCTGTCATTTTCTTGGCAATAACAAATAAGTTATTTGTTATAAATCATAAATAAATAAAATTTATTTTTTATTTATTAGCTGTCCAAAATGGCGGCTTCATTCCACCCAATGGTAGGGCTGGCCCAGCGCCTTAATTTGCTCACACCCAATTGCTCGAACCCTTTACATGTCCCAGGCTGGCTGCGGAATTCTGGGAGTTGAAGTCCACCCATCTTAAAGTTGTTGAGGTTGAGAAACACGGATCTCGGCGAGAACCAAAAACGATGGCTTTATGATCCAGAAGGCAGATTCCAGTTAAATCTTTAAAAAGTCTTTCTAGTAAGACAAGGGAAGCGATAACCAAAGGAAATTAGCTCCTTTTTCCTGGATGGGTTCAAGTCAAGGCTAGAGAGCCATCTATCTGTTCAGCTTTGATTCTGCCATAGTCTAAATCAGTGTTTCTTCCAGAATTCTGGAAGTTGAAGTCCACCCATCTTAAAGTTGCTGAAGTTGAGAAACATTGGGTTCTATGATTTGAATAAATAAATGTTATAACAAATAAGTTATTTGTTATAAATCAATAGCATCATCCTGGAGAAAATCATGGCCAATAACAAATAAGTTATTTGTTATGGCCATGATTTTCTCCAGGATGATGCTGTTGATTCGTTTGGTCAATAGCCTGGGATTCTCAGGTGAACTTCCGCCCAAGTCAACAAGCTCAATAAAGGTCTCAGCCAGCTGTTGTCATCTGCAAAGACTATGTGGGCTTAATTCCAGTTAAAGTCCCTAGACTACTACTATTGCACAGGGGGTGCACTTGATGACAATTGAGAAAGCCTAGTTAGTACAAAATATGGCCTCAAGGCAACCAGTTGGCATTGGACATTTTGGTTACATCACAGCATCTTCAGTGATTCCCAATTTGTTTCTCCCTCCAATTTAGGATGCTTATTTAAGCCTCTACTGCCCTTCAGGACTTAGAACCACAGTGGCTGAAAGAAGACCTTTTCATTGGTTCCTCCCTAACCCCATAAATCATTCTCTGAGGTCCTGCTCAGTTGTCTGTTTTGGTGAGTCCTGACCAGAAGCATCTCATGTATGTCTTTGTGTCAGAAAAGTGTGTCAAGGTGGCAGCTGTGATCACATGACCAACACACACACAAAAAAATCACCCAACACATGTGAAAAAGGGGCAGGGCTTGGATCACATGATTGCAGCCACCATCTTAATTTCTTTAACAGCCCTCTGCTGATGCCTTTGGTGACAATCCCCTGTCCCTCTGGAATGCCTTCTCTAGGGTGGCCTGCGAGGCACCAACTTGTCTTTCCCAGATTTGGCAAAATCATTTTTAACCTCCCTCCCCTTTTCATATTCTAATACTCTTAAGCTGTGAGAAAATGTTTAAGATTCCTTTCTAGAGCTCCTGTTAGCAGTTTATATTATTAAATTAAATTTCAAATGGTGTTTTTTGATCGTTGCAAGCCACCCTAGAAATTTTTGTTTTTGATGAGTGGCTTTTCCTTTTTAAGTTTTCCTTTTCCTTTTTAAGAGAGTATATGTTGGTATACACACACACACACACACACACGACAATTGTGGGGGCTGGTTTCATAAATTATAATAAAACATATGAGCATGGTGGAAAAATGCAGTCCATGCATCTACAACGATTCTTGTGCATTTGAGGAGCTGTTTTAACAAAAAATGCATTGGACTAATTCAGCTGTGTAACAATCCATCACACATGGCATTTGTATGGACCAGATACATACAAATGTGAAATTCACACTGTGTGATTTGCACTTTTGTAAAATGCTCAGACTTTTACTCAGCTAGTAAAAGAAGAATCGCAGCTTGGAGCTTGCTTCCCATCTAGAGTAGGCCACATTTGGTTCCTGCTAAAAAGCACCCCTCTTTGACTGTGATTTGGCTATGGAAGTATCATGGTCAGTACCTCGAGTTGTGGAGGCGGGAGAAAACCTTTGGTAGGAAAGTGATCCAGTTCATTGTCCCTGCTTTAGTGATTGCTTAAACAAGCTTTTTAAAGAGAGCTGGTTGTCCCCCACCATTTCAGATTAGTCTTCTGCTGAAAGTTGAGAGTTAGCTGGTAAACACACTGTAAAGGTAAAGGTTCCCCCCGCACATTTGTGCAGTCGTGTCCAACTCTAGGGGGCGGTGCTCAACTCCATTTGTTAGCCGAAGAGCCAGCGTTGTCCGAAGACGCTTCCTCAGTCATGTGGCCGGCATGACGCACGCGGACTTATGTTTTGTTTAATCTGGGGAAAAGTTGGGTGGCTCCCTTTAGTTAATGTTACAAATTGCATTGCTGTCTTTGATTTACAATCGCTCTGTTGCTAAAAGGCCAAACTTCATAAAACTCTGGGACACAACAAAATACCTATTTTGGATCAAAGTGAAGATGAACTCCAGCCCTCCCAGATGAAAAGGAAGGAGAGATTTAAACAGCTGCCGTGCAACATGCCATTCCTCGGAGATCTGAGACATTGTCATAAACCCCTCTTGCTTATTTCATTCTCAGACGCATCTCATAAATTTCTGCAGCAGCAGATCAAACGCCTCCATTCAGAAACAGCAATTTTCTCTAATTCTAGAACGATCATACTTTCCTTCTGCTTTGGTGGTTGGTGCCGGGGATGGGAGGTGTAAAACATAGGACCGTGTGGCCAATTTTATAATAAGAATCCAGGCGAAATGTATTGTAATTTATTTTATTTTTTTTAAAAAAATCAACCCTATTTAAAAAAAAAGAAAGAAAGAAAAGAAGAAAGCAATACATACACACATACTGTATATATGCAACAGGATTACTGTAATATAACCTTAAAAGTGATTGTAATTTTTAAAAATGCCAGAAAAATGTTGCACGCAGCATTTTGGCCAAAGTGCACAAAAGTCCTTGACCATGTGCAAAACAACAACACCAACAACACAAGAACAAAAAACAACCACTCCTACCAATGTTGACAAACACCACAAAGCAATCCATTGTTGCCAATTGGGTGAACATTGCTCCTTTCAGCTTTGCCTAATTCTTCCTCTAGCTCAGAGTTTCTCAACCAGGTTTCCGTGGCACCCTAGGGTTCCGTGAGAGGTCCCTAGGGGTTCCCTGGGAGATTTATTTAAAAAATTATTTCAAACTCGGGCAACTTCACATTAAAGAGGTAAGTTTCATGATTTTTAGTTTAAGAACACTGTGAATGCATATATACAGGGCTATTCAGGAAACAAATATAATACTTGTGTAACTTCTGACCTATATTTGAGCCTGAGTGTGCAGGGGTTCCCCGAGGCCTGAAAAATATTTCAAGGGTTCCTCCAGGGTCAAATGGTTGAGAAAGGCTGCTGTAGCCAATCCCATGCCAGAAAAGTCCACAGGAATCTAGGCCCAAAGAAAGTGGAACCAGATAATCAATCTTTTCTTTTATCATCTATCCTAGTTCAGAAGTACGCAGTAGATCCCAAGCCCACCGCTTCGCACTTACCTTTGTTCATTTAATCAGCCTAACAGGCCACCCTAATCCCAATTATAACTGCCCCTGTAGGTGGCTTGCAAAACATAAATAATTAGGATTAAAACAATGAACAGAAACAGAAAAAATATAACAAACTGGATGACCAGATGTCCATATTGGGAAAAAGAACACAACACACTGCAAAACAGCACGAAACGTACATCAGAGAGCCAGATCACCTAACCAGTTGATCCAAAAGTACCAGATCCTCAAGTACAAAAGAGTCCTTACATTTATTCATTGCAGGTACAGCATTTTCGGTAGATAAATGATGTTCCATTTCTTCTTCCTGTTCCCTAAACTTAGTTAACTCTTGCCCCTCATTGCTGGCAAGAGATGTGTGTAGAAAGGGGGAACATTCTCCTAGGCCCATCTTGGCCTAGGATGGAGCAGCACACAGCCGTGTGCTTTTGCTCCCGGTCGAAGGAGGAGAGAGAGAGAGAGGAAGTGGGAGTGGTCACAAACAGCTTCCTCAAAAAGCATGGAGAGCTTGCATCCTAGACCAGCCATCCATATGCTGATGAGGCATACTGGATTTTCCAGAATCTCCAACAGCAAGCTAAATCAATCACCAATCTAACATGGGATGCACTTGTGTAAGAGAGAGAGATACTGCCAACTGCCTACAAATGGAAGGGGATCTTCTTTAGCTTTAAGGAGGAAGTCTCCTTTGAAGCAAAACTTGACTCCTGGTGGCCCACACAGACACATCCATGTTTCCTTGGCAGCAGGGCAGAAATGCTTTGCCCACATCTTCTTCTGGCATATTTTTTTCAACTTTCCATCTAGTCCAGAGCTTTCCAAACTTTTTATGCTGGTGACACACTTTTTAGACATGCATCATTTCACAACACACTCTTACAGCAGGGCACAAGGCAGGCACTAGGACCTGCGCAGAATCACAGCAGGGTTGGAGGCAGCAAGGCACAAGGCAGGCACTAGGACCTGTGCGGAATCACAGCAGGTTTGGAGGCAGCCAGGCACAAGGCAGGCACTAGGACCTGCGCGGAATCCTGGCAGGGCTCGGAGGCAGCAGCAGCTGCGACACACCCAGACACTGCAGCCGACACACTAACGTGTCCCGACACACAGTTTGGAAAGCTCTGATCTAGTCCATAGTTCAGGAGTTCCTTGATGCTGTCCCATCCAAGTACTAAATACCTGGTTAAATACCTGTCACCCTGATGAAAAGCTTTTTGAGATCTGCCAAGATTGGCTAGGGGCTGTTATCTAGCTGGGTCTCTCCAACTTTGAAGGCTTGTACCTTTGTATTGTATTGTATCTCAGGTGTTGCAATGCCTATTTTGCCTCTGTCAGGCATAAATCACTTCGTTTTTATCACTACATGGCATCAGTTGACCCCCCCCAAAGAAAAGCCAAAAATAAAAAGCTCTATTACTGATTTTCATCCATTATAATCCCCCGTCTCCTGCATTTATTGATCTGATCTATTTCAAGCTTGTTAAGAAGGCATCTCTGTGATATAGTCCACCTTCATACAAGGTGTTCTAAAAACACAAGGGACGGGTGCCGGTCCTTCTCTCGCAACCTTAAAGACTCTCCTTGCACCAAAACTGTCCGCATAGCTCCTTTGGAAATGTCCCGTGTTCCTTTCGTGGTCTCTGGGAAGCAGCGCTTGGCTATGAAGGATGCCTATCAATGCCTGAGGTTAAGGATAGACAAACAAACAAAGGAACTAACAAATCTTTATTACAGTCGAAGACCAGCATAAGGAGGGTGGGGTACACTCAGTTAAAAGCATAGAATGTAAATTAAAATCTAATATAAGAAGCTAAAACACAAAAGTACATTAAAATCTGATGTAGAAAGCTAAAACACAGAAACAAAAAACACATTAAAATCTAATACAAAAAGCTAAAACACAGAAGTCTAGAGGAAAAGGAAAAAGCAAAAAGGAAAGAAAAGAAAAGAAAATCTAGAGCAGAGCTTTCCAAACTGTGTGTCACGACACCTTGGTGTGTCGGCTGCAGTGTTTGGGTGTGTCGCGGCTGCTGCTGCCTCCGAGCCCGGCCAGGATTCCACACAGGTCCTAATGCCTGCCTTGAGCCTTGCTGCCTCCAAACCTGCTGTGATTCCGCACAAGTCCTAATGCCTGCCTTGTGCCTTGCTGCCTCCAAACCTGCCCTGCCAGGATTCCGCGCAGGTCCTGGTGCCTGCCTTGTGCCCTGCTGTAAGAGTGTGTTGCGAAATGTTGCATGTCTAAAAAGTGTGTCACCAACATGAAAAGTTTGGAAAGCTCTGATCTAGAGGGAGGGATAGGAGCATTAGATGGGTGTGGGGGAGCATAAATGTTAGTATATCCATAAATACAGTATTCTAGTATAATAAAATAAATGCTAGTTTATGGCACCGGTCATCACCTGGCAAATTTTAAGCTTTGTTTTGGTTTGTCGGCTCTTTCTTTGTTTCTTTCTTTGTTTTGTTTTCCACAAGAGGTTAAGGATAGGAAATTCATAAATGCAAGAATTAGACTGTTTCGGGCTTCATTTAAAAATGTCTTACCAGCAGTAACAATTGGTAAAACAGTCAAGAGGGCCATGATGGTGAGATCAAAGCTTCACCCATGTTTTGGATGTGTTGCACATAAAAACCGGATGGAATTTTCAGCGCATCATTGTGGCTGCCATTTTGACTTTTTTGACCATACTTTGCAGATGCCTCTGAACCACTGGTTGGCACCCAAGAGACTTCTGGAAGTGGGTTGATTTCTGCAGCCAGATATGGGTTCTAAGCCACAGAATGTTAGTCCTTCAAGGTAGACCAGACTAGGAAACCAATGCCATGTAGGTCAATACTACATTTATTGTAAAGCTATGGTAACAGAATCTTGCAAGTCTGAATGCACTTCCACCCCCCTCTCTTCATCTTCGTGAGAACTAAGGAGGGGCTTGTCTGAGATGCTTTCTCAGGTTACAGTTCTGGCCCGGACTCAGATTCCTTTTAGTTGACTGTTGTCTTGTTAGCGGCTCTTTCGCCTGTCTTTCAAGGCCATGCCCTCTTTCCTCTACACAGAACAAAGGGTTTTGATTTGCTTGTTTGAGACCTATTTAACCAATACAAGTGAAAATGAGGATTAGTATAAAAAAATTAGGATGCCCAACTTCAAGCCACTCGTGCGATACTGACGCTGACACTGATGCAGAGATTTGAGTTTCGGAGCCAGGTATATCTTCCGTTTTACAACACTTGGTAAGAAAGAAGAAGCAGATTCAACTCTGGAAACCACTGGGACAAGGCATCATATTTTTCCATTGCTCCCTGTGTCCCGTTGCAAATAAACTTTCTGCTCCGGTTCTTTTGCACCATTGTATAGCACAGTGTTTCTCAACCTCAGCAACTTTAAGATGTGTGGATTTCAGCTCCCAGAATTCCCCAGCCAGCATGCTGAGCTGAAGTCCACACATCTTAAAGTTGCTGAGGTTGAGAAACACTGGTATAGCCTATGTCAGACTTTCTGCTGAAGAATGAAGTAAAAGACTCCCTTCCCCAATGTATATATTTAAACAGAAAACAGTATGTTTGATTCTTTTGGCTCACTGTTCTGCCTTCAAAACCTCAGCAGAAAGTCTCGTTTCTCATGAGGGCAGCAGAAACAGATCTGGGTTAGTTTGAGAGAAATCAGCGTATCAGCAGTCAGAAGCGAAAGAAAGCTTCCAAGGGACACCGCCTTGGCACCCAGGCACTGGAAAAGCACATTTTAATACCAGTACTTGCCATCGGTATATTTGTTTAGGATTTGCAAACTTCGTTGTATTTAAAGCGTGCTCCCAACTATTCCAGAATAACAGTGCTTGAGGAGATAAGGCAATTGGGTTTCAATCCTTTTCAAAGGAAACGTTGGCAAAACTCAGTGCTTTCATAAAGATTGCCAAAGGAACTGATCCACAGCAGCACCATGAAAGGAGATTTGGGGCTGGTTCTGGGATTAAGATTGGCAGACGGCTGCCTTAAAGCCACATTTGACCATTGACTGAATTGGATCTCAGCTGAGTTTCAAAAGCCCACAAAAAAAGCAAATTATCCTGGCAGGAATGATTTGTCCTACTGAAAAATAAAAATAAAAGAGCGAAGACAAGAATGGACGTTAGAAAAGTAAAACTGGCAAGATTCCAAAGGGAAGAATGGATGGATTCATTAATGGCTTGCGTTATTTTCCAGCAAAAGGATGCCCCTTTCTTTAAGATGGCAATCTGTTTTATGAGGACTAGAAACAGCCAACGGATCTCCTTTGGTTAACATTGATTCTCTATACCAGAGCTTTCCAAACTTTTCATGTTGGTGACACACTTTTTAGACATGCATCATTTTGTGACACAGTAATTCAGTTTTACTAGCAAACCGGAGGTTAAACTAACTTATAAGAGATATGGACACATAGATAAATTCTAATAGCGAAATGTATGGGGACACAACGTATCTCATGAAAACAGAGTTCCCCTTTACAGCAGGGCAAGGCTTGGACAGAGCTCCCCTCTTACAGCAGGGCACAAGGCAGGCACTAGGACCTGCGCGGAATCCTGGCAGGGCTCGGAGGCAGCAAGGCACAAGGCAGGCACCTGGACCTGCACGGAATCACAGCCGGTTTGGAGGTAGCAAGGCACAAGGCAGGCACTAGGACCTGCGTGGAATCCTGGCAGGGCAGGTTTGGAGGCAGCAGGGCACAAGGCAGGCACTAGGACCTGCGCGGAATCCTGGCAGGGCTCGGAGGCAGCAGCAGCGAGGCGCTTGAGGCTCTGAGCGTCTGAATCAGAGGTTTCTCGTTGCGTTTGCGCGACACACCTACACACTGCAGTTGACAAACTAACGTGTCGTGACACAGAGTTTGGAAAGCTGTGCTCTATACCAATGAAGATCACACTTTATTGCCACAACCCCCGTTGGGTTTCAGCGTACAAAGGAAGAAGAACAGAGAACAATAGAAAGGCCAGATCTTTTAAAAGAATTTTGAGTTGTAGAGTGGGGAATTCTAGGGCTCTGATTTGCTGGCAGGGTCTTAGGATCATCTAGGGAAAGCGGGATAAATTTGATTGTGTAAGGAGAGCCATTTTATTGTTAAGGAAAACCACATCTTTTAGAGGCAGCAACATGGCTGGAAATAGCAGTTGTCATCTGTTAATGAGCAGAGCTACATTGATGAGATTAGGCATTTATGGCCCAGTTGCTTTGTTGCAATTTCCTTAATAGGTCTGCTTTGGACAATTACATGGGGGCTGCCTCTAGTCAGTTTCATTCTGCCTTGGTTAAGGTGAGTAATGCTTCTTTAGTTTTGGCAAGGAAAGATCGTTCTGGGAGGGGAACATACCTTAGCTTTGATGGGATAATGCAATGGGGAAATGGAACCTGGCCGCTCTCATGTCCTCAGGGATGGAAGGAGATGTCCTAAAAATAAATTCTCACCTGATTTCAGCCATCCCAACTGCATTCTCTCCGTGACCCTGTTATGAATAGCTCTTGTCCTTCAAATGCACTTCTAACACAAATTCTCTTTTTAGCTGTTTGAATAGAACTGGCAAGGAAAACCCACAGAGAAATTTCTCGGCTCTGCATTGCTTTCTATGCATTGTATTCATGATGGTTTACGGAACAAGATGCAATATAGAGCCAGTTTGGTCTAGTGGTTAAGGTGCTGGGCTAGAAACCAGGAGGCTGTGAGTTCTAGTTCTGCCTTAGGCATGAAAGCCGGCTGGGTGACCTCGGGCCAGTCCCTGTCTCTCAGCCCTAGGAAGGAGCCAATGGCAAAGCAGGAGACTGAGCGTTCTAGTCCCGCCTTAGCCATGAAAGCTGGCTGGGTGACCTTGGGCCAGTCCCTGTCTCTCAGCCCTAGGAAAGAGTCAATGGCAAACCAGGAGCCTGAGAGTTCTAGTCCCGCCTTAGCCATGAAAGCCGGCTGGGTGACCTTGGGCCAGTCCCTGTCTCTCAGCCCTAGGAAGGAGCCAATGGCAAACCAGGAGCCTGAGAGTTCTAGTCCCGCCTTAGGCATGAAAGCCGGCTGGGTGACCTTGGGCCAGACCCTGTCTCTCAGCCCTAGGAAGGAGCCAATGGCAAGCCAGGAGACTGAGAGTTCTAGTCCCGCCTGAGGCATGAAAGCCGGCTGGGTGACCTTGGGCCAGTCCCTGTCTCTCAGCCCTAGGAAGGAGTCAATGGCAAACCAGGAGCCTGAGAGTTCTAGTCCCGCCTTAGGCATGAAAGCTGGCTGGGTGATCTTGGGCCAGTCTCTCTCAGCCCAACTCACCTCACAGGGTTGCTGTTGTGGGGAAAATAGGAGGAGGAAGGAGTATTAGGTATGTTCGCTGCCTTGAGTTAATTATAAAAATAATAAAGGCGGGATAAAAATAAAAAAATATATTTTTGCAACTGTGGTGGTCTTCTCCAAAGTGGACATTGAAACAGAAACCTCTATCCTTACCACCTCATTTCAGGGCACAAAAAAGGAGACAGGAATCAAAGTCAAGGCACAAATATAATCACTCACAGAGATTTTGTTGGTTTCCCTGACTTCCTCACTTCCTTTCTTAATTGTTTCACTCAGTTGCATTTTGGAGTGGAGAACAAAATTTCAGCATGCATTGCTTTGTTGGCCTATAATATATACCCAGTACAAGATTACTGTGTACTATGATGAATATTATTATGTTTGCATCAAATGTATGGATCATTTGTCTATCTATTTGGGCTGAATTCTTAGCCAGAGTAAAGCTATTCTGTTCTGCTATAAAAGATGATTCCAAGGTTCCATATGAACTGGTGATATAAACTATTCAGGGTGGTTAGCAAATTAAGACCTTTTTTAACATCTATGTCTTGGATTATATTTTTATTTAAGAATATTGTTTTATTGTATTTTAATGATTTTTTATTCTTGTTTTATTGTAAACCATGCAGAGTTGCTCTTTGAGTGAGATGGGTGGTGACTAAATTTGTAATATAAATTTTAAAAAAATAAATTTTTAATTCTTTATGAATTGGTTTAATCTCTATGTAGCTGTGAGTTTCTCTGTTTATGGATGAAGGAAGGAACGTCATTCATTCATGAATGGAAATGTTCAAAATGTGGAATGAAAGACTGAAATGTCAGAAACAGAACATGATTTGCATATTAGTTTTTTTTCATTAACCCATGACTGTAACTGGACATCTACCCTTTTATTAATTATCCAATTTTCTCCTTTCTCCTAAAGTCATTCCTTTCTTCCTGTGTTCCTCTTTGCATAAATTCCAGATGGTTGTTCCAATATTAAATCCAGGTTTGGAATATGTACAATTTCATATCAACCTTATCTGTTACCTCTCCCCAACCCTTTATGGTGCTGATGAAGAGGTATGCTTCAGTGGAATATTGTTGGTTTTGTAATCCTGGGGGCTGAAGTATATAGGGCACTAATAGTTTGTAAGACAGAGTACAAGTGGATAGAACTTTTAAATGTTCTTCATGTGCTCTAGTTGTAATCCTTACAATAACAGTATGTTAGACCAGTGGTAGTATTACACATGGTGTAGGTGAATCCAAATTGGGGGCTTCTGATTGAGAGCTGAGTCTCTTAACTGCTGTGCTGGAAGCATTTAAAAAAACAAACCAACCTCTAATAGGCACTCAGAGCCAGTGTGGTGTAGTGGTTAAGGCATCGGGCTAGAAACCGGGAAACGGTGAGTTCTAGCCCCGCCTTAGGCATGAAGCCAGCTAGGTGACCTTGGGCCAGTCCCTGTCTCTCAGCCCTAGGGAGGAGGCAATGGCAAGCCAGGAGACAGAGAGTTCTAGTCCCGCCTTAGGCATGAAAGCTGGCTGGGTGACCTTGGGCCAGTCCCTGTCTCTCAGCCCTAGGAAGGAGGCAATGGCAAGCCAGGAGACAGAGAGTTCTAGTCCCGCCTTAGGCATGAAGCCAGCTAGGTGACCTTGGGCCAGTCCCTGTCTCTCAGCCCTAGGGAGGAGGCAATGGCAAGCCAGGAGACTGAGAGTTCTAGTCCCGCCTTAGGCGTGAAAGCCGGCTGGGTGACCTTGGGCCAGTCCCTCTCTCTCAGCCCTAGGAAGGAGCCAATGGCAAACCAGGAGACTGAGAGTTCTAGTCCCGCCTTAGGCATGAAAGCTGGCTGGGTGACCTTGGGCCAGTCCCTGTCTCTCAGCCCTAGGAAGGAGCCAATGGGAAACCAGGAGACTGAGAGTTCTAGTCCCGCCTTAGGCATGAAAGCCGGCTGGGTGACCTTGGGCCAGTCCCTGTCTCTCAGCCCTAGGGAGGAGGCAATGGCAAGCCAGGAGACAGAGAGTTCTAGTCCCGCCTTAGGCGTGAAAGCCGGCTGGGTGACCTTGGGCCAGTCCCTCCCTCTCAGCCCTGGGAAGGAGGCAATGGCAAACCACTTCCAAAAACCTTGCCAAGAAAACTGCAGGGTCTTGTCCAGGCAGTCTCCAAGAATTGGACACGATTGAACCAATTAAAAAAAAAAAAGGCACTGGGAAAAGAGGGGTAAAACTAAGAATGATCAAGATTGCAATAGATAGGGAAGGGGAATTGAATTCTCTTTTCCTATGCTGTGCTGCTGATTAAAACTGCTCTGGTGGAGCATTTGCATTCTTTTTTTTAAATGTGCATTGCACATAATTTGCATTTCATTTGCATAGCATTTTACTGAAATGCACTGATGTCCCCACAGTCCAGTTCAGACACAGTGCAAAGCAAACCCGATAAAACCCATCGTGTGCTTTGTGTCAGGCTTGTTTTGTCAATCTACAATGTCACACCAAGGCTGCACTTTTGTACATGTAAGAAGAGAGGCGAAGGAAAACAGGGGCAGTTGAAATCATCGGCATCTGAACAGGGTTTCACAGAAAATTGGGGTGGGAAAGGAAGAATGGAAAAATCCAACTACATCAGCCCCCACAAAAACAAGACTGGGTAATTCAAAACTCAAGGGAGAAATTCAGTGGAGGAAAATTTCAGTGGTGTTCTTAGCTAGGTTGTATACCACCTTATTCATAGTACCATAAATTAACAATATGGGAGCCATTATTTCATTCCAGGAAAGCAATCTCTTATGGGAACCAGGATGCTAAAATACATAGTGTTATATACAAAAAGCCATATAATGCCACATCTATTTAACCACATTGATAAAAGGCCTATTTAATTTCTACCCCCAAGCTCTTTCCACCCCTCCTTCCCTCCCTCCTTGCAATCACTTTTCCGAACAAAAATAAAGCAGTGCAATCAAAGCCGGGGTCGGCTGACAGCAATATGGAAGCCAGCTCAGCTCCAACAAGGGGGCAATTCATTTTTCCAAGGCAAACCCACCGAAGACACAGCAGAGGGTCTGCAGCAGGCCAGGCCATCAAGCGCCAATTGATTTGGGGGCTGATAACGGAGGTGGGAGGAGGAAGAGGCTGAGCAGTCCAGCCAGACGGCCTTCGGCAAACAGGGCAGAAGTACAAGCTCTTCTGCCCTCAACGGAAAACTCTTGTACAGTTCTTCTGCATCTCTCACCTTGACTGTCCTCCAGAAACACATCCCTTGACCAGTTTGATGCAAGAGCCTGAAGCAGTGGAAGATGAGGGACTTGGCGGGGATCTAGCACCATTTAGCAGTAGAGGAGGAGGAGGAGGAGGAGGAGGAGGCGGCGGCGACCAAGATAAGGTTATTGTTGTTGTTGTTTATTCGTTCAGTCGCTTCCGACTTCATGGACCAGCCCACGCCAGAGCTTCCTGTCGGCCGTCACCATCCCCAGCTCCCCCACGGTTGAGTCCGTCACCTCCAGATAAAGTTATTATCTTATTGTAAACCGCCCAGAGTCCCCCCTTGGGAGGAGATGGGCGGTGATAAAATCCAATAAATAAATAAATAAATAAATAAATAAATAAATAAATAAAATAAGGTTAAACCAGGAAAGACTCTCCTTGTTTTTTCAAGATGAAGTTCCTTTTAAGAGTAAGGGAAAGAAAGTTCGGAAAAGAAAAGCAATGTTGTGATATTGTCATCTCAAGAGAGATTAGACTTACTAGGCATGTACTCAATAAGATTAGGGGTTGAACCCAGACTTACAATTAGAACAGCTTCGGGGTTCATCCTGATTCTCCCCCTCCCCCCTCCTCCTTTTTTAATTAAATAAAACAAAGGAAAAAATAGAAAATGGAAAAGGAAAAGTGGGAAGACGAAGAACAAAACAATGGCAACAATATTATATACACAAGAAGTTCTCATACAGGTATACAGTATATGTATATAAGCTTTTACACAACAGTTTCCATGAAGGATGACCATATTTCATTGTAACCATCAATAATTAGCCTACGTCTGTAAGTAACTCATTCATAAGTTGTGAGTTGTAGCAGGTCTCCAATCCGCTGAGTAACTAGGGCCATAAATTAATATTTCCAGTGTTCAAGGATTAATTTCTTAACATTTAGAAGGGTGCGGCAAACCCATTTCCGATGTCCAGCTATCAATTTCCATGTAACAAGTGTGTAGCTCCAAAGAATATGAACATCTGAAAATATTAAACCCTGTCCTAAAGTCAAATTAATATATGTAATTATTTTTGCCCAGAACATAACAACCTTAGAACACTACAAATGTCCTTCCTTCCTTCCTTCCTTCCTTCCTTCCTTCCTTCCTTCCTTCCTTCCTTCCTTCCTTCCTTCCTTCCCACTTCTGAGAACTTTTGTCATAGACACAATCTACGATGCTCCCTCAACAATGTGGTTGATGATGCAATCAGAGGAAGGGATCTGTCCAGCTCTGATTGGCTACTTTAGGCTACTGCAGACACCCCCCTCCCCGATTGCTGAGAATTGCCCTCCATAGAAGCAGACACAAGATACTTGGTTTCCACAAAGGCATCTATTTGCATAATACCTGGTGTTTGCCACCATCCTTTGTAGCATGAATTCAAGAAGGTTTGGCACAACTATTAAGTTTGCAGTTTGCTCTCAGTATAGCTTCACCACCAGCAATTCGAGCAACTAACTTGCCATCTTCATGGTTTTAGCTACCTGCCTAGCTTAATGTCTGATTCATTTGATGGAAAAACCAATGGGTTCATCTTCCCTCTTGCATAAACTCCACCTCCAAAACTTTTCCAAAATTTGCCATGAATGCCCTTCATTAATGGTGCCTCTTCCTGCCCCCCCCCATCTTATTATGTGGCAAAACAAAAAAGGTATGGGAACTTAAAAAAAAATGCAAGAGATTGTTTTCCTTAAGAAAAGGAAGGAAAATAACCAGTTTCATTGCGAAATTCTTGAGCAGGAAATTAAGCAGAGCCCAAAGCTTCCTATCACATTATGTACTACGTTAACCAGCAAACTGATACAAGAATACCTGTACTGTGCCTCAATATTATTTTAATAAAGGTTATAATCAAGGTGTACTTCAGCCTCTCTTTCCACCATTTCCCCTCCCAATTGTATGCGCACGCGCGCGCGCGCACACACACACACACACACACACACGGACTGTGCAAACCTCCAAGGGAGTTCTTTACTTTGAAGGTTCAAGTTGATGGCCATTAGTGGACTGCTAGGACCACTGAATGGAGCAGAGCTTAATGCAGCAAGGCAATAAGCACACAGAAAGGAATATTATCAACAATAGCATTAATGAGCACGCTAGAGAAACATAGGTTATTGATCTTAACACACTTAGCCCACCCAAGCATAAATAGTTACACGCTTAGACAAGGTAGGTTACAAAAGTAAGTACAAGAGAGTTCTTACGTTTATTTGGTCCAGTTACATCCATTTCAGTAGAAAATTGGTTTCAGTTCTTCTTTTCTCCCTAAACTGTATGTAGACCCCTGGCCCTCTTTGCTGCCAGGGGCTGTGTAGAAAGGGGGAAAAACCTCCAGATTCTAGGCCACATGGCCTCAAGATGGAGAGGAGCTCAGCAGCATGCTTCCTCCTCTGATGGTGGAAAAGGCAGAGAGAGAGAAAGAGGAAGTGGGAGAGGCAACAAGCAGCTTCCTCTGGAAGCACACAGCAAGTTTGCCTCCTAGAGCAATCACCAATATGCTAGTGAGGCATGCTGATTTGCTGGAACCTCCAACACAAGTGACAAGATCCTTTGAAACTATCTTTTCACAAAGCTGGAATCCCTTGCCCCATTCTTGCACTTTATGTTGATTTAGCCTCCACTTCCTGGGCATCAGGAAGTGCCTCATTTGCCTTGTTGAGGCAAATCAAGGGACTTTTGCATAGGCCTTATGAGTAATATTCCTTCCTCAGGACTATAGTCCATGGACCAAGCTTGCTCTTGGTCTGAAACTTGTGAACGTTGTGACCTATGTGGCCGTGGGCACCTCCTATGCCAGTCTCAACTTCCCAACTGATTTAATTTTTTTTAAAGAGTCATTTCATTTCAAGACCAAACAGAAGGCTTGCATGATGTAAAACGCACCCACAACCATCATCTTTTTGTCCAAGTATTGGGCCCTATATGTATCCCCAAGGCATTCTTAAGAAATAAAACAGAGAGGGGGATGGACCTCAATACTTGGTCTGGAAACATGGCCACTTGCCTAGGAAAAAGAGGGAGACAAGCTGAGATGAAGCTATGTGTCCAAGAAAGCCAAAGGGAATGGTGGCTTACATCCAGGTTCACAGAGGCTTTTTCCACACACCCAGCAGGAGAAATTAGGTTGTCAGAGTATTCATAAGATGCTCTCAGATCTCCTAAGGCCTCTATTGGACCCCTAAGTTGGGACCCCCGACTAATGCCCTAAGACTATACTAAAACAACATGTTGATCTTTTATAAAATCAATCCTAAAAACCAATCTTCTCTCTCTATAGCATTTTATCCCAGTCTCTTTCTCCTCCCCAGCTGGATTTCTTACAAGTCACAAGGTCTTATAGATCTAATTCAGGACTCTTCTAGCTTTTGTCTCAGTTTCATACTCACTTCCTCAGCCAATACATGCGCTGGTTGAGGCAATAAATCAGAGCCACAAATAAAGCATCCCTTCTCCAAGGAGAGCATGTAGATACATCAGTTGATAACACAACGGTCACAAAGGTCTCCTCCTGAGGAGAAGGCAACTAGAGTACTCCAAAGGGCCATCCAAGGATCCAAACAGCTCAGACAATGCTAGAAACTTCAAAGGACACTTCAGAGAGTGAGTTGTATGCAGCCTCGTGGCGGAAACAACATCACACAACATACCGCAGAACAACTCTGCACTCAGCAACTATCTTCATAATGGCCGGAAGGTCCCACCAATGCCACTATCTAGAAAACATCAGATAATATTGCAACATTTCATGGAGATGGGATGATTGGAGAAATGTTCAGCAACTATCTGCCTTCTATTTCAAGCTTATATATGGAAGCAGAAGAGAGCCCCACATAGATTCACCTGGGGCTTCTTAGCTCCTAAGGAACATGGTCTACTCAGAATAAATCCCCAAATATCATAGAGTCATAGGGTTGGAAGGGACCTTGGAGGTCTTTTAGTCCAACCCAAGTTGCCCTTTTCTTCCAAAGAGCACACCGTCTTAAAGTCTTGCACCTTTACTCTGTTCTGATTATCGCTATGTCATCCTGCAATAGAACTATCAAGATCTGGGCTGAAAAAATCCCAAAGGGCAACTACACAGCAGGGAAGAAATACAGAAAACTCTTTTTTGCTGCCATCTAGTGGTCCTTTGGAGGTCTGCCAGTAGTCCCACACCTACAGCAACTGTACTATTGCTGGCTCAGAGGATGAGAAGCTTCTTCAGCATTAGATGCCAGTCTGAAGGCTCACAAGAAATGGAAATAGAGATCCAGATGCTGAATTCTTGTTCGAGACCTGAGGTTGAAAACCATGACACCAAAGATTTCGTCCAGCTTTCCTGCCTTATGGCTCTTCCATCTGGGATACAAAAATCTTCAATGGCATCAAAGTCGGAATTTTTTGTATCTCTTTATTGCCATCTAGTGATGGTCCAGACTTTTGAAGCCCGGATTTGGTAGCCCATATTAAACACTACAGTGTTTCTAATCAAAATAAGGACCAAGGGTAGACAATGCAAGCCCAGGTCTCCACGTAGCCCCTGAACCACTTTGTTTCACCTCTTGGAATCCCCCTGATTATCATTGGCCCCTAGCCATGTGCTCTGCCCACCTATATCATATCTTTGCCCAGCAAGGTTCCCATCCACCAAAACATTGCCTATTACTGCTTTAACCCTTTATGAATCAGAAGATACCAGTCTCTAGTATTCCCATTTCTGAAATTCAGCACTAAGTTTATTGAACAGATTTATTGCTATTATGGCAGTCTGCTTTACTGAGCAGCTGGGAAGACTGAAGATCTTGTGCAACATCTGGGCATGTGGCAAATGTGGACCAGTTGCTACATGTAATTGGCACACAGTCAGTCTTCATGTAGACTGGAGATATTAGAGGAGATTCACTATTGCGTGGATGACACCTTGAGGGTAATTTTGTTGGCTTCCCATTTTTCATTGTATGAAGAGAAGAAAACTAGGGAGGGTCATCTGATAAGGAATAGCTTTGAGGTTGATGAGCCAGAAAAAGCAGCAAAAGTTGAGTATCTCCTCTTGTATTGTACAGCCCTCTCTTACATTCTAGTTAACATGATCCTGGAATTCCATGTGTTGTAACACAATTGACTTCAAAATACAGCTTTTTTGCCTTCTGGTTAATTTTGATCTAAATTTACATTAGCTCAGTATGTCAATTCAACTGTGATCTGAAGAAATTCCTGTCCATTTGAGGACTTCCGGTGGGGACATGGCAGACTGAACAGCTGTGCCCGCAGGCTCAGTGGGCAGAACTGACAACGCAGCAGTTTTTCAGGCTCAGGCAGGTTTTTCCTGAAGCCCAGGAGTGTTTTTCCGGAAAAAGGAAAACACTCCATCTGTCCTCCGGATGGCTGCTTGCAGCCAGAAAATCGCAAACAGCACTCATGTTCGATTGGTAAGAGCAGCCGGGAGGCTGGGACATCACCATTTCCAAGCTGCGCTGTAGCCTTAAAGGGACACTAAGACTGGCCACCCCATTTCTAAATCACCCAATTTATATTTCTTTTAAGTACGCATACCCTAAGAGAGGCTTTCTACAGCAAGGAGAAGTGGGTTCTCTTGGTGCTTATCGTTATTTTTGGGATCACTTTTTTTCAAAAAAATTATTTTTAAGTTTTGGACTTTGTTTTCCATCCAAATATTAAGGAGGATTGAGAGTAAATAATTGTCTCTCTGTTATTATTTTTGTACTAAATTTGAAGATATTAGCATTTTCCTTCACGTTGAATCAGCTGTTTTGAACGTTCACTTTTCTGCTTCTACTTTCCCTGGGGAACTGTCTGCATATCTCACTTTCGCTTATATAAACACATTCCGCAATTCTTTCATATCTTCGACTTTCACTGGTTAAGCTCCTAGGGGGCACCATAATCTACTGCTTGAGACATGGAGGATTTTAAACAGACTTTCTCTGACTTCCAACAAGATTTTAAACAGGTTCTTTCTAATTCCTACCAAGTTTTTATGCAAGGCATTCAGGACATTGTGGAAAACATGAGGTCTAAAATGTGTCATCAGGTTGGGGATGTCGTGGATGAAACTGAGGAATTTAACAGTGACAGAAATGTCTCTTCTAAGAGTGAGATCGGGACTTCTGTTGAAATGCTGGATGAAGATCAGATAGTCGAGTTGAAGAAATTAAAGGGAGAGATCGAGTTGCAAGCCATAAATGAAATTGATCTTCTGATGGAACGCCATGGAAAAGAAGGGGCTATTATGTATGGGAGGTCTCCTGAAGAGAAGTCGATAAGAGTTTTTGAGGGGGGCAGTTGGGCTGTTTGATTTTTTTTAAAAGAAAAAAGCTCTGTGCGCATTGTGGGGATATGTAAATGCTCTGGTTTATTTTGAAGTGGGATAAAGGTGTTTTTTTTAATAAGAGTTTTATTAGATTTAAGACAAAGATAAAAACTACAAAAAAGAAAAAAAAAAACTACAAAAGGAAAAAGAGAAAACTAAAAAAGTGTGAAAACACAAGAGAATTTTTTTTTAAAGGTTACATAAAGAGGTGACTTCCAACTTTTAACATTAAGGATATATAGCAATCTTCCATAATCAATCCCTTACTCTATGTTAAACCAAAATCACATTATTTCTATATTGGTACATTCCATTGGTACAATATAAAAATAACTAAATACAATTGCTCCTTCCCCTTATTTTAAAAGATATATATATATCCTAATCAACTCCCCCCCCAAGATAACATTTAATTAATTATTTCCTTCCTACTACTATTCTACACATTCCTGTCTACTATAATAAAGATCAAACTAAAAAACATAAATTGTCTGCCATTGTACTTGATAATACAACAATTTTAATAATCTTAATCATATTGAACCCCAAACCAGACATTTATTATTATTTTTATACCTTAATAATCTTAATCCAAATTGTTAAAGATACAGTAAATGAAATCAGCCAAACCCTAAAAGCAATCCAGATAAATATAAATGGAAGGAAATAATTAAATAAATGTTATCTTTGGGGGGGGGAGGGGAGTTGATTAGAAGGTTTATATTTTTTCTTTTCTTTAATATAAGGGGAGGCAGCAACTGTATTTAGTGATTTTTATAATATGCCAATGGAATGATTTTTAGAAATAATGTGATTTTGGTTTAATATAGAGTAAGGGATTGATTATGGAAAATTGTTGTATATCCTTGCTGTTAAAAGTTGGAAGTCACCTCTGTTTGTAATTTTGAAAAAAATTATCTTGTGTTTCTAAACTTTTTTAGTTTTTTTTCTTTGTAGTTTTTTGTTTTTCTGTAGCTTTTATCTTTTATCAACTGGGAAACTGTGAGCATCTTAAACCAAGCCAAATCCAAAAATGCTAGAGAATTCCTGGAAGCTTGGCACTCAGACAAAGCAGACATCAACAGACACATAGAGGTAAACAACATTTACATACCATTCATAAGAGACAATAGAAAAGCCAGAAGACCAGAACACCTCCTTGCCAGCAATCAACAACCACATAGGCAAAGATTAACACCAAGATTAGCACCAGAGGAGCAATCAAAGAACACAATAGACCCTAATCAAGGAACTCTTAACTCAGTCAATCAACCAAGCATCAAACAACAGCCCAACCAAGGAACTACCAAGGAGAGTACAACACCCCCACCAACACAGGCAGGACAAACCAGGGTATATAAACAGAGAGCAAGTCCCACTCCCTTTTCGCACTGAAAATGTTGCCTAGCCTGGCAATGAAATGTCTGCAAGAAAACAACAAGGCTCAGAGAGCACCAAGGACTCCACAGCTTTTATCTTTGCTTGAAACTTAATAAAATTCTTATAAGAAAAAAGAAATTCCTGTCCATTTGTGATTCAAATGGAATGAGTTATGAAAACAGTCAGTACTGAGAAATGACAGCTATCACTAGACGTGTCTGAGTGTTGAGGTACAATATCATCCATGGAATAATTGACACTTCTTTCTCATTTGGCAATTAAACTTTCTAGAGATGTCCTTTCCAGCTATGAATCCAGCTGTAGATGAGTTTCTCTTCATTTGGAGAGAAATTAACTTCATTAAGAACTTCACTGGAATTCATAATTACTTAATTACCTGTATTAGGATACAATTCATGTTGGATTAGGAATTTTCCATTGACCTGGAGAGCTTCATTCCAGCCACATTAATAATTCAACCAACCCAGTTTCTACTTCCTGCTCTAAATCACAAATAGGAACAGAGATCCTTCAGTCTTGGATATGCTCTGAGTTTTCTGAAGACAAAAAGTATAGATGTGGGCACCAATAAATCACTCCCCTAAAGAAAAAAGGCTGTATGTAGGAATCCATCAAGATTCTTTTTTCTCTCTGGAGTTTTACCAGTGATTAGGGAGTTTCATAATAAATTGCTATGCATAAAGAATATGGTGTGATTATTGCTAATTTACTTCAACCTTTCTTTTTCTGCTTTAAAGCTATGTACACTTTTTGTCAGTAACAAGAAAGGGCTGGGAGGAAAATTCCAATTATCTTTTTTTAAAAAAAAGGAATGATGGCGAATTGTGTGTACAGGTAGTCCTCGCATAATGACCACAATTGGTACCGGAGTTTTGGTTGCTAAGCGAAGCAGTCATTAAGCGAATCTGACCTGATTTTATGACCTTTTCTGTGGCAGCCGTTAAGTGAATCACCATGGCCATTAAGCAAACCACATGGTCGTTAAGCAAATCATGTGGTTCCCCATTGATTTTGCTTGCCAGAAGCCGCCCAGAAAGGTTGAAAATGGTGATCACATGACCACGGGATGCTGCGACAGTCATAAATGTGAACTGGTTGTCAAGCGCCCAAATCATGATCATGTGACCGCAGTGACGCTGCAATGGTTGTAAGTGTGAGTTCTGGTCATAAGTTGGTTTTTTCAGCACCGTCGTAAGTCCGAACCATCACTACACGAATGGTTGTTAAGCGAGGACTATATGCATTCTAATACAATTTTGGAAAAACATACTATGAAGCAGGGATGTATAAGTCTATTATTGGTTCTCTCACTTTTACATATATTTGCTAATAACATGAGTCATTTCCTTGCATTCTGTGAATTTAAAAAACATTTTTCATTTGTATCTATTTTCATACACAACTTTCCTTAACATATGAATTTTTACATGTACATACCCCATGGTATATATTTTTGTGTGCAGTTTATGAGCCAAGAAATACACTGCAGTACTGAAGCACATACTATGATGAAGGACAATCCTTCCTGTTAGTCTGGGAAAAGACAATGAGGTCAGTTCATTTAAGTTGTGCATCAGATAAAATTCTCTATTATGAAGGATTAGGATCATGTGCATCAGCTCTGATCCCTTTCTAATCATGGATTTGGTTCGGATGGGATTGATGATCCCAGTCAAGTCAAGGATTCATCTTGACACTTTAGTTCAGAGTTGATTCAGTTAATTCAGCAAATGCATTTGATTTGACTTGACAATTTAGTTCAATTTTGGTTCAACATTGTTGACTCTAACTGTGGTTCAGATAGTTAGTGAAGTGTCCTGTTTTCTGATATTGCACCAGGTATTTAACCCTAACTTAAACATATGGGCTGGTTCACATAACACCCCAGCACTAGTTTAGTAAATCTGTGCAAATGCATTTGCTGATCTGATTAAGCCCCCTGTGTGAAGACAGACTCTGCCTTTTTTGCCTTCTTGTGGCTTTGTGTGTCTCTCTGTGTGTGACTTTGAGTCAGTGTTGACTCCTGCCAACTGCCTGGAATAGTCCCTGCAGTTTTCTTGGCAAGATTTTGGAAGTGCTTTGCCATTGCCTCCTTCCTAGGGCTGAGAGAAAGTGACTGGCCCAAGGTCACCCAGCCGGCTTTGTGACCAAGGCAGGACTAGAACTCATGGTCTCCTGGTTTGCCATTGGCTCCTTCCTAGGGCTGAGAGACAGGGACTGGCCCAAGGTCCCCCAGCCGGCTTTGTGACCAAGACAGGACTAGAACTCATGGTCTCCTGGTTTGCCATTGGCTCCTTCCTAGGGCTGAGAGTCAGGGACTGGCCCAAGGTCACCCAGCCAGCTTTCATGCCTAAGGCGGGACTAGAACTCTCAGTCTCCTGGTTTGCCATTGGCTCCTTCCTAGGGCTGAGAGACAGGGACTGGCCCAAGGTCCCCCAGCCGGCTTTGTGACCAAGGCAGGACTAGAACTCATGGTCTCCTGGTTTGCCATTGGCTCCTTCCTAGGGCTGAGAGTCAGGGACTGGCCCAAGGTCACCCAGCCAGCTTTCATGCCTAAGGCGGGACTAGAACTCTCAGTCTCCTGGTTTGCCATTGGCTCCTTCCTAGGGCTGAGAGACAGGGACTGGCCCAAGGTCACCCAGCCAGCTTTGTGACCAAGGCAGGACTAGAACTCATGGTCTCCTGGTTTCCCATTGGCTCCTTCCTAGGGCTGAGAGTCAGGGACTGGCCCAAGGTCACCCAGCCAGCTTTCATGCCTAAGGCGGGACTAGAACTCTCAGTCTCCTGGTTTGCCATTGGCTCCTTCCTAGGGCTGAGAGACAGGGACTGGCCCAAGGTCACCCAGCCAGCTTTGTGACCAAGGCAGGACTAGAACTCATGGTCTCCTGGTTTGCCATTGGCTCCTTCCTAGGGCTGAGAGTCAGGGACTGGCCCAAGGTCACCCAGCCAGCTTTCATGCCTAAGGCGGGGCTAGAACTCTCAGTCTCCTGGTTTGCCATTGGCTCCTTCCTAGGGCTGAGAGTCAGGGACTGGCCCAAGGTCACCCAGCCAGCTTTCATGCCTAAGGCGGGGCTAGAACTCTCAGTCTCCTGGTTTGCTATTGGCTCCTTCCTAAGGCTGAGAGACAGGGACTGGCCCAAGGTCACCCAGCCAGCTTTCATGCCTAAGGCGGGACTAGAACTCTCAGCCTCCTGGTTTGCCATTGGCTCCTTCCTAGGGCTGAGAGACAGGGACTGGCCCAAGGTCACCCAGCCAGCTTTCATGCCTAAGGCGGGACTAGAACTCTCAGTCTCCTGGTTTGCCATTGGCTCCTTCCTAGGGCTGAGAGACAGGGACTGGCCCAAGGTCACCCAGCCAGCTTTGTGACCAAGGCAGGACTAGAACTCACGGTCTCCTGGTTTCCCATTGGCTCCTTCCTAGGGCTGAGAGACAGGGACTGGCCCAAGGTCACCCAGCCAGCTTTCATGCCTAAGGCGGGACTAGAACTCTCAGTCTCCTGGTTTGCCATTGGCTCCTTCCTAGGGCTGAGAGACAGGGACTGGCCCAAGGTCACCCAGCCAGCTTTGTGACCAAGGCAGGACTAGAACTCACGGTCTCCTGGTTTCCCATTGGCTCCTTCCTAGGGCTGAGAGACAGGGACTGGCCCAAGGTCACCCAGCCAGCTTTCATGCCTAAGGCGGGACTAGAACTCTCAGTCTCCTGGTTTGCCATTGGCTCCTTCCTAGGGCTGAGAGACAGGGACTGGCCCAAGGTCACCCAGCCAGCTTTGTGACCAAGGCAGGACTAGAACTCATGGTCTCCTGGTTTCCCATTGGCTCCTTCCTAGGGCTGAGAGTCAGGGACTGGCCCAAGGTCACCCAGCCAGCTTTCATGCCTAAGGCGGGACTAGAACTCTCAGTCTCCTGGTTTGCTATTGGCTCCTTCCTAAGGCTGAGAGACAGGGACTGGCCCAAGGTCACCCAGCCAGCTTTCATGCCTAAGGCGGGACTAGAACTTTCAGCCTCCTGGTTTGCCATTGGCTCCTTCCTAGGGCTGAGAGAGAGGGACTGGCCCAAGGTCACCCAGCTGGGTTTCCTGCCTAAGGCGGGACTAGAACTCACGGTCTCCTGGTTTCTAGCTTGGTGCCTTTAACCACTACACAAAACTGATTATTTCATGGCTTTTACAGAATGGATAAAATGAACAGGGACTCCCAACAATACTATCTTGAGTTCTAAGAAGGGTGATGGAACAGAAATGTAAAAATAGCAGCAAAACATATGATGACTAATATAGTTGAGTCCAAAATCATTCAGAGAAGCATGAAACCCGAAGGATAATTGCATCTTCATCTGACATTAGTCTGGGAGGCACAGATCACATTAAAAGTTTCCTTCTTCAAGCATTCTTAGAAGAGGATAATCAGTTTACTTATCATTTTGGCAGCAAAGTGTGTGTTGTGAATGACCACGCTGATGGAACAGATGAATTTCCTCAGACATTCTTTGGGGAGCAGCTGCGAGGGATCATCAGATGGGACAGGCCCGTGTTCGCTGAAGGTGGGACCCCTTGCTTGAAGTGGTCGGCCAGAGCCTTGTGGACTGTCCATCTCTGCGCTCCACGGCAAGCTAGAAGCTTAGGTGACACTGCTGACAGGCCTTTGGTTTTTAACGCGTTCACCTGTCCCTCCTGGGTTGAGTCATCTTGGGTGCACACCTGGCTCCCAAGGCGATGGGCAAGTAGAAGGGGCATTGCCCCCTCCCCCCACGCATGGGACCTCTTATGCTGGAAACCAAGATGGCTGCTCAACGTTCCTTGAAGGTGTGTGTTTTATGTGCTTCTCTGTGGCTGAATAATATTTTGGATTGCATCTCACTGAGGTGGATGCCAAACCTCCTGGCAACCATTCAAGTATCTTTAACCGTAGGGAAACCCTTTTCTTGCAGACCTTGAGGTCGATATTCTCCCGTCTCACCAAACCTGCTACTGATCGCTTGTCCTTGATGAGGCCCGACTGGGCACATTTTTGGCTGCTGAGCTCCTTGTAGTGGGGTCAGTTCTCTGGGTGAACTGTATGAAAGCAAGGCTTTTACTTCCCAATGTTTTTGTAATCGAACTTAAGTTTTTGAAATAGAATTTAAGCCACGGAGGCTGGTGGGAGGGATAAAGGAGCAATGTGTTGGGGCAACCCAGCCTGGCTTTAGCATCTTGGGGAACCTGGGTCATTGCAATAAGCCAGAATATTGTAGGTTTATTTGGGCATCGGTGGCTCAGCGGGTAAGATGCCAGGCTTGTCGATCAGAAGATCACACGTTTGGAGGTTCGAATCCCTAGCCCCGCGTGACGGAGTGAGCTCCCGCACTAGCTCCAGCTCTGGCCAACCTAGCAATTCGAAAGCATGCAAATGCAAGTAGATGAATAGGTACCACTTTGGTGGGTAGGTAACAGTGTTCTGCGTGCGTCATGCGGCCACATGACCGTGGAAGCGTCTTCGGACAATGCTGGCTCTTCGGCTAACAAACGGGGATGAGCACCGGCCCCTAGAGTCGGACACGACTGCACAACTGTGCAGGGGGAACCTTTACCTTTACCTATTTGGGCATCACATGTGATGCAAACACAGCAATTGCATTTTGTTAATCTGGGATTTGGGAAAAGCCTAGGGTACGAACCCAGTCTATGACTTTGTAACTTTGTCCTCATCAAGTGATGTCACCTCAGATCTTATTGATACCTTTCTAAGACAACCAAATCTGCTAATTGTTTCAATAACTGCTGGTCCCTTTCTCAGTTGGAGAACCGATGCTCACAATTCTTAGCATCGCTATCTCTCTCCTCTTCCTTCAAAGGTATTTAGAAAAGTGCAATGCCTCATTTAAAAAAGGTAAAGGTTCCCCCCGCACATTTGTGCAGTTGTGTCCGACTCTAGGGGCCGGTGCTCATCTCCGTTTGTTAGCCGAAGAGCTAGCGTTGTCCAAAGATGCTTCTACGGTCACGTGGCCTGCATGACGTGCGTGGAACGCTGTTACCTACCCACCGAAGTGGTACCTATTCATCTACTTGCATTTGCATGCTTTTGAATTGCTAGGTTGGCAAGAGCTGGAGCTAGTGCGGGAGCTCACTCCGTCACGCGGGGCTAGGGATTCGAACCTCCAAACGTGTGATCTTCTGATCGACAAGCCTGGCATCTTACCCGCTGAGCCACCACACCCCTCCAATGCCTCATTTACCCCATCCTAATAAAATTGTAAAATCAGCACTCTTGTGAGTGTGAAAACTTCACCCATCTAAGGGGGAGCCAGTTCAGCTGAGAAATGGTGGAACTGGACTGTGGTTTCTAAGTACCCTGGAATAAAATGAATGAACAAAACTAAATAAATCCAACAACTTTGACATTTGACCTTGAACCTCGCAAGTTCTTACATGGCGGAAGATCAAAGGCACCAACTGCTGGGGAGAAATTGAAGGATCTTTGTTCATTCATTTATTAATTTATAGAATTTACAAGGCTACCCATCTCAGCCTAGTGCAGGGCTTTCCAAAGTTTTCCCGCGGCGACACACCAACCGCCGTTGGTGTGTCGCCGCGGGAAAACCCGGAAGTGCCGCCGTTGCGGCAGCGCGCAAAAACCCGGAAGCGCTGCTGCCCCTTTCGGTTTTTGCGCGCCGCCGTTGGTGTGTCACCGTGGGAAAACCCAGAAGCGCTGATGATGATCAGCGCTTCCGGGTTGTGTGGCGCCACACTTTTGTGTCACGACACACAGTTTGGAAAGCTCTGGCCTAGTGACTCTGGGCAGCTAACCGTACAGAAAACATAAAATAAAACAAAATAGAATAAAAATAGGACAAAACAGTTCAATACAATACAATTACATCTCCAAGCAAAATTCCCCCATAATGCATCATAAAACATGTATACCAGTGTCAAGTAACAACTTGGCTCCAATGCCTGAGGGAAAAGGTAGGTCTTCACGGTTTCTGAGAATCACCTGGAATGATCTTGTATATAAAAGGTTCAAATGTTCTCTTTTTCCCCCCTGCATGTGTGGTATTAAGGTGTTGCTGGACACTGACTACAAAAAGGTTTCCATTCATTCATTCATTCATTCATTCATTCATTCATTCATTCATTCAGGTCTGAAGTTCCCTGACCCATCCAATTGGTTTGTACTATCAACCCAAGAATGCTTCACTGCAGATGAGTAATGATCCAGCACCCCACCCTCTTCCTTGTCTCCTAATATTACTTTAAACCATTTGGATTTTGGCTCCTAAACCAGCTGAGCCTGACGTTAGAGGTGAATGGTTTTCAAGCACATTGAAATTTCATCCCCTACGGCACGTTGATTTGGCTCTCCCAGTATTTCAATAGAAAGTTTTTTTTTTAAAAAAAAACTTGTCTACCATCCAAAGTTGGAAATGTTGACTTCCCAGTGTAATAGCTGTGCAATCCAGAGGCACTTTTGGAACAGATGTCAAACAAACTCTAGCAAAAGAGAAACCTAGCTGTCCTAATGAATCAATTGATCATTTCTTAAGACATTTCTAATTACAGTAAGTTGCCCTTTTCAACCTCCCCTTTCCATTTTTATTTATCATGCCAGCCTCATTCATCATTTGAACTGTTGGAAGAGGGACAGACCAGCCAAAAAGGAGCCTAAGTTAAAGTATGCTTGAGTTTGATTCATCTCTGACCCATGAGCTGTCTTAGCAACGTTGGCACAGATACACCATTCACCCAGCCAAAGGCCCTCTCCCAGTTGTCACGCTCTGGATTTCTGTTTGCAGGGGCAACCGATTTTCTTCTGGGTGTCCCACTTATGAAACAGAATGTAAGGCCAGTCTACAAATCAATTAAATAGCCAAATCTTTTTCCAAAATGAAAGGGAAATCTGACGAGAGGGGTTGGTTAGATGATGCTAGATCAGTGTTTCCCAACGTGAGAGTGGCTCCAAACTTGAGTTAACAAAACCAAATGGCCACACCCAAACTAAGGAGCTGTATTATGGCTTAACATGGTGGCCGGGTTCATACCCCCTGCTAATACAACGGCTGGGTTTTCTACAGTGCAGAAGCTGCAAACTGTCCAACCTCATTTCCGCAGAGCCTAGCTTGTTTTGGGAACCCAGTCAATGTGTTGGAACTGCAATTCACAATAGTTTAGATATGTACTGTATGTTGGGTCTTCGACTTGTAATGAAGTAATTGAATTGAATCAAATTGCAATTCAAAGATAATGTGTATCCTGTATTTCCATAAGGTGCCAGGCTAGGGAAGACATGGGCTAGGCAGAAGTTGCTGTCCACATGGATGGTTTTCCCTCCAAATCCTATGGGAGATGTTCAGATATAGTTCTAATGTTCCAGGGCTCGCGGGAGTGGCACTCCCAGCCGCTCCTTCCTGTTTGTAATTGACAAGGCTTCCAAGCATGTCCCTAAGAGTACAGTGGGACTAAAGTTTGTGACGTTACTGCAACAGTTTTTAGAAACTAGAATTATTCATGGAAGGTTTCTTGAAACGTTTGTAGGTTCCTCTAAGAGGGATAAATCTGAAAAGGAATGGAAAGGAAATCTGCCCCCTGTGTATGCCTTGGTCTAGAAGTCCCCCTGGGTCTTTTCAACCAGTATAGGAGATCTTTCAGTCTACCAAACAGGTATGCATTTGCAAACCTTTGTCCAGAAATCCCAACTCTTGTCTGGCTCCCAAGCTTTTGAAAATGGGGTGGGTGGGTTGATAAACATAACATTTTAATTACAGCAGTGGAGAGCAGAGCTAAAAGCAGGCGTGCCAACTTTCTTGCCTCTGCTTTTGATATGAATATATAAAAGTGTGCTCAAATGAGAATTTAGGGCCCTCTAATTAGCTGTTTATTGTGGGAAATATTTCCTGCAGCCTTTTCCAGACATGTATCATTGGGGGCAGCAGCTGGATGCCAAAGAAAGTATTTCTTCACGTGGGCGTAAGCTACGAAGTATGTTAGCGATCGTCACTCCAAATATTTAAAGATCAAGAATCCAATGGCCACTTTCTGGTTACAGATGCCTTTAAAAATTCTCCCATATAATTTGCGGCATATACAGTCCTTGTTTGAACAATCCTTGCTTGAGCTGGTGTTGGAGACTTAGCAGTCTTCTCCCTGCCCCACTTCCTGTGCCTTTTTCAAGTGGGGGGCTGCTCGAGAGACGCCTTCCAGCTTTTTCTGCTGTGTGTGGTCTGACCACCTCTGAAGCTGTCGCTTGCTGCTGTTAACAATGCCAGCTAGCCAGGCCTGGATGCCACTTAAACTCAGCCAGTGGGATCTGATGGGAGGCCTGAAGCTTTCCTGAACGGCTTCTGCTCTAACGAGAATCTCAGAAAACAGCTCCTTTGGGATGTTATTAAGAGTGCCTTGCCTCCTCCCTCCTCCTTTCATCCATGGGCCTTGAAGTCTTCTAAATTTTATTTTAATAAAGTTGAACTAAGGGCTTAGCAACATCCTTAAAAAAGAAGACAACCATCAGTTTGACGTGCCCACATCCTTGAGCTTCAGAGTTGCTCTTACAGAAGGGTGTGTGTGTGTGTGTGTGTGTGTGTGTGTGTGTGTGTGTGTGTCTGAGCTGCTGCAGGTACCCCATCCAGTAGTAGTCTTCCACGGGCGGGTCAAAAAAAAATCAAGATGGCAGCAACAACTACCTGTATGTAATGAAAGCCCTGTGGGCCTTTTATGACCAAATCTAACAAAAAAGGATAAATCACAAAGGAAGAACAATGGTATATGAAGAGCTGTGGAGCAGTCCTGCCAGGTTTCCATGGATACCCTAAAATATCCCAATGTGACATATTCCTCCATCCAACTGTGTTACTAATTAAACTGCATTGTTTGACTAAGGAACTCACCAAGAATCTTGGACATCTTCAGTTCACCACTACAAGGCCTCAAGGAAATCAAAAGTCTAAACATTGAGGAAGATTTAAATTATAGTTTCCTTTGAAGTTACTGCAATCTTCACACCCATAGGTGCAAGAGAATGAATTGCAGAACTCCTGTACAATTCATCAAAACTAGCAGAGCGTATGAAAATCGAAATACCAAGATATCTCACAGAACTTGCCCCACCACTTACTTCCACTCTGATGCACAAAGAAGTAAACAAACCAGAAGATCACACATTTCGTAACAGAGACAGTGATGCAACACTTCAAAGGTACAGTACGCTCACACCTGGAACCCAAAATATGGATCTGCTACATAGATGACTTTTGGCATAATTAAAAAATAACAACTAGAGGGCACACAGAGAACAATCAACAACAGGGTTGATGGAATCAAATTCACAAGAGAAGAAGAGAACAAGAACCAACTATTCTTCCTGGAAGGCTTTCACGGCCGGAGTTCGATGGCTGTTGTGGGTCTTCCGGGCCACACAGCCACATAGCCACACACACGGCCACACAGCCCGGAAGACCCACAACAGCTATTCTTCCTGGACATTCTCAGCAGCAGAGAAAACAATGGCAAATGGCAAAGCAACCCACACTAACCAAGAATTCAAATACTACAGCAACAACCCAATAGCACAGAAAAGAAGCTGTATAAGAACGCTTTTCAGATGAGCAAAAACACCCTGTAGTAATCCAGAACTCCAGAAAGCAGAAATAGACTGTCTATATAATATTTTCAGTGTAATGGAACCCACACAGCTTAATAAAGAAGTATCTATCCACACAACCAGTCACAGCACTCCTATCCCAGCCCATGAAAAGGGTAACTCTGCCATGCATTAAAACATCTTAGAAACCAACCACAGACTACTACAACCTATTGGTGTCTCTGTAGCACACAAACCAACAACATCCCTCAAAGCAAAACTCAGTAGCCAAAGAAGACAAAACTGGAGTCATTCACAAGATACAGTGTGAGAACTGGGAAACTGTGAAAACCACTATGTAGGACAAAGAGGTAGAAGATTGGCAGAACACCACCATGAACAAGGTTGGCAGTCAGAAGACATGATGAAAGTATCTCACTCTCCACCCACGGACAAGTTCAACCTCAGTCTCAACTGGAAAACTGTACACATTTTAGATCAAGCTAGGTCTAAGAGGGTTCCTAGAACTTGGCAATTCTGCAAAGAGACCTTAGCCATAAATAAAAAGGTAAAGGTTCCACCCACACATTTGTGCAGTCGTGTCCGACTCTAGGGGCCGATGCTCATCTCCGTTTGTTAGCCGAAGAGCCAGTGTTGTCCGAAGATGCGGGCATGTGGCCGCATGACGCGCGCAGAACGCTGTTACCTACCCACTGAACTGGTACCTATTCATCTACTTGCATTTGCATGCTTTCGAATTGCTAGGTTGGCAAGAGCTGGGGCGAGTGTGGGAGCTCACTCCGTCACGCGGGGCTAGGGATTCGAACCTCCAAACTTGCGATCTTCCGATCGACAAGCCTGGCGTCTTACCCGCTGAGCCACCACGCCCCTTAGCCATAAATAGATGCATAGAAACAAACCCATTTATACATCTTTCAGAAATAACAATCATAAGTCAAAGAACAGGCAAGCCACCCTGATCACATCTTCCTTTACTTCACACCCATGAACCAACACTCAGATAAGCAGGAACCAGCATCTGGTAAGCGAGAACAATGAAGGCAGAAACATTATCAAAAGCTGGTAGGAGAAGCTGTGTGGTATATAGCCACTCAAACCCACTTCATATTAATGCACTGATGATGTTACTGAGGAAGGTCATGAAAAATCTGCAAGATGAAAACCAAGCTGAGACAGCACCCAAGAAGCCAACAAATATGAAACAGGAGCAAGCCGTTATCATTCATCGCAAACAGGGCAGATCCAGAAGGATATGTTGACCATCTTGAAGTAATGCTTACAGTTACATGTTTGTTTTTTTAGTAGTAATTTTATTAAAGATTACAATTGCAAAGATAAAAACTAATACAAACTAAAAAAAGAAAAGAAAAAAAAGAAAAAAATAGAAGGTGCAGAAAAGAAAAAAATAGAAAAAAAAAGAAAAAAAAGAAAAAAAAGAAAAAAAAGAAAAAATAAGAATATAGTAAAGAAAAAGATAAAGATAAAGAAATGACTTCCCCCTTCATCACAACAAGTATTTTGTTGTTTATTCATTCAGTCGCTTCCGACTCTTCGTGACTTCATGGGCCAGCCCACGCCAGAGCTTCCCGTCGGCCGTCGCCATCCCCAGCATCTCCATGGTTGAGTCCGTCACCTCCAGAATATCATCCATCCATCTTGCCCTTGGTCGGCCCCTCTTCCTTTTGCCTTCCACTTTCCCTAGCATCAGCTTCTTCTCAAGGGTATCCTGTCTTCTCATTATGTGGCCAAAGTACTTCAGTTTTGCCTTTAATATCATTCCCTCAAGTGAGCGGTCTGGCTTTATTTCCTGGAGTATGGACTGGTTTGATCTTCTTGTATTAGCTAGCCCCTATTTCAGAACATGAAACAAATGACAAAATATCTGGCTAAAATCAGTCCCTGTTGTGGTTGTTAAGTAGGGACTAGATAAAGATCTATTTATTTATTTATTTGTTTGTTTGTTTGTTTGTTTGTTTTCTATTCCACCTTTATTATTTTTATAAATAACTCAAGGCGGTGAACATACATAATACTCCTTCCTCCTCCTATTTTCCCCACAACAACAACCCTGTGAGGTGGGTTGGGCTGAGAGAGAGTGACTAGCCCAAGGTCACCCAGTCGGCTTTCATGCCTAAGGTGGGACTAGAACTCACAGACTCCTCGTTTCTAGCCCAGCACCTTAACCACTAGACCAAACTGGCTCTCGTTAAAGGAGGAAGGAACTAAAGATTACAATTAAAGGAGAACACTTAAATTTGACTTACTAATACAGAAGGAAGCAAAATATTTTAACATTGGATATATTGAAGGATATTTTTGAACAATGGACCCAGAAGTTAATTTTGTCTGCATCTGTAGATAGACTGTGTCTAAAAGGTGTTATGGAAGAGAAACAACTTTACCTGACAAGACTGAGACTGATCTGAAAGTAGATTTAAAAATGACAGGCTACAAGAATTATATGGAAAAAGATGCTACACTGGACATACAAAAGAAACCAGATGATGTCTTAATAATTAAAAGGGATATACAAACAACAAACCAAGCGAGTGACCTGGATAACTTTCCTATATTGGTTTTACAAAAGAGGCTTGTTAAAGCTTTGAAGAATTTTGTGAGAAGGACAAAGAAAAAATGAAAAGAATTCAAGTTCTAGGACATTATTTGAAGGGACTAAAGATCGATCATTAGAAGTAAAAGGAAGGAATATAACATTGGTTTATTTGATCAAGGTTAAAATAGATATGTTGTTATCTCTGGTAACCCTTAATGGACTTTTGCTGGCCTCAGGACTGAAATGACGAGGCTTTAAGAATTTGTCTGTAGATAAGAAATGGGATATAGGAAGAAGAGATCATTTGCTGTATTTTAAGAGAAGGTGATAGGTAAAGTAAATTAATGGTAATGAAAGTAGTTTAATTTGTTCACAAAACAGATGCACCTGACATTTATTTGTTTTATAATAAATAAATAAGTTGATGATCTGCCATAGATTCATGTTTGCACCAATTGTTTTTAAATTATTTTTCTATGCTGGCTGCAATATAATTGTTTAATGGGAAAAAAATATTTAGGAATTGTGCCTGCCAATTTTGTGAATCATTCACCGTTCCAGGAATTAACACTTGTACTTTTGGAAAGTGATCGTGAACGCTGGCTGACTTTGATTAATTTTTCACATTCCTAATTAACAATACTTCATACGTCATGGGCTTGCAATGAATGGAGTTCATAACTCATTGCTTTAAATATTTAGAAAACACAAACCATAGTGCCGACATCTGTTGTCTTTGTTAGAAGCAGGTAATAACAGCTCAGGAGCAGAATGCATGCTTGTCAGGCCTGCTAAAATCCCCTAGTTTAATCCATGGCATTCCAGATAGGAACATGAAGCCTTCTGGCCAGGGGTGTATGCAGATTATGGTCAAAAAGGTCATTGTGTGATAACATAAAAAACAGGTGAAGCTTCGCTCGCACCATCTTGACCTTTTGAACCACACCCTGTGGAGACCCCTGCTCCCGCTGATGGCCATGCTCTGGAGGGTGGTTGTCAACTTCACCAACTGATGAAGACCAGCCTTGTTCAGTCTCAGGGTCTCCAGGAATGACGGGGTGACAAGTCCCAAAATTCTACCAGCTGCAGAGGGCGGAGGAAGAAAGACCTTGCAAATGGAGTGATAAAGGCAGCAAGGCCAGGGAGGGTTTGGTAGCTTATGTTGGACCCGCAAGCCAAGGGAAAACCAGTGTAGGATTAGTGATTTCAAAATGTGGTGATGAAGGTTGACAGTAAGAACAGAATGTGCATGGAAAACAGAGAGGGGGGAAAGAGGGAAGGAGGGAGGAAGAGATTCTGCTTCCCCTACTCTCAAAATGTATTATCTATCAGGGGTGTCCACAGGGCGGGGTCAAAAAAGTCAAGAGAGCTCAAGTCACAGCGCCACCTGGTGTTTATGAGAGCCTCACCTAATTCCTCTCCCCATGCTTTGATGGAGAATCCTGAAAGGCCCTTTGTGACCAGTTCTTTCTGCTTCCACCTTGGTCAACCGATGCCTAAGGCAAATGTATATGATGGAAATAGAGGTGCTTAAATGGACCCCACATTGAGCTCCGGGTTCGACTAGATGGACTCTAAGATCCCTTCCAACTCTTTGCTTCTATGATTCGATCAAGAGGCTGTGCTGGAACTTCAGCGAAGGCAGGTTGGGCTCATCTCTTAAGCCATCATAGAAGATGCAGAAGAAAAGTAAGCACTAAAAACATGTCAGGAAGAGTTAATAGTCTATGTAGAAAGACGAGTTTGGTTGAAGTCATGCGATATCTGTGGTTTGGTTCTGGGAACATCTAATTAAGCTGGAAGAGTTACTTTTTCACCCTGTCTCTAGTGGTTGCATGCCCTCGCCCCAAGAGGCCTGGCCTTGCGTAAGTTCTACCAATTATGCACATATCCAAGAAAAAGGGATGGAGGTGCCATGCTTGATGCTAATAAAAATGAAGAGCAACAGGACACATTTATGAGGAAGAGCAAAAGAAAAGGCAGGGACTCTACTTTGTACAACTGCTGGGTTTTTGCCGAGTATCAGAAGGGATTTATCTTTCACTTAGCACAGCTTAAGGGGCGTGGTGGCTCAGCGGGTAAGACGCCAGGCTTGTTGATCGGAAGATCGCAAGTTCGGAGGTTCGAATCCCTAGTCCTGCGTGACGGAGGGAGCTCCCGCACCAGCCCCAGCTCTTGCCAACCTAGCAATTCGAAAGCGTGCAAATGCAAGTAGATGAATAGGCACCACTTTGGTGGGAAGGTAACAGCGTTCCGCGTGCGTCATGCCGGCCACATGACCGCGGAAGCATCTTTGGATAACGCTGGCTCTTCGGCTAACAAACGGAGATGAGCACCGGCCCCTAGAGTCGGACACGACTGCACAAATGTGTGGGGGGAACCTTTACCTTTACCTAGCACAGCTTGCCACCTGCACCCAATTCACCTCTGAGCAGTGGTGTCTGCAGGGTAGGTAAAAAAAGTCAAGATGGCACCTACAACGGAGCAATCAAAGCTCCCTCTGTTTCTGTGTGCAATGCACATATTCTTTGGCAGGCTGATCATTCTCAACCATTAGATTCCAGAGGTACTCCTGCAACCATTCTGCTGTAGGGAAGAACTTCCAGTAAGGAAATTGAGCCTTGTCACAACCCAGCAGAGACCAAACAGCCAGAGATGGGTAGAGTGACTATAACTCAACTATAGAACAACTGCTCTACAGACAATAATGTCCGTGGTTGAAGCTAAAACAATCTATACTGGTTGCCAGTTGTCCATCAGGCACAATTTAAGGTGCTGGGGTTGACTTTTCATTGGACGATTAGATCTGGGACGCACAAATCCAGAATACCACTAGATGGAGAAAAGAGATACAGAAATCTCTAACTTTTGCTGTCATTTACTCATCAGCCCTTGACTCATCCTGTCAAGGCCTACGATCCTACCTGGAAACTTTCATCAGCAGGAGAGGTCCTTTTGAAGATGTCCCCACTGGCAGAAGCTCAGCTATCTGGTACAGCAGAGGAGGCCATCTCTGGAGTGGCTCCCAGACAATGGGATGCATTTGTCACACCCGCTATTTAGGAAGATAGAAAATGGCAAGAAGCTATCGTTGTTGTCAAGTTTATAACTGTTAAACTGTTTTAAATGGTCTTGATGTTGATTCCAGCTGCATTGCTTAGGTTGAGGTGCTTCCTGTTTTGCATTTTTTGTTGCCTCCTTCAGCAATCTTTATGGAAACAAGTAGTATACAGTAAATCATTATCATCATCATTATCACCATCACCTCAAGGTAGGGCTGGAAAAACCCACCCCGTCTGGAACTCTGGAGAGAATCTGCAATGACGTTTGCATAACGCAACATAGCTGGCTAATGGAAATAACTCATTTTCTGCAGTCCTCATGATACATTAAAATTAATCTGGATTCACATAACATGGTGAGCCACAAGGTTAAGATTAACCATGCTTTAGCTGAGATGGTTAAGCAGGCCGCCAGTGGTAACTGAGCTGAATAGAATTGTGACTATTGAACTGGATGGATCAATGTTCTAGATTGAAATCAAATAATTCTACATGTTCCTAAGCGTGCTAATGAGCCATGGCGAAACATTATGGTGTTTGTATATAGTGATGGCACATAATCAATAAATGATATTTTTATATTCCAGGAATTGCACATCCACTTAAATCAGCTTTTCCATCCCATCTGCTTCGTAAGTGTTGGTCTCTAGCTCCTTTTGGTGATGTTGACTGGAGATTCTGGAAGTTGTAGCTCAATTTTCTTTGAGGGCATTGGGCTGGGGAAGATTGCCTTACAGCAGACCTTGGGAGGGGGTGTAATGGTATGTGGGAATGACCTTGGGAGAATGGGCGAAGAGATGCTGCCTAGGGAACGATCAGATAAGAGAGGGCATAGCCCGCAGCTGTATAATGGGTGGGGCAAGAGGCCCAGAAGGTTCATGCTGGCTGGGGAATTCTGGGAGTTGAAGTCCACCCATCTTAAAGTTGCCAAGGTTGAGAAACACTGGAATAGACAGCTTCAGTGCAAATGCCCGTCAGCCATTCTAACTGCTCATTAATGGATCTTCGGCCCCCCAATGAATGGCAATTTCACCACGGTGCTCATCAACATATCTAAAAAAGGAGGTGGTGCTTCAATTGCACATTGCAGCTACCATCTTGGTTTCCTTTACACCCTGCTTCCCTGACATTCATTGGCTACTGCACAAAAAAGTGAAAACAGGTCCCCTTCCTGCAAAAAGATCATGCCCGGATGCTTTTGTCTTTGGTTTAGGTTTCTATGACAGCCACAACATTTAAAAAAAAAATAGGAAGCTGGAAAAATTGTGGTGTCCCAGCGCCAGCAACCTTTGTTCATGGGTTAGTCTGACCTTGCCAACAGAAACTCAGATTTGGACTTGGTGATCCAACTTCAGGGCTACGTTTGGTGCCGTGAAACATTCCGGTTGGCCTGGGAGGGAAATCTCAACTTACATCACAAACAAGGCTGGGAAGTCTAATTAAAAACAGGCTTATGTACTGCAGAGGGCAGAAGATGTTAACCACAGCAGAAAATGATGCTTTTATCATTACCAGCATAACAGCTTGCCTAGAATAGCTCACCCAAATGTGAAATGTTGGAGGGAGAGAAGTTTTACTCCTTACTTGGCTGTGGCAAGTTCTGGAAGTAATCTGATTTGGTTGTTCCAGGATCAGCTTGTTTCAAATACATCACCAAGATACCTGTGTGTACTATCACACACTTCCCAAATGCCTCCCAGGGTGTGTGAAAATTTTAATCTTCTCCCTTTGCAAATTGGGGGTGCTAATAATACCAATCACTCCTATGTAATTTCTCTACATTCTTTACTGAGAGGCGTTTTTCTTTAGAAAGCACTTCCTGGACTGACCATGAGACCTCTTTGCAAAAAGCTTTGTGCTACGGTAAGCATGTGGTGCTTTCAAAATGTTAAACTAGGGATACAAAACTTTTGTTCTAGCCCATGTTATGGGCATACTCCAAAAATGGAAGCTGGAGCTAGGAGGTTGAATTTGACTTGATTTCACCAGAATTAAATATAATTTCCAGCGATGCATGTAATTATTCTGTCACTTTAAAAATATTAATTTGATAGATGACTTTTCAGAGCTAAATTTCAGGTTGTGGAGTTCTGGCTTAAACAAATCTGGGAGAGATCCCTTGATTAGTTTGCACATTTTTGAAAGGCAAGTCTATCCTCTACATGACTGCCTGATTTGTTGAATTTTTAAAATCTTTGTGGAAAACCTATGAAACTGGAAAGCCGACAAAAATGCTCAGGGTCGCTGGGAGTCAGATGGCATATAAATTTAATAAATAGTAATACTAATACTAATGGGAAGTTGAATGCAGTAGATTTTTGTCAATTTACCTAAAGGAGGGGAGCCCTGCAGATCACTTCTGATCCAATTGGAATTGATAATTCATTTCAGGAAGTTGGTCTGATTCAGCACTTCAAATTGATTCGGAAAATGAAATTGAATTTGTCTGATGCTTTGAGTGGATGGGCTGACTTTCTAATCTGCCCCCCACCCCAAGCCCCCTGAACCAAGCCATTGAACCATGCTGAGGTATCAAATTTGCTTAGAAGTTTCGATTCAATTTTCCAATTTGATTTGAAAAGACAGCTGGAAGATTTGGTTGAAATGACTCACACTCAATCTCTTAATCTGAAACTTCACATGGCCCTGATAACTCGTGCCTGAGCTAGTAGGAAATTGCGAAGAGCA
The DNA here is from genome assembly GCA_023362775.1 of Charina bottae. Classification (NCBI taxonomy): domain Eukaryota; kingdom Metazoa; phylum Chordata; class Lepidosauria; order Squamata; family Charinaidae; genus Charina; species Charina bottae. The sequence continues at coordinate 4,999,466 of JALMGJ010000015.1, forward strand.
GAAGTCTGGGCTTTACAGAACATTCATTGGACTGAAATGCAGTTGGATAGTTTGTGGCTTGGCTGGGGTGTGAACCTAGCCAACACATCAAGGCATGACATGATATGTTTGGCACAGCATCTTACACGACTACAGGAATTGAGTTTTGTTGACTCAGGTTTAGGATTTAGCAAACTCCGGCCTAGATTATCCCAACTCTTCTGCAGGAGATTTGAAGTTAGAGGTGGGTTCTCTTGTTTGCATATAGTCTGTGGACACACATCCCAAAAATGGTAATCTCTCATAGCCCTTGGGATTTAGATGGCAATTTCTCCCATATATTGTAATCCCAAACTTCTATGCTTTCAGGAGCAGAAGCAAAAAATGCAGCCAGATGTGTCGTGATGGAATAGCTTCCAAAATGTGAAATTTCCTCTAAGAATGAATCATAAGGATTGGAGGTGATCCAGTCTAACCGGAATAAGGAAGGACAAGAATTAAAGGTATCTCCAAAACCATGTATCTATGAGGGTCCACCGTAAAGATGTGATTATGAAGGCAATGTACCTGCAACCTCTGACTTTAGATTGGAGATGACTGTCAAGTAATAAGGAAGAGTTTTGGGCTGGTCCTCCAGCATCTATTATTAGTGCTCCCACTGTTTGAAGCTACTGGAAATTGCAATTCTGTAATGTCAGGGCCGACACACACTATTCACCTTGTGTCTAGTAATTATTTTTTTTAAAAAAGGTGGAAAGATGTATTATGAGGAAAGGGATTAAATAGGCAGATGCAGAATCTGGAAAGAGTTCAGGAAGTCCCGGGATAGGAAGGTTGAGGGGGCCATTCTCTATCACTTCCTCCAGCCAAGATCAATCTTATCACAGCACATCCCAAACTTCTAAACCAGTGTTTCTCAACCTTGGCCACTTGAAGATGTGTGGACTTCAACTCCCAGGATTCCTCAGCCAGCCATGCTGACTGGGGAATCCTGGGAGTTGAAGTCCACACATCTTCAGGTAGCCAAGGTTGAGAAACACTGTTCTAAACTGACGCGCTTAATTAAAGTAATTAAACCCCGGGGGTGCAAAACGTTCTGTCACCGTGGGTTCAGACTCTGAAACGGCTTTTCTCTTCCCAAAACTGCTGGTTCTGGGGTTGAAATATCCTGTTTCAAGGTCCTAGTGATGAATCCCACTTTACTCAGCCCCCCCTCCCCCAAATCATACCTATGGAAGAGAGATTTGATGCTAGATCTCATCTTTCAAGGTAGAATCTGGTCTTCAGGGTTCATGGGGTGGTGAAAATATCTGCATCTTGATGATTGGGGGGGGGGCAGTTTTTATGGACTACATACAGTCCTTGGACTTCAGCTTATACACCTCAGAGCTGTTTGTGACCTGCAACGGCATGCATGCATGTATGAATGCCTGTAAAAAAGGGGCAGGGTTTCAATCACATGGTTGCGACCATCGCCTTGACTTTTTTTAAACCTCCCCCCGCCTTCCTGGGCAAACCTGTGGAAAAATATGGAGCACGATACCCACTGACTGTTAGAAAGGGAATCAAAACAGAGAAAGAACACCCGGATGGAGAATCCTCAGCATTTCACGCTGCAACCTTTCTTGTGTGGCTTCTGATGGATTTTGCATTTCACCTGATGCAAAATCTGTTATCACTCACTGAAGCACCGAGGTGCTACCATCTCTCGTCAGCTGCCTTTCAACCCACAAGTCTTCCTCAACGGCTCTTGCGCATCAAAGTCCCCGTCTTGCAATCTTCTTAGGAGCACATGACTCATTCCTGGAATATCTCATTAAATGCACCCGCATGGATGGCACAGATGAAGCTGGAATTGGAAATGATTTTAAAAGAGAGTGGACTGGACTTAACACAAAGCTTTGATTGCATTTACCTTCCCGGGATTCTTAATAGGCTGACAGTTTAGAGCCACTCTAATTGGGTTTTCTCCTGCAGATTTCTCTCCAGAGTCAGAATAATTGGAACGTAGGGAGAAGAAAGGTCATCAGCCAGAATCTACAATATTTTCTTTCATGCACTCGTGGAATGTTTTGATAGAAGATGCTTTCATAGCTTTATGCAGTGCATATATTACCACCTTCTCTGTTTACCAAATGCAAGAATTTGACTCTGCAGAGGTGAACCGCCGGACTAAACATTACGTCTGACTGCCAAGGACGGTGTAAGGCCGATCTATACAAAACTGCCAGAAATATTTCTCAATGAATTCTCTTTTAAAAAAAAAAAAAAAAAAAAAGAATAAAAATAATGGGCAAAATTATACTGGTGTTATACTTGCCTGTTTGGACAGCAAACAGGATAAAGGTTAGGTTATGGACATCTGCGTGTAGTTGCAGCTGGAAGATGAATTGATAGCTTCAAAATAAAAACTAATGACTTGTGAAAAGGAAACACCAGGAAGCAAACAAACAAAAAGAATGAGCCATAACTGGAATATTTGTCCTACCCCCAAAATAGCAACTGACTTAAGTAGAAGTCTTTCTTTGAGGTTGAAGCCCAACCAAATCCCATCACCATCCACGGCCTGCGTCCCTATAACAAACACTGGGGCAAGAGAGGAGCAATCTGTGGTCCAGAGGTGTCCATAGGATATGCTCAAAAAAGTCAAGATGGTAGCCTGACAGTGCAATCAAAGCTCCACCTGTTTTTATGTCTGTCTCATATCCTACGGACACCCCCTGCTGTTCTTTCATCTGAAAACCCCTGTCCAAACATGGCTTATGGCAGAGCTTTCCAAACTTTTCATGTTGGTGACACACTTTTTAGACATGCATCATTTTGCGACACACTCTTACAGCAGGGCACAAGGCAGGCACTAGGACCTGCGCGGAATCCTGGCAGGGCAGGTTTGGAGGCAGCCAGGCACAAGGCAGGCACTAGGACCTGCGCGGAATCCTGGCAGGGCAGGTTTGGAGGCAGCCAGGCACAAGGCAGGCACTAGGACCTGCGCGGAATCCTGGCAGGGCAGGTTTGGAGGCAGCCGGGCACAAGGCAGGCACTAGGACCTGCGCGGAATCCTGGCAGGGCAGGCTTGGAGTCAGCAGGGCACAAGGCAGGCACTAGGACCTGCGCGGAATCCTGGCAGGGCAGGTTTGGAGGCAGCCAGGCACAAGGCAGGCACTAGGACCTGTGTGGAATCCTGGCAGAGCTCGGAGGCAGCAGCAGCCATGACACCCTCAGACACTGCAGCCGACACACTAACGTGTCCCGACACACAGTTTGGAAAGCTATGGCTTACGGTTTCTTCTACAAGCCATTCTGGTATGCAAATCTTCAATGAAGGTTGGAGGGAAGCCCTCTCTTGACACTGCTTTGCAAAAACTCCATAGACCCTTGCCTCTAAGGGTGAAGTGAAGTGAAGAAACCACATTATCTCACCTGCATGGCCTCTTTTGGGTTTGGCAAGCACGAGAGATAAGAGACCGCAGGGAAGGTGTGAGGCAACCTGAAGCATTTTGTCAAGAGGGAAGACATAACTTGTTGGCCTCAATGAAGAGAATCATGTCACCTCTCGGCCACCAAGGGCTTCTTCGAGGAAAATCATGCAGGCCCACCATCCATCGGCTGCTTGAGAGGGTAGGAAAAGTGTGTCAGGAAACGAAAAGATTTTTGGTGGAACAATGTTAGGCAGATCTGGGGGTGGGGACCACTAACATAAGGTGGCAAATTTAGAAATTGTGGGCCCCAACTGCTGTCCTGATCAAGTGTGTGTTAATTTCCCCCCTCTCTGCTTTCAGAAGAGTAGACCAATTGCAAAACACGTTTGGCAAAGATGAAACACCACAAAGACGTATTATGAAGTGGGATGGCATTTCCATGAAATGGCCATCTTAGTCACTCTGGTGATCAATCTTCTCTGCAAGGGTTTTTTAAAGCAAGGGTTCCTGCCAGCCCCTTCCTAACTGACCATGAACAGGTCATTTTGATGAAAAAATGTCAAGGACATTTTTGAATTTGGGGCTTAATTTAGTTTTGTTCCTGCAAGCCTACAAAGGAGATGGTTCTTTTCTATAACATCCAAGGCTTTCCTGGTTGATTTTCCTACACGAAGCCTCTCCTTGACTCAGGCTGTTTTACAGAGGGGTAACTGTGACAGATGGAGTGACTGATTTCAAGTCAAAGCATTTCCTAGTGCCCGACACCTTTACAGAGGGAAAACAAATATTCCAAGTTGCAGCAAGGGAGGTGGGGAGAGGCCCAGACTGGAAAATAACAACAAAAATCCATTAAGAGTTTCCTGTAAAATCAATTTCTCCGCAAACGCCGAAGGCAAGTTCTTAAAGGGTTGAACGTTAAGATGGCAAAGCAGGAATCAAGGTAGGTAGGATGCAATCCATCAACCTTTCCTGGGAACAGCAGGATAATTTCTATTTTGGCATTCGAAATCACTCACTCGCCCAAGACTTTGCAATCTATTTTCAGGCAGGACAACATGACCCCTGAATCTGGGCCTTCTTTCATCTCATCCCCAATCCATAGCAGAGGCAGCCTGAAGTTGTCCTTAGTGGTTCCAGCGTGAAAGTAGCATTTTAAGTAGGGAATAAGTTGCAGTAGTTTCACCGTGGGTGCAACCTGACCTGCTTAGATGGGGTTAGAGTCAGGTCAGACTGGGGGTAGGATTAGACCAGAAAACGTTGGCCATTTTAGGCTGGTGGAGTGCACCTCATTCCCTCCAGTCTCTGCACACTGTCCTCCAGGATGATTTTGGCTTGAGCAATGGATTTTAAAAAATAGCATGTAGGGTGGTAGTTGTGAAGTGAAGTGAAGTGAAGTGAAGTGAAAGGGAGGTCTCCCACGCATAAAGCAAGGGTGGGGAACCTTTTTTCTGCCAAGGGCCATTTGGATATTTATAACCGGGGACCGGGGTGGGTGGGGGGCGGGGTTTCTGGGATTTCTGCGGACCGGGGGCCGGAGTTTGCGGGCGGGAGCCAATCACAAGCACTGGGGGGCAGGGTTTGCGGGCGGGAGCCAATCATGTGGAAGGGGCGGGGTTTGCGGGCGGGAGCCAATCGTGTGGAAGGGGCGGGGTTTGCGGGCGGGAGCCCCACGGGCCTTAGGGACGGCCCGCGGGCCTGAACTTGCCCACCCCTGGCATAAAGCAACTCCCACTTGTCATCTCAATAGAGCCACTTTTAAACACAGATGTAACACTGTTCTGACTGAACAGGAAACAGGTATAGTGTTCTTTCAGAAGAGCACTAAACTTGTGCTTCAAAACAGCTTGAAAAACAGGTGACATATCCACGGGGAGTGAATGGTAAATTGGGATCTCTTCCTCACAAATTCTCCCAGGACCTGTCAGCTGTTTTTCAGGTAGAGTCAGTTTCCCCTTTCTTAGACTGAGGATCAACTGCGAGAGTTGCCAGTGGGAGCAGAAGGTGGCTTGGTGAGTTTCTTTTGCTTTACTGGACAGTCCTTACCTACCCTAGGGATCAGAATTAGGGATTGCCAGTTGGGGCAGCACATTTTATGCCAGTATAGTTTTCTGATGGCTTAAGGATGGGTGGAGAGCAGATTATCTTGGCAGCAGGAATGGTCCTGTGAACTGGGAAGTTCCCATGGGTGGTTGGTCAGAAGGAGACATCTAGTGGCCATGGTGGGGTCAGCTAAGATACTGAAAAAAAGTGGGGGGAGCTTGATTTCCTCGAGCATTGATGATCGAGGGGTTCTTTAATCCCCATCCTCCAATACAAAATTATTTTTCATGTTTACTTCTTACCCCAGCAGATGTTCGAGAAAGGTTGGCCATCCATTTTTCTGATGTTGAAGATGTAATCAAATTGAAGGAACTTTAACCCACATGGTATGGATTTGCCCCTGGGTTATCCCGTTTGGGTTTAACATTTTTATTGACATGGTACTGAAAGGAGAATGAAGGTATAAAGGTATGAATGGCAATTTAACCGTGTACCCAAAGTTTGGAATTGGCCAATCATTGAGTACATCAGAAGAAATCCTAGAGCGTGGCCAGGGCCGAACTGAGACATGGTGAGGCCCCAAAACGATGGAAATCTGTACAGCATCTATTTGACAAGTGCTAACAGAAAAGAATGAGAGCCAGTTTGGTGTAGTGGGGAAGGCACCGTTCTAGTCCCGCCTTGGGCACGAAGCCAGCTGGGTGACCTTGGGCCAGTCACTCTCTCTCAGCCCTAGGAAGCAGGCAATGGCAAACCAGGAGACTGAGAGTTCTAGTCCCACCTTGGGCACAAAGCCAGCTGGGTGACCTTTGGCCAGTCCCTCTCTCTCAGCCCTAGGAAGGAGGCAATGGCAAGCCACTTCTGAAATCTTGCCAAGAAAACTGCAGGGACTTGTCCAGGTGGTCTCGGACATGATTGGACGGCTTAAGAAACAAACAAACAGAAAAGAAGGCTGCGTAACAACTGAACTTGGCAAAAATACTGCCAAGAGGCATAACAAACCTGGTATTGGGTGGGGAAGGGCTCTCTTTGAGCAGAAGCTGTGAATGCATGCAGAAACAAAGGATATCTTAATGAGGTCACGTGAGCCATGCAGAAAGGTTTAATCTATGGAGACTTCCATATGTGAAATTACGTTAAAGCTAACAAACGAAACAAAAATCTGAAGTTTTGAGAGACTCCTGCAGATGATGAGGGCCTAAATTTAACATTTTAGCTTGAGCCTAAATCCAGCTCATAGTGTGTCTGGGAAGAAGCCCCAGCCCCAGATAAATATCTTGAAGACGTATGTTCGACAGCTTCAATCTGTGAGCTGGCTCTGAATGGACATGACGGAAGGACTGATCAATATAGCTATAAGTGGTCGACCTTCCATTTGCTCTAGGGCAATGCTGCTCCCTCTCAGCAACTCTAAGATGGGTGAATGTCAACTTGGTAAGAAAGTCAAACATGAAAAGTATTTCCTGCCTACTTTGATGCAAGCTTCTTCTCATAAATCTTGCCTTTGTATCTTCTTATCCACAATATCTGGGTTGGAAAATTATTTTGTGAAAGGCAACTGGTTCATTAAGAAGGGGGGGGGGGCGGTTGGGAAACTTTTTTAATTATTTCAATTAAATGAAAGCATCACGGGAACGAAGGCTGGGAATGGAAAGGTCCTAATTCAAAGGCAGATAGGATGTTTTTGGCAAAATGCTTAATCACGGGGAGCCTTGTGAGAAAATGAGTGTTTTAATTATTATTTTTAATTTAGAGAAAATAATAAAGGTTGGGGTGGGGAATAAAGCTTCTCATGAACACAGAGAAACAAGCAGGCAGAGAAAACCTTTAATACTCAAACCACAAAGGTAAGATGTAGTCTTTCCCATCAAATGCATTCTGGTTTCAACATTTGAAGGCTGACTTTTGGCAGTATATTCTGGGAGTTGAACTCTACCCTTTTGCTAAGATTGAGAAACACTGGTTTAGATTGATTTAATGGGTTGGTTATTGTATGACCCCTTGATTTTAGATGTTTTCAAGTAGATGGACTGTGGATATAAGCCACTGAGAGTAATTTTTGATTGCGGTGGGATACACAAGTAACAAATAAACAAATGTCAACTTAACTCATCTCAACTCCCCGAATATTTACTTTCATTTGAAAGAAATAAGCATGGCAGGATTTGGTCTCCAAGGTGAAATCTGGGCTGGATCTTGCGGGAGGAGCCGCGCCACTTGGCCTCCTCCGGTGCGATTCAGCTGCACATCCCAGCTGGAAGGTTAAAGCCCTTTTCTCCAATCTGTGAGCTGGCCGAAAATGCTCTATCCCCATTTCCCCAACGAAGCAGAACACCCTTAAGCTTATTCTTAAATCTAGACCAGCATTTCTCAAATTCAGCAGCTTTAAGAAGTGTGGACTTCAGCTCATTTCTAGAACACGAAATTTTTTCAAAAACTAGATAACAGGCTGGTAGGTGAATCTGTTCCGTGAAATCATGAGGAGAAATTTCTTTCCATGTATGTAAAATAATTATCCTGGCTGTGCCCTAGGCTCAAAAGAGCCAAACCTGTTCTTGAAGATCTGATGTCAGGTGAACGGCCCTGGAAAAGAGTGGGATCAGGTGGCCAATAGAAGCAGGGCTGTTCCCCAACTCTATTCTTGAGTTACCTTGATACAAGGTGCTCATAGGCATTTGTAAAGAGGAGGGGGCATTAAGTGATAAAACATGCATTACAGGTAGTCCTCGCTTAACCAACACAATTGGGACTGGAATTTCAGTTGCTAAGTGAAGCGGTCATTAAATGAATCCAACCCGATTTTATGACCTTTTTTGCGGCAGTCATTAAGCCTATCACCATGGGTGTTAAGCGAACCACATGGTTGTTAAGCGAATCACACGGTTCCTCATTGATTTTGCTTGTCAGAAGCCGGCCGGGAAGGTTGAAAATGGCAATCATGTGACCACGGGATGCTGTGACAGTCATAAATGCGAACCAGTTGCCAAGCGCCCAAATCATGATAATGTGACCATGGGGATGCGGCGACAGTTGTAAGTGTGAGGACTGATTGCAAGTTGGTTTTTCAGCACCGTCGTAAATCTGAACCATCACTAAATGAATGGTAATTAAGCGAGGACTACCTGTATGACAGGGGCATGGTGGCTCAGTGGGTAAGACGCCAGGCTTGTCGATCGGAAGATCACAAGTTCGGAGGTTCGAATCCCTAGCCCCGCATGACGGAGTGAGCTCCCGCACTAGCTCCCGCACTCTTGTCAACCTAGCAATTCGAAAGCATGCAAATGCAAGTAGATGAATAGGTACCACTTCGGTGGGTAGGTAACAGCGTTCCGTGTGTGTCATGCCGGCCACATGACCGTGGAAGCGTCTTCGGACAACGCTGGCTCTTCGGCTAACAAACGGAGATGAGCACCGGCCCCTAGAGTCGGACACGACTGCACAAATGTTTACCTTTACCTTTACCTTACCTCTATGACATCTGTCCAGCCGAATGAGCAAGATGTGCCCAATATACTACAGGTTGGGTTATCACATTTTGAAGTTGGTTGTATAATGCACAATGCCATTTTTGAGAGCCAGAAGCTTAGCCTCATCAGTGAAGACCTTCAACTGCTTGACACCTTCACCTTGTCCAAGAAGTATTTCACTCATTGCTTTGCAACTGGGACTGGACCTAGACTGATAGATCAACTCGAAGGACACTAAGGCACCAGCTGCAAATTTCACTGTAAGGTGAAAGGAGATGGATGAGATTCATTTCATAACCTACCATTACAGATAGTCCTTGACTTACGGCCATTCATTTAGTGATCATTCGAAGTTACAACAGCACTGAAAAAGGCGCTGAAAAAAGTGACTTGTGACCAGTCCTCGCACTTACGACCGTTGCAGCATCCCCCCGGTCATGTGATCAAAATTCAGGTGCTTGGCAACCAACATGTATTTATGATGGTTGCAGGGTCCTGGGGTCACGTGATCACCATTTGCAACCTTCCCAGCCAGCTTCCGACAAGCAAAGTCAATGAGGGAAACTGGATTCACTTAACGACCACATGATTCACTTAACAACTGCAGTGATTTGCTTAACATCTGCAGCAAAAAAGGTCTTAAATCAGGCATGACTCACTTAATGACCGTCTTACTTAGCGATGGAAGTTCCAGTCCCAATCGTGGTCGTCACTTGAGGACTACCTGTATTTTATAAACCTTATGTCAAGGTTATGTGTAAATTGAGGCCTGATTTCCAAAAAGCTTTGCCTTGTAAGATTAAGGATTTCCCCTCTGTGCTCAATGATATTGCTTTGTTCCACATTTGGGTGCACAATCTACCACTCAGTATTCCTGCATTAACTTGACATGTATCCCTAGAGATGGAAAAAAAATCTGTTACAATTTCATTCAATTTCTTCCTCCAATCTCACATTTTCTTCTTCCTATTCGTGCTTCTTGTCTTTTTAGACACAGCATGAACATTCACGTACATTTTTATATGCAATTTGCCAATAAAACACCTTTTAAAAAGCCATTTCCCATGATTAAATTTGATGTTGGTGTTATTTTCACCCGTACCCAGAATATTCCTTTGTGCAGTGTTTTCCAAAGAGGCATTTCTTTACCCTTTTTAAAAAACAAAGAACTGCATCAGAAAATTCGGAACAGAGTGGACTTTGAAGGACACCAAGTTTACTTGGCATGTTGGTCTGAAAACCTACAATTAGGTAAGTTTGCAGTAACAATGAAGGGCATGAATTTAGACTTCCTGGTGGAGACTGTCCTCTAGTGGAGAAATGATAATCTGCAGCATTTTCAGGAATTCATTCAGCAAGTCCTGAATGTCTGAACTGAATCTCGCCCTGAAATTCACACTTACAGATGAAATTCACACTTACAGATCGTAGAGTAACTTGCCAGTTTCTCTCTCCCAGGCAGTTACACCCTCTAAAACTGCGATGATTAAATAGGTCCATGTTTGCAATACTGCTATAGTCCCACTCAGCATCAAGGTCATAAACCTTGGCTGCATCTTCCATAATTAGGTTAAAAGGATGCATCTACAACAGTGTTTTTCAAACTTGGCAACTTGAAGGTGTGTGGACTTCATCCCCATGGCTGGGGAATTCTGGGAATTGAAGTTTACACATCTTCAAGTTGCCCTGTTTGAAAAACACTGATCTACTGTACAGGTATAAATTGTACCTGGAGACCCTATTTCTACCCAGCTTAGAAACATAAAACAGCCCTGACCTATTTTGCTTGTAGCTGCTCAAACAGTCTTATAATGCATACCCACATTCCATTCTATTTACCTGTTTGGAAAACCAAGATAGTATTTGTTCTTTTGGTCAAATGTATGCTCAAAAAAATCAAACTGTCATTAATGCTGGACAGAGAAATTCTGTGTTCTTTTTCAAACTCAACCCTTGGAGATTATATGGAGATATCCAAGTACTTTTCATAGACACAAAGCAAAAGTGGTTTGCCAATGTTTTCTTCTGAGATTTGTTTTGATTCCCCAAGTTGAGGCCAGAGTTAAGTTGAGCTAAATTCCTGGTGACTTTCTGGACATCCCCATATAATTTTCTTGGAAACAATATGGAAGTGGTCTGCCACTGACTCCTTCCTTCCTTCCTTCCTTCCTTCCTTCCTTCCTTCCTTCCTTCCTTCCTTCCTTCCTTCCTTCCTTCCTTCCTTCCTTCCTTCCTTCTTTGCATTTTCTCAGCATCAGCCAAAGTCAGTTAGATGCTGTACCAGTTGTGACATTTTTTCCTTGCCAATTCTCATTTATTTTAATAAAAGAAATTTTACGTTCAAAATTTCTTTCAAAAGACAAGAAATTCTCCTGGGTACAATGAAGGACTTTTCTTTAGCAAGAAGATGGCCCTTGGCAGCATGTGAATCTTCTCCTTTTATTGAACAATTACTTCTGTTTGCAGCCTCCCTCATTTTGAAAGAAATCCCAAGGGCTGTACAATTTATGAAAAAGTCTTCTACGTAGTGCAGAGTCCCCCCTCAAGGTTATTTTGTACATCCCATTCTGGAAATGGAACATTCTGGGGAACCCACAGCAGTTTGGTGTGGCGGTGAAGATGCTGGGCTAGAAACCAGGAGACGGTGAGTTCTAGTCCCGCCTTAGGCATAAAAACCAGCTGGGTGACCGTGGGCCAGTCAGTCTCTCTCTCAGCCCTAGGAAGGAGCCAATCAAACCAGGAGACGGTGAGTTCTAGTCCCGCCTTAGGCATGAAAACCGGCTGGGTGACCTTGGGCCAGTCACTCTCTCTCTCAGCCCTTGTTGTTGTTGTTGTTCAGTTGTTTAGTCGTGTCCGACTCTTCGTGACCTCATGGACCATAGCACGCCAGGCCTTCCTGTCCTCCACTGTCTCTCAAAGTTTACTCAAATTTATGTTCATTACATTGGTGATGCTATCTAACCATCTCATCCTCTGCCGTCCCCTTCTCCTTTTGCCTTCAGTCTTTCCCAGCATCAGGGTCTTTTCCAGTGAGTCCTCTCTTCGCATTATGTGGCCAAAGTATTTGAGCTTCAGCTTCAGCATCTGTCCTTCCAATGAGCAGTCAGGGTTGATTTCCTCTAGGATTGACTGGTTTGACCTCCTTGCAGTCCAAGGGACTCTCAAGAGTCTTCTCCAGCACCACAGTTCAAAAGCATCAATTCTTCGGCGCTCAGCCTTCCTTATGGTCCAGCTCTCACAGCCATACATTACTACTGGAAAAACCATAGCTTTAACTATACGGACCTTTGTCGGCAAGGTGATGTCTCTGCTTTTTAATATTCTGTCTAGGTTTGCCATAGCTTTCCTCCCAAGGAGCAAGCGTCTTTTAATTTCATGGCTGCAGTCACCGTCTGCGGTGATCTTGGAGCCCAAGAAAATAAAATCTGTCACTGCTTCCATTTCCTCCCCTTCTATTTGCCAGGAAGTGATGGGACCAGTTGCCATGATCTGGGTTTTTTTAATGTTGAGTTTCAAGCCAGCTTTTGCACTCTCTCCTTTCACCCTCATCAAGAGGCTCTTTAGTTCCTCTTCACTTTCTGCTATTAGGGTGCTATCGTCTGCATATCTGTGGTTGTTGATATTTCTCCCGGCAATCTTAACTCCGGCTTGTGATTCATCCAGCCCGGCATTTCTCATGATGTACTCTGCATATAAGTTAAATAAGCAGGGTGATAATATACAGCCTTGTCGTACTCCTTTCCCAATTTTGAACCAGTCGGTTGTTCCATGTCCGGTTCTAACTGTTGCTTCTTGACCCACATACAGGTTTCTCAGGAGACAGGTAAGGTGGTCTGGTACTCCCATCTCTTTAAGAATTTGCCACAGTTTGTTGTGATCCACACAATCAAAGGCGTAGTCAATGAAGCAGAAGTAGATGTTTTTCTGGAACTCTCTTGCTTTTTCCATGATCCAGCGAATGTTGGCAATCTGATCTCTAGTTCCTCTGCCTCTTCGAAACCCAGCTTGCACTTCTGGTAGTTCTTGGTTCACATACTGCTAAAGCCTAGCTTGTAGGATTTTGAGCATAACCTTGCTAGCATGTGAAATGAGCGCAATTGTACGGTAGTTTGAACATTCTTTGGCATTGCCTTTCTTTGGAATTGGAACGTAAACTGACCTTTTCCAATCCTGTGGCCACTGTTGAGTTTTCCAAATTTGTTGGCATATTGAGTGCAGCACTTTAACAGCATCATCTTTTAGGATTTTAAATAGCTCAGCTGGGATACTGTCTTCTCCGCTAGCTTTGTTGTTAGTAATGCTTCCTAAGGCCCACTTGACTTCACTCTCTAGGATGTCCGGCTCAAGGTCAGTGACCACACCATCGTATTTATCAGGGATATTAAGATCTTTCTTGTATAGTTCTTCTGTGTATTCTTGCCACCTCTTCTTAATCTCTTCTGCTTCTGTTAGGTCCCTGCCTTTTTTGTCCTTTATCATGCCCATCTTTGCACAAAACGTTCCCTTGATATCTCTGATTTTCTTGAAGAGATCTCTAGTCTTCCCCATTCTATTGTTTTTCTCGATTTCTTTGCATTGTTCATTTAAAAAGGCCTTCTTATCTCTCCTTGCTATTCTCTGGAACTCTGCATTCAGTTGTTTATATCTTTCCCTTTCTCCCTTGACTTTTGCTTCCCTTCTTTCCTCAGCTATTTGTAAAGCCTCATCAGTCAGCCACTTTGCTTTCTTGCATTTCTTTTTCTTTGGGATGGTTTTAGTTGCTGCCTCCTGTACAATGTTACGAACCTCCATCCATACTGTAGTTCGTCAGGCACTCTGTCTACCAGATCTAATCCTTTAAATCTATTCCTCACCTCCACTGTATATTCATAAGGGATATGATTTAGGTCATACCTGATTGGTCTAGTGGTTTTCTCTACGTTCTTCAATTTAAGCCTAAATTTTGCGATAAGAAGCTCATGATCTGAGCCACAGTCAGCTCCAGGTCTTGTTTTTGCTGATTGTATAGAGCTTCTCCATCTTTGGCTGCAAAGTATATAATCAATCTGATTTCGGTATTGACCATCTGGTGATGTCCATGTGTAGAGTCGTCTCTTGTGTTGTTGGAAAAGAGTGTTTGCTATGACCAGCGTGTTCTCTTGACAAAACTCTATTAGCCTTTGCCCTGCTTCATTTTGTACTCCAAGGCCGAACTTGCCTGTTATTCCGGTTATTTTTTCACTTCCTACTTTAGCATTCCAGTCCCCTATGATGAAAAGGACATCTTTTTTTGGTGTTAGTTCTAGAAGGTGTTGTAGGTCTTCATAGAACCGGTCAACTTCAGCTTCTTCGGCATCAGCCGAAATCAAAGCCGGCTGGGTGACCTTGGGCCAATCTCTCAGCCCTAGGAAGGAGCCAATGGCAAACCAGGAGACTGTGAGTTGTAATCCTGCCTTAGGCATGAAAGCCGGCTGGGTGACCTTGGGCCAGTCACTCTCTCTCTCAGCCCTAGGAAGGAGCCAATAGAAACCAGGAGACTGAGAGTTCTAGTCCCGCCTTAGGCACGAAAGCCGGCTGGGTGACCTTGGGCCAGTCCCTGTCTCTCAGCCCTAGGAAGGAGCCAATGGCAAACCAGGAGACTGTGAGTCCTAGTCCCGCCTTAGGCATGAAAGCTGGCTGGGTGACCTTGGGCCAGTCCCTGTCTCTCAGCCGTAGGAAGGAGGCAATGGCAAACCAGGAGACTGTGAGTCCTAGTCCCGCCTTAGGCATGAAAGCCGGCTCGGTGACCTTGGGCCAGTCCCTGTCTCTCAGCCCTAGGAAGGAGCCAATGGCAAACTAGGAGACTGTGAGTCCTAGTCCCACCTTAGGCACGAAAGCCGGCTGGGAGACCTTGGGCCAGTCTCTGTCTCTCAGCCCTAGGAAGGAGCCAATGGCAAACCAGGAGACTGTGAGTCCTAGTCCCGCCTTAGGCATGAAGGCTGGCTGGGTGACCTTGGGCCAGTCCCTGTCTCTCAGCCCTAGGAAGGAGCCAATGGCAAACCAGGAGACTGTGAGTCCTAGTCCCGCCTTAGGCATGAAAGCCAGCTGGGTGACCTTGGGCCAGTCCCTGTCTCTCAGCCCTAGGAAGGAGGCAATGGCAAACCAGGAGACTGAGAGTTCTAGTCCCGCCTTAGGCACGAAAGCCAGTTGGGTGACCTTGGGCCGGTCCCTGTCTCTCAGCCCTAGGAAGGAGCCAATGGCAAACCAGGAGACTGAGGGTTCTAGTCCCGCCTTAGGCACGAAAGCCGGCTGGGTGACCTTGGGCCAGTCCCTGTCTCTCAGCCGTAGGAAGGAGCCAATGGCAAACCAGGAGACGGAGAGTCCTAGTCCCACCTTAGCCATGGAAGCCGGCTCGGTGACCTTGGGCCAGTCCCTGTCTCTCAGCCCTAGGAAGGAGCCAATGGCAAACTAGGAGACTGTGAGTCCTAGTCCCGCCTTAGGCACGAAAGCTGGCTGGGAGACCTTGGGCCAGTCCCTGTCTCTCAGCCCTAGGAAGGAGCCAATGGCAAACCAGGAGACTGTGAGTCCTAGTCCCGCCTTAGGCATGAAAGCCGGCTCAGTGACCTTGGGCCAGTCCCTGTCTCTCAGCCGTAGGAAGGAGCCAATGGCAAACTAGGAGACTGTGAGTCCTAGTCCCGCCTTAGGCATGAAAGCCGGCTCGGTGACCTTGGGCCAGTCCCTGTCTCTCAGCCCTAGGAAGGAGCCAATGGCAAACTAGGAGACTGTGAGTCCTAGTCCCGCCTTAGGCACGAAAGCTGGCTGGGAGACCTTGGGCCAGTCCCTGTCTCTCAGCCGTAGGAAGGAGCCAATGGCAAACCAGGAGACTGAGTCCTAGTCCCGCCTTAGGCATGAAGGCTGGCTGGGTGACCTTGGGCCAGTCCCTGTCTCTCAGCCCTAGGAAGGAGGCAATGGCAAACCAGGAGACTGTGAGTCCTAGTCCCGCCTTAGGCATGAAAGCCGGCTCGGTGACCTTGGGCCAGTCCCTGTCTCTCAGCCCTAGGAAGGAGCCAATGGCAAACCAGGAGACTGTGAGTCCTAGTCCCGCCTTAGGCATGAAAGCCGGCTGGGTGACCTTGGGCCAGTCCCTGTCTCTCAGCCCTAGGAAGGAGGCAATGGCAAACCAGGAGACTGAGAGTTCTAGTCCCGCCTTAGGCACGAAAGCCAGTTGGGTGACCTTGGGCCGGTCCCTGTCTCTCAGCCCTAGGAAGGAGCCAATGGCAAACCAGGAGACTGAGGGTTCTAGTCCCGCCTTAGGCACGAAAGCCGGCTGGGTGACCTTGGGCCAGTCCCTGTCTCTCAGCCCTAGGAAGGAGCCAATGGCAAACCAGGAGACTGTGAGTCCTAGTCCCGCCTTAGGCATGGAAGCCGGCTCGGTGACCTTGGGCCAGTCCCTGTCTCTCAGCCCTAGGAAGGAGCCAATGGCAAACTAGGAGACTGTGAGTCCTAGTCCCGCCTTAGGCACGAAAGCTGGCTGGGAGACCTTGGGCCAGTCCCTGTCTCTCAGCCCTAGGAAGGAGCCAATGGCAAACCAGGAGACTGTGAGTCCTAGTCCCGCCTTAGGCATGAAAGCCGGCTCGGTGACCTTGGGCCAGTCTCTGTCTCTCAGCCGTCGGAAGGAGCCAATGGCAAACCAGGAGACTGTGAGTCCTAGTCCCGCCTTAGGCATGAAAGCCGGCTCGGTGACCTTGGGCCAGTCCCTGTCTCTCAGCCCTAGGAAGGAGCCAATGGCAAACTAGGAGACTGTGAGTCCTAGTCCCGCCTTAGGCACGAAAGCTGGCTGGGAGACCTTGGGCCAGTCCCTGTCTCTCAGCCGTAGGAAGGAGCCAATGGCAAACCAGGAGACTGAGTCCTAGTCCCGCCTTAGGCATGAAGGCTGGCTGGGTGACCTTGGGCCAGTCCCTGTCTCTCAGCCCTAGGAAGGAGGCAATGGCAAACTAGGAGACTGTGAGTCCTAGTCCCGCCTTAGGCACGAAAGCCGGCTCGGTGACCTTGGGCCAGTCCCTGTCTCTCAGCCCTAGGAAGGAGCCAATGGCAAACTAGGAGACTGTGAGTCCTAGTCCCACCTTAGGCACGAAAGCCGGCTGGGAGACCTTGGGCCAGTCTCTGTCTCTCAGCCCTAGGAAGGAGCCAATGGCAAACCAGGAGACTGTGAGTCCTAGTCCCGCCTTAGGCATGAAGGCTGGCTGGGTGACCTTGGGCCAGTCCCTGTCTCTCAGCCCTAGGAAGGAGGCAATGGCAAACCAGGAGACTGTGAGTCCTAGTCCCGCCTTAGGCATGAAAGCCAGCTGGGTGACCTTGGGCCAGTCCCTGTCTCTCAGCCCTAGGAAGGAGGCAATGGCAAACCAGGAGACTGAGAGTTCTAGTCCCGCCTTAGGCACGAAAGCCAGTTGGGTGACCTTGGGCCGGTCCCTGTCTCTCAGCCCTAGGAAGGAGCCAATGGCAAACCAGGAGACTGAGGGTTCTAGTCCCGCCTTAGGCACGAAAGCCGGCTGGGTGACCTTGGGCCAGTCCCTGTCTCTCAGCCGTAGGAAGGAGCCAATGGCAAACCAGGAGACGGAGAGTCCTAGTCCCACCTTAGCCATGGAAGCCGGCTCGGTGACCTTGGGCCAGTCCCTGTCTCTCAGCCCTAAGAAGGAGCCAATGGCAAACTAGGAGACTGTGAGTCCTAGTCCCGCCTTAGGCACGAAAGCTGGCTGGGAGACCTTGGGCCAGTCCCTGTCTCTCAGCCCTAGGAAGGAGCCAATGGCAAACCAGGAGACTGTGAGTCCTAGTCCCGCCTTAGGCATGAAAGCCGGCTCAGTGACCTTGGGCCAGTCCCTGTCTCTCAGCCGTAGGAAGGAGCCAATGGCAAACTAGGAGACTGTGAGTCCTAGTCCCGCCTTAGGCATGAAAGCCGGCTCGGTGACCTTGGGCCAGTCCCTGTCTCTCAGCCCTAGGAAGGAGCCAATGGCAAACTAGGAGACTGTGAGTCCTAGTCCCGCCTTAGGCACGAAAGCTGGCTGGGAGACCTTGGGCCAGTCCCTGTCTCTCAGCCGTAGGAAGGAGCCAATGGCAAACCAGGAGACTGAGTCCTAGTCCCGCCTTAGGCATGAAGGCTGGCTGGGTGACCTTGGGCCAGTCCCTGTCTCTCAGCCCTAGGAAGGAGGCAATGGCAAACCAGGAGACTGTGAGTCCTAGTCCCGCCTTAGGCATGAAAGCCGGCTCGGTGACCTTGGGCCAGTCCCTGTCTCTCAGCCCTAGGAAGGAGCCAATGGCAAACCAGGAGACTGTGAGTCCTAGTCCCGCCTTAGGCATGAAAGCCGGCTGGGTGACCTTGGGCCAGTCCCTGTCTCTCAGCCCTAGGAAGGAGGCAATGGCAAACCAGGAGACTGAGAGTTCTAGTCCCGCCTTAGGCACGAAAGCCGGCTGGGTGACCTTGGGCCAGTCCCTGTCTCTCAGCCCTAGGAAGGAGGCAATGGCAAACCAGGAGACTGAGAGTTCTAGTCCCGCCTTAGGCACGAAAGCCAGTTGGGTGACCTTGGGCCGGTCCCTGTCTCTCAGCCCTAGGAAGGAGCCAATGGCAAACCAGGAGACTGAGGGTTCTAGTCCCGCCTTAGGCACGAAAGCCGGCTGGGTGACCTTGGGCCAGTCCCTGTCTCTCAGCCCTAGGAAGGAGCCAATGGCAAACCAGGAGACTGTGACTCCTAGTCCCGCCTTAGGCATGGAAGCCGGCTCGGTGACCTTGGGCCAGTCCCTGTCTCTCAGCCCTAGGAAGGAGCCAATGGCAAACTAGGAGACTGTGAGTCCTAGTCCCGCCTTAGGCACGAAAGCTGGCTGGGTGACCTTGGGCCAGTCCCTGTCTCTCAGCCCTAGGAAGGAGGCAATGGCAAACCAGGAGACTGAGAGTTCTAGTCCCGCCTTAGGCACGAAAGCCAGTTGGGTGACCTTGGGCCGGTCCCTGTCTCTCAGCCCTAGGAAGGAGCCAATGGCAAACCAGGAGACTGAGGGTTCTAGTCCCGCCTTAGGCACGAAAGCCGGCTGGGTGACCTTGGGCCAGTCCCTGTCTCTCAGCCCTAGGAAGGAGCCAATGGCAAACCAGGAGACTGTGAGTCCTAGTCCCGCCTTAGGCATGGAAGCCGGCTCGGTGACCTTGGGCCAGTCCCTGTCTCTCAGCCCTAGGAAGGAGCCAATGGCAAACCAGGAGACTGTGAGTCCTAGTCCCGCCTTAGGCATGAAAGCCGGCTCGGTGACCTTGGGCCAGTCTCTGTCTCTCAGCCGTAGGAAGGAGCCAATGGCAAACTAGGAGACTGTGAGTCCTAGTCCCGCCTTAGGCATGAAAGCCGGCTCGGTGACCTTGGGCCAGTCCCTGTCTCTCAGCCCTAGGAAGGAGCCAATGGCAAACTAGGAGACTGTGAGTCCTAGTCCCGCCTTAGGCACGAAAGCTGGCTGGGAGACCTTGGGCCAGTCCCTGTCTCTCAGCCGTAGGAAGGAGCCAATGGCAAACCAGGAGACTGAGTCCTAGTCCCGCCTTAGGCATGAAGGCTGGCTGGGTGACCTTGGGCCAGTCCCTGTCTCTCAGCCCTAGGAAGGAGGCAATGGCAAACCAGGAGACTGTGAGTCCTAGTCCCGCCTTAGGCATGGAAGCCGGCTCGGTGACCTTGGGCCAGTCCCTGTCTCTCAGCCCTAGGAAGGAGCCAATGGCAAACTAGGAGACTGTGAGTCCTAGTCCCGCCTTAGGCACGAAAGCTGGCTGGGAGACCTTGGGCCAGTCCCTGTCTCTCAGTCCTAGGAAGGAGCCAATGGCAAACTAGGAGACTGTGAGTCCTAGTCCCGCCTTAGGCACGAAAGCTGGCTGGGAGACCTTGGGCCAGTCCCTGTCTCTCAGCCCTAGGAAGGAGCCAATGGCAAACTAGGAGACTGTGAGTCCTAGTCCCGCCTTAGGCACGAAAGCCGGCTCGGTGACCTTGGGCCAGTCCCTGTCTCTCAGCCGTAGGAAGGAGCCAATGGCAAACCAGGAGACTGAGAGTTCTAGTCCCGCCTTAGGCACGAAAGCCGGCTGGGTGACCTTGGGCCAGTCCCTGTCTCTCAGCCCTAGGAAGGAGCCAATGGCAAACTAGGAGACTGAGAGTTCTAGTCCCTCCTTAGGCATGAAAGCCGGCTGGGTGATTTGGGCCAGCCACTCTCTCTCAACCTAACTCATCTCACAGGGTTGTTGTTGTGGGGAACATAGGAGGTGGGAGCATTAGGTATGTATGCTGCCTTGAGCTGACAAAAAATAAAGGCAAGATAAATCAGATCAATAAATAAACCCCAGAACATTCCACTTTTCTCCTGGGGATACCCATCCAGCTATTCAGGCATGATCAGAAAGCAGGAATATCCACAGAGGGGGTCAAAAATGTCAAGAGGGCAGCCGCATCCATGTGATCAAAGGCCTGCTGCTTTCAATGTGCATCACGATAGAAGGGCTGAGAAGACAGTTTGGGGGCCTTTGAACACTTTGGACAGCTCCCGCCATCCCTTCCTCTTAGCCATGTTCATCAGCACTGACGGAAAGAGCAAGGGCAGGTCAGAAGGACAGAAGCAACACTGCAGCGTTGCAATGCAGGCCCCACCCCTTTTCAACGGGCACTGCAGCATTGCATACAGGTCCCAAAGTGGTGGAACGCTGAACGGCTTTTGTCAACCTGGTTAAACGCTGTAAGAACCTTCCAACGATGCTGGCTGTGCTAGCTAGGGAAAACAATAGTCAACATTTGGAATTCCACAAGATTCCCAGTCACTCACTCACTTGCTCAATCAATCAATCAATCAATCAAACAAACAAACAATCTGTATTGTGGTCATTAATCAGCACAAAGCAAATAAGATTAAAATCAACGACAGGGCGGAAGGTGAGGGAAAATGTCAAACAGAGTGGTTAACTAGAAGAATGTTTAAAGATAAAAAGGTTGACTTCAAATATGAGCAGTTAGGGTTCCTAAAAAACAAGTCAGTCCTAAATGTAGTGCTAGGAGTAAGCTGTATCTAGCAGACCATAATCAATCAGGTTCGGCAGGTTTTAGTAGCTCTGTGCCTCATTTTACTAGCAGTTGCGCAGAACCTGGCATGTCACATGTTGTCTTCGTGTTGGTGTCGGATAGCAGGGCATGGGCCTGTTGTTGAATGATAACTCTTGCAATATTATTCAGAAGTGGAGCAATTGGTCCACGGTGGGTTTCCTATCCAATTGACAATTGAGGAGAATATGCTCAGCCGGTCCTAATGTTATGAGATTTCAGCACACTTCCTACAGTAATCACATGTGAGAACATGAATACCCATGAGGCTCAACCATCTGGCCAGATTTCAATCATTCTACAGGTAGTCCTCACTTAACAACCATTCGTTTAGTGATGGTTCAGACTTATGACGGTGCTGAAATGCTGGCTGGGGAATTCTGGGAGTTGAAGTCCACACCTCTTCAAGTGGTCAAGGTTGAGAAACACTGTCCTAGGATAAGGCTTGGAACTCCACCTAGGAATGAACTAGTCCCAGGGCCAGTCCTACTACTAGGAGTAAGGCAACTGGGTAGCAAATCTGGGACACCACAGCAGGGTAGCAAATTGTCATTGAATGCCTCATTGTATTGGCTTTTTTCAGAGATGAGCACTTGGGTGGTTGCTGCTAAAAGAAAGAATTGGCCATCTGGCCAGATGAGGGGGGGAGCTTTCCTCTTTTCCTATTGGACTGTAAATGACCTTGACTGCCTTAATTGCCTTCCTACTGCTGGATTGGGACCTGTCCACAGTCCTAAGGTAAAGGTAAAGGTTCCCCCCCGCACATTTGTGCTGTTGTGTCCGACTCTAGGGGCCAGTGCTCATCTCCATTTCTTAGCCAAAGAGCCAGCGCTGTCTGAAGACGCTTCCGGGGTCATGTGGCCGGCATGACGCACGCAGAATGCTGTTACCTACCCACCAAAGTGGTACCTACTCATCTACTTGCATTTGCATGCTTTCGAATTGCTAGGTTGGCAAGAGCTGGAGCGAGTGCGGGAGCTCACTCCGTCACGCGGGTCTCGGGTCTCGAACTGCCGACCTTCCGATCTTCCGGTCGACAAGCCTGGCGTCTTACCCACTGATCCACCACGCCCCTCAGTCCACAGTCCTGCATACACGCGCGCGCGCGCGCACACACACACACACACACACACACACACCCGACCCAGTAACCTGTTGGATGAAGCAGTTGCTTTTCAGAAGATGCCATTTTCCACTTTCGCTTCCGGGCGTCGAGCTGAGCAGAGCGCTGAAATGAGGCTCCGTGCTTCGTTTCCACGGTTCCAAATAGCGGCGATTAACAAGGAAGAGAATCGCCGGAAAATCACCCTTGGAGAAAGGGGGAGCAAGAGATTTACCACAAGGGCTGCCGGATTTTGCTGCTCTCTGCAGATCCCCGTTTCCACTGCGGGAAAATGCAGATTGAGCGGCGAAAGGTGGCTGGGCATTATCAACAAGCTCTTTGAAAACCGCCAAGCTGGAAAGTTAAGTAGCTCTCTACTCGACCTTTTAGTTGCACTATTTAGTTTTCTTTTAAATGTTAATTGCCTAATTAAGTGCTAAGATTTATCTCTGGACTTGTTAAATAATTGCTAGAAGTGGTTTTTTCTTTCC
The DNA here is from genome assembly GCA_023362775.1 of Charina bottae. Classification (NCBI taxonomy): domain Eukaryota; kingdom Metazoa; phylum Chordata; class Lepidosauria; order Squamata; family Charinaidae; genus Charina; species Charina bottae. Next base: position 5,022,020 of record JALMGJ010000015.1, read on the forward strand.
TGTCAAAAACTGTTAAAAAGTGGGAAGGAAAGTTAATTGACTTTACCAAGAAGGAAGGTGATCTGCCTATTATTCTCACTTTTACTTGGATTTAAAGTTTCTACTTATTGGCTACTATATATATATATTTTACTTTGGGAATATTCTATTTTAATTTTGTTTCTACATGGAATAATCAATATTCTGCCTTCTATTCTTCTTGCTGAAGATTGTTGGGAAAGAGAAGTGAAAGTGACTTTTACTACTATTTCAGTTTGGCTTGAGTTTCTTACATATGGACAATTATTGGTACTTCTCTTTTTTGTTCTTTGGAATACTATATGAAAGCCTGGATTTAAATGGAGTGAATAATACTTTATTTTTTGAGACCTTGATGTTGAGATTGCTGCCTGAAAAAGAAAGAACCCTATTAAATATTCTTTTATATATACAAGTCCCTCTTTTTCTTTCTGAACTTTGAACTCTGTTTGGATTTATTTTTCTGAAAAAGTCAAGTTATTTAATGTTTAATTTGGATTATTGGATTATGATATGGAAAGTAGAGGCTTTTTTATATGTTTCTATCAACATCTTTCCTTTTTGACTTGTGGTTGGATTGAAGAATTACAAGTGGGAAGGAGAAATCCTGGGAATATTTACTATTCTTATCTTTGATTTTGACTACAGGAGAACAAAAAGTCCTAGGCTTTTATCTTGGGTGTTTGAAACACTGTGGACTTTTATATATAAGGGATTATAAATGAACTAAGAGGAAAAATTTTAAAGGAGCCTATTTGAAATTTTTTTCTTGTTCTTTCTTTTTTTTTTTTTTTAACCTTTTGGATATTTGTTTTTTCACCTTTTCTTTTTTCTTTTTATTACCTGTAAAAAAAAAATTAATTTTTCCCCCTTTTTTTAAATAATTATTGTTATATTGTTATATGGTGCTTTTTTCCCCTTTTCTCCCTTTTTTCTTATTTTTTGCAGGGCTATGGCGTCTTTGGGAATGAGACGGGCGGAGAAGGAGAAGAAGAAGGAGACTGGAGGATCACCTATTGATTCTGCTACACCTGCTACATCTGCCTCAGAAACTTTATTACCAGAAATGAAAAAGATATTAGAAGCTGTTGCAGCACTAAATAAGAAAATGGATGATCAGAATACAGCAATAAATAAGAAAATGGATGACTCCACGAAGCAGATGGAAGATCAGATTACAGCATTAGACAAAAAAATGGACAATATGAAGAAAGAAATAACCCGAGAGATTAAACAAGACTTTAAAAAAGAAATTCAAACAGTCAAAGAAGTGGTCAATTCTCTGTCAGGAGAACTTAAAGATACGCAAAGCCAGATGCAAAAATTAGAAGATAAATCAGAATATGCTATTAAAGAGATTGAACATAATCTAGATATCACAGCTTTAGCAGAAATGAGAGAGAAGGAGCACATCTTGAGATTTAGAGCAGTTCCAGAACAAGTAGATGAAAATGTGAGAGAAAGGATGATTTTTGAATTGGCTAAATTTCTGGAGACAAGAGAACAAGATTTAGATTTGGAGATAGACAAGATATTCAGAGTAAACTCACGTTACGCTAAGGAAAGAAAAGTCCCTAGAGACATATTGATATATTTTGTAAGAAAAGTGACAAAAGAGCAAATCTTAAGGAAACATTATAATACTAGATTAAACATAGAAGGGAAGGAAATAATTCTATTAAAAGAAATTCCCTTGAGAATATTAAGGAAAAGAAAAGACTATTCTTTCCTTACAGACAAATTAAGGCAACATAGTATTTCATTCAGATGGGAAAAATTGGAAGGCGTATCGTTTGAGTTCAAAGGACAGAGATTCAAAATAACTTCCATTTTAAAAGCAAAAGTTTTTTTAGAGAAATACAAGAAAGAAATGGGTTTACCAGAAGGAGAATTGACAAAAGGAGGAGAAACATCGAAAGACAAAGAGAAGACTGAAGATCTATCTGAGAAAGGAGCTACAGGTGTGGACTTAACAAAGGGATTTTAAAGAATAAAACACCAATGGAACTTAAATATCTGACATGGAACATTAATGGAGCTAATGCTCCACAGAAAAGAAGAAAGATATTTCATTTTTTGAAAAAACAGAAATTGGACATAAGTTGTTTACAAGAGACTCATATTTGTAAAAAAGATACTAAATATTTGATTCAAAAACAGCTTGGAGAAGAATTTATTTCGGCTGGATATAAAAAAACTAAAGGGGTAGTTTTATATGTACAACCAAAGTTAAACCCAAAATTGATATTAGCTGATGAAGAGGGTCGATATATTGTAGTAGAAACTAACATACAAGGAACTAAAACACTGATAGTTGGACTTTATGCACCGAATATGGATAAAGGAGTATTTTATAAAAACCTGATGGATAAACTTTTGGACTTAACGTATGACAATTGGTGTTTCATGGGGGATTGGAATGGGGTAATTTACCCCAGACTGGATAGACAGTCACAAAAAGAAGTGAAGCAAACACAGGGAAAATTTCCACAAACATTTTTCGACTTGAAAGAGATGTTGGATTTACAAGACATTTGGAGATGTATGAATGGGACTTCCAGAGAATTTACATATTATTCAGAGAGATTTAAATCACATTCTAGAATAGATATGATCTTGATATCTAAAAATTTGATGATGGATATTAACAAAGTTGATATATTACCTAAGACTTTATCAGATCATAATCCAGTAATGTTGACTCTTAAAGGGAAACGGAATGTATTTAGATGGAGATTGAATGAGTCGCTACTACGGAATAATGATGTAGTTGATGTATGCAAAAAAAAAATTAAGAGAATATTTTCAATTTAATTTGAACAAAGGGACTAATATTCAAACTGTATGGGAAGCCAGTAAAGCATATATGAGGGGTTATTTTATTCAATACAATGCTCAAATGAGGAAGAAAAAACAAAAAAGAATTCAATTGATTTTAGATGAAATTAAAAGTAAAGAGTTAGATTTGAGAGATAAACCAATGGATGACACTTTGCTCACTCAAATTAAATTCTTACAAAAGCAAATATCAATGATATTAACTCAAAATATAGAGACTCAAATGAAATTTACAAAACAAAAATATTTTGAACATGCAAATAAACCAGGTAGATGGCTGGCTTATAAATTGAGGAAACAAAGACAAAAGAATTTGATTACTAATATTCAACATGAAGGAAAAATTTTTGTGAATAATATGGATATTCAAAAAGCCTTTCATGACTATTATTCTAAATTATATAAAAAACAAGATGTCAACTTGGATGAGATTGAAGAATATTTGAACAAACAAAAATTAACTGTTCTTAATGACCAACAAAGATTGACATTAAACAATGTTATAACAAAAGAAGAATTGACAAAAGCTTTTAAGAAAATTAGTAGTGGAAAAGCTCCTGGACCAGATGGATTGTCAGCAGCCTATTATAAATGTTTTGAAGAGGATTTATGTCTACCTTTGCAGAAGACTATGAATTCTATTTTGGAAACAGGAACTATGCCTGAAACCTGGAAAGAAGCACACATAACTTTGATCCCCAAAGAACAACAGGATTTAACATTAACTAAAAATTACAGACCAATATCTCTATTGAATAATGATTATAAGATATTCACAACAATATTAGCAGAAAGAATGAAGAATATACTTAAGGATTTTATTCATCAAGACCAAGCTGGTTTTCTACCCAAGAGGCAAATACGAGACAATGTTCGAAATATATTAGATGTAATTGAATATTTGGAACAACACTATGATAAACAAGCTGCCTTGATATTTATTGATGCGGAAAAAGCTTTTGACAACTTAAATTGGCTTTTTATGTTTAAAGTACTGGAAAATATGAATTTTGGAGGAAATTTTATAAAATGGATTAAATCAATATATACTCCACAATTTGCCAAAATAATTGTTAATGGAGAATTTAGTAAGCCATGTGAAATCCAAAAAGGTACTAGACAAGGTTGTCCATTATCTCCACTTTTGTTTATACTGGTATTAGAGGTTTTACTCAGAGATATTAGACAGGATGATGGTATCCATGGTATCAAAGTTAAAAAAGAAGATTATAAACTAAGAGCCTTTGCTGACGACCTAGTCATTACCTTGGAAAATCCACTAGAAGGAATTGAAATATTAATACAGAATTTAAAAGACTTTGGGTCGCTAGCAGGGTTTAAAGTGAATTTACAGAAGACAAAAGTTTTGACTAAAAATATGGATTACCACCAACAAGAGAAATTGAAAGAAATAACAGGATATTCAATGGAAGAAAAAGTAAAATATTTGGGAGTATACTTAACAACTAAAAATGTTAAATTGTTCAAGAATAACTATATTCCACTTTGGATGGATATTAAGAAAGATTTGGAACATTGGGAAAAACTGCAATTATCATTATTAGGTAGAATTTCAGCAGTCAAAATGAATGTTTTGCCAAGAATTTTATATCTTTTTCAAACACTACCTATATTGGCATCAGAAGAACCTTTCAAACAATGGCAGCGAGATATTTCTAAGTTTATTTGGCAAGGGAAAAAACCAAGGATAAAATATAAAGTTTTGCAAGATTCAAAGCTGATTCTAGGCTGATAAGATTCTAGGCTGATAGAATTTTGCCAAGACAACTCACTGTGCATAACAAACACTCTCTTCCAACAACCTAAAAGATGACTTTATACATGGACTTCACCAAATGGTCGACACCGAAATCAGATTGACTACATCCTTTGCAGCCAAAGGTGGCGGACATCTATACAGTCGGTAAAAACAAGACCTGGAGCTGACTGTAGTTCAGATCACGAACTTCTTATTGCAAAATTTAGAATCAGACTAAAGAGAATAGGGAAGACCCACAGATCAGTTAGATATGAGCTCACTAATATTCCTAAGGAATATGCAGTGGAGGTGAAGAATAGATTTAAGGGACTAGATTTAGTAGATAGGGTCCCAGAAGAACTATGGACAGAAGTTCGCAACATTGTTCAGGAGGCGGCAACAAAAAACGTCCCAAAGAAAAAGAAAACCAAGAAGGCAAGATGGCTGTCTGCTGAAACACTGGAAGTAGCCCAAGAAAGAAGGAAAGCAAAAGGCAACAGTGATAGGGGGAGATATGCCCAATTAAATGCAAAATTCCAGAGGTTAGCCAGAAGAGATAAGGAATTATTTTTAAACAAGCAATGTGCGGAAGTGGAAGAAGACAATAGAATAGGAAGGACAAGAGACCTCTTCCAGAAAATTAGAAACATCGGAGGTAAATTCCAGGCAAAAATGGGTATGATCAAAAACAAAGATGGTAAGGACCTAACAGAAGCAGAAGAGATCAAGAAAAGGTGGCAAGAATATACGGAAGATCTGTATAGGAAGGATAATAATATTGGAGATAGCTTTGACGGTGTGGTCAGTGAGGTAGAGCCAGACATCCTGAAGAGTGAGGTTGAATGGGCCTTAAGAAGCATTGCTAATAACAAGGCAGCAGGAGACGATGGTATCCCAGCTGAACTGTTTAAAATCTTGCAAGATGATGCTGTCAAGGTGATGCATGCCATATGCCAGCAAATTTGGAAAACACAAGAATGGCCATCGGATTGGAAAAAATCAACTTATATCCCCATACCGAAAAAGGGAAGCACTAAAGAATGTTCAAATTATTGAACAGTGGCACTTATTTCACATGCCAGTAAGGTAATGCTCAAGATCTTGCAAGGTAGACTCCAGCAATTCATGGAGCGAGAATTGCCAGATGTACAAGCTGGGTTTAGAAAAGGCAGAGGAACTAGAGACCAAATTGCCAATATCCGCTGGATAATGGAGAAAGCCAGGGAATTTCAGAAAAACATCTATTTCTGTTTTATTGACTATTCTAAAGCCTTTGACTGTGTGGATCATAACAAATTGTGGCAAGTTCTTGGTGGTATGGGGATACCAAGTCATCTTGTCTGCCTCCTGAGGAATCTGTATAACGACCAAGTAGCAACGGTAAGAACAGAGCACGGAACAACGGACTGGTTTAAAATTGGGAAAGGAGTACGGCAGGGTTGTATACTCTCACCCTACCTATTCAACCTGTACGCAGAACACATCATGCGACATGCTGGGCTTGAGGAATCCAAGGCTGGAGTTAAAATCGCTGGAAGAAACATTAACAATCTCAGATACGCAGATGATACCACTTTGATGGCTGAAAGCGAGGAGGAGTTGAGGAGCCTTATGACGAAGGTGAAAGAAGAAAGTGCAAAAGCTGGGTTGCAGTTAAACCTCAAAAAAACCAAGATTATGGCAACGAGCTTGATTGATGACTGGCAAATAGAGGGAGAAAAAGTGGAGGCAGTGACAGACTTTGTATTTCTAGGCGCAAAGATTACTGCAGATGCTGACTGCAGACAGGAAATCAGAAGACGTCTACTTCTTGGGAGGAGAGCAATGGCAAATCTTGATAAAATAGTTAAGAGCAGAGACATCACACTGACAACAAAGGTCCGCATAGTTAAAGCAATGGTATTCCCTGTAGTAACCTATGGCTGTGAGAGCTGGACCATAAGGAAGGCTGAGCGAAGGAAGATAGATGCTTTTGAACTGTGGTGTTGGAGGAAAATTCTGAGAGTGCCTTGGACTGCAAGAAGATCAAACCAGTCCATACTCCAGGAAATCAAGCCAGACTGCTCACTTGAGGGAATGATATTAAAGGCAAAACTGAAGTACTTTGGCCACATAATGAGAAGACAGGATACCCTGGAGAAGAAGCTGATGCTAGGGAAAGTGGAAGGCAAAAGGAAGAGGGGCCGACCAAGGGCAAGATGGATGGATGGTATTCTGGAGGTGACGGACTCAACCATTGGGGAGCTGGGGATGGTGACGGCCGACAGAAAGCTCTGGCGTGGACTGGTCCATGAAGTCACGAAGAGTCGGAAACGACTGAACGAATAAACAACAACAACAAGATTCAAAGGAAAGAGGTGGACTGGGTTTACCGGATCTGAAATTATATTATGCTGCTTGCTGTTTGGTATGGATAAAAGAATGGATAGTTTTGAAAAATGAAAAATTATTGAATTTGGAGGGACATGAATTAAGATACGGATGGCATGGATATTTGTGGTACGACAAAGTGAAAGTTAATGTGGATTTTAAAAATCATTATATTAGAAGATCTTTATTAAGAATTTGGAATAAATATAAATTAATTTTATGTTACAAAAGACCTTTATGGATTTCTACACAAGAAGCATTTTATAGAACAGAAGTAAGAGTTAAAGATAAATGGTTGACTTACAAAGATCTTTTAAAAAAAGAACAAGGACAATATAAAACTAAATCAAAAGAAGAATTGGCCTCTGAAGGATATACTTTCCAATGGCTTTCATATATGCAACTTGTAGAAAAATTTAAATCAGACAAAAAAGACCTTGAATTTGAACAAAATAAATCGGAATTTGAGATACAACTATGTGAGACAGATGACCATTTAATTGCCAAAATGTATAAATTATTGTTAAAAGGTGAAATGGTAGAGGAACCAGTTAAAGATTGTATGATTAAATGGGCAAAAAATATTGGTCATAATATTCAAATGCAACAATGGGAAGATATGTGGACTAAAGGATTAAAATTTACTCTGTGTTATAATTTGAAGGAAAATTTCTACAAAATGATGTACAGATGGTATATGACCCCACAAAAGTTAGCTAAAATGTACGGGAATGTACCAACTTATGTTGGAAATGTAAAAAAAAAGAGGGGTCATTTTATCATATGTGGTGGACTTGTGAGATTGCTAAGAAATTTTGGACTCAGATACATTCATTGATGCAAAATATTTTACAAATTCAAGTTCCATATAAACCAGAATTATTTTTATTGGGAATAACAGAAGAACAAATAGGAAAGAAATTTACAAGAATTATGCAATATATGGTTACAGCAGCAAGACTTATATATGCACAAAATTGGAAAAACCAGACTATACCTACAATACAGGACTGGATGTTAAAAGTAATGGAAATGGCAGAAAACGATAAATTGACATGTTTATTAAAAGAAAATACAAATTATTATTTTCTTAAAGAGTGGAAACCATTAATGGACTATTTACAAAATGCAGGAGGGGTAAAGCTTATATGGGGTTTTGAAGATTAAAATATACATAAATTGATATATTAGACAGGAAATGCTCTACAATGTTATATATAGACCTAGCATGTAAGAGACTATTTTTTAAATCACTATGACCAGAGATAAATCGGAAGTTCTAATTTCTATATTTCATCTTTCTCTTTTTCTAGTTACTTTACTACACTTTTTTCTTTCTTTCTTTGATTTGTATTTCTATTTCTTTTTCCTTTTCAACCTTTTATCTATGTATATTTAAAATTCAATAAAATATATTAAAAAAAAAAAAGATGCCATTTCCCTACCCATGAATCTTCTGGTGGCTGAATCAGTCATTTCCCCCCATGCTGAGTGTGTTATATAAGTTTGTTAATTCCGGTCAGCCCAAGGACAGCTTTAGCCCCAGCGATAACTGTGCATCTTCCAGCCACATTTTTCCTGGAGGAACTATAAACATCTTGCGTTGACAAGTGTGCTCGTCTGGTTGCAAGCATATTTGACAAAGTGCTTCAGTGAACCTTTGGACAAGGAGTGTGAGTGTTGGAAAGACACCGACGGATGCCTGGGCCATAAAGTGATGAGGCATACTCACCAATGCTGAACTGCCAGTATGCAGTGGTTGTCTATAGTCCTAGCTGTTAAAATAACTTAATATGGGGGGCGGGCAACCAAACCAAACCCACCCTTCTTCTTGGTTCATTTCTCTCTACACAAGAGATCAGGTCTGGCAAATTAATTTTCAGAATGGATCAGATGTAGAGCAGCAGCATCGAGATTAGCCAAGGAAACAACTGCAAGTTTTGGCCCTGCTGGGCTGGCCTGGGAATTGAACAGCAGCTTGTCCAGCTGGGAAGAAGGTTGAAGGGGGCAGCGTTTCCTCTTCTCAGAGCTGGGACCACTTTCAGCCCAAACATGGACCTAGAAGGGTCACTGCGGATAGAGATAGAGAGATAGATAGATGATAGATAGATAGATAGATAGATAGATAGATGATAGATAGATAGATAGATAGATAGATAGATAGATAGATGATAGATAGATAGAGATGATGGATAGATATAGTAAATAGATAGATAGAGATGATGGATAGATATGACAGATAGATATGACAGATAGATATGAAAGATAGATAGATACGAAAGATAGGTAGATAGGTAGATAGGTAGAGATAGATAGAGATAGAGATAGAGATAGAGGTAGAGGTAGAGGTAGAGGTAGAGGTAGAGGTAGAGGTAGAGGTAGAGGTAGAGAGAGACAGACAGACAGACAGGTAGATAGGTAGAGATAGAGATAGAGATAGAGAGATAGATAGAGACAGATAAGTAGATAGGTAGATAGGTAGGTAGATAGGTAGATAGGTAGATATAGAATGCACTTAGCACACATTTAAGCATGCATTTTTTTAAATCACACAGTGCATTTAGTGGGAACTTCCTTAGCTCAGGCTGCAAGACAATACTGGGTGAATTCTGATGATGAATTGAGAAAACTTTCAGTGGCAGCAAAGAAATTTTGGGTGCAAATCCAAACAATGATGCAAAAGGTATTGGGGACTGACATCACGATGAAACCAGAATTATTCCTATTAGGTTTTATGGATGTGGAATTAGAAAAGAAATATGGGAAATTAATATGGTATATACAACCTATGGCTGTGAGAGCTGGACCATAAGGAAGGCTGAGCGAAGGAAGATAGATGCTTTTGAACTGTGGTGTTGGAGGAAAATTCTGAGAGTGCCTTGGACTGCAAGAAGATCAAACCAGTCCATACTCCAGGAAATCAAGCCAGACTGCTCACTTGAGGGAATGATATTAAAGGCAAAACTGAAGTACTTTGGCCACATAAGGAGAAGACAGGATACCCTGGAGAAGAAGCTGATGCTAGGGAAAGTGGAAGGCCAAAGGAAGAGGGGCCGACCAAGGGCAAGATGGATGGATGATATTCTGGAGGTGACGGACTCAACCATGGGGGAGCTGGGGGTGGTGACGGCCGACAGGAAGCTCTGGCGTGGGCTGGTCCGTGAAGTCACGAAGAGTCAGAAGCGACTGAACGAATAAACAACAACATGGAGCTGAGCAAGGGAACAGCTGAGGGAAGGCATTTGGTAACATTAAGTGATAATATAAAAACGAAGATCAAACCAGTCCATACTCCAGGAAATAAAGCCAGACTGCTCACTTGAGGGAATGATATTAAAAGCAAAACTGAAGTACTTTGGCCACATAATGAGAAGACCGGATACCCTGGAGAAGAAGCTGATGCTAGGGAAAGTGGAAGGCTGGATGATATTCTGGAGGTGACGGACTCGACCTTGGGGGAGCTGGGGATGGTGACGGCCGACAGGAAGCTCTGGCGTGGGCTGGTCCATGAAGTCACGAAGAGTCGGAAGCGACTGAACGAATAAACAACATGGTAACCAGATTATTGTATGCAAAAAGATGGAAAAGTAATGAAATACCCACAGTGGAAAATTGGATTATAGAATTAACTGAACTTGTAGAAATGGTGAAGCTGACCAGTCTGGTCAGGGAAAAAACAACAAAGAAACAATTTTTTCAGATTTCATTTATGGAAACACAAATACCAGCCAGGTTTTGCTTCTGAAGATCATTTCTTTGTGGGCCCAGCTTCCTCTGTAAAGCAGAATGTGTACATTTTTTCCCAATGGAATTCGCGATGGAATAAATCTTTTCTGCTTCTTTCTGTCAACCAGCATAGCCATACCAGCTGGGGAGCATGGGCACTGGAATCCAGTGAGACCAGAAGGCTTCAGGCTGAAGCAAGCTTGTACACTTTGCCTAAACTTTTAAGATTTCCCCCTGAAAAAATCTCTGGGGAATTGCCAAGGGTGGCCCCACTGATTATGAAATGCCTTTCTTACAAGCAGCAAGATATTTCTTTATTATTATGCATGGGTTTTTAATTACTATGCACCTTCTTCAGATCCATTTAAAGCCAAGCTTTACCTTTCAAGAAGACAAGGATCAGGAATTCTTTTCGCACAGTAGATGGTGCTTCGAGTCACAGCATGAATCAACCTGGGGTAGGCAATATCCTCCTAAGGATGGGGACTTTAATTTATTTGTTTGTTTAATCAAGTTTATACACCGCCCATCTCACTATGCAAGTGACTCTGGGCGGCTTACAAATAAAAGGCCATTACAAAAAAAAAACATTATAAAAAGTACAAAAAATACAAAGTTAAAAGAGAAAAACTAAAAGGCGGAGAGAGCGTCTTCAACCCACCAACTGCCCCCAGGGCTGCCCACCACTCTTGGACCCCCAAGCTAGTTGGCAGGCCAGGTCTTGACGCTCTTCCTGAAGGCCGGAAGAGTGGGGGCCCACCTCGCCTCGGGGGGGCAAGATGTTCCACAGGGCGGGGGCCATGGCAGAAAAGGCTCTCCTCCTCGACCCCGCCAGTCGAAATTCTTTAGCCGACGGGGTCCATAACATGTCCTTCCTGCCGGACCGGGTGGGACGGGTCAATGTAATTGGGATGAGATGGTTCCTCGGGTAACTTGGGCCCATGCCATGAAGGGCTTTAAAGGTCATAACCAACACCTTGAATTGGACTCGGAAGCACACCGGCACCCAGTGCAGCTCGCGCAGCAGAGGTGTTATACGCGCAGTCGTAGAGGCACCCATAACTGCCCGCGCCGCTGCATTCTGCACCAGCTGCAGCTTCTGGATAATTCACCCTCCCTTCCATTTGTGGATTGGAAGCCACCTGGAAACATCACCAAAAGGCACAGGGTTGAAAAACGTTGTTGTTTTTTTCTTCTGGTATGAAGCATGTTTAAAGGTGAGAGTGGAAATGTGCCAGAAGCAAATCACTCGGATTCCACCGTTAGCCTCCAACTCTGAAAAAGCATGCAAAGCCCCACCCAGAGCCACTGGGCGTCGGGTGGCATATAAATTTAATAAATTATTATTATATATTACTAAATTAACAAGAGCACCCCCCCCCAAAAAAAAACACTAAAAAGAAAACAACTGACATTTAGTGGCAAAATGGCCACATTTCAGCAATGTGACTTTTGCCCAGTTTTCAGAACTGAATTGTGGAATATTAAGGTTCCTGTTCCCACTTGCTTCTTTTTCTAGACTTATTTTTGAAAAAAGAAAATGGCACTGCCAGAGTTTGGGGCTACCATCTTGGGCAGTGTTTCTCAACCTTGGCAACTTTAAGATGAGTGGACTTCAACTCCCAGAATTCCCCAGCCAGCCATGCTGGCTGGGGAATTCTGGGAGTTGAAGTCCACTCATCTTAAAGTTGCCAAGGTTGAGAAATGCTGGTCTATCCTATTCACAGGCAGAGTGTGATGTCCCCGATCCGTTGACTATTAAATCAGAGTTCCTGACACAAGCCACTTAGGGATATGAAGGAATCTTTATTAAAGCCAGTGATCCATTGCACATTAAAGACTCGAGTGAATCAAGCTCCTGCAAACAACAGTTTAAAAGTCTCCAAGTCCCCCGCCCCCCCCCCCCCCCCCCCCCATCGGGATTCACTGCTTGATCGCCCTTCCCTTCTGCTCTCAGTTTTTCTCTTTCTTGGTCCGAATCAACTAACGCGGTGATATCGCCCTTTGATCTGTCCTGGGTGCTGAATCGCTGGCCTCGATAGATACTTTGATTAATATAGTTGGCAGTTCTGTGAATACACCAAGTCTCCGCTTACACGTCTGGCGGTTTTGCTGCAAAGCACCCCCCAACCGACTCTGTGAGTTTTAACAGACTGGCAGGATGCTTCCTGGTGCCATGGCAGGATGGCATGGATGACATCCTGACACAGAGCATTTGCTAATTTTTCTCCAGCAAATCAAAGGGAGTCCACAAATGAAACTTTGTCAGAAAATTATTTTGGGGGGAAAAATGGCCGAGCAACACGGGTGTCCCTGGAGGGGTTAAAAAAGTCAAGATGGCAATTTGACTTTTCTGACCCTCCCCAAGAGAGCCCCCTGACTAGCAACTCGTCCAGGCAGTGCCTCAATGCTCTGGCCTTTTGCACCATCAGATACCACTGAAGTCTGAACTTGTTCTGTATTTCTTTAACACCGAGATACAGATATTCTGTAAAGAAATGTAGACAACCCCAAAATCAAACCTCATTCCTCCTTCAGAGTTCCTTTGTACAACAGGAGCTTGAAGTGACCTATGGAAGCATCTTTTGAGAAAACTTAAGATACAGCTTTTCATTTAGAGAGGAACAGAGAGGAAACACGATTGCTGGTGACAATATAGCTGTATATTATAAAATCCCAGGACACTGAGACCATACTCCAGAATGGATGGAAGAATGAATTAAGACCCCAGGAACTGCTGCTGTAATTATTCGAATGTTTCTTTTTTCCTTCTTGGTCTCCACTTGAACTTCTGAGAACTTCTCGTCATTTGTGCCTTGAGTGAGAACTCTGGGTTGATTTGTTTGATGATCCATTGGTTGTTTTCTTGGCTGTCCTGGTATTCTCAGGGGTCTTCTCACCAAAGTTCAAAGGTCAAAGGCGTCAATACCAAACTTCAAAGGTATCAATCCTCTTCCTGTCCTGCTTCTTCAAAGTCCAACTTTCACTTTCATAGAATGTCACAGGGAATCCCATGGCTTGCACTATTCTGATCGTTGTAGGTATACTATAGTACTACACGGTATTTATTAGTAAACCATTGACTATTGATAAGTTTAATATACAAGTTGATTTTTTTTCCCTTTGTTTATTTAACTTTCTTTTTTTCTTTGTTTTTGGTTTCTATTATTTTCATTTAAGTTTAAGGATTGCTCCATTTAATTGTGTAGGCTTTTTTTTAAGCGTAGTTTGATGTTTTCTCTATATTTTGTTTTCTAAATTTAAATGAATATATAAATAATCCCTAACAAGACAAACATGTATATTTTTTTTCTAGACGAAAAGGTGCAACTATCTGTGGGAAACCCTTAAATCGAAATCCTCTCCCATCCAAAAATGAAGACTGAGAACTGTCCTACATCTAGATACGCTTGAACATTCATACTCCATGCACTTAAGTTTGCTACCTTATTATTTAGCCTCCAAAGTCCCCTAACAATTATTGAGATATTAATTAGCCTCATTACATATTTAAGGTCAAGAGGAGAATTTCTGTTTTAAATCAAGAAACTGATGCTTTGAATCCTATTTGAAAGCACCACATTGATTTGATGATTCCCAGTCAATAACCTTTGTTCTTCCAGGTTTTGACAGCGTGCTCAGAGAGAAGGGGCGTTCCCTCCTTTACAAATGAGCTGATTCAAAAATCGACAAATAAACATTGTATTCCAATAGCCTAACACTGATTTCTGGCAATTAAGGAGCTTAAAGCATATAATGTTCCATAAGGCATGGACACATATTTCAATTTTGGCTTTTTCTCTGTTCTCATTTTTATCTTTTGTTTTGTTTTGATAGCAAATCTATCACGTTGGGGTTTTCTGCTTCATATCTTTGTGAATCCATCAAGTTCAGGTTGTTGGACGTGATATGTTTTTTATAAGGGTTGCATTAAATTTCATCCATATTTGGGGGCATATTTCTCTAAACAAAACGTAGAGTTAAAGTAAAGGTAAATATAAATCTATTATATTAGATTTCTCTAATATAATGCATTTTTGTAAAACAGTTTCACAAATATATGCATTTTTGAATAGGCATTTTCATATATACATGATCTTATTGGAGAACTGTGCATTTCAGAAAAGGGAGAGATGTTTTGAAAAGCAGATTGGAAGCAAGCAAGGTAAACTTTTGTAAATAAGTAAAGTTTAAAAAGTAAAGTAAATAAATAAAAGTAAAGTGAATGAAGTAAGCAAAGAAAGGATAACACACTGATTTCTGCTCAATGTCCAAAATGTTAAAAATCATGGCCCAATATATATTTGTTTGTTAGATTTATTTCCCATATTTCCTTCAGAGATACAAGACAATATACACAACATTCCTTCCTCCCATTTTCTCCACAATACCCCTGTGAGATACTCTAAGGCAGAGCTTTCCAAAATGTGTGTCGTGACACTTTAGTGTGTTGGCTGCAGTGTCTGGGTGTGTCGCGGCTGCTGCTGCCTCTGAGCCCTGCCAGGATTCCACGCAGGTCCTAGTGCCTGCCTTGTGCCTTGCTACCTCCAAACCTGCCCTGCCAGGATTCCGCGCAGGTCCTAGTGCCTGCCTTGTGCCCTGCTGTAAGAGTGTGTCGCGAAATGATGCATGTCTAAAAAGTGTGTCACCAACATGAAAAGTTTGGAAAGCTCTGCTCTAAGGGGAAGAGGGAATGACCTTGAGGAAGAGCCGCAAACAAGACAACGGTCAGAAACCGGAGTCCGGGGCAGAAATGTAATTTGAGAAAGCGTCTCAAACTTAACCCTCCCTAGTTCTTGTGAAGATAAAAGAAGGGAGGGGGGAAGCACATTCAGATCTGCAAGATTCTGTTACTATAACCGTATAATAAAAGTAGTATTAGCATGCATAACTTTGGTTTCCTAGTCTGGTCTACCTTGTAGGGCTGACAGGTAGTGACTGGCCCAAAGCACCATCCTGAGATGTGGAAATGACCTTGGGAGACAGGAGAAAGACCCGCAGACTAGACAACCATCACAGAAAGAAAAGGAGTATGGGAAGCATCTCAGAAGGGACTGTCCCTAGTTTTCGGGAGAGTAAAAGTAAGGGAGGGGAGAGGTACTTTCAGACTTGCAAGATTCTGTTACTTGAGGGAATGATATTAAAGGCAAAACTGAAGTACTTTGGCCACATAATGAGAAGACAGGATGCTCTGGAGAAGATGCTGATGCTAGGGAAAGTGGAAGGCAAAAGGAAGAGGGGCCGACCAAGGGCAAGATGGATGGATGATATTCTGGAGGTGACGGACTCGACCGTGGGGAAGCTGGGGATGGCGACGGCCGACAGGAAGCTCTGGCGTGGGCGAGCAAGGGAACAGCTGAGGGAAGGCATTTGGTAACATTAAGTGATAATATAAAAACGAAGATCAAACCAGTCCATACTCCAGGAAATAAAGCCAGACTGCTCACTTGAGGGAATGATATTAAAAGCAAAACTGAAGTACTTTGGCCACATAATGAGAAGACAGGATACCCTGGAGAAGATGCTGATGCTAGGGAAAGTGGAAGGCAAAAGGAAGAGGGGCCGACCAAGGGCAAGATGGATGGATGATATTCTGGAGGTGACGGACTCGACCGTGGGGGAGCTGGGGGTGGCGACGGCCGACAGGAAGCTCTGGCGTGGGCTGGTCCGTGAAGTCACGAAGAGTCGGAAGCGACTGAACGAATAAAAAAAAAACCTTACAATGAAGGTAGTGTTAGTACTCATGGTTGTGCTTCTTGTCTGGGCTCCCTCGAAGGGCTGACACTCCAATACCAGTTAAATGGCTTCCCTACTCCACCACACTCCTAGGGTCCTCCAAAAAAACAACAACCAGGATGTCTTCCTGTGAAAGTTGCCCAACTTTTTCTACACCCCCAACCCCTCCCCCCCAGCAACACAAACCCTAAGGCTATTCAGCACTTCAAAGGCAAAAAAGATGCTTGAGAGGGGGTGTGTGCTCAGGTGGCCCCTATCGCAGCTTCTTAAAGCAGCCAGCTATCTTCCCAAGGATACCCAGCTACAGCTGTTCCCAGCTAACGTCACATCTTCTTTAAAGAATTGCAGTGAGTTGCTCTGTGACACCTCGCCCCCCCCCCCCACAAAGCACCTTGTTCTCTTCAAATCTGCTGTTGCACGGTCCTAAAAAGCATGCCATGCAGAAGTGAGAGAAAAGATTGTCCCCTTCCTCTTCAAATCTTTTTTTCTTCTAGTCCTAGGCTCCTCTGTGCAGACACATTTGACTTCTCGATCAAACGCCCTTGATTGATTGACCCCAAAGATGTCTTTAATCGGATGTTAGGTCTAACTGCTCAGCGTGGAACTTTTTTTTTTTTTTTTTTAAACAAAAGCATGAATCCAGTCCTTATCTCCCCAGCACCTTTCCCGAGTCCCTGTCTGATGGAGAAAGATGGAAATTGGGGGTGAAGAAGAAACGCAAAAGTTATTAATCAGTGGGTCATGAATAACCCGGGAACCCAATTTCCCTGCCAGCCAGCTGAAATATTTGTTAATGACCCTTTTATGGAAAGTGAACCCCCATTTGGTTGGTCTGTACCTCCTTAAGGACTGCCTTTCAGGGGAAAACAGACATTTGAGGATCCCTTCACCTGACCTTCTTCAAGCAATATATTTTCTCTAACTCCATCCTCGCGACAAGCAACATCTGTTATTGGTTTATTAGTGGTTCCTTGCTGTGTCGGGCCAGATGGAAGTGACAGTAATGCGTTGCAGGTGCCTGCCCCAAGGGAACTATCCTGGAAGTTGAATAAACTCTCTCCTTCTCTAAGTCTCTCCTAATGGACGTTTTCTTCCATTCATCTACCCAAGCAGAAAAATAGAGAGGTAATCTTACTCTCAACAGAGGGAAAGGAAAGAAAATGTCCTATTATTCACTTCCTTGAGGAGGGCACTTATTTATTAGTAGATAAGTCAAGGATGATACAAGTAGTCCTCGCTTAACAACCATTCGTTTAGTGATGGTTCAGACTTACGACGGTGCTGAAAAAACCAGCTTACAACCAGTCCTCACACTTATGACTGTTGCAGCGTCCCCGCGGTCACATCATCACAATTTGGGTGCTTGGCAACCGGTTCGCATTTATGACTGTTACAGCATCCCATGGTCATGTGATCAGCAATTTTGACCTTTCTGGCCAGCTTCTGGCAAGCAAAATCAGTGGGGAACCGCATGGTTCACCTAACGCCCACGGTGATTTGCTTCACGACCACCACAAAAAAAGTCATAAAATCGGGTTGGATTCACTTATCACCTGTTGGCTTAGCCACTAAAATTCTGGTCCCAGTTGTGGTCGTTAAGCAAGGATGTATTGCTGTATTGCATAGGACACTGAGATATATATTATAGGAAGAAAACAGTACATTCTTGAGTGCCCAGACATTCCAATGTTCGGATCAGATTGACAAAGACTCGTTCAACGTGAACCATTGAAGTGATTCCACTCATGAATGCTACGGGTGGAGCCAGATGGCCACAATCCACAATCCGCCCATCCTTGAGCAAGCAGAAAAAGACATCAGGATCTGCCTTGCTGGATGAGCCTTCTTCGGCCTCAGCAACTAGGCTGGTGAGCGGGGCTGTTCGGATGGTTTTAATGCTGGCGGTTAAGGACCTTCCACGGCTTTCATTCCTCTCCCCGCTAAGTGTTATTTGCTGGTGAGAAAAACAGCCACTGCTTGCTTCCTGAGCATGCAGCGGTGCAACTATAGGCAGGAGCTCTACAGGTGGATTTAGCGGTCTGCAAGTTGTCTAGCTGTCAGGCAGGCTATTTCTGAACAAAAGTGCACTGTGGAAAGAGCATTAAAGCCATGCACAAAAATGGCTGTTGCAGGTGAAGCTAGAGCAGTGGTTCTCAACCTGGGCAGCTTGAAGATGGGTGGACTTCAACTCCCAGAATTCCCCAGCCAGCATGGCTGGCTGGGGAATTCCGGGAGTTGAAGTCCACCCATCTTCAAGCTGCCCAGGTTGAGAACCACTGAACTAGAGAGAGCAGGAAAGGCTGCCCCCTCCCCCATTGCTTTTCTGCATTGCTCAGGCAGATGCCTCCATGGAAGTCCAGGGTCTGCGTCTCCTTCTGCTCAAGCCAAAATGGCCATAGAGGGCAATGCCCAATGACCGGAGAGGAAGGGAGGGGAGGAGGCATGACCTGAAGGGACCACTAGGAGCTGGACAGATCACTACCATGACCATTGTAGATGAAGCATGCTGGAGCATGTCCATGGCAAAGGTGGGCACCGGGAAGATGCCAGGTTAAAACTGGAACATCTAGAGACGATTTTAAGCATTTTAAGCAGCCTCTGCTCTGCTCTGGGGATGAGACCAAGGGCAATGTCCTGGGGACCCAGGCTGCAGAAGGCTTCATGGCATGTTTGGGCTGCAGTCACGGGGACGTGAGGACGAGCCAACTGAACTGACTGGGTTGGTCAAACCGAACAATCAGACCAATTTGGATGCTTTCCCGCATGTGCGCATGGGCATTAAGATTTCGAACCAGACCGGGTCCAACCCAGCAAAGCGATCCAAAGCATTTCAAATGCTCACACTGAATTGGATTAATTATCCCAAGGGATTCGGTCAGCCCTTAGAGCATAGCTTTCCAAACTGTGTGTCGGGACACGTTAGTGTGTCGGCTGCAGTGTCTGGGTGTGTCACGGCTCCTGCTGCCACCGAGCCCTGCCAGGATTCCACGCAGGTCCTAGTGCCTGCCTTGTGCCTTGCTGCCTCCAAACCTGCTGTGATTCTATGCAGGTCCTAGTGCCTGCCTTGTGCCCTGCTGCCTCCAAACCTGCCCTGCCAGGATTCCACGCAGGTCCTAGTGCCTGCCTTGTGCCTTGCTGCCTCCAAAACTGCTGTGATTCCACGCAGGTCCTAGTGCCTGCCTTGTGCCCTGCTGCCTCCAAACCTGCCCTGCCAGGATTCCGCGCAGGTCCTAGTGCCTGCCTTGTGCCTTGCTGCCTCCAAACCTGCCCTGCCAGGATTCCATGCAGGTCCTAGTGCCTGCCTTGTGCCTTGCTGCCTCCAAACCTGCTGTGATTCCATGCAGGTCCTAGTGCCTGCCTTGTGCCTGGCTGCCTCCAAACCTGCCCTGCCAGGATTCCATGCAGGTCCTAGTGCCTGCCTTGTGCCTTGCTGCCTCCAAACCTGCTGTGATTCCACGCAGGTCCTAGTGCCTGCTTTGTGCCCTGCTGTAAGAGTGTGCCATGAAATGATGCCTTGCTGTAAGAGTGTGTCGCGAAATGATGCATGTCTAAAAAGTGTGTCACCAACATGAAAAGTTTGGAAAGCTCTGCCTTAGAGGCAGGCCAGGTCAGGAAACAGACACTGCAAAATCCCAGGAATGCAACTTTATTGTTGTTGGGTTTAAGAACTGAACCTTGAAAGTTTCCCCTCTTATACCCAAACAGAACCAATTTTGACTTTCCAACCTTTCATTTCTCCAGGCCTGAGTTGTCGTTTTTCTTTTGATGGCTCATGTATTCCTTCATCCAGGCTACCTCCTTTACAGATTCAGCCAAATCGGTCCCAATTCCCATTCCCCAAGTGTTGTATCAATTCACCTTTTAAAGGCATTATCTTGCCACTTTCGCAGAGCCCCTTGGAGGTAGGGCCCGCTGTGGCTGATGGGGCTGCGTGCTCTAAAGCTGGGGGAACAAATGCTTGCCCACAGACACCGAACCCGAGAAACCGAAAGGATGCTAACTGGAGAAATAAGCATGCCAATGCAGGAGCGCTGATTTTACTTGTAAAAATTGATTCCCCCCCCCCACATTAATCTATCGATGCAGTTGACGTGTAATAAATGAATGCCACTCCCCCCTCCATCTAATTTGCCCACCAGTTGCTACCCAGATTAGTTTCGCCAGGAGAGGAGCTTGCTGTGAATCTCAGCTGTCATTTGACAGAGAAAATTAGTGCCACGTTATGGAAATGAGCATGGCGGTGAATGCCGCTTAATGGGAAAACAGCGAGGGTGACGGAAAGCCACATTACTTCGGTGCTCTACCTGGCAGATTATTTGCAAAAGCAATTAATACTCCTAATTGCTGGCCCTGATGGGAAATTCAAAGCAGGCCCTGCATTGCAATAAGTCATCCAGCTGCTGGGAACGGAGAATGTGGCTCCATCCCAGGAGAAGAGAAGGACCGTTCATGAATGTCAATTGGCCTGAATTCCGTATCCTCCCCTTCCACCTCCTCTGAAACAAGAACGTTTGCCTCTTCTGTCCACCGTTCTGGTAAAAATAAAATGCGAAAGGTGAGGAGCAACAATAGCGTCTCCAGGTTTACAAAAGCAATGTGGAACAACCTAGAAATCAAACCAAATATTATAATACAGAGAAGGTGGTATAACTCCAGGGTAGCCTGTCTGGTGTCGTGGTTAAGGCACCAGGCTAGAAACCGGGAGACAGAGTTCTAGTCCCGCCTCAGGCATGAAAGCCGGCTGGGGGACCTTGGGCCAGTCACTCCCTCTCAGCCCTAGGAAGGAGCCAATGGCAAACCAGGAGACTGAGAGTTCTAGTCCCGCCTTAGGCATGAAAGCTGGCTGGGTGACCTTGGGCCAGTCCCTGTCTCTCAGCCGTAGGAAGGAGCCAATGGCAGATCAGGAGACTGAGAGTTCTAGTCCCGCCTGAGACATGAAAGCCGGCTGGGTGACCTTGGGCCAGTCCCTGTCTCTCAGCCCTAGGAAGGAGACAATGGCAAACCAGGAGACTGAGAGTTCTAGTCCCGCCTCAGGCATGAAAGCCGGCTGGGGGACCTTGGGCCAGTCCCTGTCTCTCAGCCCTAGGAAGGAGCCAATGGCAAACCAGGAGACTGAGAGTTCTAGTCCCGCCTTAGGCATGAAAGCCGGCTGGGTGACCTTGGGCCAGTCCCTGTCTCTCAGCCCTAGGAAGGAGCCAATGGTAAACCAGGAGACTGAGAGTTCTAGTCCCGCCTCAGGCATGAAAGCTGGCTGGGTGACCTTGGGCCAGTCCCTGTCTCTCAGCCCTAGGAAGGAGCCAATGGCAAACCAGGAGCCTGAGAGTTCTAGTCCCGCCTCAGGCGTGAAAGCCGGCTGGCTGACCTTGGGCAAGTCATTCTCTCTCAGCCCTAGGAAGGAGCCAATGGCAAACCGGGAGCCTGAGAGTTCTAGGTCCGCCTTAGGCATGAAAGCCAGCTGGGTGACCTTGGGCCAGTCCCTGTCTCTGAGCCCTAGGAAGGAGCCAATGGCAAACCAGGAGACTGAGAGTTCTAGTCTCACGTTAGGCATGAAGCCAGCTGGGTTACCTTGGGCCAGTCACTTTCTCTAAGCCCCAGGAAGGAGGCAATGGCAAACCACCTCTGAAAAGCCAAGAAAACTGCAGGGGCTTGTCCAGGCAGTCTCCAAGAATCAGACATGATTGAACGGATTTTTTTTTAAAAAGAGCACCTGTTATGGCCATGGGAAAGGAAGTCAAGGGGCAAGGAATTAAGCGTGTCTTGACATCATGATGCAAAAGCCATGGCTTAACATACTTGTAACAGAATCAAGACAAAAGTCTGTAAGGGTGGGATTTGCATCCTGACATTGCCACATGTGATTTAGACATAATCCCCATTTCTAGTGGGCCGGTGTGATGTAGGAGTCTTCACCAGATACGTCTTTGCATAGCTGAAGTTTATCAAATAGACCCACATTGATAATTCATACAACATACTGAATGATAAGCCATGGTTTATCAGCTCTACCAACTGGATTCACCATGATGCTATGCTACAAACAAGGATACCCCATTTTGGTTTCTTCAGTTATGTGGATGCAGCTGGTGTTCGTAACACTGGGCAGGTCCAATTAGGTAGAAGGCAACTTTCCATGTTCATATTCCTTGGCAGCCCATTTAAACATTGTTAAGTTTAACATTGTTAAATTAGGGCGCAGGGCACTTTTAACCCCTTAAAGTAGCCACCCCTTTTTTCAGGTTCACATGGAATCCTGAAACAACGGTATGGCTGCATTAAGGAGTTGTAGAGAAATGCATTAGACCAGTCCATTTAGACTTTTAGTGTATTTTTTTATACTTCAAGAAGAGTGTGTAAATTAGAACACTTAAGAGAATCTCCTGTTACCAAGAATGCAGGGATATTTGCACAACCACCTTCTCTGACTGGTTTCAGCCTCCTTCTCTATCTCACCTCCAAAACCTGTGCATGCCAGAAGAATGCGCTTGTCGTTCTCCACTTCTATGAGGTGATCTAATGGAATGTCTAGCAGTGTTTCTCAACCTCAGTGACTTTAAGCTGTGTGGACTTCAACTCCCAGAATTCCCCAGCCAGACATGGGGAATTCTGGGAGTTGAAGTCCACACAGCTTAAAGTCACTGAGGTTGAGAAACACTGGTCTAGCAGATCCTGGGAACATGGAGAAGGGACTCTGTCCCTTAAAATATGATTGATGTCAAACCCTTCAAGGTAGGAAAACCCAGGAAACAAGAATCACCTGGATTTCTGGAGAGATCTTTATTGCTAGTAGGATATTTTAACAGAATTTTGAAAGCCCACCAAAGTATTTCTGTAGCTCAACTTATACATAGCACAATTAAGGCAGAGTTACTCTAAAACTATCTCAAATTGCCCCTCTCTCCTTGGCTCAGGCATCTTTTTCTTTCACATTCCCAAGGTGTGAGAATAGAATAGATAATGTGGAGTCCTTGGTGCTCTCTGAGTCTTGTTGTTTTCTTGCAGACGTTTCATTGCCAGGCTAAGCAACATCTTCAGTGCAAAAAGTGGGTGGAACTTGCTCTCTGTTTATATACCCTGGCTTGTCCTGCCTGTGTTGGTGGGGGTGTTGTACTCTCCTTGGTAGTACCTTGATTGGGTTGTTGTTTGCTGCTTGGTTGATTGACTGAGTTAATAGTTCCTTGATTAGGGTCTATTGTGTTGTTTGATTGCTCCTCTGGTGCTAATCTTGGTGTTAATCTTTGCCTATGTGGTTGTTGATTGCTGGCAAGGAGGTGTTCTGGTCTTCTGGCTTTTCTATTGTCTCTTATGAATGGTATGTAAATGTTGTTTACCTCTATGTGTCTGTTGATGGCTGCTTTGTCTGAGTGCCAAGCTTCCAGGAATTCTCTATCATTTTTGGATTTGGCTTCGTTTAAGATGCTCACAGAATAGACAATCCATCCCAAGTGAGCATAATGGAGGCTTACATATGTTTATTTCTGTTAGTGCACCTGTTTTTTTGGGAACAGCTTCTCCCCAGAAGTTTCACCCACCCCTGCACTCTTGGCTTTCCATGAGTTACTAAAAACCTGAGTTATTCTGAAGATCCTTTGAGGCATGAATGGATGCCATCAGTTATTTATTCATTTATATGTAATTAAGAATTGGGTTTTAATGCTATACAATGGGCATTTCACTGTATTTTGAGTACATATTGTACATCATTGAGAGTCTCTTTTGATTATGGCAGATCTGAGTGAAATAAATAGGTAAATAAATAGGTAGGTAGGTAGATCACAGCAAAGTTGGTAGAGCTTGTTGGAAGGGAAGAGGACTATTAAATATGAATGTTGAGTGATTTTGATTTGTAGTGCCAACTGTCTGTGTGTACTCATGTGCACAGTGAAATCTGAAATACTCCAGAGACCCATCTAAAATAGACTTATGGCATGCATGCCTTCGAAAGGAACAAGGCTAGGGACAGTTGCTTTATTTATTTATTTATTTATTTATTTATTTACTTACTTACTGAATTTCTATAACCGCCCATCTCCCCCTCAAGGAGGGACTCTGGGCGGTTCACAACACAATATCAACAAAATATAATAAAAACTATGATAAAAATAGAATTACAATAAAATAATAAAATTAAAATAAAATAAAATAAAATATAAAATAAAATAAAATAAAATAAAATAAAATAAAATAAAATAAAATAAAATAAAATAAAATATAAAATAAAATAAAATAAAATAAAATAAAATAAAATAAAATAAAATAAAATAAAATAAAATAAAATCCAAGAGGCAGATAGTTCTAAAGTGACGTTGACTATGATTAAAATTAGATATCTAAGGTGGCTCTAAGGAATCAGCCATCCCCAGTTTTGACTGCTTTCCTTTTTGCCCCAGGCGAGATCACAGAGCCAGGTTTTTAATTTTTTTCTAAAATCCAGGAGTGAGGGGGCCTGTCTTATCCCTGGTGGAAGGATGTTCCACAGGGCAGGAGCCGCTGCAGTGAAGGCTCGTCTCTGGGACCCCGTTAGGTGGAATTCTTTCATAGACGGGGTCCGCAGCATGCCCTCTCTGCAAGATCGGGTGGGACGGGAGGATGTCATGGGGATGAGGCGGTCCCTCAGATAACCTGGTCCCGTGCCATGTAGGGCTTTAAAGGTGATAACCAACACCTTGAATTGGACCCGGAAGCAAATTGGCACCCAATGCAGCTCACGGAGCAGAGGTGTTATGTGTGCAGATCTTGGTGCACCTAAAACTGCCCGTGCCGCCGCATTCTGCACCAGCTGTAGCTTCCGGATATTCTTCAAGGGTAGCCCCATGTAGAGTGCATTGCAGTAATCTATATGAGAGACAACCAGGGCTTGAGTGACCGTTCGAAGGGCCTCTCGGTCAAGGAAAGGGCGTAATTGGCGCACAACACGAAGTTGAGCAAAGGCCCTCCTGGCCACGACTGCCACCTGCTGTTCGAGCAGGAGTCGTGAGTCCAAGAGGACCCCCAAGTTACGCACCGGGTCTGTCTGGGGAAGTGCGACCCCATCCAGAACTAAAGATGACAAATTCCCAGAAACCGAGGGGCCATTAATCCACAGCCACTCCGTCTCCGTCTAAAGTTGCCAGGTTTGAAAAACACTGGTATAGGATATATAATGTGTAAAAATAGAGAAATTTCACCTCCCTCCAAGGAGTGGTGGTGGTGGTGGAAGTCATGTAAAACCATACATAAGGGATGAGAGGTTAAGGGAAGGAAGACTGTATATACTAGTGATTCCCAACCTGGGTAACTTCCAGATGTTGGACTTCATCTCCCAGAATTCTCAGCAATGGTCATGTTGGCTGGGGATTTCTGAGAGTTGAAGTTCACACATATGGAAGTTACCTACACTGAGAAATGCTGGGTATACTGTATAACATTCTGGTAGATTGAAAACTGCAAGAGGAATCCCGAACTATTTATTAGCAAGTTCCTAAAGGTAGCTTCCCTTCGAATGATTTGAAATGCTTGTTTCTTGCCACCTGGACTGAGCTGGGATTTATGAGATCAGCTGCCAACAGACTTGTCTTCTCTCTCTTGAGTGTTTATGTCTCCTCTCTCTTCCATGTCTTTCCCAACCTCCCCGCAATCTCTCACAGCAAGGACCAGATCTGGCCTGATTTTATTAGCATTTAAAATTAGGAGTCAATCTTTCAGCTGCTCCATTTTTTATTCAGGCAGGGCTTCGTAAGAACTGCACTAAAGATGGTCAAGATTTATAATTCATTATGTCATAATGATTATGATGTTTATGATTGCTTTTAAAGTTTGATTATTAAATGTATTTAGTGAAAAAGTAAATTATTAAAACATGTTTATGTCAATATTCTATGCTAGGTTAGACGTATTCACAATCAAAGGTATTCTTCATTAACAACAAAAATTGCAATTATTTGGTTTTCCATGGTCTAGAAAAGTTTTTTAAAAATCGAAATAGAGGGTCATTTTCATTGTAAAGGGTGATTTTTTTAAAAAAAGAATAATCAATAGCTAAATAGTTTTATAATGCTGAAAAAGTGAAGAACACTATTTCTCTGATAAGTTTGTTTATTTAGTGACTTGCCCTTGATACAACCCATTAGTTGTGCAAGAACATTTTAATTAAAAAAGATAGATAGTGGGATTGTTCCACTTCGAATTAGGAGGGAATGAATTTAATTTTAGCCTGTAGCACATCCAACATTGTTATAATGTTATAATCAGAGTCTACCACGGTAGAGATGGGGGGGGGGGGATAAATCCAAATAATAAATAAATAAATAAATAAATAAATAAATAAATAAATAAATAAATAATCAATCATGTAAGGGGCTTGCTAACAAGCTTGAATTAGTACCTCTGAAATAACTACAGTTGGTTAGCAATCACTCCCGTAAAAGAAAGAGGTGCTGTAGAACAGTGTTCCTCAACCTTGTCAACTTTAAAATGTGTGGACTACAACTCCCAGAATTCCCCAGCCAGCATGGCTGGCTGGGGAATTCTTGGAGTTGTAGTCCACACATCTTAAAGTTGACAAGGTTGAGGAACCCTGCTGTAGAACAGCCTTCTCCAAAGTGACGCCCTCCAGATATATTTTTAGGACTGTAACTCCTCAAATTGACAAAGTACAGTATATGAATCTGGGGAATTCAGTCCCCACATTTGGAGGAACTGCAATAGAGTCACCACTATTGTCGACTGTGGCTTGTTTGTTGCAGAGTACTCTTGCAGGGCAGGGGAAGACAGCACTGAACTTAGCTACAGCACTGAAATTGCAACTGGCCAAGAATGGATAGTGAGCAACCTGTCCTATCAAACTTGTATGTTCGATTCAAGGCCTCGCCATAGTATAGAAAAACTTCTAAGTGTAGAAAAAGTGTATAGGGTAGAAAAACTTCTAAGCATAGGCACCTAGTCCAAGCCACCGTAATGTCATGTGCACCATGGGGCCATCACCCCAAAGATGCCATGATGTCTGCCATGCCATTTTCTTTGCCCCCTTTGCAAGTTATCCACAAGGCCACCCACTTTCACACACAGAGAGTTCATGCTGTTCATCAATTAATGGGCACCTTTTTGCAGATCCCTCCATGAATGCATTTTACATGAACAATTAATTCTGCTGGGGTGTGTGTGCCTATATTATAAAATGGGGCTGTTAAGTACTTTGGATTCAGTTGTGGTTACTGTGTTCATGCCTTTTTTGTAACTGACTCCAAAGGTTTCTGCAGTCCAGGCTGCTACTGGACTCAGTTGCCTTCTGTAGTTTAGAAGGGGCCTCCAAACAGCTTTGTGTGACGTAGAGCAGTAGGCGGCAGTATTGCAACCGAAACTCTCCCCACGACCTGAGTTTGATCCCAGTGGAAGCTGGTTCTCAGGTATCCGGCTCGGGTCGACTCAGCCTCCCATCCTTCCAAGGTTGGTAAAATGAGTACCCAGCTTGCTGGGGGAAAAGTAATTATGACCGGGGAAGGCAATGGCAAACCACCCCGCTCTATAGTCTGCCAGGAAAACGTTGCGAAAGCGGCGTCTCCCCAGGGGCCACATGACTCGGTGCTTGCACAGGGGAACCTTTCCTTTTCTTCCAAACAGCTTTTCGCCCAGAACTTTTAGAGCTTGAGTTTCTATGTCTGTGTTTAAAAAGAAGGCAATATCCAACCACTTCCCAGAAAATGGCGTGGCTGGGTCCACGATGCCACCAGGAGTCAAGCTCAACTTAAGGGAGACTTGACTGTCCCAACACCGCCTATGCCAGCACCAATCTTGGCCGACTTTGGAGAAACTAATTAGGATTGAGCCCAGTTCGTATTTGGATGGGGGACAACTCAGAAATCCCAGGGTTATTTTTGTTTCTCCACATTTTAATCTTAATACTTTATTAAACTTCTATGCTGCCTGACTCTCACTGACTCTGGGCAGCTGACAACAATCAAACAAAGAAATTTTAACAAACAACTTATAACAGCAATCCACGACTAGAAGGTGCAGCAGGTATACATTTGTCCTTGCGTTGTTGTATAAAAACTCTTAGTTCCATGCTATGCACCAGGTACCTACTACTAGTGGTATCTTAGAGCAGTCTAGGAGAACGAATGCATAACAATTGGTTGTTGATATACACTGAACAGTCATAGTAACACTTCCATAGAAGGAAACCCCAGGTTTATACGTTCATTAAACCATCCAGAGTCACTGGGAGCCGGGCGGCATATAAATTTAATAATAATAATAATAATAATAATAATAATAATAATAATAATAAGTAGTAGTAGTAGTAGTAGTAGTAGTAGTAGTAGGGTTTTTTTTTTAAATCGATTCAATTGTGTCTGATTCTCAGAGACTGCCTGGACAAGTCCCTGCAGTTTTCTTGGCAGGTTTTTCAGAAGTGATTTGCCATTCCCTCCTTCCCAGGGCTGAGAGAAAGTGACTGGCCCAAGTGTCTATGAAGGTTCTCAGTCATCCAGGTGGAATTGTCTGTAGCTTGAATCATGTCAACTGGATTTCTATTTTCTCAGTGGAAACGTTTCGCTCCTTATCCAAGGAGCTTCTTCAGTCTGAGCAAAGTTGGTAAGGGAATCCTAAATATGTTTCTAGGTAGCTGTTACCTACATTTACCTACATATATAATACATAATAGCATATACCTACATAATACCTACATAATACCTACATAATAGCATTTACCTACAGCTACCTAGAAACATATTTAGGATTCCCTTACCAACTTTGCTCAGACTGAAGAAGCTCCTTGGATAAGGAGCGAAACGTTTCCACTGAGAAAATAGAAATCCAGTTGACATGATTCAAGCTACTGACTGGCCCAAGGTCACCCAGCTGGCTTTGTGCCTAAGGCAGGATTGGAACTCATGGTCTCCCGGTTTCTAGCCTGGTGCCTTAACCACTACACCAAACTGGCCCTCAGTAGTAGTAATAGGAAAATTTTAAAAATCCTGCAAGAAGGTAGTGGCAATTTTCTTCAGTATTATTGCCCAAAGCCATATATTATTTATTCGTTCGTTCAGTCGTTTCCGACTCTTCGTGACTTCATGGACCAGTCCACGCCAGAGCTTTCTGTCGGCCGTCACCATCCCCAGCTCCCCAATGGTTGAGTCCGTCACCTCCAGAATACCATCCATCCATCTTGCCCTTGGTCGGCCCCTCTTCCTTTTGCCTTCCACTTTTCCTAGCATCAGCTTCTTCTCCAGGGTATCCTGTCTTCTCATTATGTGGCCAAAGTACTTCAGTTTTGCCTTTAATATCATTCCCTCAAGTGAGCAGTCTGGCTTGATTTCCTGGAGTATGGACTGGTTTGATCTTCTTGCAGTCCAAGGCACTCTCAGAATTTTCCTCCAACGCCACAGTTCAAAAGCATCTATCTTCCTTCGCTCAGCCTTCCTTATGGTCCAGCTCTCGTAGCCATAGGTTACTACAGGGAATACCATTGCTTTAACTATGCGGACCTTTGTTGTCAGTGTGATGTCTCTGCTCTTAACTATTTTATCAAGATTTGCCATTGCTCTCCTCCCAAGAAGTAGACGTCTTCTGATTTCCTGGCTGCAGTCAGCGTCTGCAGTAACCTTTGCGCCTAGAAATACAAAGTCTGTCACTGCCTCCACTTTTTCTCCCTCTATTTGCCAGTCATCAATCAAGCTCGTTGCCATAATCTTGGTTTTTTTGAGGTTTAACTGCAACCCAGCTTTTGCACTTTCTTCTTTCACCTTCGCCATAAGGCTCCTCAACTCCTCCTCACTTTCAGCCATCAAAGTGGTATCATCTGCATATCTGAGATTGTTAATGTTTCTTCCAGCGATTTTAACTCCAGCCTTGGATTCCTCAAGCCCAGCATGTCGCATGATGTGTTCTGCATACAGGTTGAATAGGTAGGGTGAGAGTATACAACCCTGCCGTACTCCTTTCCCAATCTTAAACCAGTCCGTTGTTCCGTGCTCTGTTCTTACCGTTGCTACTTGGTCGTTATACAGATTCCTCAGGAGGCAGACAAGATGACTTGGTATCCCCATACCACCAAGAACTTGCCACAATTTGTTATGATCCACACAGTCAAAGGCTTTAGAATAGTCAATAAAACAGAAATAGATGTTTTTCTGAAATTCCCTGGCTTTCTCCATTATCCAGCGGATATTGGCAATTTGGTCTCTAGTTCCTCTGCCTTTTCTAAACCCAGCTTGTACATCTGGCAATTCTCGCTCCATGAATTGCTGGAGTCTACCTTGCAAGATCTTGAGCATTACCTTACTGGCATGTGAAATAAGTGCCACTGTTCGATAGTTTGAACATTCTCTAGTGCTTCCCTTTTTTGGTATGGGGATATAAGTTGATTTTTTCCAATCTGATGGCCATTCTTGTGTTTTCCAAATTTGCTGGCATATGGCATGCATCACCTTGACAGCATCATCTTGCAAGATTTTAAACAGTTCAGCTGGGATACCATCGTCTCCTGCTGCCTTGTTATTAGCAATGCTTCTTAAGGCCCATTCAACCTCACTCTTCAGGATGTCTGGCTCTAACTCACTGACCACACCGTCAAAGCTATCTCCAATATTATTATCCCTCCTATACAGATCTTCCGTATATTCTTGCCACCTTTTCTTTATCTCTTCTGCTTCTGTTAGGTCCTTACCATCTTTGTTTTTGATCATACCCATTTTTGCCTGGAATTTTCCTCTGATGTTTCTAATTTTCTGGAAGAGGTCTCTTGTCCTTCCTATTCTATTGTCTTCTTCCACTTCCGCACATTGCTTGTTTAAAAATAATTCCTTATCTCTTCTGGCTAACCTCTGGAATTTTGCATTTAATTGGGCATATCTCCCCCTATCACTGTTGCCTTTTGCTTTCCTTCTTTCTTGGGCTACTTCCAGTGTTTCAGCAGACAGCCATCTTGCCTTCTTGGTTTTCTTTTTCTTTGGGACGTTTTTTGTTGCCACCTCCTGAACAATGTTGCGAACTTCTGTCCATAGTTCTTCCGGGACCCTATCTACTAAATCTAGTCCCTTAAATCTATTCTTCACCTCCACTGCATATTCATTAGGAATATTAGTGAGCTCATATCTAACTGATCTGTGGGTCTTCCCTATTCTCTTTAGTCTGATTCTAAATTTTGCAATAAGAAGTTCGTGATCTGAACTACAGTCAGCTCCAGGTCTTGTTTTTACCGACTGTATAGATGTCCGCCACCTTTGGCTGCAAAGGATGTAGTCAATCTGATTTCGGTGTCAACCATCTGGTGAAGTCCATGTATAAAGTCGTCTTTTAGGTTGTTGGAAGAGAGTGTTTGTTATGCACAGTGAGTTGTCTTGGCAAAATTCTATCAGCCTATGTCCTGCTTCATTTTGTTCTCCCAGACCATGCTTGCCTGTAATTCCAGGTGTCGTCTGACTACCCACCTTAGCATTCCAGTCTCCTGTAATGAAAATAACATCTCTTTTTGGTGTCTTAGCCATATATAGATAAGTCCATATAATTACCAGGAGTGAAGCTTGACTCACTGAAGTCTTTCCCTTTGCTTTTACTATATTATTGTTTTAATAAATTGCCCAGAACCATTGGTCTTGGGAAGGTATATATACTAAAAAAAAATGCCCTTGCAATAATTTTGACACCCATTTCTGTAACATGAAGGTTAGAATCCCTTCCATCATTTCTAATTGGTCCCTAACTTGGGATTTTTACCCAAGCCCACGTCTTTGCATCTGGGGCTCTCCTTCCTGGTACGAGTGGGGGTTTTCAGTGCTCCGGTGCAAGTTCCCTCGGCCCCTGTAGGAGCTGCCTCTCTGCGGTGCAGAAGGCTGCAAGCCGCCGGGAGGCCAGCTGTTGTGCGCCGATGACGGGAAACATGTGCAAAGAAACAAAAAGGCGAAGTTCCCCTCCGTAAAGTGCCTGACGTAAGGTATAATTAGAGACTGACAAGAGATAATGGACCACAGTATATTCCTCACGAGTGAATCATCTCTCCCGAAATAAACATGGGGCTGCCAGAGGCTTGTAGTGAGTGCTGAAAGGCTCAATTAAGGCAGAACGTCAGGTCCAAAGAAAAACGCTGCTGGATCAGAGGAAGGGGCTGCTCCATCTGGCCTCCTCTTCGTGTGGAGGACCAGGGATGCCGCATGTGGGAGACTGGAGCCAGACAAATAGGGGAGATTTGAAACAGATCACGGGAAACTCAAGCTGAACAGGACCCCCTTTTTTCACTGAGCACCCTTGTTAAGCTCCATCGGCCAATGGCTGGGCCTGACGCAGAATTCTGGGAGCTGAAGACCACAGAACTGTGGATGTCCA
The DNA here is from genome assembly GCA_023362775.1 of Charina bottae. NCBI lineage: Eukaryota > Metazoa > Chordata > Lepidosauria > Squamata > Charinaidae > Charina > Charina bottae. The sequence goes on from JALMGJ010000015.1 coordinate 5,054,766, forward strand.
GGCTGAATTGCATAAAAAACCACAAGAGGTTAATGGCAGTCACCAGTTGGACACCTCGCAAAGGGGACCAGGCCAATGCCGGGCAACAGGTGGCCCCTGAAACCTCCTTTGTGCACCAGGGATCAGGGCCGCAACTAGTGGGGGGCAAGCAGGACATGTGCCCCGGGCACTGCGCTGGGGGGCGGGGGGCGCCAAAATGACAAAACCACCCATGGGGGTGTGTGGAATCCATGTTTGCCCCGGGTGACGCAGACCCTAGTTCCATCCCTGCTAGGGATGGTGCATGTGGGAATCTTCTCACAACAATTGCTGTTGAGTTCCTGCCATGTTGGAGTGAGAACACTGGGGAATGAAAATCAAGTCCAAGTTATCAACATATCAGTTAACTCCCCCCCCCCAATACCTTAAAATCTCAGCTGACCAACATATGAGATGTATCTCCACCCATTCTATGAACTCTGGAGGCCCCTCAAGGTGACGTGTGGCCCTCGGCCATCTCGCTCTTGGCCATCCTTAGATTATAACAAGGACGGTGGTCTCTCCAGGTGATTCCTTCTGTAGGTATTGTTACACAAGCTGCTCCCAGGTTTGGCTTATGGTCACTCACTCACACACTCACAGCCTGTTGAGGCACGTGGATCTTGTCAGCCCCCCTGGCTTTCTTCCTGGGTTTTCCAGATAGGTGCGGCTTGAGCAGACAGACACACAGCCCTGGTCAACAGCCAGGAAATAATTAGGGACACACACCAATCCCTTTAAACTGAACACTGAGGCACAACAGGTTCTTTGTAATACACGGAGACCCAGTGAATTTAAAGTAACAGCAAAACTTTACTGGTTGCAAGGTACATTTGCTCTTTCACACCCGCACGCACACACTCATCCACACTTACCCACATCCTTCTCAACTAGGCTGCCAGGCACTAGCCAGAGGGACGGAAGCCGCCAAGTCTGGATCCAAGGATGACTCAAGGAGAGGGCGGGCTTGGGACCCCTTTTATCCCCAAAAGGTCCTGCTTTGTTGATTCACAAGACTGGCAGCTACTCTTGCCTTGTTAATGTACAAGTCTGGTAGCTGTTGATGGGATTGGGGTGGGGGTTTCCATGTGCTCAGGCCCCACTTTCTTTGTCTGGTTCAGGTGACGTTTTTCCTTTGTTTCCTTAACTTAAGCTCATTACAAAATCAGTACAGTGTAAGCTAGAGTCAAGTATGCTCCCAATTTCCTGTGGCCACCGAAAAAATCCTACCTATGATTTGCCAAAAAGAAAGGATTCCTCTGCAGGATTGTTTCACAAGACCATGTCACAGAACAAGGTCCCAGTTCTTAACAGGAGTTGGCCAATCTTCCATAGTGTCACCCTGATTCTTCTCTCTCCATTTCCAAGTTTCCACACTGCCCTCAAACCCTGCCTCCCGTCCGCGAATGATGTTATAAATATCCAAATGGCCCTTGGCAGAAAAAAGGTTCCCCACCTGTTGTAACCTTAAAGTAAAGGTAGTGTTAGCATTCTTGGTTTGGGTTTCTTGTCTGGACTACCTCCAAGCGTTGACACTTAGGTTTATGTTAACCCACTGAAAAGTCATGAGTTTTGACAAGTTTGGCTATTTTATTTTTTTAAAAAAGCACTTCATTTATGTATTCCTTGCAAGCACATTTACACTGCTTCTGTTGAGCAGATCAAGTAAAATAAAGCATGTGACATAAAACAAATGTAAATAATGTCATAATGTAAATTAAAGTGTAATTCAATCAGCCACAAACTCTAATCTTCATAAAACCACAATAAATATGCCATCTACTTCTTAGGTATTTATTTATCACATCCTTAGTCCCCAATGACTGAGTGCCCATTTAAAGCCAAGGTTTTATCAGATTTTGGAATGTAAATAATGAAGATGCTTTTCTTATTTCTACGGATAACTGTTCCATGGGGGGACGGTGGGGGGTGGAAGTCTGGCTTGTCTCCAGGTGCTCTCCTGCTGCACCTCATACAGGTAAGAGACCCAAAGGAAGTGGTAATAATCAGAGGATCTGCAGATACTTTTGCGGGGAGTCCCAGATCCCCTGATGCCCACAGGCACCACGTTCTTAATCATTGTTGTAATTGATCCGTCATTTGATCTTGATTCTGCCCAGTGCTTTCATTGCTGGATGACCCACCAATGATTTCAAAGGCAGAAGGAAACATAATGATGCTTCATTCTGGAGTGATGACATCCTTGGCCCCTTCTTTCTCCTAATCACATTCAACTGGCTTATCATATCACTGAAATGCAGCAGGCAGGCAGAAGAGGGTATTTTTCCTTTTTGGTATTCAAAAGGTTATTCCATCTGCATGGTTCCACAGGCCAATTATTATTTCTACTCCAGGCAACATAATAAGCTCCTCCAGTTTCAGTGTGTTAATCATGACAATAATAAGCGGCAACCAGAGCTTTTGAGTGCTTTGGGCACTCAATTTATACTTTGCTCTTACCAGAAATGAAAAGAAGACTCAGATCAGAAAGCTCTCTAAAAAGATACCCCTAAGATTACACCAAGCAAAGTAGTTTGTTGTTTTGGAAGCCAACAGAGAAATCTCTCTTTCTCTCCCTCCCTCCCTCCCTCCCTCCCTCCCTCCCTCCCTCCCTCCCTCCCTCTCTCTCTCCCCCCCACCCCAAGTGCTCCATAACCAAAGTAACCACCCAACCTCCCACAGGAGGAGCTGTGTAAGAACAGTATCCAGATGAGCACACACACACTGCAGCAACCCAGAACACCAGAAAAAGGAAAGAGACCGCCTCTACAACATCTTCCCACGCAACTGTCTCAAAAAGTGCCTGACCACTCAACCCACTACAGCACAGCAACCCAAGCTATGAAAAGGATAACGCTACCATACATCAAGAACATCTCAGAAACAACCAACACTCTATTACAGCCACACGGCATCATCGTAGCACACAAACCAACCAAAGCCCTTCAGAGCATCTTAAGTAACCCAAAAGACCCAGTAGCCCAAGAAGAAAAAACAGGAGTCATCTACAACATACAGTGTAAGGACTGTAATAGCCACTATGTAGGACAGACAGGCAAAAGACTAGCAGAGCGCATCCATGAACACCAACTAGCAGTCAGAAGACACAATGAAAAGTCCTTAATCTCACAACACATGGACAGAGTCAACCATAGTTTCAACTGGGAAACTGTGAGCATCCTAGACCAAGCTAAATCCAAAAATGCTTGGGAATTCCTGGAAGCTTGGCACTCAGACAAAGCAGCCATCAACAGACACATAGAGATAAACAACATTTACACACATTCAAAAGAGACAATAAAAAGCTAAGAAGGAAACAAAAAGACCAGAACACATGTCTCCAGCATCCAACACCCAGATAAGCAGGGATTAACACCAGGCAAACAAGCAGAAAACAATACCCTAATCTTCCTCCCTGCTTTGTCTTCTGTGCCTAGGAAGATTAAGACCATTTCACAAGCTCAACAGCAGCATGGTGATCTTAACGATCCTCCTTTAGATGATAAAAGGACTTAAAATAACATCTCAATATAACCATGACCTAGCCCCAGGTGTAAGGTCACACAGCTACCTAGAAACATATTTAGGATTCCCTTACTAACTTTGCTCAGACTGAAGAAGCTCCTTGGATAAGGAGCGAAACGTTTCCACTGAGAAAATAGAAATCCAGTTGACATGATTCAAGCTACAGACAATTCCACCTGGATGACTGAGAACCTTCATAGACATAATACCCTAATCAAGGAACTCCCAAGGAGAAAACCACACCCCCACCAACACTGGCAGGACAAGCTACTATATATAAACAGTCAGCAAACCCCACACTCACTAGCACTGATGATGTTACCTAGTTGGGTAATGAAACGTCTGCAAGCAAACCACCAAGCTCAGAGAGCATCAAGGACTCCACAGGTCAACCCTGAGCTACAGATATTCTCTTCTATTGGAACATATGAAACCTTAAACCTATTCTAACAAACCATCATTGCTGTGTTTATATAACATTCATTGCTCAAGCAAATAGTTCATATTATGACTTATTATGATGCCGATTCATGCAACATGCTCTACTCCCCGTAACATGCTGAACTACAAGTTCTCTAACTCCATTTAGCCTTGTCTAACATATCTTTTGAGTCAAACTAAGTCCTGCTAACCACGGACATAACCATGTGGTTTCTTGGCAGCAATACAGGAATGATTTGCCCTAACCTTGTTTTAGAAGTTTTTTATTTTAATTGCCCAGCCTTGTCTCCAGTCCAGAGATTTTCTGGTTGCCTCCCATCCCAAGACTCACAAGTAGCTATTTGAAATTAACCATAGTTCATTTAGGTGTTGCCATCTAGCTGACATCTTGTGTGAATGCAGACAACCTGTCAGCTGTAATTATGTAGGCATCCACTGGTATACAGGTAGAGCTGAATGGAAGAGACATTGTGTCAGCCTTACCAGGTAGACCAGACAGGAAACATGACCAGATGAGCTAATTCTACTTTGTTGTAAGGCTACATTAACATAATCTTGCAAGTCTGAAAGTCCACTTCTCCCACCATCTCCTTTACACCACAAGAAATTAGGGAGGGTCCCTCCTGAGCCTCTTGCCCTGCCCATTATGCAGTTGTGGGCTATGCTGCCTCTTATCCGACCGTTCCTTTGGCAGCATCTCTTCCCCCCACTCTCCCTACAGCAGTTTTGGAGGGCCAATACAAAAAAGTCACCTATGAGTTGAGACTGTGCCCTTGTGGACAAGGGATTGTTGAAACTACAGCTCATGTCCTGCTATATTGTACCCTCTGTAAGGATTCAAGGACCCACCTTGTAACTCCTTACCTGGTAAAACAACAGGGAAATTCCAATCGTTTCATGTACAGTTGTTATCAGATCAGTATGATTCAGTCTCCTTGACCATAGCTAAATTTTGTTATAAAAAAGGTAAAGGTTCCCCCCGCACATTTGTGCAGTCGTGTCCGACTCTAGGGGCCGGTGCCCATCTCTGTTTGTTAGCCGAAGAGCCAGCATTGTCCGAAGACGCTTCCACAGTCATGTGGCTGGCATGACGCACACAGAACGCTGTTACCTACCCACCGAAGTGGTACCTATTCATCTACTTGCATTTGCATGCTTTCAAATTGCTAGGTTGGCAAGAGCTGGGGCGAGTGCGGGAGCTCCCTCCGTCATGCGGGGCTAGGGATTCGAACCTCCAAACTTGCAATCTTCCGATCGACAAGCCTGGTGTCTTACCCGCTGACCCACCAGGCCCCTGTTTTTTACACTAATTTTACAGGCAGTATGAATTTTGTTATACTGCCTGTAAAATTAGGCAGACTTTGATTATCCACTGACGAACCCACCACCAATTGTAATATTTTATCTTGTTTTGTTTTTATTTTTAATGTGTTTTTGCTTGCAATTCTGGTCAGGGACCATAATAAAAATATTCATTCATACATCCCTTCCTTAGCTCTCATCTCCTATTGATTCACAGTCCTAGACACTCAGGTGTAATCCTTTTTTCCCCTGCAGAGAATATGACTTGTGCAGAGAATATGATTTCTGTTTATTGATCCTACCTTTATTTGGCCCTGCCCTCTTCAGGGTTTAGATGTGTCTTCCGAGAGATCTGACCCATAGCATCAAGGCCTTAAATGCTTGGCATTCATAATTAGACTAAGATGATAGCTTTCGAACAGATAATAAAACACAGTTGGGGAACAGATCCATTCTCTTGTTGAGAGCTGCCTTAGTGAAACCTACTTAAACTCTAAGTAGGTTGCAGGCCGCATGCCAGTTCTTATCTTTAATAATCAGATGACCATCTTTTTATTCCAGCATTGAGCCAAACTGTTACTTTCAGATGACTGGGGGAAGGGGATGATGGGAGACCAGAGGGGGAATTTATGTAGACTGAATCAAAAGAATAGCAAATATACTTTGCTGGAGAAGTTGGGTAGGTTCTGTCTCTTGGTTTTACTCTCTTGGATCCTTTAGAGCAGTGTTTCTCAACCTTGGCCACTTGAAGATGTGTGGACTTCAACTCCCAGAATTCCCCAGCCAGCCCCAACACATCTTGTGGCCAAGGTTGAGAAACACTGCTCTCCAATAGTCCACATTTTACTCAGGAGCAAAGGGGGCTTCCATAGTGCTCCCTCTTCCTCCTGTAGAGTTGCTGTGTTGAAAGAGTAACTGGTAGTAACTCCCTTGGGACCTCCTGGCTGGAGGGATCCTGGAACCCAAGTCTTCCCATCAAAAACCATTACACTCCACCACACCATCTCTACAGTTAAAATGGAGATGTCTTCAATATAAAACATTGGTCACCTTAAAACGTGCAAAGCAGTTGCCACTTTTGAAGAGCTTTTTGGGCTTCCAGTTATCTTCTCCTGTCAAAAGTGGCTAAAAAAAACTTATTTGCACACTTCCTGCTCCCTGAAAATTCTGCCCCCCCTGAATATTCCACCCCGCTGAGCTCGCTCGGCCCACCTTCTCTCCAATGCTTTACCCAATGAGGGAATGGCCTCGGGATTCCTGACAACGGCCTCAGAGCCTTTTATTTGTATTCCTTTCCCCCCTTTTAATATGATTGCATTTTATCTGAGTCATATTTAATGAAATCAAATCACTCTGAATACACCTTCTGCCTTTTCTTTTTTTAAAAAGAATTTTATTAAGTATAGAGCATAAATAAAAACTACAATAAAAATAAACTACAAAAAAAGGAAAAAGTGAAAAACAGAAGAAAAAATTTTTTTTTTAGATTACGTAAGAAGTGACTTCCGACTTTCAACAACAAGAATATATAGCAATTCCCATAATTAATCCCTTTCTCCAAATTTAACCAAAATCACATTATTTCTATAAAACATTCCATGGACATTATATAAATCAATAAAAGCAAATGCTTCTTCCTCTTATATATATAAAAAATAAATAAATATATAAACCTTCAAATCAACTTCTCCCCCCCATATAAACTCATCTATAAAATGTTTCCCTCCTATCACTATTCTATATATTTCTGGCCACTATGTTAACAATCAAATTATTATAATCGTTTTTTTATTTAAAAAAATAACATTTAAATTATCTACTTTTATACTTAATACTACAATCTTACCCCATGAAACCTTAAAGATCAAACTGTAAATCATTAAAAAAATAGAATCATACAACCTTATAATCAATCCACATACTTAATACTGTTATTTCAATCTTACCCCTAAAAAAGGTAAAGGTAAAGGTTCCCCCCGCACATTTGTGCAGTCGTGTCCGATTCTAGGGGCCGATGCTCATCTCCATTTGTTAGCTGAAGAGCCAGCGTTGTCCGAAGATGCTTCCACGGGCATGTGGCCGCATGACACGTGTGGAACGCTGTTACCTACCCACTGAAGTCGTACCTATTAATCTACTTGCATTTGCATGCTTTCGAATTGCTAGGTTGGCAAGAGCTGGGGCTGGTGTGGGAGCTCCCTCCGTCACGCGGGGCTAGGGATTCGAACCTCCGAACTTGTGATCAACAAGCCTGGCGTCTTACCCGCTGAGCCACCACGCCCCTTAATCTTACCCCTAGTAAACCTTAAAAAACACCTTCTGAATGGACCTCCTGCCCAACTGTGGGACATTCCTTCTCCCACCCGTGTCACCAAATCTCTAGCTTTCTGCCTGCTCCCAGCTTAAGCCAAAACACCAGAGAGGCAGTTTTCTATCTGAAAAATCACCCACAAGCCTCTACATGGGCTTCTTTCCACCCAAATCCAAGGTTGCCGAGCTCCTCCAACTCCCCCCTCCAAGATCACAATCCCACTAATAGCAGAATAATCCCCTTACAGGGGTCAGATCAGGGCAGCGAAAGCAATTTGTATATATTTGCACATTGACGGAAATGACAGCGGAGCTAGCCCCCTCCTTCTGCCCTCCCCTACGCCTGGTCTCTACTTAAGAATTTTTAGTCATTTATAGTCTGGTTGCTCAGCTTTTTTATAGTCTGGTTAATATCTGGTTGATTAGCTTTTTTGGAGTGTGGTTTTCATTCCAGTAAAAGGGGCGTGGTGGCTCAGCAGGTAAGACGCCAGGCTTGTCGATCGGAAGATCGCAGGTTCGGAGGTTCGAATCCCTAGCCCTGCGTGTGGAGTGAGCTCCCGCACTCACCCCAGCTCTTGCCAACCTAGCAATTTGAAAGCGTGCAAATGCAAGTAGATGAATAGGTACCACTTCGGTGGGAAGGTAACAGCGTTCCGCGTGCGTCATGCCGGCCACATGACCGCGGAAGCGTCTTCGGACAGCGCTGGCTCTTCAGCTAACAAACGGAGATGAGCACCGGCCCCTAGAGTCGGACACGACTCCACAAATGTGCGGGGGGAACGTTTACCTTTACCTTTTTCATTCCAGTAGGACAGTTATTGCAACTATTATTTTTTTACTGCCTCTTTCTCTCTTTCGGCTTCCATTCCACTGAGTAGCAATACCAGGATTTGAATTCATAAAGGTTTTGAATTTGTAGGAGAATAAGAGGCAAGTTACCCCATCCAGATCTGGTGAAAAGCACACATTATAGGGAAACTATCTAGATCAGCAAGGAAACTTCTAAATAACAGGCCAGAAGAGAACAGGCAATTTGGTAGCTTGGTTATTAGACGTTTGCAGAGAGACTATAGACCAGGGTTTCCCCACCAGGGTTCCATGGCACCCTAGGGTTCCGTGAGAGGTCGCCAGCGGTTCCCTGGGAGATCATGATTTATTTAAAAAATTATTTCAAATTTGGGCAACTTCACATTAAAGAGGTAAGTTTCATTCTTTATTTTTAGTTTAAGAACACTGTGAATGCCTATAATACAGGCCTACCCATGAAATGAATATAATAATTTTGGAACTTCTGGCCTATATTTGAGCCTGAATGTGCAGGGGTTCCCTGAGGCCTGGAAAATATTTCAAGGGTTCCTCCAGGGTTAAAAGTTTGAGAAAGGCTGCTATAGACTCTGGTTTGCTGGATTGCTGAGATGATGCTTCACTTTGAATGAATTTTCCAGCTCTGTTGAGAGAAAAAAAGGGCTTTGGTCAAATTTATGAACTGAAGCTTCACATGGTCCTAACAGCTATATGGAGTGGTGAGCCTCTTCCACCCTCAGTAACATTTTCCTGAAGAACCAGCTAATGTTTCCATCTGGACCATCCTTTCTCAACCTTTTGACCCAGGATGAACCCTTGAAATATTTTTCAGGCCTTGGGGAACCCCTGCATGTTTATTTGACTGTTGTCTTGGTTGTGGCTCTTCCTCCAGTTCCTCAAGGTTACTCTTACAGCCCATTACATCAATACAATAACATGTATCACAAAACAGTATACAATAACGTTCAAGTACAGAAAATCTCTCTCTCTCTCTCTCCATCCCTATCTATCAATCCCCATCCATGTATTATATCTACCTTCCAACCATCCAACCATCCATCCATCCATCCATCCATCCATCCATCCATCCATCCATCCAACCATCCAACCATCCAACCATCCAACCATCCAACCATCCATCCAACCTACCTACCTACCTACCTACCTACCTACCTACCTACCTACCTACCAGCTAGATGGCAATAGTTAGTTGACTTAGCTATTTTCAAAACATTAAACAGAGTTTAACTTGTTTAGTATTTAATTGGGAAACTAGACTACACTAGGACATTTTAAAAACACCCTGGCAACAGCAAATCACTTCTGCACTGTTGCAGAGCAAACAAACAAAACCCTGCATTGATGTTTCTATAAAGTACTCAGGGTTAAGTTTGGTACAAGAGAGGGTTTACCATACACACACATACAAACTTCAGTGACAATATTTAGACACCCCAAAGCAACCACAAACAATTCCTAATTAAACCCCAGAATCAATAGGGCCTGATCCACTAGGTGCCTAAATCACAGCTGGCATCTTCCAAAAATCGAGAAGTGGCAGGGTAATTTTCATACAGGACTTTAGACTCCAAAATAAGATGACCTATTGCAAATGGCCAAGAAGCAGAGCATGACAAAAAAAATTCTAACTAGCAAATAAAGAATGGAGTAAAGAAGGATCAACGGTATTGACCTTAACTAGCTATTATGTTCATTAGGAACTGTCCTATTTCTATGTGCTGCTGAAGTTTTGAAAATTCAATAGCAGAATCAACTTGAACCGGGATGAAACTATTTTTAATTGGATTGAATCAAGTAAATTAATCAAACAAGTGCATCTCCAATTGCTCCGTGCTAGTAATAATTGCTACCTCTTTGACAGTTACTAAGCCATGTTCCAGTTCAGAATGAATTGAGGAAAAGAAGTTCCCATCTCTTCCACTGCCGTGTACCTAAGAGAAGATCTCTGGAGAATTCTTGTGCTAGAAAGAAATTGCCAGAAACATTCCAAAGGCTGGCCTTTCTACACAACTTTTGGAAAGATTCATTTCTCTCTCCTGAGTTGGAAAAGCCTAGTCAACTACAGATGTTTAACTGGAAAATCTATCAAAGTGGAAAGACATTTGCAAGGAGGATATCAACATAGAAATTCCATTATTGGTAATAAAATATGCGTTGGCAGTGAATGTTGGAGTAGGTGAAAGTCGGGAGTGACGAAACGTAAGTTGGGAACAGTGACCCTGGGTGGTGAGTTGATAAACAACATATTGCAGGATCTTGTCAGGTGACTTTATGGCCTTAGGCTCTGGATTGATTCCACCCACCAGGTGGACTATTGGATAAATCGTTGAATTCGTTTCTCGGTTTGATCTTCAGTCCTGAAGCATGCACAGTTTGCTAGCATGTTATATAAAGGGAGGCCCAGGTTCAAATCTGTAGCAACTTGGGGGGCCTTGGACTGCTTACAGTATACTAGGTGGCCAAAAGTCACAGTTTGAGGAGTCACCTACTTTCTCCAAGAAATGCCTTCTATCCTATGTGCCCTTGCCCGAGGGTTCAGTGCATCACCAGATACTTCATTGATCTGGTGGGCAGCAATAGGTGTCGCTGAGCCACTATAGACCATAGGTGTGTGGGAGGAGTGTTCCATGCTGCCCCAACTTGGCAGTGACTTCCTCAGTGGATATGTTTTCTTTTTCAGTCTTTCTTTCTCACTAGCTTTTTTCTCAGTCAACCAAATGAGGCCGATGCTCAAGTTTTGGCATTCCTAAGGCATGGCTAACTTAAGAAAGTCTAGGTCTGTTTGGCCTAAATCTAGTCCCCTTGGGGTCCACTGTCTTTATATCTATAAAGCATCTGGGTAATGTAGTGGTTAAAGCGCTGCCCTTTGATGTGGGAGACCAGGGTTCAAATCCTGGCTGGTACCTATCTCACCAGTAGGGGTCCTTGGGCAAAGACCCCCTAATGCTTCTCCTGCCCACCTCGAATATGAGAGTGAGACAAACGAAGAGAGTCATGCTAGCTTGGACGTCACCTGGATTAACAAGGTCTGCGCCAGATGTTGGGGAACCAGGACAATCTGATGATAAGTGGGCTACTGGAACAAACCATACCTGGACAAGACAAAAGAACCTGGAATTGATGGAATGCTACTACAACAGTAGACCTAATGAGAGGGGATATATGAAATGTATGTGGGAACTATGGATGGACAGAAGACCTGCATCCACACTAACTGAGAAACAGCTAGTTACCCAACACTTCAACATAGTGAAGAGGAAGCTGCTCTCACAACTTGAGATAGACGAACTACACATTACATCCCGGACTCAAGAAGACCCGGAAGAACAACTGGAGGTGCAGCCAACACCTGAAGCTGGAACGTCACTGCCACTCCCTCCATTACAGAGCACAGCAGCTGATAGGAGGCATAAGACCATGGCTAAACTAGCCATGGTCAACCCTCGAGACCTACTGTATCCTCAGTTCGTCACAGCTCCCCTGGAAGTCTCCGGGGTCCACGGTCTGTGACAATTTACTCCTTTGAGAGTTCCATGCCACACTAACTTCCCCACTGATCCAACTGAGAGTATCACAAGGGCAGGGCCTTATATGAGCAAAGACATGCCCACATTGGTGTCCATGTGCAAGAATAGCTAAAATGTTGAACAAAAGCAATCTCAGATCACATTTCCATCAAGCTTCCTTTTGGAGGATTTTTCAATGATACTTTCTAAAAATGTCCACAAAAAGAATCCTAATTCAACATACAATCCAAAGTATAAACACTTTGAGATTAATAAAGTGCTGCTGGAAAGAAGGAAGGAAGGAAGGAAGGAAGGAAGGAAGGAAGGAAGGAAGGAAGGAAGGAAGGAAGGAAGGAAGGAAAAATTAAATAAAGGTAATAAATTATGCTCATAGAAAATTGATATAAAGGGAAAGAAACAGAGAGAGAGAAATTAAACGAAAGTGTAAAATTCTGTTCATACAAACTTGATACAGGAAGGAAGGAAGGAAGGAAGGAAGGAAGGAAGGAAGGAAGGAAGGAAGGAAGGAAGGAAGGAAGGAAGGAAAAAAAAGAGAGGAACCTTTGATGTGTGTAGCCACACTCAATCCCTCAATATCAAGGGATTTCTAAAGATTCAATTCAATTTATTACAGTCATAGACCAGTACAAATAAAAATACGCCATATGTAGCCAATAAAAGTTCTCAGCTATAATAAAATAAATAAAATCCATATCTAAAATTAGTTTAGCAAAATACTTAACATTTGTATATAAAATCAAGAAGACAGCCTATTTTACATTATGTTGAGTTCCATATCTTGTGGCATCCTATGGTTATTAATTATTAACTATTAAAATTAAGTGTTAATATCAAAATTTTAAATGAATAGTTATAAAAGAAAGTAAAATATTTATGGTAAGTTTTTCACTAAGTTACGTCGGCTCTTTAGTGCTGCTGCGCAGAATCTTGCTACCTGCGCTGTGACTGTAATCCACTCATCTTTGAGCAAAGTCTGAAGATACTCGGTTTCAGAACGGCCCGGATACCTCATAATTATCGGGGAAATGAATTTTATTCGAATATCTCTGTAGAATGAACATCGTAGAAGGACATGTCCAGTAGTTTCTATCTCTCCAGAATTACAAGGACAGAGTCTTTTATCCAATGGAATTTTTTTATATTTGCCGTCCAAGACGGCTGAGGGGAGGACATGGCATCGTGATTTCTAAAGAGAAATGTGGTTATAGAGAAATTATTTGTTCTGCAAAGGGATATCCTATGTTGATGCAGCACTCTGGGGAATCAGGAAGAAGTTACAAATGTAAGACCAACTCAGACGAATTTTGTATGCAATGCACAGTTGAGAGATGGTGTGAATTTTGTTTTATCATCTTCGTTTTTAGCACCCACGAAAGAAGCAAAAACAGCTATAGAAGTGCCAGAAGAGGTGAAGTGTGATTCTTCCAAGCATTTCCACCATCTGTGTGAGACTAATGTTTGTTTATTTATTTATTTTAAATGGGCAGTTGTAGCAACATTAGAGTCCTCACTGGTTCACTTTTTCCTAATTAGCTGCAAGGGCCCGTTTCATTTTTAACAGTATGGCAATGCTGGTCAGCATCTTGCGCCCTGCAGACTACAGATGATCTTATAGCACTCCATTTGCAGACACCAGAGACGGTCCAAGTTGCCCAGAGTGTGCAGGACTAAATGTCCTAAATGCACACTTTTTTTCGTTGTGGTTTTTTTTTTTACATACATACAGATTTTTGGGGAGTTTCAAGAATGAAACGCCTACAGTAAGCACTTAGCTGACCTTAGTTGTTGCCATCAAGACATTCCAGGGATATAACCCACCTTGGGTAATTCCAAAAATATTCTGGAAGAAGGCAACAAGAAACCACCTCTGTTCTGCTCTCAAGTAAACTATGAGGACATGTCTGCATAGCCAGCAAGAGTTAGCTCAGCTTAAGGGAATTTTTATCTGTACCTTAAGACAGGGGTATCTGCAGGGAGGGGTATTAGAAGGGCGTGGTGGCTCAGTGGGTAAGACGCCAGGCTTGTTGATCTGAAGATCGCAAGTTCGGAGGTTCGAATCCCTAGCCCCGCGTGACGGAGGGAGCTCCCGTGCTCACCCCAGCTCTTGCCAACCTAGCAATTCGAAAGCATGCAAATGCAAGTAGATTAATAGATACCACTTCGGTGGGTAGGTAACAGCGTTCCGTGCGCGTCATGCGGCCACATGACCGTGGAAGCATCTTCGGACAATGCTGGCTCTTTGGCTAACACACGGAGATGAGCACCGGCTCCTAGAGTCGGACACAACTGCACAAATGTGCGGGGGGAACCTTTACCTTTTTATCTGTAGGGAGGGGTATCTGCAGGTTAAAAAAGAAAATGAAGGTGGCAGCCACGGTCATGAGACTGAAATCCTGCTCTGCACCTTCAGTGGCATGGTTGTGGCCACCATCTTGATTTTTAAACCCCTCCCTGCAGAAATCCTACCTTAAGAGGTAGGCGCATTCAGGTTTAGAGAGATTTCATGCACTTTTTTTTTTTTGGTGCTTCCAAGTCAGTGTTGACTCCTGGTGATGGCCTGGACAAGTCCTTGCAGTATTCTTGGCAAGGTTTTCAGAAGTGGTTTGCCATTGTCTCCTTCCTAGGGCTGAGAGACAGGGACTGGCCCAGGGTCACCCAGCCGGCTTTCATGCCTAAGGCGGGACTAGAACTCTCCGTCTCCTGTCTGTAGCTTGAATCATGTCAACTGGATTTCTATTTTCTCAGTGGAAACGTTTCGCTCCTTATCCAAGGAGCTTCTTCAGTCTGAGCAAAGTTAGTAAGGGAATCCTAAATATGTTTCTAGGTAGCTGTGTGACCTTACACCTGGGGCTAGGTCATGGTTATATTGAGATGTTATTTTAAGTCCTTTTATCATCTAAAGGAGGATCCTCCTCCCTCTAAAGGAGGGCCGCTGCTCATCTCCATTTGTTAGCCGAGGAGCCAGCGTTGTCCAAAGACGCTTCCACGGTCATGTGGCTGGCATGATGCACGCGGAATGCTGTTACCTACCCACCAAAGTAGTACCTATTTATCTACTTGCCTTTGCATGCTTTTGAATTGCTAGGTTGGCAAGAGCTGGGGCGAGTGCGGGAGCTCACTCCATCATGCGGGACTAGGGATTCGAACCTCTGAACTTGCGATCTTCCAATCGACAAGCCTGGCATCTTACCCGCTGAGCCACCACACCCCTCGCAACCTCTTCTAGGAAGATGTTAAACCGCTAAGCAAACATTTTGGGGAACAAAAGCAAGTTGCTTGGAAAATATATAGATCAGTGTTTGTCAACCTTAGAAGGAGTTGAAGTCCACACATCTTAAAGTCGCTAAAGTTGAGAAACACTGGTCTAGATCTTCACACAGAAATAGTATCTAGAAATCTAGAACTAGAACTAGTAGAGTTGGTCACTCCCTTTTCTGATCCAGGATTCCAAGATCTGAATTACAGCTCTTGGTGGGTTGAGAAAGGAGGTTGGGAAATGGTCCTGGATATTTTTCCTCCCCATAAATCTTTCTGTCTCTTCCTTCCCCGCTCCCGCATTTTTAAAATCTTGATCAGAGAACCAGCTTGTAAGCTGAAACAATCTTGTATCATTTCATTCCTTTGTGATCTGCAAGATTGATTCACCTGCTCAATTGCTATTCCTCTTTCCAGGAAAGATGCCACATTTGCCTTTTTTGTCACTTTTTTTTTTTGAGACTGAGTGTTGTTCCACACACTCTCAGAAAATAAAAAATTTATATATGATGGGCAACTCTTGGATGATATATAAAACTGCAGATGGATTCACACAGATCTGGCACTTGCAGAGACACATTCAGTTAATATATCCATTAAAAAAAACAAAGCTAAAATGAATGCACGATCCTTCTATTAGACTATATCCATCTCCTTTGCCTTAATCCACGAGTCCCAAATGCAATATTTAAGCCCTTCTCCTTCTGAGACACCACAGCATTGCTCTTCTATTCTTTTAAGGGTGAAAAAAATATTGGGGGGGGGGGAGAGTACAATCTCC
The DNA here is from genome assembly GCA_023362775.1 of Charina bottae. Lineage (NCBI taxonomy): Eukaryota > Metazoa > Chordata > Lepidosauria > Squamata > Charinaidae > Charina > Charina bottae. The sequence goes on from JALMGJ010000015.1 coordinate 5,070,750, forward strand.
TCCAATTTTTTTAAAAAATGTCCTGGTGTAAATCATCAATACCTAACCATTTGAAAGGTGGAAAATGATAAGACTCGGTCAAGGCAAATTGAAGGTTGTGCTACTAAGTGGGACTTCCAATTTCAAGATTGCCACTGCCCGCCACCACCTGATGTATCCCAGCAGGAGGAGGGTGTAAAGACTTTTCTGTCCCCCTGCTAACTCCTTGTCAGCCTTACCAGGTAGACCAGACAGGAAACACGACCAGATAAACCAATTCTACTTTATTGTAAAGCTACATTAACAGAACCTTGCAAGTCTGAAAGTACAATTCTCTCCCCCCCCCCTTCTCCTTTACAGACTGAGAAACTAGGGAGGGTCCCTTCTGAGCCTCTTGCCCCGCCCACTATCCAGCTGCGGACTATGCTGTCTCTTATCTGACCATTCCCTAGGCAGCATCTCTTCGCCCCGTCTCCAAAGGTCTTTCCCACATATCATTACACTCCTGGTGGTGGTAGACTTGGTGATCCTTTTCCACCCTACATCAAGGATGTTAAAAAAGGGTAGGGCTTCAATCATGCCTTCACAGCTGCCATTTTGATTTCTTTGCCCCTCCCCCAGACATAGCTCAGTTCCTTTAAAAAAAGGAATGGGATTCCGCAGACACAAAAATCTGGATCAGAGCCATGCAGCAGCTTTCTATCGAAGGCAAAGGTGATTTCCCAACCTCATTCCCATTCCAACATGATCCCAGTGCATCCTTTTTTCCACAAATGTTAAAACAGCTGGAACAGTGGCTCCCAAAGAAAACAAGAAAGAGGAGGGGTTGTAATTCTGTGACTCAGAAATCCAAAACACCTGATAATTACACACATTTCCTATGTTTTTAAAATTTATTTATAGAGCTGAGCGCTCTTGTTGTCTTTTTCGAAGGCTTCCTTGCTAGGCGACTTCTCCTTTCTGCAGCCTTGGCCAAGTCTTCCCAGTGACTTGGCTTGATTCAGAAATGACGGGAGGTCAATTCCAGATTACTGAAAATAATTTCCAAGTATTTAACTAATTACAGTTGCTAACAAAGCCCGGATTTATGGTTTAAATCATAAAAGCTTAGCAGAGGCCAGTTGGGCAGCAAAATTTCACTGTCCTAATTATTTACTACTTAGTGCAATTGGGTCTATGTGTAGGGTGGGTGTGGTGGGGAAACTGCAGCTCACCTTGCTGTTGTTGCTTTTACCTTACTTGTTGGCACTGGAAGTAACAGCAGAAGGAGGGGGCCAAACATCTAACTTGGTGGATTTTCTACTGAAATATTCATAAGTTACGTCCCTTCCTGGAGCGAGAGGCCCTTCGAACGGTCACTCATGCCCTAGTCATCTCCCATATAGACTATTGTAATGCGCTCTACATGGGGCTACCCTTGAAGAACGTCCAGAAGCTTCAGCTGGTTCAGAATGCAGCTGCGCGGGCGATTTTAGGTGCCTCAAGATCAGCACACATAACACCTTTGCTCCGTGAGCTTCATTGGGTTCCAGTTTGCTTCCGGATTCAATTCAAGGTGTTGGTTATCACCTTTAAAGCCCTACATGGCATGGGTCCAGGTTACCTGAGGGACCGTCTCATCCCCGTTACATCAACCCACCCGGTCATGCAGAGAGGGCATGCTATGAGCCCCGTCTGTAAGAGAGTTCCATCTGATGGGGTCCAGGAGGCGCGCCTTCTCTGCAGTAGCCCCCGCCCTCTGGAATATTATTCCCCTGAAATAAGATCGGCCCCCTCTCTCCTGGACTTTAGGAAAAACCTAAAGACCTGGTTTTGCCACCATGCTTGGGGAGGGGAGGGGGACAGCCAGTCTTGGGGTTGGCTGGTCTCTTAGATCTACCTTGACCAGCCTTTCCGACCTATAGGATAGTAAGATCTACCATTGCTTGGATCAAATTGTATTAGATATTTTTATTGACTTTTAGTGGTATTTATGTTTTTTACTGATTTTAAACTCTTGTTGTGAACTGCCCAGGGTCCCTCCTTGTGGGGGAGATGGGCGGGATATAAATATGACAAATAAATAAATAAATAAATAAACAAACAAACAAACAAACAAACAAACGGACTTTCATGCACTGTGACCAGCAAGCAAAGGCTGGGTGTCAAGTTGTTGCTGGGGTCTGTGTTCAACTAGAGTTGAGAGGGGTTGTCACTTCTTTTGTCTTGCAAGCTTCCAGCCTACTCCACTTAAATCTGGTTTCTCTTAGAGACTTCCTTAGATTAATTTCTGAATCCACAGTTGTGCTCTGGGCTCACCCTTTTCATCTCCATCTCCATAGAGATCACTGATCAATTACCCCACAGCATGAAAATGGTCTTGATTCCCAACTTTGTGTGAAGACACTGAGATGCTTTGTGGTCCGTCACAGAATATCTGACTCTGAATCAGGCCATTCCAGTTTTCCTGAAGTAGAATGACCTTGGGACCATCTGTTTTGACTGCTTTCACAGCCCATGTTGTTGTGGCTAGAACATTATGGGATAGAACATTTTGCACACCCCATATACAGTAACTTAATCAATGCTCATTTGCATAATGGCAGTGATGGGGAGGGGAGGACACTCAGTCTGGGAATGGCAGCAACCTGTCCTCTGTGAGTCTGGAAAGGGGACGAAGGATAGCTTGTAAATTCATAGTACACACACACACACACACACACACACACACACACACACACACAGAACATTTAATCTGGGATACCAAAAACCTGGTGTAAATGGAGAACTCCAAGCAGGCAGGAGCAACAGAACACGATCTTTGAGGCTTCAGCTTTGTTAGCAAAAAGTCATGGTAGGAACCAGAGTTTGAAAAATTGTAAACTAAGAGCTTGACAGGTTCCCAAGGACCTTCACTGCAGAGCACCACCAAGGAAACAAGATTCCCACAGCCTTTCTTGCATGAGGTTTAATGCCAAAACTTAGGGATTGGCGTACAGAATCTCGAGAACTGAGATAGGAACCCTCCAGTCCTCCTTTATGAATGAGTTCATCGAGGTGGGGTCTCTCTGAAGCTTTTGAATCTCTTTTCTCCAGAATGTTTGCCTGTTTAGAGATACCCCTCTTTCTTTCTTTCTCAGGCTAAGCACAATCTCTTAAGGGCCCTTCCCCACTGGCACGAAAGCAGCCCATAAATATGCCCTGATGGCATCTTTTTTTCCCCATGTTCCCCATGATGTTGCTGTGTGTGTGTGTTTGTGTGTGTGTGTGTGTGTGTGTGTGTGTATCTAAGCCCATGCATAACACAGGTTAAAGTTATATTCTCTGTTTTTCCAACGCCATCCAAGGGGAGCCTCAAAGTGTATAAAATGTCTTAGTCTTTTCATCCATTAATTCAGAGGGAAGTTAAGGGATTGCAATGACCAGGAACAGAGGCAAATGAGGTAGGAAAAGATGGGCAGACGTCATCACAACCAATATCACAATGGTGGAATTTTCCACCAACTAAAAATGGTAGATACTGTTGTTTAAGAACCATGTTAAACTCACACCAGATTAATAGCAAGAGGTATTATTAGCCATCTCTATGAATTCATTTGTATGGGTGGGTTTATAAGAAGCAGTTCCATGCTTTCAATGAACCAATTGATTCAATTTATTTTGAGCAAAGATCAAAAATGAATGAAACCCCCCCCCCCCAAGATAAAATGACATTTAAATACTAACATTGTAAAAAAATGCCTCAAGAAACCTAATTGAGCATCTTATTGAATAGATTCCAAGGTTGTCTCTTTGTAGGTATTGAAAGCTGCTGGCAAAGCTTGGTAACATTATATGTAACCAAAGTTTTCTTCTCTAATAAAAGGAAGTTAATGTAAGAGTTGTCAGACCAACTCATGCATGGAGCAACAAAGGAAAAATGAGGCTGCTTTGTCTGCTGTTATAGAAGGAAAAATGTAGCCCCACGGGAAGGATGGATTCGACAGCACGACAGCCACAAGCCAGGTTTGGCAAATAATATGAACTTTATTAAATTTCCCATCTATAACTGCTGAGGGTAAGTTGTCAAACCTGACTCTAGTTTCTCTTCAGATTGTATAAATTCTGCCCCTTGTTTTGGCCCTCACAAGGAAACTAAAGCCGCAATAGTTTGGTCTAGTGCAGAGCTTTCCAGACTGTGTGTCAGGACACGTTAGTGTGTCGGCTGCAGTGTCTGGGTGTGTCCTGGCTGCTGCTGCCTCCAAGCCCTGCCAGGATTCCACGCAGGTCCTAGTGCCTGCCTTGTGCCTGGCTGCCTCCAAACCTGCTGTGATTCCATGCAGGTCCTAGTGCCTGCCTTGTGCCCTCCTGTAAGAGTGTGTCACGAAATGATGCATGTCTAAAAAGTGTGTCACCAACATGAAAAGTTTGGAAAGCTCTGGTCTAGTGGTTAAGGTGCTGGGCTAGAAACCAGGAGACTGTGAGTTCTAGTCCCGCCTTAGGCATGAAAGCCGGCTGGGTGACCTTGGGCCAGTCACTCTCTCAGCCCTAGGAAGGAGCCAATGGCAAACCAGGAGACTGTGAGTTGTAGTCCTGCCTTAGGCACGAAAGCCGGCTGGGTGACCTTGGCCAGTCACTCTCTCTCAGCCCAACCCACCTCACAGGGTTGTTGTTGCGGGGAAAATGGGAGGAGGAAGGAGTATTAGGTATGTTCGCCACCTTGAGTTATTTATAAAAATAATAAAAAAGGTGGGATAAAAATTAAATAAACGAACAAACAAAAATATTGCAACGTTACAATGACAATAGAATGAAAACCTACTGCAGGTCTTCAACTGATGCTGTCCATGGTGCTGGTGCTGCTGTAGAATAGAGGGGTTGGCTCTTTGGCTGTACAATATTCTTACAACATTCAATTTTTATATTATTAGTTTTTAAATGTAATTCTACCTTTGGGGTTTTTTTTCCCCATTTGTTTCCATTTAGTGAATTGTCCCATTGTATGGGTTGGTGCAATTGCTGGAATCAGAAACGAATCTAATGGGCTCGGTTTGCAAAACGTTGCTGTGTCTCCCCAAAACCAACTGATTTTAAGTCTAACTGAGAAGTCACTAGGTCTTTAATGAACCTGATTGAAGATGTGCAAACATAGCCTTTTTCACTCCCAAGGAGGCAGATTTGAGTCAGAAGAGAGAGGGAAAGAGATGTTCTCAGGCTCACCTTTGAGGAAGTCAAAGGTGCCCAAGGGAGGAATGGCAGAGGAGTAAGGTCAGCTCTCCAAGATCAAAAAGAAATGGGTGAGGAAAATGCTGCTCGTTCTTTCTCAGAGCTCTGATTTGAAGAACAAATGGTAGGTCTTACTCTTTCAACTGCATGCCCGGCTCTGCAGTAGGAGCAGAATCTTCAACCTGGCTGGGAGGGGAGAAGCAAGGTTTTTCTCCGTGGCCCTTGATTCCTGGCCATAGATGAGGCCAGAAGGTGCTCCTTGATCCTCAGGGCCTCTGGGTCTGTAGAGAGTAAGATGATGTTGATGGAGATATGCAGGCTCCGTTGCCTAGGCAAAGAGGGCTAAAGACTATCTCCGTCAATGTCATCTTCCTTACTCTCTGCAGGGTCACTGTGGGTGGTGCTCCTTGGAAAGCAAAGATCACAAGGTGTTAGCCTGGGACCAGGTTTGTGGGACTCACAGGACGGCTTCACACAATGCAAAACTCTAAATCAAGTTAAGCAAGACACTATTCTCATATTCACATCACACCCCCTGCAGCAGATAAGATATATTAAAGGCTGATGTGATGGTTTGTTCACCCAATGTGTGAAGACAAAAGCTGGGTCCTACATGCGCAGAACCACAAACGACTCAACCATCTCTCATTCCAGCTTAGTTTTCTATGTGAACTCAGCCACTGAATGATTTTGGGCTCGTCTCTCCCTCTCAGCCTCACTGACAGGACTGCTGCATGGGTAAAAAATAAGATGGAGTTATACACTGTGAGCTCCCAGAAGAAAGTGATGACCCCCTGCAATGTTGAATAATGGCTTGATAGCTGGGGATCATAGTTAAGCATTGTTGCTGAGAGGGGTCATGGCTTCAGTAGGTGGGACTATGTCACCCACATGGGCAAAGCCAGGATTTTCAGTTTTTGTTAAGATTTGGGCAGAATGTGTTTCTCCTCATCTTTGTTCTTTTAATAACGGAAAGTCAACTCTGGATTTAGGGCATTAAGTAAATACGTAGACCTGCTAACATTTTGCTGCTCTTTAAAATGACACAGGCACCATTTTCTTAAATCTGAAAACCTATACTTGAGAAAGAGAAGCCAGTTGCTATGATATTCTCCTGCAGAGTAGCAAAGACAACTAATAATATACATTTTTTTCAAGCTATGCAGTTTTTTGAAAATTGAGGAAAATTCACAGGCAGAATTTAATCAGGCCTTAGCAGATGTTGCCTATACACACACACACACACACAGAGAGAGAGAGAGAGAGATACACACACAAACGTATACATCTATACATATATATACATACACATATGCACACACATAGATTTATATAAAATTTTGTATTTGTGCTTTTTAGTCAGCAGTTTAAGGATAATCAGGAATGAATTGGTCTATTTCTCGAGGATTTTCATCACTATGTATTATTCTACAATAATATTTAATTAAAAACACATCAAATTTACGTTTAAACACAAGTTTTTAAATGTGTTTTGTCAATCTGTTGAACTAAGGACCGCATCAAAACATTTAGGTAGTACAGAATTTGAAGGATAATTGAGTTCACATTAGCCTAGATCAGCCTTTTCAACCTTTTGATGCTGGAGGAACCCTGGAAATATTTTTCAGGCCTCAGAGAACCCCTGCACATTCAAGCTCAAAAATAGGCCAGAAGTTACAAAATTATTATATTCGTTTCATATGTAGGCCTGTATATATGCATTAACAGTGTTCTTAAACTGAAAATAAAGAATGAAACGTACCTCTTTAATGTGAAGTTGCCCGCATTTGAAATAATTTTTTAAATAAATCGTGATCTCCCAGGGAACCCCTAGGGACCTCTCGCGGAACCCGAGGGTGCCACGGAACCCTGGCTGAGAAAGTCTTCTTGACCTTTCCATATCACTTAGAAATTGATTGAGTCATAATTCACCCTAAATGAATTTCCGCAAGAGTTTACAAAACAACCTGAAAATATGTATTTATTTCTGTATACACTTTCCCTTACCATTCACCTTTTGCATGCAGTTTTCCAGAATAAATGTATTTTTGTATGCATTTTTTAGATGCATTTTTAAACTGCAATTTTGCAGCTAACGAGTAAGTGTATACAAAACTCACCATGCCAGGGACAGAAAGTCCAAAAGGTAAACCACTTTCTGTTCTAAATGATTTGCTTCCGGAACAGGGACATTGTACAGGCGGGACTGGGGTCAAAAAAGTCAAGATGGTAGTTATGACTGTATAGTTGAAGGCCTGTTGCTGTTTTGCATGTGCCCCACATGCACTGCAAAAGATGGTGCGGTGGCTCAGTGGGTAAGACGTCAGGCTTGTCGATCAAAAAGGTTGCAAGTTCGGAGGTTCGAATCCCTAGCCCCGCATGACGGAGTGAGCTCCTGCACTCACCCCAGCTCTTGCCAACCTAGCAATTTGAAAGCATGCAAATGCAAGTAGATGAATAGGTACCACTTCGGTGGGTAGGTAACAGTGTTCTGCATGCGTCATGCCGGCCACATGACCGTGGAAGCATCTTCGGACAACGCTGGCTCTTCGGCTGAGAAACGGAGATGAGCACCGCCCCCTAGAGTCAGACACGACTGTGCAGGGGAAACCTTTACCTTTTACTACATGCACTGCATGGAAAATATAACCTGCCAAGGCTAGAAGGTAGATTTGAGACTAATTTGGTTATAGAAGATAAAGAGGAAAATGTGCAGAAATTCTCAGGGAACATAGTAGAATTTAGATAATCGCAAAACCGTCCAAGGAGAATTCTCATGTCTGTTGGTGTGTGAACTTAAAGGGATTTCCCTCCCTTTCTTTCTGAGTGCTTCCCTTATCTTCCCTAAGTGGCAGATCAACATATCTCTTAGCTAATGATGAGGAAAATGTGCTTGACAAGCAGATACTAAAGGGTCATGACCTGGGCACCAATGAAATAAATTTCCCTCTGATGGCAAACAGGATTTAGTATGATGCTGTCTCAGCACAGAACAAGATGGTTTGGAAAGCATTAGCATTAACGAAGAGATAACCTGGGTGCAGACACATAATTTATTATGCACTAGATATTTTTAGGGGTTTTAAGAACAGACCAGCTATTTTAAAAATGTATCCAATATCGGAAGGAAATAAAGCACTGATGAAAACTTCCCATCAGGGCCAAGTCTGAACTGAAGGCGTGCCAAAAATATATACCGTTGTTTTGGGGGGATGGCCATCAATTTTCTTATGTTCATTGGGCAACCATCTCTGCAATGGTCTGCCATCCTGTCTGGCATCAATTTCATCCCAAGATTTTATTTATTTGTTTATTTGTTTGTTTGTCGTCTTTCTTTACCGCCCATCTCGTATTGCAATGACCCTGGGCGGTTTACAAACAATTAAAGATAAAAGATTAAAATCTCATTAAAAACATACAGTATAAATATAAATACACATAAATATAAAAATACAAAATATAGAATATAAAATCCAAGATGGAGAATAATGGTCTCATCATTGGCCCCATCAAGGAGCCAACCACCCCCATGAATGACTATCCCCCCTCCCGCCCCAAGCGAGGTGGCACAACCAAGTCTTAACCCCCTTCTGGAAGGCCGGGAGAGTGGGGGCCTGCCTCACCTCTGGGGGTCGCTTATTCCAGAGGGCGGGGGCCACGGCAGAGAAGGCCCTCCTCCTGGACCCTGCCAATCGACAATCTCTCATAGACAGGGTCCATAGCATGCCTTCTCTGCCTGACCAGGTGGGACGGGTTGATGTAATGGGGGTGAGGCGGTCCCTCAGGTAACCTGGACCCATGTCATGTAGAGCTGTTTCCATTCCACATCCGGGCCTGAAACCCGACTGAAAGGGTTCAGATAATCCAGGATCCTCTGGAGCTGCAACACCACCAGTTTCTCAACCACCTTCCCTAAAAAGGGGAGGTGGGAGACTGGACAAAAATTGTCCAGCACAGTGGGATCTAGCATTGGTTTCTTGAGGAGGGGGTGCACCAGTGCATCTTTAAAGGCAGCCGGAAACACTCCCTCCTCCAAGGGTGAATTCACCATCGCCTGGACCCAACCACACGTCACCTCCCGAGCTGCCTTCACCAGCCAGGAGGGACAGGGATCTAATTGACAAGTGGTGGCGTTTACAGACCGGAGGACTCTGTCCACTTCCTCGGGCCCAACAGGATCAAACTGTTCCCAGATAACTGGGCAAGTCTGCTCCCTAGGCATCTCCACAGGCCATGCCTCACGCTTGGCATCCAACTTGGAACGGATCCGAGCGATTTTATCCTCCAGATGCCCAGAAAACTCCTCTGCGTGGCCCTGTAGGTGAGTTACTAAACCCACCTTCCCCAGAAGGGAGCAGGTGATCTTAAACAGGGCCATCGGGCGGCATTCTGCGGATGCAATAAGAGCGGAGAAATCTTGACCTTTCGTTGCTCTTACCGCCACAAGGTAGGCCTTAATTGCGGCTCTAGCTTGTGTTCGGTCGGGTTCGGATAAAACAAGACAGCAGGAGGGAACTTGACCCAGGGGGCTTTTTCAGATTGCAAAATGTGCCACGCCACTAGCAGGATACAGCGTCAATCCTTGCCTTGACCACCTCCATCAAGGAAATAAGCTCAAAAACACCACCCAAAGCTGTTTGAAAGAAATTCTGAACCATTCTGAGAGTATGGCAGCAGATCTCGAGGTCTCAAAGGCCCTTCACAGCAGAGCACAACCAAGGATTTACACCACCTTTTTTTAAAATGAATTTTAATGCTGAGAATTGGGGTGGGCGGGTGGGTTGAAGAACAGAATCCAGCCAGAATGCTCCAGCCCTCCGTTATTAATGAGTTCTTTAAGGACAAGATGGAGTTCCTCTGAAAGTTTTGAAACTCAGAAGGTCTCTTCACACTGAGTTCAGTCTGAGGTAGATTTCAGTATTCTGAGTACCCTGATAAGAATGCCAGGTCTCTTAGGAGAGTATTTGCTTGTTCAGTTTCTGACAGGCTGCCAAATAACAGACATCTTCTGCTCCTCCGCCTCTGACAGCACCAAGCTCAAAGAAGGGACCTGGGCCATATGGCTTCCAGGACCATGTGTGAACATTTTAACAGCTCTAGGCACCCGAGAAACCTTGTGCCAATCCGAACCTCTAGCTGGAGGAGGTTACGTCCCTGCCATTGCTGCAAACCGCTGATTATGGAAATAAAGTTTAGCTTCTGAAGAGAAAATGGGTTCGGAGAGTTTTAACCAGCTTTAACCGTTTGGTAATTCTTGATTCATTTTTAAGAAGGAGGCTCCTCAGCTACATCCAGCTGGGGAAGAAGGTCTCTGTCTCCTCGCTCTTCTCTAGAGTAAGCTGTGCATATTTCCACACTTGACTTCTTTGTGTTATCATTTATACAGGGGCGCAGAATCATCTGTGCAAATACTGTATGTCGAGTTTTGCCAAAACGTATTACTTGCTCCATTGCAGAAGCCTCAAGGCTGCTAACTTTAATAAATATAAAATTACAAGATGAGTAGAAGACAGTGTTCACCAAACACAGTTATCCTGATCACTGAATTAACCCCTTTTCTGGTCCACACAATATATTGAACAATAAAGTAATCAATTGAAGAGAATATTTGTAGCTCAGGGTTGAACTGTGGAGTCCTTGGTGCTCTCTGAGCCTTGTTGTTTTCTTGCAGACGTTTCATTGCCAGGCTAGGCAACATCTTCACAACCAAGTGCCCTGAAGATGTTGCCTAGCCTGGCAATGAAACGTCTGCAAGAAAACAACAAGGCTCAGAGAGCACCAAGGACTCCACAATAAAGTAATCAGACAGGCTAGATTCCCACAACAAACCTTAACCTAGATTAAAACTAACCAAAGTTAACATGCTGTGTGAATGCATCTTCTATGTCTTCCCCAGACTAGGTTAGTCTGGGACAGTGGTCGGCAAACCACGGCTCGCAAGCCACATGCGGCTCTTTGGCCCCTTGAGTGTGGCTCTTCCACAGGCAGGCATGGCGGGAGTGGCGGGGGCAGGTGCGGCAGCGGACGTGGCGGGGGCAGGCGCGGCAGCGGGCATGGTGTGCGTGGCGGCGGGCATGGCGGCGGCGGGCACTACAGTGGGCATGGTGGGCATGGCGGCAGCAGGCCCTAAGTGTGCACGATTGGCTCCCGCCCGCAAACCCCGCTCCCGCACTGGATTCCCCACCAGCTTTACTTTGCCTGGACTGGGGGCGTGAGCGGCTCTGGAAGAGAAGCGACTGGAGCAGTCGAGCCTCTCTTTCCCTTCTCCTTCTTCCAAACCTCCCCCGCCCCCTTCCACGTGATTGGCTCCCGCCCGCAAACCCCACCCCCTTCCACGCGATTGGCTCCCGCCTGCAAACCCCACCCACTTCCGCGTGATTGGCTCCCACCCTCAAACCCTGCCCCCTGGCCCTCGAGTGATGTTATAAATGTCAAAATGGCCCCTGGCATAAAAAAGTTTGCCGACCAGTGGTCTGGGAGAAAGTCATTTAAGATTAAAATATCAGGAAAACAAATGGAATTTGCTAGATTCAGGAATGTAATCACTACGCCATGCTATCTCTTTAAAAAGACTGCACTACTATATTTACTTGAAAGTCATTTGCATCTAGAGCAGTGGGACTTCTGAACAGTGTAGACTATAAATCTGCTGCAGCCAAGGCCAACAGAAGAAGCCTAAAATTAAATGCTAAGATTCAAGGAATGAGGTATTGGCCTGTAACATTTATGCAAATCAAAGCGAATAGCGTATCTGTCTGTCCTTTGGATACTCTGTTTGCTTGTCTTTTGACTGTAACAATAAATTAAACTATGGTGTCATACATCAAGAGAAAAAAGGGATTAAATTCCAATTTAATCATATTTAGATTAGAACTATAGAAATTGATCCCCATAACGTGAGTAAATTACAACCCATTAAATTCAATAGATTTTTAAAGATGTTTCTAAGATGTGGTTTTCCTTTACGGATATTTAAAATCTGGTCCAAAGACAGTGTTCAATCGTAATATACTTTTATGAATAAACCATAATCAGTTGAGTTTAAACAGTATGCTAAGCCATAAACTAAACCCAAAATCAATCTCAGTTTTTAACGATATCTTGTTTGTTATAGCTGAGGTCAAAATGCAAGTTTAAAAAAATAATGCCTTGGATATACTGTACATGATGAAAAAAAAAAAAACATACAATGAATTCTGTGTCCATAGTAACTAGGACCAGAAATAACAGGTATAAATCAGAGCTACCTAGATTTCATTTTAAAAAAGAAAAAAAAACTTAACAGCAGAGGAACAGTTCACCTATGAAAAGTGTGGGTTCTCCATCTCTGGAAGTTCTTAAGAAGAGGCTGAACAGCCAGCTCTTGAAGATGATTGGTTTTCCTACACACTGCAGAGGATTGGACTAGTGTGTTTCTGGTCTCTTCCAACTCTACAAATCTGTGATTTTATCTGTGATTCTAGACCCACAATAAAACACTTAATTAGGTAAGATGCTTGACTTAAGGTCCAGTCATCAGTTGGGGTCATGAGCAGAAATGCTAAACAAAAAATGTTCCTCCACAATTATCTTTATTAATAGTCTTGGGGTAATGGAGAACAAATCTCCTCTAGCTTTTCTAACAAGCCAGTTGGTTAATTCCTGTCCCAACCAACGGATCAATATTCGGTTGATCTGAAAAAAGTGGACCCTCCATTTGCAGGAAAAACACTAGGAAGAAAAAAATATGAAGAGGACTATCAAGTCTTACCTTAATCTTCTTATCTCCTGGGTAAACGTACACACCAGTCTTACCTTAATTAATTAAGTCTTACCTTAATCTTTTTATCTCCTGGGTAAACGTACACGCCAGGGGGCGTGGTGGCTCAGCGGGTAAGACGCCAGGCTTGTCGATCGGAAGATCTCAAGTTCGGAGGTTCGAATGCCTAGCCCTGCGTGTGCCCTCGCCCCAGCTCTTGCCAACCTAGCAATTCGAAAGCATGCAAATGCAAGTAGACAAATAGGTACCACTTCGGTGGGAAGGTAACAGCGTTCCGCACACGTCATGCCGGCCACATGACCGTGGAAGTGTCTTCAGACAACGCTGGCTCTTCGGCTAACAAACGGAGATGAGCACCAACCCCTAGAGTCGGACATGACTGCACAACTGTGCAGGGGGAACCTTTACCTTCTTTAAATGTACCCAACTCTTTCAACCATGCCTTGGATAGGACTTCACCAGGACTTCACCAGGTCTCCTGAAAGAGTGAACCAGGCCAGATCTGTTCCAGTTTGGGAAGGGCAGATTTCCATTTCTGACAATGTCTTATGGTTTCCTTGGCCTTCCAAGAAGTACTGGGAAGAACTCTTCATTCAAAGAACCCACTTCTGCTGTAGGCATGTCAGGCTTTTCAAAAGTTAAAGAAAGAAGTATCCTCTTGGCCTCCTCACATTTTAGAAAATGAGTATAACTCCCTTCTGCCCTATGTCTATGAAGGTTCTCAGTCATCCAGGTGGAATTGTCTGTAGCTTGAATCATGTCAACTGGATTTCTATTTTCTCAGTGGAAACGTTTCGCTCCTTATCCAAGGAGCTTCTTACTAACTTTGCTCAGACTGAAGAAGCTCCTTGGATAAGGAGTGAAACGTTTCCACTGAGAAAATAGAAATCCAGTTGACATGATTCAAGCTACAGTCCCTTCTGCCCTGGCAGCCAATTTCTTTTTTCTTGGAGAATGATGGCATGACTTCAATCCAGCATTTATTCCAGGATAGGTCTGTTGGCAGCAAAATATGCACATTTGCTCCCACCAGCAAGATCTCTTGAATTCATCTTTTAGTCACTGTCTTCCTTAAAATACAATCCCCAGAACAAGACACGATACTGTTGCCATAAAACAGCTATTATAAATGTTGAGACCATCTCTAATTATGCAACACACTACCCCACTCCCTGGCTTATTCCTGCTAACAATTATATTATAAGCGATCTCTTCAGCCTGCTGCAGACTCCTTTAAAACAAAAAACAAAAACACTTTAACATGCTGAATAATTTGCCCAAACTGATTTTCCTTCAATCATTGTAAAAAATGCACATATCAACAGATCTAAATAACTTTACATGCCTTTTAAAATGTTCCTCTTAGGCATTCATGCTCAGCTTATTTAATAAATCCTTCAATCCATTTGCAGTCATCCATTACCGTCGAAGTAGCATAATGATCCATTATCCACAATAAATTTAATCACCCCATGGAACATCAGAATGATTCAAGGACTGTGCTAGACACAGTGGCATGTTGGTAAATAGTGAAGAGGAGGCACTTCTCCTGAAGGTGTGGACATAGACACATTCTCACAGTGTGAAGACACGAGTGCACCAGTATATAGCACAATGCTCTATTTATTAAGATGCTGCTTGGGATACCTACTGAGCGTCAGCAAAAGATGATCCATCACCTAAAATGTCTCTTATAAGAAAGGCCGAGCGCAGAAGAATTGATGCTTTCGAACTGTGGTGCTGGAGAAGACTCTTAAGAGTCCCTTGGACTGCAAGGAGGTCAAACCAGTCAATCCTAAAGGAAATCAACCCTGACTGCTCATTGGAAGGACAGATGCTGAAGCTGAAGCTCAAATACTTTGGCCACCTAATGCGAAGAGAGGACTCACTGGAAAAGACCCTGATGCTGGGAAAGACTGAAGGCAAAAGGAGAAGGGGACGGCAGAGGATGAGATGGTTAGATAGCATCACCAATGTAACGAACATGAATTTGAGTAAACTCCGGGTGACAGTGGAGGACAGGAAGGCCTGGCGTGCTATGGTCCATGGGGTCACGAAGAGTCAGACATGACTAAATGACTGAACAACAACAAAATGTTTGAATATGTGTGAATATGTATGAATATGGTGGCAAAACACTACTATTACCACTAATATGTTAATAATGATTTTTTTTGCTTTTTCACGACAACGAAAACCATGTATCAGAGCTTTCCAAACTGTGTGTCGCGACACGTTAGTGTGTCGACTGCAATGTCTGAGTGTGTCGCGGCTGCTGCTGCCTCCAAGCCTGCTGTGATTCCGCACAGGTCCTAGTGCCTGCCTTGTGCCTTGCTGCCTCCAAACCTGCTGTGATTCCGCGCAGGTCCTAGTGCCTGCCTTGTGCCTTGCTGCCTCCAAACCTGCTGTGATTCCGCACAGGTCCTAGTGCCTGCCTTGTGCCCTGCTGTAAGAGTGTGTCGCGAAATGATGCATGTCTAAAAAGTGTGTCACCAACATGAAAAGTTTGGAAAGCTCTGCCATATATATGCACATAAATGCACATACCACAGTCATACAAATATAAAGCTGAACCAAGAATGAAAGTAAAAATGGAAGAGTAGAAAAGAAAAATATATATAAATATGTGATCTTAAAGAGAAATACAAACATTTCCAACAGTCATGTTCAATATTTCTATCCACCACCACCACCACTCAGCCCTGCTGTGCTGCCATAGGTGAAAAGGGGTGTTGTGGGAGGGATCAGCAAAGGACCCTGGGAGTGTAAGCTAAGAGTACATACCCTCAGCAGGGTCACCCAAGGCGTGAGGGTCATCCCACTGCCCAGCTAGAGCAAGCAGGCACCTACAATGGGCAGCAGCTTCATAGGAAGATGCTGGAGGCAGAGGATCACTTTGGCAACAATGGCAAAGGCATCAATTCCTATTGCACAGGAGAAGGCAGTGGTAAACCACTCCTGTAATTTGACCAAGAAAACCACATGGATAGACAATATAAAATGATTGATGATATAGTCCCAGATGATGGGCCCCTCAGGTCGGATGACACTCAACCTGCCACTGAGGAAGAGCAAGGGGCATTGTAGTGCTGGCAAAGAGTCTCATCATTGGTTCCCATCCTGGCATTAAAATCACCAGTAAGCCTTACTCTTGAGTTTGAAAAATGGCGAATTAGGTCTAGCAGCCAGGATTCAAGACAATCCCAGTTGCTGTTAATTCAAGCAACTTGACTGTGAGGTGGAAGATAAACATTTATCAAAAGAAAACTGGTTGTATTAACTTTTAAGGAAATAGCTAGTAAACATATTTTATGAAGTTGAAAGCAAATGACTTTCAAGTAAATATTTTTGGTCATAATAAGCAGCCAGTAAAATGTGGGCAAGGGGCGCGGTGGCTCAGCGGGTAAGACACCAAGCTTGTCGATCTCGCAAGTTCAGAGGTTCGAATCCCTAGCCCCGCGTGACGGAGTGAGCTAGCTCCAGCTCTTGCCAACCTAGCAATTCGACAGCATGCAAATGCAAGTAGATGAATAGGTACCACTTTGGTGGGAAGGTAACAGCGTTCCGCGTGCGTCATGCCGGCCACATGACCATGGAAGCGTCTTCGGACAATGCTGGCTCTTCGGCTAACAAACAGAGATGAGCACCGGCCCCTAGAGTCGGACACGACTGCACAAATGTGTGCGGGGAACCTTTACCTTTTTTTAAAAAATGTGGGCATGCAACATTGCAGAGACCGGGATAATGATTCCCTCAAGCGGACGGCCACCCTTCTGCCTAGGTCTAGCCAAAAGGGAGAAGGAAGTATATCCATGAAGATGTACAGGCTCTGTGACCCAGTTCTTGTAGGAATGAAATCTCCGACTGTCTTAAACGGTCCACAAAGGTTGGATGGGACTGTTTGGAATGACATTCCAGGACAGAAGCCGTATGGTGGAGGTGGGGGGGGGTCATAGTCATTCGAAAGAGGGACAGAGCACCGGGGACAGAAGTTGGGCCTTTCATAGATCTTGCATCTGAAAGCTCAGGTGGAATTTGAGCTGACGGGGGGCAACGGAACGTACGGTGAAATGATTTTTGACAGAAAGGTAATGGGAAAGTTTAGGATGAGCCCCTTGGTGGAGATAAATACTGTCCTGCAAAGATAGGGGGGTGGGAGTCGACGTTGAGCCATCCACAGTGGCAAACCACTTCCATGTTGCTGCCAAAGAAAATTAATGGGTGTGTCCATATACTCACCAGTAGTCAAGCTCAATTCAAAGGAAACTTTAGTCACCGTGTTCTTCTAAGCTCACATTTTCTTAAGTCATTGTATCATGGCTGCACAACCTGCCATCTTATGCCCTCTAGAGCAGTGTTTCTCAACCTCAGCAACTTTAAGATGGGTGGACTTCAACTCCCAGAATTCCCCAGCCAGCCATGCTGGCTGGGGAATTCTGGGAGTTGAAGTCCAGCCATCTTAAAGTTGTTGAGGTTGAGAAACACTGCCCTGGAGGGTGTCTACAAGTGGTCATCAAATTATAAATTTAAATGTGGCAAGAGAATCACCCCAAGTGTGGCAGATTTGGGGGTCTTTTGCATTTGGGGGATACCCAAGCCAAGTCTCCACCTTTTGGACTGTTTTCTTTAAGGGCCAAGGAGAACCTTCTGTAAGGTTTGGGGTATGAATTTCATGCCTTAAAACCTTTCCAAGCCTCTCCAAAATGCAAAGGCAAGCCTTCCACCCCCTCTGCTCTATGATGTTCTCCCTCTCGCTTGCTCTTCTGTCTGCTAAAAGTAAAAAAAATAGGCTGCAATGTTCTTCCATTATCGATAGAGGGAGCTAGCGCTCTGAAACAATGACAACCTAGGAAGAAGGAAAAGCTGCAGGCTATTGGCTTATCTGGGTGGGCGGGCGATGCTGTTTTCCAAAAGAGCCCCGAAACAAAGAAAAGGAAAAGAACAATGTAAAAGAAAACCTCATAAAAAATTAAGGATAAAAATCCAGAGGATTTGGTTCTGTTGTCCACCAAGAGCTCTTATAGGTAGGAAGTGTTTCCTAAGCCTGAATTGGATTGCAACCTAATTAGGCTGACCATATTTCCTTGAGACAAAAACGGGACATTGGGATGGCAAAACAGGACGGGGTCTTATGTAATATTCCATATTCATGAAAAAGACAGGGGTCCCCGCCCCCCGGTCCGTGCAATTGGCTCCTGCCTGCAAACCCTGCCCCTGGTCCGCGCAAATTGGCTCCCGCCTGCAAACCCCGCCCTCCTTTGCTGCGCACTGATAGGCGGGAGGGCTTCCTCTTCCGGGCTGCCTCCAATCGGCAGCTCCGGCTCGGATCCTCCTTCCGCCCCATTCCCGCTGGGTTTAAAAAACGGGGCAAAATTGAGATTTTTATCAAAACGACGGGGCAGTTGAAAAATGCTAAAAAAAACGGGACTGTCCCGTTCAAAACGGGACGTATGGTCAGCCTAAACTTAATGGTATCATTCCACCAACTCAGCACAAAATGTGACCGGCAAAGTTCTGGTCCACCTTTGAGGCCTCGTGGGAGATGACTTGATCACTTTCCTTGGCATTTGTTGCAAAGCTATCATCCATCCCCTTTGGAGACTGCTGTGATGAGATGAGCACGCAGATTTAATAGAAATGACTGAGCTAGACTGCAAAAGGGCATAACAGTCCCTGTCTTCCAATATTCTAGGGAGTGCCAGTATTGTCTGGCACTTGCCTCTGGAAAAAAGACTACTAGAGGGGGGGGGGGTGCCTTTTCATTTCAAAGATGCTACTTGTGTGCATGAACAAGTTCTGCTAGACTCCTGTCCTTGGGCCTCTAGGCGTGACATCTCTAAAGTTGGGTTCACACAACATGTTAGTCTAAGCTAAAATGGGGGTTGAATGGTTAATGATGTGTGGGAACCTAGCTGCTGTCTGAGCATGTTGGTTGAACCAGGCCATCACATAAAGCTAACATATGGTTTACAGTATTTGCTCGGGCAAGTGTGAACACAGCAATGGTGGTCTGTTAACCCAGGGACAGTGGGTGGTGTGAATCCAACCCATATCAGTTTCCCCAAAACCATCACTATCCAGATATGTTGGACTATGAGAACTAT
Source organism: Charina bottae (assembly GCA_023362775.1). Lineage (NCBI taxonomy): Eukaryota > Metazoa > Chordata > Lepidosauria > Squamata > Charinaidae > Charina > Charina bottae. The sequence goes on from JALMGJ010000015.1 coordinate 5,089,776, forward strand.
TATCCCCAGCCAGAACAGGGCATATACTATTTGGATGAAGTGATGGATGTTGCAGCTTGCTAAGTTGGAAGATCAGGTTTTTGAACCTTTCGTCTAGCAAACGTGCATACCGATTGAATCAGAGAACTTTAAGGTTGGAAATAACCTCATCCTCTTCCTCAGTGCCAGATTTACAAGACAGGATGGAACGGCGACAGGTGGTATGGATTCAAAACATAGGAGCAGGGCTGGTTTCCTGCAACAGATACAATGCCCTGAATGTTTCTGAGTGCTGGTGGTTCTCCTACATATACAGCACAAATCCCTTTTGGTAGATTGCCTGTTCCTCCTTCTCCATTTTAATTTTCTAAGGAAAACCATTGCTGCTGTGGAAAGGGGTAGGGTAAGTATAAGCATTTATCCTGATTTTCATCTGCGGAAGCAGCAGGACAATTGGTCAGGCTATTGTAAATAGGACATGCAGAGAAAATGGCATTATTGAGTACTGTGGAGTCCTTGGTGCTCTCTGAGCCTTGTTGTTTTCTTGCAGACGTTTCATTGCCAGGCTAGGCAACATCTTCAGTGCGAAAAGGGGGTGGGACTTGCTCTCTGTTTATATACCCTGGCTTGTCCTGCCTGTGTTGGTGGGGGTGTTGTTCTCCCCTTAGGAGTTCCTTGATTGGGTTGTTGTTTGCTGCTTGGTTGCTTGACTGAGTTAATAGTTCCTTGAGTACGATTATTGAGTACGATTGTTTTGGGTTCCGGCTGCTCTCCTCCACCCCAACCTCCAATAAACAGTCAGCATTCTGGGGCCGCTGAGTCTGCTGTCTGACCCAATTCCTTTGGGATGCTTTCCTCTATCTCCTGCCCAAGATTGCTCTTAGGGCTTTTGCCAATATACGTTGCATCAGTTATTCCAGGCTGGGCATGACTATGAATGCAGAGCTGAACGGTATCACACCTAAAAGGGCCCAGGAAACGGTTCTCACTACAGCAGGGTTTCTCCACCAGGGTTCCGTGGCACCCTAGGGTTCCGCGAGAGGTCATTAGGGGTTCCCCGGGAGATCACAATTTATTGAAAAAATTATTTGAAATTCAGGCAACTTTACATTAAAGAGGTAAGTTTCATTATTTTTAGTTTAAGAACACTGTGAATGCCTGTAATACAGGCCTGTGCAGTACATGTGACCTTGGGCCAGTCCCTCTCTCTCAGCCCTAGGAAGGAGGCAATGGCAAACCACTTCTGAAATCTTGCCAAGAAAACTGCAGGGACTTGTCCAGGCAGTTGCCAGGAGTCAGCACTGACTCAAAGGTATAAAAAAAGAAGAAAAAGTCCAGTATATCCAGATGTGGGTAGCAGGTTGGAAAATTCTATCATTATGTCTTTTCTTTGCACATGGGGGCACATTTATATGCATATTAAACAATAGATGGATTATAAATTCGCTGCTGTGAACAAAAGAAGTAGTGTCTTGTATTCCACAAGAAAATGAAAGATACAATGTAAATATTGCCAGACTAGTCACATCAACTCATCTCATAAAGGGCATTTTTTTCAAAATCTGACCACATACTGTATATTGTGGTCTACTTTGAAAATATTCTTCTCTGCTTCTTCATTACTCTGTATTTTCAATCCTGCGTGTACCTGTATAAAGATGCATATATTAGAATGGATGGAAATGTTTTTTAATCTACATTTTAAAGCAAACTCCCTCTATTCATGTTTTCAAGTCTAATAAGCAAGTTTGATAATTATTTATAGAACCTAGAGAGGAACCAGAGTGCCCATGTTTAAGAAGGAAACGAGAGATCTCCCTGAAAATTTGCACCAAATTAGTTTATTCTGCATTGTAAGCAAGCTTTATGCAAATCATTTATGCTGGAAACTCACAGATTGGATAAAGAGAGAAAATATTTTGCTCCTGAACCGGCAGCTTTCAGGAAAAATTACAATAGAGCAGGGAGCGTTATTGAGTCACGTAGTGCAGTGATTCTCAGCCTCAGCAGCTTAAAGGTATCTGGGGTTCAACTCCCAGAATTCCCCAGCCAGCATAGGAAGCTGATTACTGGCACTGATTTGTAATCAATAGGTTCCATCTCAAATATTTAAAATATTTTAGTGTTTCAAATTTCAAAATTTCAGTAGTATATGAAAATAATGGTGTATTAACATAGAGTTTTAGTGCTTATGTGCTATAATAATTAAGGCATTTTACAGGTATAGTACTTTATCAAATTAGATGACCAGTTTTGGGAGATTGTAACACCACATAAGTATTTTAATTTCTGTTTTCCTTTATGTGTCTACATGTTGCTGCTTACAATTTGCTTATATCTTTATTGTCATTTTATAAAAACTCTGTAATTTTATTTGGGGTCTATGATTTTAGTTGTAAAATAGTATATTGTATTAGTGAGTAACCACAATGAGGGCCATTCGTTTGTTCGTTCATTCATTCATTCATTCATTCGTTCGTTCGTTCGTTCATTCGTTCATTCTACTTTATTCAATTTGTATTTAATTGAATAAATTTAGATTCAATTTATAGCAGTGTTTCTCAAACTTGGCAACTTTAAGACATGCTGGCTGGGGAATTCTGGGAGTTGAAGTCCACATGTCTTAAAGTTGCCAAGTTTGAGAAACAATGATTTATACCCTGCTTTTCTGCCCAGAGGGCACTAATTATTCATTATTAGCCTCTGTATTCTACACTTTTAATTTTGTGATGCAGTTCTCAGCTCAAAGCATCTAAACGAAAACGTGCATATTAGGGAAAACTGTATCTATTAGGGAATATTGCATACCAGCCTACATAAAATTACATTCGATAGAAATACATAGAGAAAATCAGTATGAAATATGTATTTTTGTGATGGAGGGGGTTTCATATGCATTACAAACAAATGTAGGAAGTGAACAGGACAGAACTGTCATTATATGCAGAACTGCCATTAATTGCAGTTACTGACACCAACTGAAAATAGAATTACTTGTCCAGGTCAAGTATATGTATTATATTTGGCAGAATGGTCCTATTTGCATGACACAGTTAAACGGGTGGAGGAGAGGGGCAGTGTGTCATGTGAACAACATCGCCAGACAACTGTGACACGGATCCACCCTTTGTCATCACTGCAACCCTCACCCTCCCATAAGCTGGGGGTCTCCTGCTCCTAATCAGTTTTCCAGCTGAGATGGTCCCCACCCTTTGCTATGTATTATTTTTATATTATTAAATTAGTCATCCGTTGCCTGTCTTCCAAAACTCCAATATAACTTTGATCTACAGTATTCCTGAAAAATACAGTATTCCTTAAAAAAAATACAGTATTCTTAAAAAAAATCTATTCCCCATTCACAGACAAGCATGTGACTGAAAGGTATAGATGACAAACTGAAATTGTTGCCATAGCCAACTGAAAGTTGCTATACTAGAGAAATCATTTCAGATTCATACCACCCACTCTATCTTTACTTCTCAAGGTTAAACAAACCCAATTCTCTTAATCTCTCCCAAACGTAGTTTCCAGATCAGCTTGATTAAAAAGGTAAAGTTCCCCCCCCCCCCCCGCACATTTGTGCAGTCGTGTCCGACTCTAGGGGCCGGTGCTCATCTCCGTTTGTTAGCTGAAGAGCCAGCCTTCTCCGAAGACGCTTCCACGTCTGCAAATCCTTCTGCAAATCAGTTGGAATCATTGTTCAAACTGTAGAAGAAGACATTCCTTCAGATATCCTGCTCCTAAATCAAACACTAAGCCAACACTTTGAATTGGCCCCAGAAGCAAACTGGAACCCAAGTCTCTCTTTTAGTAAGGGAACTATGTGGTCCTTACGGGTAGCTCCTATAAAATGGATTGCGACTTTCTCAATCACTTGGAATCCCCAAATCCTTTTAGAAAGAAGTTGTGGATAATGTAGGGTTCTGAAATGTGCAAGACCATGATCCTAAAATGATACCATATATACTCAGAAATAAGCCAAGAATTATAGGTGCCAAAATGGGCTTATCCATGAGTAATACCCATATATCCCGTATATACAGTACAGGCAGTCCTTGACTTACGACCGTTCGTTTAGCAACCGAAGTTACGACGGCGCTGAAAAAAGTGACTTACGACTGGTCATCACAGTTATGACTGTTGTGGCATCCCCCCCGTCGTACTGAGTTGTGTGAAAAAGTAGGTACACCCTCTTTGAATTCTATGTTTTTATGTATCAGGACATAATAAAAATTATCTGGTCCTCAGCAGGTCTTAAAATTAGGTAAATACAACCTCAGATGAAAAACAACAACACATGACATATTTCACCGTGTCATTATTTATTTTACAAAAATGAAGCCAAAATGGAGAAGCCATTTTGAACGTGTGATTCACTTAACAACTGCTGCAAAACATGTTGTAAAATCAGGTGCGGTCACGTGGTGCCTTGCTTAATGACCACACCATTTAACTGTGAATTTTCCGGTCCCTATTGTGGTCGTAAGTTGAAGACTACCTGTATTCTCTAGTCCTCCAATGCTTCACTTCTCAGCTGAGACAAAATCAACAACCTGCTCACAAGAAATGGAACGGAAGGGACCAAAATCAGTAAGGACATCTTCTGGCGTGGCCAGGAGAAATTGGTCCGCACTACACAAGAGAGAAAGAGATTATTTTCCTTGCTAAGGCTCCGCAAACATTTATCTTGCCCCTAATTTATGTGAATCCAGTATGGCCTGCTTTTGATCCTGAGCACTGATGCTCAGTTGCAATTTAATACCATTTGGAGCAAACCAGGTTGCTAGGTAACCAAGAATGAGATCCTAAAACTTGATTCCACAATGATATTAAGGCAATATTTCGGAGTCAGGAGCAGGGCATTAGAAAATACAGGACATTTCTCCTTCGTGAAAATAATAACCTGATACATATTATGCCCTGCATCTTTTTCCCGTTCACTCTTAACCCCTTCTTCCCCCTATCTTTACTGATAGAAACTAAACAATAATAGGAGAATTCATTCAGCCCCTTAGGAATCCAGAACTGCACTGAAAGGTTGCCTACTCTAAGGACTCCGTTGGAGATAATCAAACCAGGTACAGTAGTAAAAATGAGGACAAGAAGAAGGTCGGAACAGAGGTGAGACTCAACTGTCCCCAAGCAAGCATTTTGGAGGCTGGATTCCAGCCATGGGCATGGCCCAGCTCAGAGAGGATGTCTTCAACCCTGCACCCAATGTTTCTCAACCTTGCTGTGAGAAGTGAAGTCACACAGCCACCCTAGAAACATATTTAAGGATTCCCTTACTAACTTTGCTCAGACTGAAGAAGCTCCTTGGATAAGGAGCGAAACGTTTCCACTGAGAAAATAGAAATCCAGTTGACCTGATTCAAGCTACAGACAATTCCACCTGGATGACTGAGAACCTTCATAGACTTGGTGTGAGAATCGTAGCCTTGAGTCCTAATATCAGTAACTTTCACCAGAAGCCAATTAAGCTGAAGGTAAAAGCTGTTTAAGGGGCATGGTGGCTCAGCGGGTAAGACGCCAGGCTTGTCGATTGGAAGATCGCAAGTTCGGAGGTTCGAATCCCTAGCCCCGCGTGACGGAGTGATCTCGCGCACCAGCCCCAGCTCTTGCCAACCTAGCAATTCGAAAGCATGCAAATGCAAGTAGATAAATAGGTACCACTTCGGTGGGATGGTAACAGCGTTCCACGCGCGTCATGCCGGCCACATGACTATGGAAGTGTCTTCGGACAACACTGGCTCTTTGGCTAAGAAACAGAGATGAGCACCGGCCCCTAGAGTCGGACACGACTGCACGACTGTGCGGGGGGAACCTTTACCTTTTTTAAAAGCTGTTTATTAGAACAAGTATGCATAAATCCAAGTCCAAGTCACGAATGGAGAAAAGCCCACCAAAAACTCAATTAAATCAGTCCCACCCTCTAACGTTCCATCCCATCCCATTCCAGCATCATCAATCTTCAGTCCTGGTGCAGGAAGGGTTTCTCAACCAGGGCAGCTCTCTGATTCCACCTGCACTCCCCCTCCTGTTAATTTCGCAGACATTCTTAGATGATAAGGATGGTGCTGGCCTTGACAGTCTGCTTCAGTTCTGTTTCTCCAGCAGCAATGCTGGAACGTGCCCAGTCCACCCCCTTTCTTCCCGTGTCTACTCTAAATCTATCTATTGCTAATACCTACACTTGTCTCCCCTTAACTAAATGCCATGACGTGGGGTTCGAACCCAGTTATCTACTGTGTTCGCAATCCACATTGTGACACTTGGCAGCGTAGCTGGCTGGAGAGTTCTGGGAGTTGAAGTCCACACATCTTCAAGCTGCCCAGGTTGAGAAACACTGCCTGTTTGGAACCCCAGTCCATCCATTCAGTGATGGACTAGGTGGAAAAGTTCTATGAGACGCATTCCATTCAGATATTTGCAGATAAAAGGAGTCTTCAAGATGTGCAGATACTTGAGGGAGAAATCTTGGCTTTGACAGGGTTTCACGTGAAACACTCTTCCGAAGTGACTTTGTGAAGAACATAGTCCCCTCACTTCTGAAAGCCAAGCAAAGTTCTCTTTTGCAGGTCCTCTGGCTTTGGCAGCCGTGTAGAACCTCTTTCCAGTATTTGCAGGAGGACGATGAGATGAAGCAGCATCTTCACCTTCAACTTCACGGTGAAATGTGTCTCCTTGAACAAATCAAAGCTACCTCACTTGGGCCTGTGACCTATACAGTAGTACCAACATCCATAGAGAAGGTCACAAAAGTTAAGATGGTGACTTCAACCAAACAATCGAAGCTTATCCCCTTTTTTTACCCATGGTGCACCTAAAAAGGGGGTATGGTCCAATTGCATAGTTGCAGCTGCCATCTTGACTTTTTAAACCCCTTTCCATGGATGCCTATGAATGGCAATTTTGGGATTATTTCAGAAATGCCTGTTATGGGGGTCCTTAGAAAGCATGGCATCACCCACCAATCTCTCCCTTTTCAAATTTTCTGTGATTTTTTAAAACTTAATCTGTCCTGTGATCCTCCTTGATTGCTTCCTTGCATTTCATCACACACTTGATGGCTAATGGAATTTGTGGGGCAAAGACACGGAGGGGAGTTGCTTTCTGCATTTTATCTCTCTTCCACCATTGTTTTCCATTTCAGGGAGATCGCTCTGTATAAGTATTTTTAGATAGCAGACAATGATCTAATGGGAAGCCCGTTTAGATGTCAAGATACATTATTTCACATGGACACCTAAATTGCTCTTCTCCCTAAATGGCTGAATTAAACTCTCCCTCTTGGCTATTCCTTGCTTTACATCCCTCTGGGATGTTCCTATTTATCATTTTCTGAGCCTGACTTCTCCCAGGTTTAGAAAGCATTAGTTGTAGAGGCGGATGGTGCCTGTGTCAGAGAGGGGAAGCTGAACATCCTAGTGCCTCTGAAAAAATATCCTAAGAAAAGACCATAAGATTTCCCCTCAATTTACTTTCTTCCAAAATATGCCTCTAATACAGTGTTTCTCAACCTTGGCAACTTTAAGATATGTGGACTTCAACTCCCAGAATTCCCCAGCTAGCCTTGCTGGCTGCGGAACTCTGGGAGTTGAAGTCCACACATCTTAAAGTTGTCAAGGTTGAGATACACTGCCCTAATATATATTATGAATCATTTTCTTGAGCCTAGAATTCCATTCAGAAAATTCAAAAAATAAATATTTTGAAGCATATTGCAGGATTTGGGGCTTTTCTGTGGCAAGATGGTATAAACCTTGCTTTCTTTTTTCAAGGATGGGAATGCTGCCAGGGGTGTCCACAGGAGAAACTTAAAAAAAAAAGAAGATGGCGGTGGAAGATGCGCCATTGAAGCCATGTAAAAAACCGGAGGGGGCTTCAATCCCACGGCTGTGGTGACTGTCTTGATTTTCTTCTCCCCTCTGCAGAAACCCCTGAATCCTGTTAACTTTTTCTTTTTTCTAATTTATTTTCTATTAGAATTTTTAAATACAATAATAGTATAAGGAATCAAAGAAAATAAAAAGAAAATAAAAAAAGAAAATATAGAATTATGACTTACACCCTTCTTTCCATCATGTAGTTACCATCTTACTCTTTCCCCTCCCTATTTTTTCCTCTTACTTTGTAATTCTCTTCCCATTCCTCTTTAACTCTTTTAGTCCCCAAATCTGTAAATCAATCGATTCAATCTTTTCTTCTTTCAACAAAAAGTCTTTGTTGAAAAAGGTTTATAGTCTTTCAAAAAGGTCTTTTTTGAGAGATGTACTTTCAGACTGGCAAGATTGATGTCAGCCTTGTGAGATAGTCCAGGAAAGAAGCACACCCAGGAGTAATAACAATAACTTTATTGTAATGTTGTATTAACAGAATCTTGCAAGTCAAAGTACATATCCCCCCCCCTACCTTTATAGTACAAGAAACTAGGCAGGGTCCCTTCTAAGACATTTGCCGCACTCACATTTCTTCTGCAGGCTCAGCTGCCTCTTATCTGACTGTTGCCTAGTCTGCAGCTCTTCCTCCTGTCTCCCAAGGTCATTCCCCCAGTCCATTACAGAAGTTTTCTTACAGTAAACTAGGCTTCTGCTTTATTACTTTGTTTTCAGGATACTTGAGAATGTCTTTCCCATTTTTTTGTGTGGCAAAGTGGGCTATTGTCTTATGACTTTCTGTTCTGCATATTTCCATCACTCTGAAATCTCATTTGGAAAAATAATCAATAAAAGACAACCAATAAAAGGTTTGACACAGCATTTAATGGAAACGTGAGAAGACAGAGCAGCCATGGCATGCACAAGATGTGGTTGTACAATTAAAATCAGACATTGCCCTATTTATTTATTTATTTATTGTATGGCACATTCACATCGCGTTATATATAGGGTTAGGGTTAGGGTTAACATTGCCCTATATCGACCTCTTGGCTACCTCGTCACTAAGTGCAAAAATGCCACACTACATCACTAGTGAAAGTTTCTTTTCTGCAAGAAAACAAGAGGGCAAATTCTCTTTCATCAAATTGAAGGTGGGCTGCTAGAAAAAAGGCAAGATAATTTTTCTGCATGACAGAATGCTGTCACAGCAACTGGGCCTGAACAAATGCCCCGTTTCCTGACACATGTATGGAATATGGGACCATAGAGAGCTTGGTTCCCACATAGTCCTGTGCAGAATATTCTGCTAAGAGAGATTTTGACTCGAAGTTCTGCCAATATAGTTGAGTTGCTCTTCCTGAATCTATAACGTATTTGGAAATCTGGAATTTTCCAAATTTCATAATGTAATCCACAAAAGTTATTTTAGCAGAAATCTCACAGGTGCCTATAGGGGAAAAGTGTGCAAAACATACATATTCAGACATGTTCTGAGAAGGCAAAACATGCCTTCTCTTTGATTTCATAGGGAGTGAAATGCCATCATGCAAAAGCTGATCAATAAGTGGATCAATTAATCTGAAGCAGCCTTGTTTTTGCTTAAGCTTAAGGTAGCTGATATACAGACCTTCTTTCATTTTATCTTCACAATAACAACCTTGGGAGGTTCAGAGGGCGAATCACCAGCCAAGAGTCATCCAGAGTTTCCACAACTGATGGCGGATTTGAAACTGGATCTCCCCGGGCTTGGTTCCACACTTTCTACATCTGTCTGATCGTTGGGACTACAGGTTAAAGCTCTCAGGGATTAGACCACTGTCCTTTTCCAAACCTAGGTGAGGTTTCCCAGTTCATGAACATCATCCTGCACCACTTAGGATCAAGGATTGAATGGTTGGATTGATTGATTGATTGATTGATTGGATGATTGATTGATTGATTATGTGCCATCATAACCGCCCAGAGTTCCCCGTCGGGGGAGATGGGCGGTTATATAAATTTAATTAAATAAATAAATAAATCATGTCATTGTCGACTCTTAGTGACCACATAGATTTTTTCCCATGACAATCTGTCCCTAACCTGGTCTGTCAGATCTTCCAATGGTGCACTCATTGCTTCTGTAACTGAGTCCACCCACCTTGCTGCTGGTCATACTCTTCTTCTCTTTCCTTGAGTGGTAAAAAGGTAAAGGTTCCCCCCACACATTTGTGCAGTCGTGTCCAACTCTAGGGGCCGGTGCTCATCTCCGTTTGTTAGCCGAAGAGCCAGTGTTGTCCGAAGACGCTTCCACGGTCATGTGGCTGGCATGACCCGCACGGAATGCTGTTACCTTCCCACCAAAGTGATACCTATTCATCTAC